>BPTQ01000004.1:88849984-89483528 GCA_019973895.1 Chrysanthemum seticuspe | reverse complement strand
GGACAGACCACTTTTTATAGTTATCGAAAATAGTTTTTCTCGGACAAAACCTATTCTAATCCCTTCAAATCAACTCCAAAGCTAATCTAATCCTACCATACACCTTCTTAGGGTGTCATGGGTTCCTAATCACCATCAAGACCAATGAATACCAAGGGGATAATTATAGGATGACCAAATATATATATATATAACTCCAAAAATCAAGTAAAAATGGTATAAATCACATATGTCTTGCATGTTTGCTCCAAAAATGAAAAGATACATATGTAATGAAAAGAAACATGAAAAATGAAAGAAACATGCTTACTAGTGAATATGATGAGGTGCAAGTAACAAGGTTAAACCTAAACACTCTTGGTTTTTATTTCAAAACCTTATAAAGAGTATTAACTAGATTGTAAAAACACTTGAGAAAATTTTTGATGATGATCCCTTTGAGCTTCTTGATGTGGCCGGTTATAGAAGGAGAAGAACAAGAGAGAAACTATTTTTACTAACACTTGAGAAATAATGAAGTGAATGAGAAATAATAGAAGTAAGACTTATAAGTTGAGTAGAATTATTAACAATCACAAACCATACATCATTTAATGACTACCCTCCCCCTTGGTCGGCCAAGGGGGGAGGGATGTAAGATATTTTTTTTTTTTTATAAACTTGAGTATATTTGTGTAATATTTGACAAAAGTGTAAGTAATTGTGTAGAAAATGTACAAGTAAAGGTAAATGGAAATTTTTGGTACAAGTAAGTTTTTAATAGGTCAAAATAGAATGTAATGAGATAATAAAAATTGTAAAAATACATTCCTTGTGAAATTTGAGTGATAAAACAATTATCGTATAGTTTTTTAAGAAAAACGTCGTAATAATATAACCTTAACGATTTATGTACTAAATAAATTTAAAACACTAGGTAAAGTCAAAATATAGTTTTTACAAACTAAATGTAAGTATAAAAATATATTGGGATCATTTTTGGAAGTAACGGATTAAATATTCAAAATAATAACTCACGCGATAACGTTTATTTAATATAAAATTTACGCGTTTAATGTGAAATGCAAAAATCATGAATGAACCGTTATGAAATGATGAATATGGAGTATGAGGAATGACCGGAAATTGAGAATTGTGACATCTACCTTGGGAGGTAGAGAGTATTTATAGTCATTACATAAATCGCCACCTTTCGGGCTGTGGATCAGGCATACAGTGGGTAAAGACCCGTCCATCCTCCACGGTGTTACTTAAACTAAATACTACTTAACTTATAATAATCTACGACTACGAGCTTTCTAACGATTACATATACTTGAGGTGACCGACTCTTTAATACATGGATTTACTAAATCCTAACAATCTCCCCCTACGGGAGGTCACCTCAAGATCACCTCAAACATACATTGAATACAAACAGATTTTACATAAAGATTGTTCTTGCATTCTTGTTACTGTTCTTTGCTCTGAAGCCCGTAGTCATTGATTCTTCATTGATGCATGTTTGGTTAATCCAAGTGGAGGTCTTTTACTGATCCATGTGATAATAATTTTGAGCCAGCTTTTGAGATCATCAGCAAACAAAAAAATCTCTGAGACATCCATTGTGGTGTTGGTATTATGTGATGTTGTGACAAACGGACCGATATGCTCACATTCTGGATCATGATATATTCTCATCAGAGTAGCGGAAGCTTTCGTTGATTCATGATATTGGCAGCAGCGTAGCAGAAGCATGGAGTGAAAATATCAGAGTCGTTGATGCACTAATCATGATTTATTTTGAGATGAATGTGTTGAGTGAGCATGCGGCTATGGATTGACCGCATCATTCTGATCAGCTGCAAACATAGGGCGTACCTGCATAAAACATTTAGCAATAAAGCGCACGAAAGTGTCTTTGATCACTTTCGTTGAATTGAGTACACGGCCCACGATTCCCCGTTGATCAGTACAAGTACTGCTTGTGATCAGGTATAATTCCTAAGAATTTCCTTGACAGGGTTTCGCAGCTGCTCTAGCTGTTCTCAAACCGGAACGTCTCAAAGAAGACAACACGAAGTGAGTGAACCAGCGAATAGAGATTCATTGATTGATGAAAAGAGATTTGAAAAACAATCGTGTATCGCTCAATAGAAATTGTTTTTGCAATACAACGAAGGTTTTAATGAAAATCAATTATCAATCATAAACACCTTTTGATTTGAAATATTCGAACACGGTAGAAGTGCTAAAGAAAAACGTTTTTAAGCACAACAACCGGTTTTTCAAAGGTATCCGTCAATCCATAACCTGAACCAGGATTGATTCAAAAGATTAAATCGCCCCATTGTTTCTGTTCAGTTGTCACATGGTTGATCTATAGAATAGATCTCACATGCCACCTACCAGGAACTTGTTTGATGTTGGCTCCAGAAGGCTTTCCATCTTCATTATGAATATGTTTACATATCACTCGGATGTTCTGGCAATACCACAAGGATAATGCGTAGGACTCAAGATATAATCTCTCTTTCCACATTGTGTGAAACAGAGAGTCTTCATTGAATGTGTCCTAATGAGATTTATGGATGATCTCGTGGCTCTAGACTCAATTTGTGCATATTTGGATCCTGTATCGGAGACTAGGGAGAGGGTCTCCTTCTTCAATATCAACAATCTCTAAGAGAAAGTCGATAGATAATGTCGGTTCCCTGTGAGAATGAAACAAGTCCTTTTAAGAGGAACTTGAGTGGTTTGGGAAGTTGAAGTGCAGTGCGTCACTGGGTCCATGACGTCTTGTCTTCAATACCGATGTTACCTTGGTAACCACCAGTAGCAAATGAATTGAACCCGGTTTCTGCCCTAAGGTTGAATAATTGGAGGGCTATTTGTTTTCACCCTTTTCTCATTCAATTCTTTTTCATTCTTCAACCCCTTCAGTGCTTACCGAGACTTCATAGCTAGAACCTTGTTGGGTTTATTCCAGTACTAGCTCAGTTTCAGTCCGCACTCTTCCCATATCTTAATTTTGAACAAATACCTAACCTTATCATCCTTATATCACCATACATAAAGTAAAGTTGGTCGGTCTATTTGGTATTGTTCATCTGCCATTGGAACCAATTGAAAACCATTTGAAAATCAATCCAGATACTTAAGATATATTATCAAAGCATTTTGTACCTGAATTGTTTTTGATATTTTTAGAACAAGAGCTCCCCCTCAACATGTGCATCAAGTATTTGAAATCGTTTTGCACACGGAGGCAAGAGAAAGAATTAACTTCGTTGATTACCATTTTCTAAAAGATATCAACATCACTTCCCTAATCAAATCAAGTAGATAAAGCATTTTAGGGAAGGATGAGGTTTTCATAAACTTGCTCCCCCTTAATATGTGCCTTGAGGTTTGAAAGAGTTTTACACATACAAGAGGAAACCTGCACATTGATCACGTTTCAAATCTTAGTGGTTTAAGATAGATGCTCCCCCTCAACATGTGCATGGAAAATTTGAAATCATTTGGCACATGTCGGAAGGAGAGCTTGTACATCCTTATAAAACCATTTACCGAATTATCAGATTAAATCCAATTTAAATCACAAATTCTCCCCCGATCACAATTATCAAATCATTTGAGATTTGTGATCTCTGTAGATTTAAATCATTTTGAAAGCTTTTAAGGAGAATTGTGACTTGATTATGAAAACGTTTTAACTGATAAGGATCGGATTTAGAGACTTTAAACTCCATTGAATAAACATGCATGATTATCTTTTGAAAACAATTGTATGACAAATAACTTTTTTGATTTAATTGAAATCATTCTCCCCCTCAATCAATGACATAAGTTGTTATTTGAGAGATAGATATTTTGATAAACTTTTAAGTCCAGATGATTATCAAAAATAGAGTCCGAGTTATATTTTCTAAACAACTAGTTTTCATTAGATAGTAAGGATTAGTTTAAAGAATCAGAGCAAGAAATTTGAAAACCACGAAAAAGTATGGCTCTGTTCTGTCTTTGAAAAGCGGGTTACTGCCTGAAATGACAATAAACCATTTATTTCTCTTTCTCCCATTTTTTTTTTTAAATTCGAACAACATCTAAAGTCCCGTGTCATTCTTTGAATGACAACATCAAGACCGTATATATAATCGAATCGAGAGAAACATGACAAAAATGACAATATTTTTTTGAAGATTTTTCGAAATTTTTCTAATTTTTATGGATTTTGAAAGTTTTATATATATATATATATATATATATATATATATATTTTTCGAAAAATATTTACAGGGGATAGATGAAGGAAACCTTTTACTCCTCTTCTTCCTCTTGAAGACGTTTGAGTGTTTCTGGTTGTAGGCTCTTAAGACCCAGTCGTGGAAGAATAAACTCAAAACGTTCTCTAGGAAGAGCTTTGGTGAAGATGTCTGCTAACTGGTATTCAGTCCTCACAAAGTAAAGTTCCACCACACTATTTTCAACTTGCTCCCTGATGAAATGATGTCGAATGTCCATGTGCTTTGCTCTTGAGTGTTGTACGTTGTTGCATGAGAGAGCAATAGCACTTTTATTATCACAGTACAGAGGGATTTTGTTGAATTCAAAGCCATAGTCAAATAGTTGGGATCTCATCCATAGGATTTGAGCACAACAAGATGATATGGCTATGTATTCCGCCTCTGTAGAGGAAATAGAAGTACTCATTTGCTTTTTTGAAGACCAGCTCACAAGCTTATCACCCAAAAACTGAGCACCTTCAGACGTACTTCGACGAGTATCTTGACATCCTGCATGATCAGCATCTGCATAGGCTGTTAGTGACATACCGGTGTCCTTCGGGTACCAAAGTCCCATATTGATGGTTCCTTGGAGATACCGAAAGACCCGTTTAACCGCTTCAAGGTTCTTTTTAGTAGGCTTAGCCTGGTATCTAGCACACATGCAAACAGAGAACAAGATGTCTGGTCTACTAGCTGTGAGGTACATCAGGGATCCAATCATACTACGATATTTTGTTTGGTCTACCATGATCCCTGAGTGGCCCTCATCTAGTTTAGTACGTTCAATAATGGGAGTGTCAACAGGGTCACTAGAAATGAATCCAAATTTCTTTAAAATCTCATTTGCATATTTAGATTGATTAATGAAAATGCCTCCGGGACTTTGTGAAATTTGTAATCCCAAGAAAAATGACATTTGTCCCATCATTGACATTTGAAATTTAGAACCCATTTCATTTGAAAAACGGTCACACTCATTGGGGTCAGTCGAGGCAAAGATGATATCATCAACATAAATTTGAACATGAATTAAATGTTTGCCTGACTTTCTGGTGAACAATGTAGGATCAACTGCTCCTTTGCTGAAACTGGTAGATAGAAGAAACTTTGATAGCGTATCATACCATGCCCTTGGAGCTTGCTTTAAACCGTACAGATCTTTCTTCAAACGATAGACGTGATTAGGATGCTCTGGATTCACAAAGCCTTCGGGTTGGCTGACGTAGACGACTTCTTTAAGATCTCTGTTCAGAAATGTCGTCTTTACTTCAATCTGATAGACTACCATTTTCTTACTGGCATCATTAGCCAAAAAGATTCTGATTGCCTCGATACGAGCAACAGGAGCAAATGATTCTTCAAAGTCAATACCCTCCTCTTGACGGTATCCTTTAGCAACCAATCGAGCCTTGTTCTTTAGGACATCACCATGCTCATCAAGTTTCACTTTGAAGATCCATTTTAGAGCAATGATCATAGCACAATCTGGAGCAGGTACTAATTCCCATACATCAAGTCGATCAAACTCATGAATTTCTTCTTGCATGGCATTGAACCAGCTGTCTTTATTCATGACAGTTTTAACATCTTTTGGTTCAATCTTAGAGAGTACGGAGTTGAAGAAGCACCATAAGGCATCGGTTGCAAGTTGTTTCCGTGTTGATACTGGACGAGAGGGATTCCCAATGATGTTGTCTAATGGATGATCGTGAGTCCATTTTCTAAGGTGTTCATGTGGCAGTTGTTGAGGGACTGAGGTAGCAGAGTCGATGTCTCCTGAAGAAGATGGTTCTGATGATGATTCAGGAACAAATATGTTTTCAAATGGAGCATCTTCAGGAGTAGCAAAGGGATCAACTTCATCATTGATTCCAGAAACAGTTCCATGATGTACATTCGAAGATTGATGATTTATTGATGAGACTGAGTTATCAGCAGCAGGCGCTTCTTGACTTAATGATATTGAGACTGAAGGATTAACTTCATTCTCATGGATATGAGCAGCCTCTGTTGTGGGAATTGACAGTTCATTAGCACTTGGCTCATAGAGTTCATCAAACATAGGATCAAACAATTTCTTTAAATCATCTTCAGATGGAGGTACATATGGAGTTGCTGGAGAAGAATTTGGTACAAGGGATGAACCAATGGGACTGTTTTGAAGTGCGGGTCCTGAACTGGATTGTCCAGGAGCCATTTGACCGGTCAGCTCATCAAACGTAACGCGAATTGTTTCCATGATATCTCGGGTTCTCTTATTGTAGATTCGGTAACCTTTTATGTTTGGTGCATAGCCTACAAATACTCCAATGTCTGCTTTGGCTCTCAGTTTTCCTAAATCTTGACCATCATTAGTTGGATAACATAAAGCACCAAACACACGAAGGTATGATAGATTAGGTTTTCGATTGTGGACAAGTTCGTATGGAGTCTTTCCATGAGATGTGTGAATTAGAGATCTATTTTGAGTGTAACAAGCAGTGGCAATAGCTTCAGCCCATAGAAACATTGGAACCTTTGAGTAGATCAGCATTGTCCTTGCAGCTTCTACAAGAGTTCGGTTTCGTCTTTCAACTACACCGTTCTGTTGAGGAGTTTGAGGAACACTTCTTTGAGGACTGATTCTAACATTTTCATAAAATTCATTGAGTACTTTATTAACAAACTCAGTTCCATTGTCATTTCGGACGATTCGAACTGTTTTGTTGAGTCTGATCTGAAGTTGTTTAATAAGTTTAATGATGACATCTGGAGTTTCGTCCTTTGTCCTCAAAAACTTAACCCAAGTGAATCGGGAGTAGTCATCAACCACTACTAACACATATCTCTTCCCATTAATAGTTTTCACTCTCATTGGACCGCACAGATCCATATGTAGGGTATGAAGAACTTCCATTACAGAGTTTGTGGGTTTTGGTTTGTGGGTATATTTCGTGCTTTTTCCCAATTGACAAGCTGAGCAAAGATGATCTTTTTCATATTTTAATCTGGGTAATCCTCTGACTAGATCCTTTCTGGAAAGGTTGTTTATGGTACCAAAGTTCAAGTGATTGAGACGAAGATGCCATAACCAAGACTTTGTTTTAGAAGCCTTTGACAGCAAGCAGATTGGAGAGGACTTCATCATGTCATCGATAGAGATGGTGTATAGGTTTGAACCTCAGGTACCTCTTAACAATTCTACACCATCAAGTTCTCTAACGAAACAAGTATGTTTTCTAAAAGCTACTTCTAGATCGGAATCACAGAATTGACCAACAGAGAACAAATTATGACCAAGACCTTCCACATAATATACCCTGGAAATTACACTTTTACCAACCACATAATTTCCATAACCCATGATAGCTCCAAAATGGTCGTTCTCGAATCTAACTGTCCCGATGAATTTACTCACGAAGTTCATGAGCCACGACCGGTCGCCAGTCATATGCTTGGAACAGCCTGAGTCCAGGTACCACAGAACGATTTGAACGATCTGCAGTTGAACATAGACAAGAATGGATAACTGGATAATTGGGATCCCCATGCAAGAATGGATTCCATTTGGTTAGTGACAGTGATTGGAACACCCACATCAGAAATAGAAACATTCATATCAGAAATTGAGGCAATGGAATCATTATGAATAGATGCAGTACTAGTGTCCGTATTTGCCCTATTCAAAGTATGTTCACTTCTTAAGGGAATAGTTCTACCAGTAGGCATCCGTTTTCTAGTGGGCATTGACTCTTTAACCTTATAGCCAAAAGGTATCCATTGATAACCTATCTTACTAAATGTTCTTCTTGTGGGTTTCCACTGTTTTCTAACTCTCTTTCGCCTCTGCCTTTTAGCCTTTTTATCATGATTTTTTGCATTAGCAATATTAACTGGGGGTATGACAGCATTAGACAAAACATTCACACCACATTCATGATTAGAAACAGAATTCAAGCAGACATGATTACAAGGTTTGCAAATAGTATCAGAATTCGAATTAATTATAGTACGCCTATGGCTAATACTAGAATCAGCACGATTCGTTTTATTCGACACAAGCTTAAAGTTCCTAGGTTGGTCTTCTACTCTCTTCCAATGCACATTCTTAGCTTGCGAGGTCCTATCATTCCTTGTGTTGTCTTGAGACTTTGACCTGCTCGCTTTAATGTCACTGATTACTCCTGTAGAGGGAATGGGAACATTAGTTGGTTTTGCTACTCTTTGCATCTCCTATTTAGATGTGCTGGGATCTGAATTACATGCAGGCACACTAAGGTTCACTTTCTTAACACTAGAAGTGTTGGGATTTGTACATCTATAAGGCATAATAGAGTTCGCTTTCTTAGCTTTAACAGATCTGGAATCTGAACTACTTGAAGGTATACTACCATTCACATTCAAAACATCATGCATCGAATGGATATCATACTTGGCACTAGGCATAGAACATGGAATCAAATGATTAACTTGCTCACCTAAAGACTTAGGGCATATTGTGATTAAGCATTCTAGAATTTCTTGAGATCTTTTGGCATATAAGCATGCATGCCCAATTGCATTGTCAAGTGGTTTTTCTAACTTATCCTCTTCAACAATCTCACGGAGACATTCTAGACAATCCTTAAGGGATGAGAAATATGTTTGAATAGCAAGTTTGTTATTCCTGAGATGAGGAGGAACATATTTCACAGACAAAGCATATTTATTACAAACATTTACCTTTGATCCACCATTCTCCCCATTGGTCATTGGCATTTTCCCTTTTACCTGGCTCTTCAGATTCTCAATTTCCTTTTGCAATGAAGCTATTTGTTCGGTATTTTTGTTACGAGTGACCTTTATTGATTCAAATAACTCATTGAAATGACGTTTAATCTTTTCATTTTCTTCAAGAAAGCTTTCATTTTCCTTTTGTAATGCATTTACTAAGTTTTGAAGATGAAACGTTTGAGAATTCTGAGAATCTAAAGGAGGAGGCATTTGGGAACCAGTCACATTGTTCTTTTGACCCTTTAATTGAGATATTTGGGCTTTCAACTTTCTGATCGTGTTACAATGAGCTTGAATCTGTTCATCCCGTTTGTTAATTTGAAAAACTGCATCAAACTCTGGAGCATCTGAGGATGTCTTGATATTTGAAGTTTTGACATTTTCTTTAAGATGTTGATATTTTAGTTGTAAACTAAAATGCTCAACCTCTAGTTTAGAAAAATGTTTAACCAAATTGTCATGATCATCCAGTTCAATTTTCTCATTTAGTTTAGAATTAGTCTTTTCAAGCTCAATGACACGATCATGGGAGACTTTCAGGGCAACAGATAATTCATGAAATTGAGAAGCATTAATGGAACAATTTGTAGCAGTGAAAAACACATCTTGAGCAACACATTCAGTAATAAGAGTCTCATTCAATGTATGCAAGTTCTTCCTCTCAATCTCATTATATTTTAGTGCTCGCTCATAGTCACTAACCTCAACTATCATTGCATCAAATTCCTTTTCCATTTCTTTAATGTCTAAATTCATTCCCTTTTTAAGACTTTCAAAATGATCTTTCAGTTGTTTAAAGAAAGGCATGACTTCAGTTAAGTAACATTCTTTTGTTTGCTCAAAACCCCTTTCCCCTTCAGTTATACCAGTGGGTGTGATCCTTTTCTTACAAGTTTTCTCAAAATCAACAAATAGTTGAAAAATAACATATTGACTGATTAAGGTCTTGCTTTTAGTGGCAATAGTCCTAGGAACTAAATGCATTGGTGTATTGGGAGGATACACAGTTGCTGAAGGCATTTTCCTAAAGGGGGGGTTAGTTACAACAATATTCTCTGCTTTTTGCTTATCTAAATCCTTTTTCCAGAACACTTGTTCGAGTGTTAACAATGTCTGAGGCTTAAACATGTTCAAGGAAATAAAATTCTCCTTCTTGTAATCATGGGGTGTGATATTTATTTTCTTCTCTTTGCATTTAGGATCATCTAGTTTCTTGTTCATCTTTTCCCTAGTTACTTCATCTGATTTCTTATCTTCCTTAGTGCACTCAACGCAACTAGGTTTCTGTCTAGGCTTAAGGATTTCATTTCCATCATAAAGAAGCTTATGAGCATTTCTAGCCTTCTTAATGACCTCTGGATTTGGTTCTTCAACAAGGGGAATGCTATGCTTATCGCTTAGAACTCTATGCTTAGTGGTTAAGTGAGCAGTCTGAATGGTATTTTCTTGTACGTACAACTTATTTTCAAGCTTGTTTTTCAAGGTTTTTAGATTAGAAAAATCATTCAAAAGTTTTGATTCCTTGGCACTGAATTCTTGCTTAAGCATTTTAACATTTTCTTGAAGTTCTTGTTTTTGCTTAGCAGTTTTAGAAAGCTTTTCTTGTAAGGAGTTTAACTCTTGTTTTAATACTTCTTTTCTAAACCTACTTTTTCTAATAGTTGTACGCATTTGGTCATCCATTTTCTGCTCACGGGTGGTCAACTCAAATTTTGCACGTTGTTCATAAATAGCAACACGTTCTTTATAGGCATTCAGTTCAGAGATGACAGAATCATTAGGGGCTCGTGCAGTGTATTCATCAAAGGCATAGTCACCATTGACTGCATAAGATACATCACTTGGTACAATTACACTTTCACTTTGTTTCACATATTGATCATATGGGACAACATTGATATTACCCATATTTTCAATATCTGACTCAATAATTACAGTTGATTGTACTTCGTTATGTATCTTTTGCTCATCAGCTTCATCGTATAATTTTAATACCTCAGAAATGATTTTGTCTTTGGATGGACCAGCTTGTGGTGATGAAGAGACTTTAGGAGAGATCATTGGAGAAATGCTAGCCATGAAAATGGTTTGTGCAGTGGGTTCTTCATCAACATCAGAGTCGTATGCATCACAATTAGATACTTGAAAGGCATTCTGATGATTATGGCCTATCTCCTGAATTGGTTGCTCATCCACATCTGCATCATTTGTCTTAGCATTTCCCTCAGCCAAGAACAATAACTCCTCTTCATCTAAAGCAACACCATTATCCTGAGCTTGCACAAGCAACATCTTATCCCTGAAGTACTCGGCATTCTGAGGGCGTTTTGGCGATGTGCAGTTCCTTGCAATGTGTCCCTCACCTCCACAATTGTAACATTTGATTGGCTTTGCTTGACCCTGGTTTCCATTCCTTCCCCTATTCTGATTTGCAGCATAACCTCTACCAGCTCCACCTCTTGGTTGTTCGTACTGTCTTTCTTGAACTGGCTGCACCATAACCTTCCCATCTCTGACAGTGGCTTGATTGTGTGGATTGGATGCAGTTCTGAGATTGTTGTTGGTGTGTGGAAGAGAGTTCATGTTTTGACTAATCAGGAGAGCCAGTTGATTAATGAAGTTTCCCACGTGTGCATCAGCATCAGCTTGTTTGAACATAGGATCAGGAATGAGTTTGTGATTACCATTACCCATGGGTATGACTTGTGAGGCTTTGGTTGTGATTCCGATGTTTGAGTAGAAGGCAGTTGAATCATTTGATGAGCTTGTCTCTCCCTGGTTGGTTTTGAACTGATTAAGAATCCTTTTTTCAAACATAGCATGTCTCTCATTCTGAAGGAGGAAGGCATAGAGTTGCTCATAGTTTGTATTCTTCAATCCTTTGGTTAGCTTTACAGAGGTGACAAACTTGTGCCATTCGGGATTCATGTTGTTCACAAACTTTGAGTTCAGCTGAATGTTTGGCATAGTCATTCTGATGTTCCTCATATCATTAACAAGCTTGTGGAATCTCACATAGTACTCATAGACACTCTCATCTGGTTTCATCTTGAAGTGTTCAAATTCATCATAGAGTTGTGATTCTCTGTCTTCCATAGTTAATTCAAAACCTGAGAGAAGCATCTTGACATTATCCCACACTGCCTTGGCTTCGGTGTTGTGATTGATCAGCTTGTAGATATCTTTTGGAAGACCTTGAAGTACGATGTTAGAAGCCCTGATATCAGCATCGAATCTCTTTTTCTCCTTATCATCGAGCTCATCATATGTCTTTGGTCTGTCAATTCCATAGATCATTGTTCCATCTTCAGCTGTATCAATTAAGTCTCTAGTAGTCTCAACCCGATACGGTCCTTCATCAATGGATTTGAGAATGTTGACTCCATTTTCCTTTCCAAGACAGTACAATCTGATTCGTTGAGCCCAAGAGTCGTAGTCAGTTCTGTCAAGCATGGGTGGACGAGTATCTGAACCAGCTGCTTGAACATCCTCGGCAACAGTGGAGATGATTGTAGGAACGTTGGTAGACATGATGACAGATTAAACGGGATTTTATAACTCTATGATTAAACCGGGAAATAGATTCTTTCACGGGATTTTACTAAATCAAGAGAAAACCGTATTACAGACAGAGTCAGCCAAGTCGCTAAGCACCAAGTCGCTAGTAAAATTTTGACAGCAAGTCGCTAAGCACCAAGTCGCTAAGTTGTCAAGTCGCTAAAGAACAACTCGCTAAGCACCAAATCGCTAGCAAAATTTTGACAGCAAGTCGCTAAGTTGTCAAGTCGCTAAAGAGCAACTCGCTAAGCACCAACTCGCTAACACTAACTCGCTAACAAACTTAAGTACTAGTCGCTAACTTTCCCCAAGTCGCTACCCGTAGTGGAGACTCCACTAAGTGTACTGTTTGTCGGCTTGTCTCAATAGACAAGTCGCTAGCTCAACTCGCTAAGGCCTTCAACTACAACTCGCTATCAAATTACAAAGCAAGTCGCTACCAAGAAAACTTGTCCGTGGCTTAAGTAGCTAGCAAGAAAAACACATAAACATCACTTTTCAATCCAAAAACAACCCAACCACGATGATTCAAGCTTAACAAATAAAAACCCAAGCACATACAATGATTCTAAACACAAAACTACACTCAAGTTTCAAACTTTAACACTAGAAATGATCCAAATGATGCAAAAACCACTAAACTTTTTCAAACTATAAAACCACCTAAAAGTCACTAGAAATCCAAAAATATGTAAGAGATGATCAAACCATGGCTCTTGATACCATTTGTAACATATTGGATTTCACATACACATCAAACCAAACACAAAGTAGGCGTATAAAGAGTTCTAGAGAGAGAAAGTTAGAGGTTTAGGGAACTTTAGTGAGAGAAAGAAAAGTCTTATTATGAGCTCCAACTCTCTACCTTGGGAGGTAGAGAGTATTTATAGTCATTACATAAATCGCCACCTTTCGGGCTGTGGATCAGGCATACAGTGGGTAAAGACCCGTCCGTCCTCCACGGTGTTACTTAAACTAAATACTACTTAACTTATAATAATCTACGACTACGAGCTTTCTAACGATTACATATACTTGAGGTGACCGACTCTTTAATACATGGATTTACTAAATCCTAACAGTTCCTTGTTGATATAATTAGGTATTATCGCATTAACATTTCCCAGCTTTCAGTCATAGGCATGCCCAAGGTTTCTCATTTTGAGATCTTGTGCCATGCCCACGTTATTTCACCGACTTTTGGCTTATTTCGTTGTTTTTATGTCAACTCAAAAAACAAAGGATGGTTTTCTTTTAGAAAGCGTGATGGTGCTCCGATGGTTTATTCTAAGCCTCTTGACTATTTGAAAGGGTGGAATAATCAATTCTTCTAGGTTGATGATAGTTCATGTCCTACCTTGTTTCCTTGGAATGCCAACAAGAATATTTTCAAGGACCGCATGCCTCAGGCTGACGAGTATAATGCTAATGATTACACACCCCTTGTTGCTCACCCTACTCCTTTTCGAAAGTTTCCTGAAGTGTTTCTTTGTTGGGTCGGCTTAAGCCGCCATTATCTTTTGGGCGAGGATATGTACCCTGAGTTTTTTAGTGATGACGGAACAGGTAAGCTTCTTCTTTGGTTTTGTTTACTATTGTTCTTTTTCCACTTAATTTTTTAACTTGTTTTCTTTCCTTGCAGTGATGAGTTGGCCTGATTATATTCAGTGTCCTGAACCTGCTAAGGTTAGAATGGTTGGTCATGTCCGACATGAGGAAGAGCCCAGGCTTTTGGAGGCCATTGTTTGTCGTACAGTTCCGCTCCTCCCTATTGCTCCTTTTCTTACTGAAGATGAATTGGAAACTAGTGTTAATGCTATTTTCGGGTCCGAAGATGCTGATGCCAATGCTAGAAATGGATCAGCCCTTGAGACTTCTGATGTTGCTACTGAGGGTACTGCTTCTGGTTCTTCACTGAAAAGGAAAGAGAATCCTTCCTTGGTTGCTGGGACATCTTTCGGTCCTGTAAAGAGATTATGTCCTAACTTTTCTCAAGGATTTTCTACTGGTGGCACTTCTTTTGTTGGTTTTCAAGCTTTATTGGATAGTAGTGTTCTGGATGCTGAAGTTGGTTTCACAGCTGCCCAGACATTGCCTTTCATTACTTCTTCTATCTCAACGACCCCTGAGCGTGAGGTTGGATTTTCTGCTGGCTTGCACGAGCCTTTTATTGGTCCTATTCAAATGTTTGTCATCTCTTCAGACTCTTCTTCTGATTATAGTACCTCTGATGCTAGAGCTGAGGTTACCTTTTCTACCAGGTCTGAGACTACCTCAGGAGTTCTTGCCACCACTGTTGCGACGACGGTTTCCGTTCGTGTTGTAAGGGATACCTTTCCTAATCCCTCTCCCTTTCTTAGTGGTTCATCCTCAGATGGCGGTGCTGATCAGGACGTTGGAGGTCTTCCTTTTTCTTCTGCTGGTCAGCCTTTGGCTGATGACATCCGGGCTGCTATTGGCTTGGACCCCTTGCAATTACAGGAACGTTATCTTCCGAGCTGGAAGGTGCTTAATGGGTCCTAATAACGCTTAGAATGAGCATGTTTTTAGTAGCGTTATTGCTGGTTTTGTGCATGATAATTGGCTATATTTATACATAATTATTGCGAAATTGCGAAGGAAGCGTATTTGTATGTAAATGTAGCCAGGTATCGGAAAAGATGAAGAAATGATGAATATATGCACATTTGGATAATTCTCGAGTAGGAGAAGAAAGAAGAAAAGACTCAAAGACTCAATGATTTGAAGCACGAAGATTTCTAAGCATCTACACCAATAAAATATCAAGTTCTATAATAGAAATCAGTGCCAGAAGCAAAGAAAAAGCATGCATCGAACCATTTCAAGAAAAAGTTAAAGATTTTTGTACGGATGGACTCCAGCCGATCTGTTGGAGCCCGCAACCGAATCGGCTGGGTGAAGATTTTGGGAGGAGCCGATCAGTTGCAATTCGCAACCGATCCGGCTGGGCAATTCTGCAGTTACAAATTTCGCATTTATTGAAGGCATTACTTCCATTAATCATTGGAGTCCGATCATTTCTTAATATTAACTCCTGGAGAACGTTCTTAGGCTTGTTGGTTAAGGGTTCTTGGCTATATATTGAACCTAGACCTATGTACTTAGTGTGACACAACTTAAGAAGTATTAGACTTATACCAAAGTTATTACTAACCATTTTTATTCAACCCAAAAGTCATAGAGAGTCTGTAAAACGTCCAGGACATTGTTGAGTTCAATTCTCAATCATTTGGTAGTACTTTGGAGTTGTTCAGGGCATATAAGGCGATTGGAGGCGCGTGGATTGCTATAATTCCACAAAACTAGTTCTTGTAATCCGAGGATAGGTATACTTTGTTACTTTGCCATGAGTTTCAGTTTTTATGAATTACATGAAAGATATGTTTGCTACTTGTGTTTTGCTATGGTTATAATGGAGTAATTCTTGGGTATACTTGTGTGTAAGATGTAGGCAATTGTTGTGAGTGTTCTTATCTTTGTGATGCATGTGAATTATTCTTGTTTAACGAGTTTGTTGAGATAACATCTAGTCTTGCTTAATTTGTTGGTATTAACATTTGAAAGATAAAAAGGCCGAAAGGATTTCTCTTCATGTTTTTATTCCAAAACGTTAGTGCACGAACTAGTATGGGATATGATGATTGACACTCGTCATATTTGCTTATTAAAATAGACTTGAAATGATTTCATCACAAAAAAGGCCGAAAGGGTTCGTAAGAACAAGTTAGATAAGAATAATTTTCAAACAAATGAATTTCAAAAGAATAGTCAATTGGTTAAAAGGCCGAAAGGATTACCTATGTGATTGTATTCTTATAATGATTTCTACATGACACAAACCCTCTATTGTAAATTATTTACTTATGATTTATGCATTACTTCAAGTTTACATCAAGCTATCATGAACACTCTAGACAATTGGCTATGACCTACAGACAAGTATATGTTTCTTTAATTGGTTTTTAAAATAACCAAAATTTCGTAGGAGACATGACAAATCAATAACCACAAATCCCTTGGGACGATCTCGACTTACCCACCTTTACTATCACGGACGAGTATACTTGCTCGTATGTGTTAATATAATTTTCCTGTAAATCATGTTTATAAATTTTAGAACTTGTACACGGTAGAGCACATCAAGTTTTTGGCGGCGTTGCCGGGGATTTGATTTTTTTTTTCTGTATTTTGATATTGTTTGAAGTCTTAGTATAATTGTTTGTTAAAAAAATAATCTTAAAAAAAGGTTGGTTTTTAGGGCCAATCGATTCAGCTGCTAAAGCAACCGATCGGTTGAAGCCCTCGTAAAATTTTCTTAGTTTTTCTTTTTCAATCTTTTGGTTAACCAAGTGTTTTGTGTTTATGTGTTTAGGTTTATTTTGCGGTATTTTCAGTTTTCTTGATAATTGGAATATTTGTTTTGATTATTTCATGTTATTCTTATTTTGTTTATTTTTAGTTTATATAAGGTCTTAATAAATTATGTTTTAATATCTTTTAATGCTTTAGTTAATTTTCAGTTTTAGTATTTAAAAGGATTAGATATAATAATTAGTATTAAATGAATTTATATTTATTAAAGTTTTAATTAAGGTTTAATTAAATAGAGTTAAGTTTTTTTATTATGATGGTTAACGAATAGTTGCGTTAATTAGAATTTAAGTTTGAATTAATTGTATTTTAATTAAAAAAATAAAAAAATATAAAAAAATAAAAAAATTTAAAAATTAACCGAGCCGATCGGCTGCAACCCGCAACCCATCCGGCTAGTTTATTTTGGTCAGGAAATTTTGTACCAACTGATTCGGTTGGGAGTCCAACCGATCGGTTGGAAGTCTCGTTAAATGTTTTTAATGTTTTTTAATTTCAGATTTTTGCTTATGTGTTTAGTGTTATTAAGTGTCTTAAGCTGTTTTGATTTTAATTTTTAGTTTGTTTTGATTATAACTAACCCTTAACACTAATGATTTGGTTATTTATGTTTTTGCTGGTTTTGATAGATAGATAAGTAATTTTGTTTAGCATGGATAGTTTGAGCAGAATTTCGGAATACCTAAGGAACTTGGATGAAATGTTCAAGGATACGGGGAATTATTTGGAGAAGATAGGGAACATATTGGAGAAAGGTAAAATGAAGTTGACCGAAGGAATGAAGTTGATAGAAGGAATGGGAGAAAACAAAGTTGGAGTACCTAAGGAGAATAAGATCGTGGTTTTCACTCAAGCCCCTCTCACGGGGTATGATTCTCCATTTATGCGATTTGCTACGCCTTGTAGTATCGATGGCGTTAGTGCTTGGGATGCTCAACTAAATATGGCTTATGGTGACAATTATATTGTCGATACGGTGCTTGATAAACTTGGCCACGTGAGGCTAGATTATTGTCACACCCCCAAATTACCTGTTTTGCAGCGGAATGGAATTCCTGGGGATTGACTGTCATAGCATCACAATCACAGTTATATTGAACGACCTAAAGTGTCGTTTGGAAAATACATCGTTTGATTTAATAAAACAATCAGAGTTTACAAAGTAGGTCCCAAATGTAAATCAACTTGTGCGGAAATAAGTTTGTTACAATTCAAACGATGTTTTAGAGTACATAAAACCCAATTGAGACGCGTCGTCACCACGACTCCATGATGTGTCCAAATGCATGCCATGACGTGAATGCCTTAGATACCTGAGATAAAAACATGCTAAAAGTGTCAACACAAAGGTTGAGTGAGTTCATAGAGTTTGTTTTGAAATGTAAAGCCTTTCAAAAATCATTTATGTAGCAAAGGCATTGTAAATCCACTCAGTTCCAAGTCCCGCCCATACAAAACTTGCAACCTGTGTGTTCACAACCCACTGCCAAAGTGTGTAAAGTTTATGTTCAAACAGAAATCGTCAAATGAATTCACATAATAGTGCATGACTTAATGTATCGTTGTTTACTTGACCTAATTATACCAAGACCATCAGTTCATTGAATGTACCAAGACCATCAGTCCAATGAATATACCAAGACCATCAGTCCAATGAATGTACCAAGACCATCAGTCCAATGAATATACCAAGACCATCAGTCCAATGAATATACCATGTAAATACTACGTATGGCCAAACTGTTACTACGCATGACTAAGCATTTCAATTCGGCTAAACATGTAATTTGCAAATAGTCATGAATGCAATAAACATTATTGAGCATGTATCTCCCCCAAAAGAGTTTAATAACAGCATTAAAACAAGAAAAGTGGGGCTATGGAACTCACTTGGATAAACTGGAAATAACGGCAATAGTGAGTACACTGAGGTTTATAATGTAAAGCGTCAACCGGGACCTATTATCAATGATATGATATGTCATGAGTTGCAATGTAATGTTATGCATGCACTTCGTATGTTATTTATACCATTTACGGGTTTTTGAAAATATTACTCGTCGTCGAAAAATACTCTTTTGACGTCTCGACCAATCAAAAATCACTTTACATGTTTTTACGTCAAAATGTCATCCTACAATGGTTTTATAATGATTTTTGGTGAAATAAACACTTTTCGTCGCAAAACAATGTCGTCGGAAAAATCATGAAATTAACAAAAACGGCTCCGGAAAAGTGGTCGTAAAATGGTGTACGTCGATCGTTAGAGAACAAACTCGACGGTTTTGGAAAGTTTGTATCAATATCTAAAAGTTTCAGTTCAGGAGTTTTCGTCCAAGAGGTCTCGATCATAAAGATATCCAAGGCTCAAGATGGTGGTTTTTTTTTTGTGAATTGTGTGCAGAAAATGAGTTTCGGCCAATGTTTGAACATCCGTAAATAATTTACTATGACTCCGCTTGACAAACGGCTTTTTGTTTTGGAAAATATGGCCGATGAACTTGATTTTACTAGAAGACATCTCGTTCTAAAAAGTTTTGCATCATGATTAAAAACTGCCGCAAACATGGACGATATAGCTAATGAAATACTTGTTACGTCAAAAATAATATAATTTTCAGAAAATAATATTTACGGCAACTTTATGAAAACGGCCATATATTTGTCGTTTTAAATCCGTTTTCTACGTAAAATATGTCCTTAGCTTCGTATCGAAGTAAACTAATATATTTTTGACTAGCCGAAATAATTTGTGAAGCTTAAGGCTCGTTTTTGACCCGAAATGTGTAAAAACTGCATGCTGTCTTTTTCAGAAAATAATATTTTTCGTCGTCAAACTTTAAAAATTCACCACGGCTTCGTTATAACTCCGTTTTTATCCGTTCAAGCGGCCACGGATTCGTTTTAAAGTATATTTTCTAATTATCAAGGCCAAAATGTCGTACCATCAGTGGGTTTTTCCAGAAATTCGTTTTAAGGACAGAACGTAAAATATAGTTTACGAAAATAGTTTTTCTCGGACAAAACCTATTCTAATCCCTTCAAATCAACTCCAAAGCTAATCTAATCCTACCATACACCTTCTTAAGGTGTCATGGGTTCCTAATCACCATCAAGACCAAAGAATAACTTGGGAATAATTATAGGATGACTAATAAGTATATAAAACCTTAAACTCATGAAATAAATGGTATAAACTACATAACATGCATATAAGCTCCAAAAATGATAAGAATCATATGAAAATGATAAGGAAACTTAAAAATGACAAGAATATGCTTACTAGTGAAAATGAAGAGGTGTAGGTAACAAAGGATTAACTTAAATATCCTTGGTTTTTATTTCAAAACCAAATAAAGGATATAAACTAGGTTGTAAACACTTGATTTTGCAAAAACTTGATCCCCTTGGCACCTTTGATATATGGCCGGTTTTGGAAGCCAAAAGAAAGAAGAGAGAAGCTTTATTTTTAACTATGTGAATGAGAATGAAAATGAATGTGAAATTATTGGAGATGTAAGACTTTAAGTTGGTTGAAATAATTAGAAACATGAACCTTACCTCATTAATTGACAACCCTCCCCCAAGGGGCCGGTTTTGGGGGATGTTGTCTCAAGATATATATATATATATTTTTTTTTTTTTTTAAAAACTTGTTACTTGTAGATATTTGTAATAATTTGTAGAAGAAAGTAAGAAAAATGTAAGTAAAATGTACAATTAAAGGAAATTGGAAAGTTTTGGTAAAAGTAAGTTTTTAATAGCTCAAAATAGATTGTAATGAGGTGATAAAAATTGTAAAAATACTTTCCTTGTGAAAATTGAGTGCTAAAATAATTATCGTAAGATTTTTAAGAAAAACGACGTAATAATTAAACTTTAACGATAAAAATACCAAATGAATGTGAAACACTAGGAAAACTAAAAATATAGTTTTTATGAACTAATTGTGAGTTTAAAAATACCTCGGGATCATTTTTGAAGGTAACGGGTTAAATAATCAAAATAAAAACTCACGCGATAAAAATTATTAAACAAAAATTACGCGTTGAAGGGTGAAATGAATTGTCATGAATGAATCAATGAGATGCACATGATGTCAATGAAATGTAGACTAATCGTAGTCCATATGAAATGTACGTGATGTCATGATCATGAATTCGCCGTTAAACCTCCAAGGTTACGCGAATTTGAAACAAGTAAACCAAGTTTACTAAAAATGTTGAAATAATGAGACATGAACGGTGTCGAGAAATGACCTGAAAGTACGGGTTGTCACAATTATGAAGGTTACGGAAGAAAGATAGTAAAGAACTTACGCATTAACATTCATGGGCATATCTTTGAAATTGATTTTGTTGTGCTAGATGGAGGAAACGCGAATGAGCCTGATGTTTGCTTTGGGAGAGATTTTCTCGTGACTACCAAGTGTAGGTTGGATTTCGTACTTGGGGAGATGAGAATTAACATAACAAATTTGGAAGAGGCAAAGGATGTGGACGAAATGTTGGCGGAACTATGTGGGAACATGGAGCAAGAAAAGAAAGAGAATTTAGAGGTCGTTAAAATGGGTAAAGCTAATCGAAAGAAAACTTCACTAAACAAACTCACCCGTACCACCACCACCAAAAACGGAGATTCCTCACCATCACCACCAAATTCACCACCAACCTTTACCCCGTTGACCAAACAACCAAAAGAGGCCATCTTGGAGAACTTAGAGCAAAATTTTAATGAATTAACGAAAAGGAAGCCCCGTTATTGAGGTGTTGCAAGACTATGTGATTTAACGCAAGAAGCTTGACGCGGTAATGCTAGCAAGGGTTCGGTTGGAGGATAAAAACTAGAGTGAAGAGGAAAGGGATATGATTTTGGAAAAGGGGTTGCCAAATAAAGAGAGAGATCCGGGGAATTTTGTACTACCCATCAAGGTGAATGGCACCACGCCAATTTACGCATTAGTGGACACAGGGTCTAGTGTTAATGCTATGCCATATCCACTTTATAAATGTCTAGGCTTAGTAACCCTCATCCGAATCAAGCAAAGTTGACTATGGCCGACAATTCTCACGCAAAGGCCATGGGAGAAGTAAAGAATGTGAGAGTCCAAATCGGTTATCAAACTTACCTAGCCGATTTTCTTGTGTTGGACATTTCGGTAGAAAGGAGTTTGCCTCTTTTATTAGGTAGCCTATTTCTTAGAACATGTGGGGCAATCATTGATATGGGACAAGGCACCATGAGCATAGATGATGGAATAGCCAAGCAAATGTATTATCCTAAACTGAGAGGAAAGGTGTTGGAGTTAATGGAAGATTTGAAGTTTATGGGTGAAGATGTATTGACATGTTTTGAAGTTGGTCGTGATGACCAAGGTAGGGAAATGTGTGGTCCAATTGCTCCACCATATTTTGACTTGGAAGATGAAATGGAAAGGGCTTTAGCAATGGAAGCATTTTATAATCCTTTTAAAAATGTTCTTGTGTTTAAAAACACTCACAGATTTTCTCGGATCTTTGCCCATGCAATTAAAGAATTTGGAATGGGGGTGATAAGGTTTTGAAATGTACCTTTTTAAGGGGTCGTTTAAGCCCTTATTTGATCACTTTTGTATCCGTTATTACTTAATATCGTTCTTTTTCACTTTTTAGGTCTCTTGAAGGCAAATTGCTGGAATGGCACTTATTTGGACGAAAAGGCGCGGATATACGAAGAAAATGGCCAAAGTCAAGAATCGAGACAATCAAGCTGCTGAAATACAAGGGGACGGCGTCAGGTGTTATCTGTGACGCCGTCGCATTACTTTTGTGACGGCTCAGTAGCCAAATTGCTTATTTCCAAGTGACGGTGTCAGGCTTTAAAAGAGTAGGTCGTCGCAACTCAGACGGCCTAGATTTGATCCAGACGGCGTCAGAGACTGAAGGGGACGGCGTCACAAGCATAAGGTGACGTCGTCGCAAGACTAACGTGGCCAAGACGAAACCCAAATGATGGCTACCCGACGGCGTCACAATTCATAAGGTGACGTCGTCGCGATTGTAATCTTATATATAGAATCCGAATTTTTCAGTTTTAGTGTGTAGTCTTTTGGAGTAAAAACCTAAACCGAACCAAGGTTGTCTTGTACAGTATTTTAGGGTTCCAAACCCTGTCTTACATCAATATAAGTGTTTTACTTCATTAATTCAATTATGTCTTCAATTGATTGTGTGTATGCTTGCATGTTTACCATGTCCGGCTAAATTACTTGTGTGCTTGCTTAGATATATGAAACCTAGTGGTTAATTATTGTTAGGTTGTCTCTTATCTTAATTGTAATTGGCTTAGGAGTACGACTAGGCTATCGTTGTGTTTAATACTCGATAAATCTTTGATCGTTTATGAACGACTTAGTGGATTTCGTTTACTAAACTCAAAGATAACCTCAAAGTTAGTTTATGAATGACTTAGTGGATTTCGTTTACTACACTTAAAGGTGACTTCAAAGAGTTAGGGAATGCACACCTTACAACCTTAGAAAACACAGCGCGTTAAGAATAAGGACGTGACAATTCAACCATCAATAGGAGATAACTAGGGAGTAGTAGCATCTAGGTAAACACATCTTTAACTATCATACGAGCACACAACAATAGACATAGACTATCCTCACCTTAGCTTAGTTAATTAGATAATTAGATAAGTAGAGTAATTGGTAGAAATACCAACCCCCAAATCCAAACCCCGAGATTCGTACCTTTCCATTTCCTAAAATAATATAAAAAAGATAAAAAAAAATAATCTTCCTCAACCCCAACCTTAGCGTAGTAACTTCTCACTAGCATTCCTATTCCCTTAGAGAACGATATCAATTCCCGTGGCTTACCCTAATACTACACTACAACGATTAGGTTCACTGCATAGGGTGTTGAAAAACTTGCTCGACGAAAAGGAAGTTCCTTTGACCCCGAACGACGCGTGTAGCGTTATCAAGTTTTTGGCGCCGCTGCCGGGGAATAGAATAGCTAGTTAGTAGTCCACCTCGTTTAGGTTTCTTTGCTTGATTCCTATCAAGTAAAATTTTTTCTCATTTTTAGCTTTCTCGTAGTCTATCCC
Source organism: Chrysanthemum seticuspe (assembly GCA_019973895.1). NCBI lineage: Eukaryota > Viridiplantae > Streptophyta > Magnoliopsida > Asterales > Asteraceae > Chrysanthemum > Chrysanthemum seticuspe. The sequence goes on along the minus strand of BPTQ01000004.1, from coordinate 89,459,460 downwards.
CCTTCTTCGTGACCTTTGTTCGTAATCCCATCACTTTTCATCATGGAGGGTGATAACCAACCACCATTCATCAACCTACCACCAAATGACCCGCCAAGAGCCCGTACTCTTGGTGAATACTGATAAGGTTTTAAAAGGTACCTTTTTGAGGGGTCGTTTAAGCCCTTATTTGATCACTTTTGTATCCGTTATTGCTTAATATCGTTTCTTTTCACTTTTTAGGTCTCTTGAAGGCAAAATGCTGGAATGGCACTTATTTGGACGAAAAGGCGCGATTATACGAAGAAAATGGCCAAAGTCAGAATCAAGACACTCAAAGCTGCTGAAAACATAAGGTGACGGCGTCAGGTGTTAATTGTGACGCCGTCGGAGGATCTTTGTGATGGGACAGAAGCCAAAACTCCCATTTTCAAGTGACGACGTCAAGTTATAAAAGAGTACGCCGTCGCAACTCAGACGGCCTAGATGTAATCCAGACGGCGTCAGAAGCTGAAGAGGACGGCGTCACAAGCATAAGGTGACGCCGTCGCAAGTTTAACGTGGCCAAGACGAAACCCTAATGACGGCGACACGACGGCGTCACAAAACATAAGGTGACGCCGTTGCACATGTAATATTATATATAGAATCCGAATTTTTCAGTATTTAGTGTGTAGTCTTTTGGAGTAAAAACCTAAACCGAACCCAGGCTGTCTTGTACAGTATTTTAGGGTTCCAAACCCTATCTTACACCAAGATAAGTGTTTTACTTCATTAATACAATTATGTATTTGATTATTTGTGTGTATGCTTGCATGTTTTCCATGTCCGGCTAATTTACTTGTGTGTTTGCTTAGGGAATATGAAACTTAATTATTAAATATTGATTGGTTGTCTCTTATCTTAGTTGATTAATGATCTAGTAATGCGATAGGTCATTCGTTGTGTACTTAATGCTTGATTAAATCTTTGTGAACCTTAGAATATGACTCCTTGAGTAGTTGTAAGCTAAACCATCCAAAGAGAGCCTTAGAGTAAGAGTTTATTATCCCTAGTGGGTTTTGTAGACGAGACCCTTTGGTAAGTTCAAAGAGTTAGGGAGAAACGCATACCCTACAACCTTAGTCACACAACGCAACTAGGAATAAGGACGTGACAATTCAACCACCAATAGGAGATAATTAAGGAGTAGTAAAACCTACGTAAACACATCTTTAAACTATCATACGAGCACACATTAATTAGACATAGACTACATACACCTTAGATTAGATAATTAGATAAGTAGAGTAATCGGTAGAAATACCAACCCCCCAAATTCAAACCCCGAGATTCGTACCTTTCCTTTCCTTAAAAAATATAAAAAGATAAAAAGTAATCTTTCTCAAACACAACCTTAGCGTAGTAACTTCTCACTAGCATTCCTATTCCCCTAGAGAATAATATCAATACCCGTGGCTTACCCTAATACTACACTACAACGATTAGGTTCACTGCCTAGGGTGTTGAAAAACTTGCTCGACGAAAAGGAAGTTCCTTTGACCCCGAACGACGCGTGTAGCGTTATCAAGTTTTTGGCGCCGCTGCCGGGGAATAGAATAGCTAGTTAGTAGTCCACCTCGTTTAGGTTTCTTTACTTGATTCCTATCAAGTAAATTTTTTCTCATTTTTAGCTTTCTCTTAGTCTATCCCCCTTCTTCGTGACCTTTGTTCGTAATCCCATCACTTTTCATCATGGAAGGTGATAACCACCCACCATTCATCAACCCTGCACCAAATAAATCACTGTCACTCAAAACCCAAACCAATGACCAACATAACTGCCGAAGCCGTTATGTGAGTAGAAACACCGACCTTCAGGATTTGCAGAAAATATTCGATAGTAAAATTAGGGAAGCTGTTGAGAAAGTAGTCAGCGCCTCTGTATTTGGCTCTATGATTAACAGTAATTCGGAAGATGGCATGATGAATAAAAATGTGAATGTGGAAGATAGTGCTTACTTCAATCTTTGCCCCACAAAGGAAGAGGTTGCTTACCATCAATACATAATTGATAATCCATGATCACCTATCATTAGGATATGCCCAAAGATTAGGAGAGGAAATCACTGGAACCTAAAAATCCCTTGTATGATCGGATATAGGAGTGTTGACCACGCTTACATTGATACGGAATCTCCCATTAATGTGATGTCATCTGCTGTTTACAATGACATTATAAATGAGCGACTTAATATTAGGACAGACCCTACGTATCCAGGTGGAGTTTGCAAATTTGTGGGAAGAGTCAAGGATGTGCATGTCTTTATAGGAAATTTCACCTACCTAGTTGATTTTATGGTCCTAGAAGATGTAGGATGCGTCATTGACTATAGCTTATCCCAAGTCGTGCTAAGGAAACCGTTTGTTGAAACATCTAAAATGAGCCATAACAAGCATGATGGGACGGTTAGGTTTAAGGAAGGAACCGATGAGATTACTTATAGGATGCCTTGGAAAACAAATGAATATGGCCACCTGCCCATTTATGAACGAGACAACATCAAAGCTTTTGAGGAAAAAAGCAAGGACGATGTTGAAAAAGGTTATAAATTTATGTGGGAAAGAAGGAGGCATTATTATAAGGATTGCTTGACCCTAGGACCTAGGTATAGAGTCGATGAAAATTTTGTCAACATGATAGAATTCTCATTGAGAATGCAAAGCGAGGCAACGTAGGAGCACGACTACGAGTCTAGCTACAAGACTCTTAAATAAAGAAAAGCGCTTCGTGGGAGGCAACCCATGCTTAATTGTTTGCTTGTTAGTGTCATATATCTTTTATTGATTGTTTACTCTCATGTTTAATTTTATAAAAATGCTTTATTTTGTTTTTAACCTCGTCTTAATTGCATATAAAGGTATTTTACATAAGGGATAAGTGTAGGGAGGATTACACACGTTTTCAAGGAAACGTAAACATGAGAATAACAATTCATTAAAAGATATATTTGTGTGTTTGTTCGAGTCAAATGCTTGTATCGAGTCATAATGGATGTTTTGCAGAAATTTTTCCAGATTCTAAAGATGTAAATTTTCCAGAATTTTTTCCAGAAAATCGCAGACCAGTTTTTGTCAGGATAGCCTGACGGCGTCAGGATCGCAACCTGACGGCGTCAGGAAGGAGTAAAAACAACAGATTACTTTTTTCTCGTTTTCTGAGCTACTTAAAAAAAATTGAATTTTCCAGGTCCTAATTTTCCAGAAATTTTGTAAACATCCATTCCACAAGCATTATATCCTAGTTTAAATCGAGTCTTATATATATTATTACCGCCAATTTTACGCGAAGGTTTCGTTTGTTTTCTTCAAGTGTGCAGGTTTAATTTATCAAGAAGAAGTTACATAAGATTGGAAGGAGCTTTTCACGCATAAATTCTTCCTGGAAAGGATTTAACCACCACTTCACACACGGATCCTACCGAGCTAATCAGGGGAGTACTAGTTTCTTTCGTTTTTAATTACCTTCCAATTATCATAACTTTGATACTTTCGGGGAACATTGGGGACAATGTTCAGTTTAAGTGTAGGGAGGGAAAATAAAACGGGAACTTTGAAACTATGCTTATCCTTGATTATTTGCTTTGTCCAATTGTATTTGTGTAATAAACCATGAGAAAATGTCGGTTAGGGTAATTTTGGCACCAAATTTAAAATTTTTCATGATATATAGGAGTGGGCCATTAGTCTTAACAAAAGTGTCTCACGGATAGGAAGTTGCATGACTAGCACAAAAACCCTTTACCACCTAAATTCCGCCCAAAATGTGAGGATCGCCCTTAGATTAGTAGGAATTAAAAGCATTCATCTTTAATGCTTAGTGTGTGAACCGGTAGTATAGTAGATTCTAGAACTTGTTTTGTGATGCATTCCGAGATCGCTAGTAAGACTACACTTGTGTAGTTAGGAATAACTAAATGATAAGAGGCATTAGGATAACCCTTGTTTGATACCCGTAATATAATTACTTCTTCCACATCGGTTGAGTAATTCCCCCACACCCTTTGCATTGTACTCATCTTTAGTACATGATACCCCTAGTTAACCCCTCAGAGCCTATCCTTTTCGCGGTTCTCGTGATGTTTCGGTTTTTCCGGAATATCAATGAAGAGCATTGTTTACACCCCACCCCCAAATATACACCCAAATCGCCTTAGCCTACCCTGTATGCACTCACTTTTAGTGCATTATTTTTATCACCCTAAACCCTTAGTTCAATTATCTAGTTGCTTGCATGAGTTGCTAAGTCGAGTCATATCCTTTGTATACAGTTTTGGGACGATTGGGATTCATGGGAAAAGTTAAAGTTTATGAAATGACGGGAAGGGAACGTTAAATTCAAAATCCCTTTGTTTGCATAATAATGTACCCCAAGTGTTTTGATCTTTTCAATTCGGGTCAAATTAATGTTAGAATAATAAAAACTCAAGTGTAGGGATGTGCCTATAAATCCCTATCATTTTGATGTTACTGTAGATGATGGTAGAGTAAAAGTGTATGAAAAAAAAATCGAAAAAGAGAAAAGAAAAAAAATAGAGTAAAAAAAAAAAAAAAAAAAAAAAAAAAAAAAAAAAAAAAAAAAAAAAAAAAACATACGGGCTACCATCCTACATCTATCCTTTAAATTTATGTTTGTTTATTCTTCGTATGCATTTAACATAGAGATTTTTGACTTGCCACCACTATATAGCTTATCCCACCAAACCCTTTGTTTCCCTACCGTAAGCCTAACATTACAACCCTTTAAAGACCTCTTTGATAGTCTTTCCTAGGTGCTTACGCCAAAGCGATGGAGGTTTGATCTATTCTCAAGCCTATGGTAATCTATGTACTAGGACCGGTTAATGAGTGTTTATCTTCCATTTCCAATTTGTTATATTTCATATACACCCGAGAGAGATGTGAGTATCCAAACACCCCATGTGAGGTGCTAGTATGTGATTTCCGTGCTTGTTATGACTTTTGCAGGGCTTATATGTGTTGTGGACTATTTTAAACCAATGCTTCATGACCCCTAACTTATAAATTAATTGGCTAAAAGCAAATTTGCTTGAGGACAAGCAAATACCAAGTGTAGGGATATTTGATAAGGTTTTAAAAGGTACCTTTTTTAGGGGTCATTTAAGCCCTTATTTGATCACTTTTGTATCCGTTATTGCTTAATATCGTTCCTTTTCACTTTTTAGGTCTCTTGAAGGCAAAATGCTGGAATGGCACTTATTTGGACGAAAAGACGCGATTATATGAAGAAAATGGCCAAAGTCAGAACCAAGACACTCAAAGCTGCTGAAAACATAAGGTGACGGCGTCAGGTGTTAATTGTGACGCCGTCGGACGATCTTTGTGACGGGACAGAAGCCAAAACTCCCATTTTCAAGTGACGACGTCAAGTTATAAAAGAGTAGGCCGTCGCAACTCAGACGGCCTTGATGTAATCCAGACGGCGTCAGAAGCTGAAGAGGACGGCGTCACAAGCATAAGGTGACGCCGTCGCAAGTCTAACGTGGCCAAGACGAAACCCTAATGACGGCAACACGACGGCGTCACAAAACATAAGGTGACGCCGTCGCACATGTAATATTATATATAGAATCCGAATTTTTCAGTATTTAGTGTGTATTCTTTTGGAGTAAAAACCTAAACCGAACCAAGGCTGTCTTGTACAGTATTTTAGGGTTCCAAACCCTATCTTACACCAAGATAAGTGTTTTACTTCATTAATACAATTATGTCTTTGATTATTTGTGTGTATGCTTGCATGTTTTCCATGTCCGGCTAATTTACTTGTGTGTTTGCTTAGGGAATATGAAACTTAATTATTGAATATTGATTGGTTTTCTCTTATCTTAGTTGATTGATGATCTAGTAATGCGATAGGTCATTCGTTGTGTACTTAATGCTTGATTAAATCTTTGTGAACCTTAGAATATGACTCCTTGAGTAGTTGTAAGCTAAACCATCCAAAGAGTGCCTTAGAGTAAGAGTTTATTATCCCTAGTGGGTTTTGTAGACGAGACCCTTTGGTAAGTTCAAAGAGTTAGGGAGAAACGCATACCCTACAACCTTAGACACACAACGCAACTAGGAATAAGGACGTGACAATTCAACCACCAATAGGAGATAATTAAGGAGTAGTAAAACCTAAGTAAACACATCTTTAAACTATCATACGAGCACACATTAATTAGACATAGACTACATACACCTTAGATTAGATAATTAGATAGGTAGAGTAATCGGTAGAAATAGCAACCCCCCAAATTCAAACCCCAAGATTCGTACCTTTCCTTTCCTTAAAAAATATAAAAAGATAAAAAAATAATCTTCCTCAACCACAACCTTAGCGTAGTAACTTCTCACTAGCATTCCTATTCCCCTAGAGAACGATATCAATACCCGTGGCTTACCCTAATACTACACTACAACGATTAGGTTCACTGCCTAGGGTGTTGAAAAACTTGCTCGACGAAAAGGAAGTTCCTTTGACCCCGAACGACGCGTGTAGCGTTATCAAATACTCGAGACCAAGCCACCTAGGCTATAGGAACACCATTGAGCTTCCCGATCAAGCACAAACTACGGTTATGCGATCCGACACCATCCGGTTGGTGCAAAACGGATGTGCATTCCATGGACTTCGTTCTGAAGATCCTAATCAGCATCTTAAGGATTTCCTTAAAATTGTAGATTCCATCGACCTTGATGCTACTAATCGGGAGACCACGCGCCTGCGTCTCTTCCAATTCTCTCTACGGGACCGAGCTAGTAATTGGCTTGAGCGACTTCCCGCCGGCTCCATCTCAAGTTGGGATGATCTCACCTCTGGCTTCCTCGCTCAATTTTTCCCACCGGGGAGAACCACTAAGCTTAGGAATGACATCTTGATGTTCCAACAACGTCAAGGTGAATCTCTCTACGACGCATGGACTCGATTCAAGGACTTACTTCATAAAGTCCCTCGTCACGGCATTGATCTTTGGCTCCAAGTCCAACTTTTCTATGATCATGTCAACTTCCCCACCAAGCGATCCATTGACCAAGCGGCCAGTGGAAAACTTTGTGATCTCACCGCGGAAGAATCATGGGGTATAATAGAGGACCTTGCTCTCTATGACAACGAAAGTTGGAATGACCCCCCGTGAGTTGCCCAAAACCGTTAAGGCAATCCCCTTGCCTCCCATTGACTCACAACCTTCCGACCGTAGGATGCTCGAACTTGAAGATCAAGTTAAATTCCTAATGAGTTCCTACGAAAATCCTAAGTCTTCACGCCATGTGAACAAAGTTTCTTCCTCGTGTGAGCCGTGTAGTGATCCTCATAACACGCGCACTTGCACCCGATTCCCCGAACATGCTTCCATTGACTACGCATCCTCGCGTATTAATGGAACGGGAGGAAGATGCCCTACAACACCCGGACCTAGGAATTTCAATGATACCCGAGAAGCTTGGAAGGGCAAGCCCGACTTCTACTGGGGGCAAACTAAAGAATTCACTTCCAATGATTTTTCATGGCCCCCATCTCATGGCCCTAACCAACAAAACATTTAGGGGATGTTGCAACACCTAGTCGCATCCCAAGAAGCTCAAATAGCTAAGCTCTCGGACCGTTTTAACCAACAACAAGCCGAGATGGATAGGAAGATAGATAACCTCTTGAAAGCCATGACCAATAGTGATAGGAAGCTTAATGTTATCTCAACTCCCGAGCCTTCCGGTATAGAGATTAAGGACCCAAGTAAGTTAGCTAAACACGTCCAATTCGTCAATACCATCGCCTTAGTGAAACCTAATAGAACAAATGACGAAGAGGACCATAGAATTGAGGATAATGAAACAACCGAGGAAGTAGATGAAGTAGACAATGACTATTTCAATAAATTTCCTACGGAAGAAGAGCTATCTCGCCACCCTCACTTAGTACGTGACCTCCGTCACATGTATGTTAGGAAAAGCCCTAGAATCAAGTTTGGGAACCCTTGGAATCTTAACATACCATGTTGCATAGGACACCTTTTCGTGGCAAAGGCCTACATTGACCGCAAATCACCAATAAACATAATGACTAGCACCTACTATAATTGGGTAATGAAGAAGCCTATCCCAACTAGGCAAGACCCCGATAATCCTAGGGTTAGGTGTAATTTTCTTGGTAGAATTAAGGGATTGCCCGTTTATGTAGGTAGTTTCACGTTTCCTACGGACTTCATAATTGTTGATGATATAAGCACGGCCATAGATCCTAGCTTGTCCCACGTTATTCTAGGAAAACTTTTCATAGAAAACACCGGGATGACTTATGATCCCTCATTAGGAATAGTGCGATTCAAAGATAAGACCGATGATGTAGCTTACCAAATGCCGTTTAAGATTGAGAAGTTTTCATCACTCTCCAATGATGAAAAGGAACTTAAACTATCGGTCTATTATAGGAATAATGAGGATAAGGAAAAAGGAGTAGATTATGTTATGGCTAAGATTTTCGGATTCTATAAGGATTGCTTGAACTTAGGAATGAAATATAGAACCAATTGGGGACAGGACGACCTCTTAGAAAGGTGCATCATAGGGCACTCTTACAACATGGAATCCCCCAATAGAGATCGTCATGAGGAAGGAGATGACGGTAATGAAGTTACGTAGGAGCACGACTACGAGTCTAGCTACAAGACTCATAAATAAAGAAAAGCGCTTCGTGGGAGGCAACCCATGCTTAATTTTTTGCTTGTTACTGTCATATATCTTTTATTGATTGCTTATTCTCATGTTTAAATTTGTAAAAATGCTTTATTTTGTTTTTAACCTCGTCTTGATTGCATATAAAGGTATTTTACATAAAGGATAAGTGTAGGGAGGATTACACACGTTTTCAAAAGAAACGTAAACATGAGAATAACAATTAATTAAATATATATATGTGTGTTTGTTCGAGTCAAATGCTTGTATCGAGTCATAATGGATGTTTTGCAGAAATTTTTCCAGATTCTAAAGATTTAAAGTTTCCAGAATTTTTTCCAGAAAATCGCAGACCAATTTTTGTCAGGATAACCTGACGGCGCAGGATCGCAACCTGACGGCGTCAGGAAGGAGTAAAAACAACAGATTACTTTTTTTTTCTCGTTTTCTGAGCTACTTATAAAATTTTTGGAATTTTCCAGGTCTTAATTTTCCAGAAATTCTGTAAACATCCATTCCACAAGCATTATATCCTAGTTTAATAGAGTCTTATATATATTATTACCGCCGATTTTACGCGAAGGTTTCGTTTGTTCTCTTCAAGTGTGTAGGTTTAATTTATTAAGAAGAAGATACATAAGATTGGAAGGAGCTTTTCATGCATACATTCTTCTTGAAAAGGATTTAACCACCACTTTACATGGATCCTACCGAGCTAATCAGGGGAGTATTAGTTTCTTTCGTTTTTAATTACCTTCTATTATCATAACTTTGATACTTTCGGGGAACATTGGGGACAATGTTCAGTTTAAGTGTAGGGAGGGAAAATAAAACGGGAACTTTGAAACTATGCTTATCCTTGATTATTTGCTTTGTCCAATTGTATTTGTGTAATAAACCATGAGAAAATTTCGGTTAGGGTAATTTTGGCACCAAATTTAAAATTTTTCATGACATATAGGAGTGGGCCATTAGTCTTAACAAAAGCGTCTCACGGATAGGAAGTTATATGACTAGCACAAAAAACCCTTTACCACTTAAATTCCACCCAAAATGTGAGGATCGCCCTTAGATTAGTAGGAATTAAAGCATTCATCTTTAATGCTTGGAGTGTGAACCGGTAGTATAATAAATTCTAGAACTTGTTTTGTGATGCATCCCGAGATCGCTAGTAAGACTACACTTGTGTAGTTAGGAATAACTAAATGATAAGAGGCATTAGGATAACCCTTGTTTGATACCCGTAATATAATTACTTCTTCCACATCGGTTGAGTAATTCCCCCACACCTTTGCGTTGTACTCATCTTTAGTACACGATACCCCTAGTTAACCCCTTAGATCCTATCCTTTTCGCGGTTCTCGTGATGTTTCGGTTTTTCCGGAATATCAATGAAGAGCATTGTTTACACCCCACCCCCAAATGTACACCCAAATCGCCTTAGCCTACCTTGTATGCACTCACTTTTAGTGCATTATTGTTGTCACCCTAAAAACCCTTATGTGGAAAACTAGAAGGGGGGGTTGAATAGTTTTACCAATTAAAAGTTCCTTTTAAACTATTTAGATCGACTTATGTCAATCTATTTGGTTATGTGTGTTGGATGTTGATAAACAAGCATATAAAGATATGTAATGAAAAGATAAGAGTAAGAAGCACAAAACCACAACGCGAGTATTTATAGTGGTTCGGCTACAAGGACACCTTCCTTGCCCTACTCCACTCCCCGAGTCACCTACTCGAGAGTTTGTAAACACTACACCAATCTCCTTATGGCGGAGAAGCCTTCACAACGTCGCTTAACCGTTTTTTGGTACAAAGCTAAATACCGAGTTCTTTCACACCAAGGCGAACCACACCTAACACAACGTCGCCTACCCTTTATACGGTGCTAGGCTAAACACCGAGTTCTTTCACACCTTAGGTGAACTACACCTTCACAACGTCGCCTACCCTTTATTAGATACTAGGCTAAGCACCTAGTTCCATTGCAATGGAGGAACTACTACCACACTACACCAACGACTAATCCCAAAGGAGATCTACTCCTTTACAACATCATCAAGGACATCAATATCCTTGGATCTAATGCTAGTCTATCTAGTACATCGAAACACACCATATCGAATGTACATCTAAGGCACCTTTCACTAATGCCTTTGACTTAGATCTACAAGACACCTTTCACTAATGTCTTGTGTCTTTACTTCGAAGCACCTTTCACTAATGCTTCAAGTATTGACTTCTAAGCACCTTTCACTAATGCTTCTTGTCTTGACTTCTAAGCACCTTTCACAAGTGCTTATCCTATAGACGATAGATACCCTTCACTAATATCTTTGTCTTGACACTTGAGACATCTTTCACTAATGTCTTCAACACTACACTTCTTTGAAAAAAGAAAGAGATCATCAACAAGAGGACTTCAATAGCCTTGATGATGAGAAAGCATGGCAACTCATGGACTTGAGCTTGCTTGACTTCAAAGGTGGTGATCTTGCCTTTAAGAGGAACCTAGAAGATCACACAAAAAAAAACTACAAACATAGATCTCTTGGATCTAAGGTTAGTGAGATTTAACTCAGGGGGAGAAAGTGTATTGGAAAGGGGTGAGATATAATGAAGAAATAGCTCACTATTTATTGAGGAAAAATCCTACTGTTTCCCCGGATCCCACGGATCCCTTCCACTTGGGATCCGGCTAGCACAAAGCCAGGGATCCGTGGAACGCTCCTCTTTGCCCATGGGTATTTTTGGTTATGGGTCATAGGTCATGGGTTATGGGTGGATCCGTGGTTTTCTTTCTAGATACAATGAACTTGTTTAAGTGGTATATAAAACCATGGGTTATGGGTCAAAACCATTTGCTAGTTTTTACTCATCTAGTATATACTTGTTTTTACCCATTTAGTATATATTAGTTTTTACCCATTTTAGTATACTTAGTTTAAGTATAATCTAACCCAATATGTAAACACTAGTTGTTGTACATATGTAACATAAAATCACTTATACTTGTTTTAGTGTTTTATGTGAAAACGTAAGTGTGTTAGGAAACTATTAACTCCAACTATTTACGTATTCTATTTGTTTCGTTAAAATGATTTTACGTTTGTTATCGACAAAACATTAGAAGATCGTAAAATATAAATAAACATTTTTACGGCTTATTTGTATTAACACCTTAGTTCAATTATCTAGTTGCTTGCATGAGTTGCTAAGTCGAGTCATATCCTTTGTACACAGTTTTGGGACGATTGGGACTCATGGGAAAAGTTAAAGTTTATGAAATGACGGGAAGGGAACGTTAAATTCAAATTCCCTTTATTTGCGTAATAATGTACTCCAAGTGTTTTGATCTTTTCAATTCGGGTCAAATTAGTGTTAGAGTAATAAAAACTCAAGTGTAGGGATGTGCCTATAAATCCCTATCATTTTGATGTTACCGTAGAGGATGGTAGAGTAAAAGTGTATGAAAAAAAAATCGAAAAAAAAATTGAAAAAGAAAAATAGAAAAAAAAAATAGAGTGTAAAAAAAAAAAAAAAAAATACGGGCTACCATCCTACATCTATCCTTTAAATTTCTGTATGTTTGTTTCAGTTACCTAGATTTAAGAGTGTCGAGTCTTGGCTTAGCAACGCCATTCTTCGTATGCTTGTAACATAAAGATTTTTGACTTGCCACCACTAAATAGCCTATCCCACCAAACCCTTTGTTTCCCTACCGTAAGCCTAACATTACAACCCTTTAAAGACCTCTTTGATAGTCTTTCCTAGGTGCTTACGCCAAAGCGATGGAGGTTTGATCTATTCTCAAGCCTATGGTAATCTATGTACTAGGACCGGTTAATGAGTGTTTATCTTCCATTTCCAACTTGATATATTTCATATACACCCGAGAGATGTGAGTATCCAAACACCCCATGTGAGGTGTTAGTATTTAATTTCCATGCTTGTTATGACTTTTTCGGGGCTTATGTGTGTTGTGGACTATTTTAAACCAATGCTTCATGACCCCTAACTTATAAATTAATTGGCTAAAAGCACATTTGCTTGAGGACAAGCAAATACCAAGTGTAGGGATATTTGATAAGGTTTTAAAATGTACCTTTTTGAGGGGTCGTTTAAGCCCTTATTTGATCACTTTTGTATCCGTTATTACTTAATATCGTTCCTTTTCACGTTTTAGGTCTCTTGAAGGCAAATTGCTGGAATGGCACTTATTTGGACGAAAAGGCGCGGATATACGAAGAAAATGGCCAAAGTCAAGAATCGAGACACTCAAGCTGCTGAAATACAAGGGGACGGCGTCAGGTGTTATCTGTGATGCCGTCGCATCACTTTTGTGACGGCTCAGTATCCAAATTGCTTATTTCCAATTGACGGTGTCAGGCTTTAAAAGAGTAGGTCGTCGCAACTCAGACGGCCTAGATTAGATCCAGATGGCGTCAGAGACTGAAGGGGACGGCGTCACAAGCATAAGGTGACGTCGTCGCAAGACTAACGTGGCCAAGACGAAACCCTAATGATGGCTACCCGACGGCGTCACAATTCATAAGGTGACGTCGTCGCGATTGTAATCTTATATATAGAATCCGAATTTTTCAGTTTTAGTGTGTAGTCTTTTGGAGTAAAAACCTAAACCGAACCAAGGCTGTCTTTTACAGTATTTTAGGGTTCCAAACCCTGTCTTACATCAATATAAGTGTTTTACTTCATTATATCAATTATGTCTTCAATTGATTGTGTGTATGCTTGCATGTTTACCATGTCCGGCTAAATTACTTGTGTGCTTGCTTAGATATATGAAACCTAGTTGTTAATTATTGTTAGGTTGTCTCTTATCTTAATTGTAATTGGCTTAGGAGTGCGACTAGGCTATCGTTGTGTTTAATACTTGATAAATCTTTGATAGTTTATGAATGACTTAGTGGATTTCGTTTACTAAACTCAAAGATAACCTCAAAGTTAGTTTATGAATGACTTAGTGGATTTCGTTTACTACACTTAAAGGTGACTTCAAAGAGTTAGGGAATGCACACCTTACAACCTTAGAAAACACAGCGCGTTAAGAATAAGGACGTGACAATTCAACCATCAATAGGAGATAACTAGGGAGTAGTAGCATCTAGGTAAACACATCTTTAACTATCATACGAGCACACAACAATAGACATAGACTATCCTCACCTTAGCTTAGTTAATTAGATAATTAGATAAGTAGAGTAATCGGTAGAAATACCAACCCCCAAATCCAAACCCCGAGATTCATACCTTTCCATTTCCTAAAATAATATAAAAAAGATAAAAAAAAATAATCTTCCTCAACCCCAACCTTAGCGTAGTAACTTCTCACTAGCATTTCTATTCCCCTAGAGAACGATATCAATTCCCGTGGCTTACCCTATGTTAGGATCCAATATTTATGTTGTTTGATGATTCGGGTGGTCTAGGACAATGATTAAATAAGAAAGCCATTTTAGAAAGATGAAGAGAGTTGAGAGGAGGTTCTTGAAAAAGAGTTGCTTAAACAAATGTAAGGTTAGATTCAAAGAAGCCACACCCCTTCCATGGATGGAAGGGGTATTTATAGTTACAATAAAACACGACCTCCTGACGGCCTGTGGATCAGGTATACAGTGGGTAAAGACCCGTCCTTCCTCCACGGTGTTGCTCTAAACTAAACTACGCTACAAACTAACTAATAAACTACTAAGTAACGTAAATAATGACAAGTCTACGAGCTAACTTATGCTAGATAATATTTGGGGTGACCGACTCTTCACTATGGAATTTTCTAATTCCTAACAATCTCCCCCTAAGGGAGGTCACCCCATGTTTTACATTTTGAAACCTAGCATTCTATTCTTGACTCTGTTCTTGAGCTCGTAGACTTCAATTCTTCAATTCTGCAATCTTTGTGCTTAAGCAGTGATTCTTTAAAGTCCGCATAGTTTGTACTTTAGTGGAGGCCTTTCAACTGATCCACATCTTTGATGATCTTCGAGCTTTCATTGAGATCATCAGCCACAGTAAATTTCTGGATCACCCTTTATTGTGTTACCATCATGTGAAGTTGTGACTTTTGGACCGACATGCTCACCCTTTTGAATCATGACATCTTTCCATCAGAGTAGCGGAAGCCTTACTGGTTCATGATATTTGCAGCAGCGTAGCAGAAGCATAGTATAAAAATATCAGAACCAGGTTATGTAGATATGCACCAGTCATGATTTCTTCAATTAAGTGTGGTTGCTGTGAACATGCGGCTTTGGATTGACTCCTCAATTCTGATCAGCTGCAATCGTCGGGGTGTACCTGCATACGACAGTTAGCAATAAAGCGCACGAAAGTGTCTTTGATCACTTTCGTTGAATTGAGGTACACGGCCCACGGTTCCCCGTTGATCAGTACAAGTACTGCCTGTGATCAGGTAGGATTCCTAAGAATGTCCTTGACAGGGTTTCGCAGCTGTTCTAGCTGTTCTCAAACCGGAACGTCTCAAAGAAGACAACACGGAGTGAGTGAACCAGCAAATTGAGATTCACTGATTGATGAAAAATGATTTGAAAAACAATCACGTATTGCATGAAGAAAGAGTTTTGCAATACGACGAAGGTTTTATGAGAAAGATCAATTTTCAATCAAAATACTTTTTGTATTAGAGAATGAGTACACATTCGACGTGCTAGCGAAAAGAAGAGATTCGCACATCGAACTGTTTTTCTAAAAGTATTTTTCAATCAGAGATACTTTTTGAATTTGAAATGAGTACACATTCGACATGCTAGAGAAAAGAAGATTTGCACATCGAACGGTTTTTCCAAAAGCATTCGTCAATTCCAATCCTGGACCAAGGTTGATTCACGAGTGAATCTCCCCATTGTTTCTATCCAGTTGTCACAAGCTTGATCTTTTGCAAGATCTCACATGTCACCCACCAAGAGCTTGTTTGATGTTGGCTCTAGAAGGATTTCCATCTTCATCGTGAATATTTTCATATCACTCGGATGTTCAGGCAATACCACAAGGATAATGCGTAGGACTCTTAAAATATATTCTTACTTTCCACATTGTGTGAAACAGCAAGTCTTCATGAATTTAGTGTCCTAACGAGATATTGTGGATGATCTCTTGGCTCTAGACTCAATTGTGCACATTTGGTTCCTGTGTCGGAGACTAGGGAGAGGGTCTCCTTCTTCAATATCAACAATCTCTAAGAGAAAGTCGATAGATTATGTAGGTTCCCCGTGAGAATGAAAAAAGCCCTTTTAAGAGGAACTTGAGTAGCTTGGGAAGTTCAGTGCAGTGTGTCACTGGGTCCATGACGTCTTGTCTTCAATACCAGCGTTACCTTAGTAAACACTAGTAGCATATGTATTGAACCCGGATTCTGCCCTAAGGTTGAATTGTTGGAGGGCTATTTCTTTTCACCCTTTTCATATTCATTTCTTTTTCATTCTTCAACCCCTTCAGTGCTTACCGAGACTTCATAACTAGAACCTTGTTGGGTTTATTCCAGTACTAGCTCTGTCTCAGTCCGCACTCTTTCCATTTCTCATTTTTCTCCTCTTTTTTTTTCATCATACCTAAGGACTCTACACTATCTAGTGGATTGTCCCTGGGAAGATCCCTCCGGTTCTGGCGGATCGTGGGAACTAATACCTAACCTCACCATCCTTATAACTCCATACATAAAGTAAAATGGTCGGTCTTTTGGTACAGTTCATTCTTCCATGAAACCAATTGAAAAATCATTTGGAAATACAATCAAGGTACTTGTGATACGATATCAAAGGATTTTGTACCTTAATAGTTTTGATCATTTAGAAAATGCTCCCCCTCAACATGTGCATATGATCTTGAAATTGTTTAGGAGGCAAGAGTTCTTTGAAAGAATTAATTTCTTGATCACTATTTCTGTGGAAATAGCCATTTGATTTTCTTTGGTAAATTCTCCCCCTCAATATGTGCATAGGATATTTGAAATAATTTTATCACATAGAGGCAAGAGTTAATTTGAAGCACATCCACAATCACAAGAGCCATTAAGAAACCATTTGAAAACTCAATCAAGGTACTTTATAAATAACTTTAAAAAGCTTTTGTACCTCGATAGTTATGCTCCTCCTCAAATTGTGCTTCGAGATTCGAAAGCGTTTAGCACATATGAGAGAGCAGTCTGCACAATTAAGGTACTTTATAAATAACTTTAAAAAGCTTTTGTACCTTGATAGTTATGCTCCTCCTCAAAATGTGCTTCGAGATTCGAAAGCGTTTAGCACATATGAGAGAGCAGCCTGCACAATTAAATCCAAACGATCACCTTTTATCAAATTTCATTATTAAATCACAAATTCTCCCCCGATCAAAAATATCAAACCCTTTGAGGTTTTGGATCCCAAGTGATTTAATTAGGTTTAGAAAACATGGGAGAAAATGTGGCCTTGTTTAAATACTCATCTGGTTTTTGGATAAATCCTCCTCCTCAACATGTGCATTATGTATATTGAAATCGTTTGGCACATGGAGGCAGGAGTGCCTTTAAAGAACTAAAACCAATTCCATTTAAAACAGATTTGATATTTAAAACACGATCTCTACCCCGATCAGAAATATCAAACCATTTGATATTTGTGATCCCAACTGATTTAAATCATTTAGAAAAAATTTGGGGAAAGACGTGGCAAGATTCAATTTTGAAAGATGACAAATAAGGACCATTTTAAAACACTAAAGATTTTTAGTGTCAGGTATGATAGTTTTTAAGAGATCTTTTAAGTAAAACAAAACAATTTCACAATCAAACAAGAACAGAAAAAAAATTCATTTTGAAAGACCTTGATTCTAAAGAAAAAATCATATCATGACATAACATTAAATCTTTAAATCACCCCTTATTATCGTACAAGACGGAACTTTTGTGAAGAAACATCGTTTGAAAATATTTTATTTTAAATCACTCTCCCCCTCAATCCATGACAGAAGTCAATAATTGAGTGACTTAGGTTTTGATAACATGAAGTCCGGTGATTTTCAAAAATTAGTCCAATATATTTTCAAAACAATATTTTCCATTTTCAAAACAATATTTTCCATTTTCAAAACAATTTAATCAAATTATTTAAAATTGTTTAAAAATGGTATCCTGCACAAACATACGTTAGGTGGTTGAGAAGCTTCTGTTGTTGTTGCTGTAGGGTTTGGAAGAAAAACCGTCTGCAGATGCAGTGAGACATCTTCTTACGTTGCATTTTGAATGCCAACTGAGGTCAAATTAAGCTCTGTTTCTTCAATCACTTAGAAGAAAACCATCTGCTGATGCAGTGAGACCTCTTATGTTGCATTTATGCCAACTCTCCATTGAAGTCAAATTAAGCTCCGTTTCTTCATTTGTCAACCCAAGATATAGTTACCCTTTCCTTTCGGCATCCAATCATCTTCAATTGTGGGATCCGGATCGGGAACATTCTTATATACCAATATACATGCATACGTTAGTGAACACACATACAGATATATGGTGGTCGACATCACCCAAAGAGTAATCGACTAATAAAAGTCAATTCAACATGTCAATCAGATCATATAAAGCATGGGAATAATGTGTTCATCAAACTTTAATTATCTAAACCTAACAATCATATCCTAGAAACCTAGTCCTTCAACATAGGCAATTATATTTTTTCAGATAAACACGTAGGATAATTAAGAAAGTCCGTTAGATGATATAAATTTGAAAAAATATTCTTCCCCTCAATCAATGACTCTTTTTCTTGAAAAGTTTTAAAAGTGCTGAAGTCATCGATTGAGTTTTTGCGAATTAATACGAAAACTCTGATCCTGATTGATTTTTCAAGCAACTCATTTAACCACCATTTTGAAATACAACAAATATTTTTCTGAAGAATTTTAGACGGAAAAACATTTGTGTAGGAACAGCAGTCGTTCGACATACTTTCCTTGTTTTGTTTTTAGGATAAGTGCACGAAATATTTTGAAAATAGTTTAAGCGTAGCACTTTCCTTAAAAAAACGGGTTGCTATCTGAAATAATAGCAAGCCATAGTTTTAAGCACGGGTTACAGTCTGAAGTAACTGCAAGCCATTTTTTGAAGCCCGGGTTACAGTCTGAAATAACTGTAAGCCATATTTTGAGACATGTTTAGAAAGAAATATTTACACCTCCTGCTCGAACTTCATCTAAAGTCCCGTGCCATTATTGAATGACATTTCTAAGACCGTAGATGTTATCGATATCAGAAGACATGTCTATAGAAAACATATTTTTGGTATTTTTGAAATTTTCTGATTTTTATGGCTTTTTGTTGGTTTTATAATTTTCTATTTTGTTTTCTGATAAATATTTACAAAGATAGAATATATGATATAGTTAAAGAAGATGATGATACGAGTACCGAGATAAGGATATCGAGCAGCCCCGTTGTAGAAGATAGAAGTCATCATCCCTTAAACATTCACCACCAAAGCTTCCAGGGCTCTTGACTCGAAGAAAGAAATTGAACCAACTGAAAGTGAGACTTTGGCAGCTTCCCCCCAAACCGAAAATCCTTTACCTGAGCAGTTTTGAAGCTGTATTTCAAGCTTGCCTTAGCCAGGTGCACAGAGAAGCACACCATTATCATAAATCCCGCTGCTCCTTTCAAGAATAATCACCGTGATTCTTCGTTCGAGGTTATATCATCAACAAGAATAGCAACGTATCATCCCACACATAAATAACTCTTCTCAAATTCCTTTTCCACTGAAGTCTGACGCAATCCATTCCAAAAGGTGTCAAGAGAACAATTCCCCCAAGTAGTTGAGTTGATGCAGTCAGTCTCTTTGTATAAAGCTCAAGAACTCTCCCGAATACACATCATGAGGGTAATGAAGAACACCTCCCCTATGTTCACATCTTTCGTCCCTGATGAATGTGTATGAAGCTCAAGAAACCGAAGTACACCAATATCCAAGAACTCTCCCGAATACACATCATGAGGGTAATGAAGAACACCTCCCGTATGTTCACATCTTTCGTCCCTGATGAATGTGTATGAAGCTCAAGAATCTGAAGTACACACATTCCCAACGAGAGAATAACTGATAACACCTCCCTCATGTTACACATTTATCTCCCCTGTATATGTCGTACTTGTGTACCTCCTTTATCTTCAGAAACTAACTCTTACATCTCTTCCCCCACGTAGTTGGAATAAGCACACTAAACGCCTTGATGAGTAAAACCTTGAGTTTCTCTGCGGTCATGACATTTGTTTTCCAGGGATATCTTCAATCACTTAGAAGAATTAAGTTCATCAAGTTTACTCGCCATGAGTCAAACCTTGAGTTTCTCTGCGGTAATAACATTTGTCTTCCCGGGATATCTTCAATTACTTAGAAGTATTAAGTTCATCAAGCTTACTCGCGTTTAGATACGTGTCTCCTTCCTCCTTTCTGGTTTTGATGATTCAGAATCAGCAACACATAATAAGCCCAAATACTTGAAATCTTTATGAGAAGAACACTTGAACTCTTGTGAGAATCAACTTGCTAAAGACTCTCTCTGACTATTTTTATCAACCCTTATGTAGACAATTTGAAGTGACCACTGAAGAAGAACACCTGATATAACATACTTGAAACTGAAGTCAACATCCCCACATTTGTATCTTAAGCTTGCACCTAATGATCGAAGAACGGTGTAGAGAATTTATGCTTCAAGCAAATCTCTAAGTACTCACTATCCAAAAAAAGTATGAGACATTAACACCTCTTGCGATTATCCACACCATCATATGCGTGTGACACTGAGTAAAACAAAGTAACTCCTAATAGTGATAGTTAACCAGGTCTTCAACCATCCACCTCGACTGCTGGTAACTAGATAAACCAAGTCTTCAACTCAAATTCTTAAGCCCGAGCAAGTTATCAAATAAGAACACGCCTTTGTGAAAGTCAACTTCAATCTCAAATAAGTGATAAATGATTAACTCCGAAGTAATAAACTTGTGTCAAATGTCCAATACGTGAAATAGTCAATAACAACGTCTCGAGGAGTCACTGCTAAAGAATATGAGCAAGTCTAATTGGGGATTGAATCTGACTTATAAATCTCTCCCAATTAGTGCTCTCCCCTTAACCGACAATCTGTTTGATAGATGCCCAGATTAAGAAGAAGTCTTTAGATCGTTAAATGCAACTCGTCTTTAGTCTTCTAACATGTAGCAGAAAATGTAGAACATACTGTAGACTCGACCTTCTTCAAGATTGTTCAGTTGGGGAATAGATAGTTAACATCTTCAACTCACACCAAAAAGCATCCCAATTAACTTACATCTTGCAGATCCCCTTAACTAAAATCTCTCCCAATCAAACAAGAACAGAAAGATGTTCATCAAGGAAATCAGCAATAAGGCCGCAATGAACACACAAGATGGTAACGCTAAACTACCAATCACATCAAACAAGAACAGAGAGATTGTTCAGAATTATCATGTTGATGTATACGTGAAGCATTAACCGGAAACACTTTGTCGATAAACTCATCAATCCGAGTGAAGATGTCAACCAACGGCTCTTAGAAGAGAAAAACTCCATGTGAAGATGACCCGATAATAAGAAGCTCGGTTCTTACATGAGTTTAGAGCCGTATGACCATTTAAATTCTCAAATATCAATCAGCAATGCAAAAAATTCACACTTCTTCTCCCCCTCAAGAATTGCATACGGAGATGCCATTCTTGACTAAATAAGTGAAATCATCCAAAAGTATTCTATTCACACTTCTCCCCCGCAAAATTAGCACATGATGTCGCCATCGTCATTATAGTTGAGCAAGTGGAATAAGAAAAACAATCAATGGTAGCCCGGTTCACTTGATGACTGAAGCGCATGGAAAAAGTACGAAGCATGTTGATGAGAATGGTCATAATAAGAAGATTTCTCTTTTTCAGAAGATAAAGCGCACTGAAACGTACACTTTTCTTTTCTTTATAGTACGAGGCATGAACTGATGTGTTCATACGTCATAATGTTGAAGTACGAGGCCTGAACTAATGTGAACAGACGTCATAAATCTCTCTCTTTTCATCTACTCTTGGCAAACTTGTAATCAACCCCATTATCATTCAGTAGGCTATTTGTAGTGACAGCTGATGGAGAAAACCCAATATGATGAATTTGACCCTGAAGTAAACTACCCCGAACTCGTGACTTAAACTTGCACATATGTAACAAAGAGCGGTGCCGATTTCCATTAGCATCTCTAAGTACTCTCTATGTACTCTATACTCTTCAACCAACCAACCATCAAGTATAAGACGCACATTACCTCTTGAAAATCCACAATTGAATGTGACACTGAGCACTACAACGTAACTCCTTAAAGTAATAGTTATTTTGTGGTGGTAAGAGCCCAATTCCCCCAAGTGGTAAAAGAAAAGGTAAAAGACACCCAACAATAACTAGATTTCCAAGTCTTTGTTTTTAATAATAAGCTCGAACAAGGATCATGAAGAATCTTCATCCAACCATCCCTGATATCTTCAGATACTAAGTACACTCGCTGTTAGATATAAGTTTTCACATACACATCAAACCATAACACAAAGTGGCGTACAAATGGAATTCTAGAGAGATAAAGTTAGAGGTTTAGGGAACTTAGTGAGAGAAAGTGAAAGATATTATTATGAGCTCCAACTCTCTACCTTGGAAGGTAGAGAGTATTTATAGTCTTACATAAAACGCCACACATCGGGCTGTGGATCAGGCATACAGTGGGTAAAGACCCGTCCGTCCTCCACGGTGTTACATAACTAAATACTACTTAACTTAGAATAACTACGACTACGAGCTTTCTAACGATTACATATACTTGAGGTGACCGACTCTTTAATACCTGGAATTTCTAATTCCTAACAATCTCCCCCTAAGGGAGGTCACCTCAAACATATACTAAAATTACATTGAATACAAACAGATATGTCATTAACAATTGTTCTTGCATTCTTGATGTAGTACTTTGCTCCGAAGCTCGTAGTCATTGATTCTTCTCATTGCATGTTTGGTTACTCTAGGTGGAGGTCTTTTACTGATCCACGTGATAATAAATTTGAGCCAGCTTTTGAGACCATCGGCTAACAACAATCTCTGAGACATCCATTGTGGTGTTGGTATTATGTGATGTTGTGACTTTCGAACCGACATGCTCACATTCTGGATTATGATATCTTCTCATCAGAGTAGCGGAAGCTTTCGTTGATTCATGATATTGGCAGCAGCGTAGCGGAAGCATGGAGTGAAAATATCAGAGACAATGACGCACTAATCATGATTTCTTTTGAGATGAATGTGATGAGTGAGCATGCGGCTATGGATTGACCGCTTCATTCTAATCAGCTGCAAACGTCGGGCGTACCTGCATACAACAGTTAGCAATAAATCGCACGAAAGTGTCTTTGATCACTTTCGTTGAATTGAGGTACACGGCCCACGGTTCCCCGTTGATCAGTACATGTACTGCCTGTGATCAGGTATAATTCCGAAGAATTTCCTTGACAGGGTTTCGCAGCAGCTCTAGCTGTTCTCAAACCGGAACATCTCAAAGAAGACAACACGGAGTGAGTGAACCAGCGAATTTTAAGTCCACTGATTGATGAAAAGAGATTAGAAAAACAATCGTGTATTGCTCAATAGAAAATTGTTTTTGCACTACAACGAAGGTTTTATTGAAAATCAATTATCAATCATAAAAACACCTTTTGGTTTGAAAAATGAGTACACGGTCGATGTACTGAATAAAAGAGTTTTTATGCACAAAGACCGGTTTTTCAAAGGTATCCTTCAATCCATAACCTGAACCAGGATTGATTCAAGTGATTGAATCGCCCCATTGTTTCTGTTCAGTTGTCACATGGTTGATCTATATAATAGATCTCACATGCCACCTACCAGGAGCTTGTTTGATGTTGGCTTCAGAAGGCTTTCCATCTTCATAGTGAATATGTATACACATCACTCAGATGTTCTGGAAATACCACAAGGATAATGCGTAGGACTCAAGATATAATCTCTCTTTCCACATTGAGTGAAACAGAGAGTCTTCATTGAAAGTGTCCTAATGAGATTTATTGATGATCTCGAGGCTCTAGACTCAATTTGTGCATATTTGGATCCTGTGCCGGAGACTAGGGAGAGGGTCTCCTTCTTCAATATCAACAATCTCTAAGAGAAAGTCGATAGATAATGTCGGTTCCCCGTGAGAATGAAACAAGTCCTTTTAAGAGGAACTTGAGTGGTTTGGAAAGTTGAAGTGCAGAGCGTCACTGGGTCCATGACGTCTTGTCTTCAATACCGATGTTACCATCAGTAGCATATGAATTGAACCCGGTTTCTGCCCTAAGGTTGAATAAATGGAGGGCTATTTGTTTTCACCCTTTCCTCATTCAATTCTTTTTAATTCTTCAACCCCTTCAGTGCTTACCGAGACTTCATAGCTAGAACCTTGTTGGGTTTATTCCAGTACTAGCTCAGTCTTAGTCTGCACTCTTCCCATATCTCATTTTTCTCCTTTTATCATCATACCTAAGGACTTCTACACTAACTAGTGGATTGTACCTGGGTAGATCCCTCCAGTTCTGGCGGATCATGGGAACACATACCTAACCTTATCATCCTTATATCACCGTACATAAAGTAAAGTTGGTCGGTCTATTTGGTATTGTTCATCTGCCATTGGAACTAATTGAAAACCATTTGAAAATCAATTCAGATACTTGTGATATATTATCAAAGCATTTTGTACCTGAATTGTTTTTGATATTTTTAGAACGAGAAATCCCCCTCAACATGTGCATCAAGTGTTTTAAAAAGTTTTGCACACGGAGGCAAGAGAAAGAATTAACTTCTTTGATTACCATTTTCTAAAAGATATCAACATCACTTCCCATATCAAATCAAGTAGGTATAGCATTTCCGGGAAGGATGAGGTTTCCATGAATTTGCTCCCCCTCAATATGTGCCTCGAGGTTTGAAAAGAGTTTTGCACATACTAGAGGGAACCTGCACATTGGGATGAATGATCACGTTTCAAATCAAAGGTTTAAGATAGATGCTCCCCCTCAACATGTGCATTAAAAATTTGAAATCGTTTGTCACATGTGGGAAGGACAGCATGTACATTCTTATAAAACCATTTACCGAATTATCAGTTTAAATCCAATTTAAATCACACATTCTCCCCCGATCACAATTATCAAATCATTTGAGATTTGTGATCTCTTATAGATTTAAATTGATTTTGAAAGCTTTTAAGGAGAATTGTGACTTGATTATGAAAGTGTTTTAACTGATAAGGATCGGATTTTAAGACTTTAAACTCCATTGATAAAACATGCATGTATATCTTTTGAAAACAATTTAATGCCAAATAACTTTTTAAGTTAATTGAAATCATTCTCCCCCTCAATCAATGACATAGGTTGTTGATTGAGAGATAGAGATTTTGACAAATAAGTCCTGATGATTATCAAAAATAGAGACCGAGTTATTTTTCAAAGCATTTAGTTTTTAGCAGATAAATGTTTATAGAATCAGAGCATGGAATTTGAAAACATGGTGAAACATGGCTCTGTTCTTTCTTTAAAAACTGGGTTATAGCCTGAAAATGACAATAAACCATTGTTTCTCTTTCTCCCAAAAATATTTTTTGATTTTTTGAATTTTTTTTTTTTTTTATATATATATATAAAAATTCGAACAACATCTAAAGTCCCGTGTCATTCTTTGAATGACAACATCAAGACCGTAGATATTATCGAATCGAGAGAATCATGACAAAATGACAATATTTCTTTGAAGATTTTTCGAATTTTTCAAATTTTTATGGATTTTGAAAGTTTTATATTTTTCTATTTGATTTTTGAAGGTTTTATAATTTTGTATTTTGTTTTTCAAAAAAATATTTACAAGAGATAGAAGAAGAAAGACCTTTACTCCTCGTCTTCCTCCTGAAGACGTTTGAGTGTTTTTGGTTGAAGGCTTTTCAAGCCAAGACGTGGAAGAATAAACTCAAAACGTTCTCTTGGAAGAGCTTTGGTGAAGATGTCTGCTAACTGGTATTCAGTCCTCACAAAATAGAGTTCCACCACACCGTTTTCCACTTGCTCCCTGATGAAATGATGTCGAATGTCGATGTGCTTTGCTCTTGAGTGTTGTACGTTGTTGCATGAGAGAGCAATAGCACTTTTATTATCACAGTACAGAGGGATTTGTTGAATACAAAGCCATAGTCAGTTAACTGAGATCTCATCCATAGGATATGAGCACAACAAGATGACATGGCTATGTATTCAGCCTCTGTAGAGGAAATAGAAGTACTCATTTGCTTCTTTGACGACCAGCTCACAAGCTTATCACCCAAAAACTGAGCACCTCCAGACGTACTTCAACGAGTATCTTGACACCCTGCATGATCTGCATCTGCATATGCTGTTAGTGACATACCGGTGTCCTTCGGGTACCAAAGTCCCATATTGATGGTTTCTTGGAGATACCGAAAGACCCGTTTAACCGCTTCAAGGTGCTTTTTAGTAGGCTTAGCCTGGTATCTAGCACACATGCAAACAGAAAACAAGATGTTTGGTCTACTAGCAGTGAGGAACATCAGGGATCCAATCATACTACGATATTTCGTTTGGTCTACCATGATCCCTGAGTGGTCCTCATCTAGTTTGGTTCGTTCAATCATGGGTGTGTCAACAGGGTCACTTGAATCAAATCCAAATTTCATTAAAATTTCATTTGCATATTTAGATTGATTTATGAAAATGCCTCCGGGACTTTGTGAAATTTGTAATCCCAAGAAAAATGACATTTGTCCCATCATTGACATTTGAAATTTAGAACCCATTTCATTTGAAAAACGGTCACACTCATTGGGGTCAGTCGAGGCAAATATGATATCATCAACATAAATTTGAACGTGAATTAAATGTTTGCCTGACTTCCTTGTGAACAATGTTGGATCGACTACTCCTTTGCTGAATCCGGTAGATAGAAGAAACTTTGATAGCGTATCATACCATGCCCTTGGAGCTTGCTTTAAACCGTAAAGAGCCTTCTTCAAACGATAAACGTGGGTAGGATGCTCTGGATTCACAAAGCCTTCGGGTTGGCTGACATAGACGACTTCTTTAAGATCTCCGTTCAGAAATGCCGTCTTTACGTCCATCTGATAGACTACCATGTTCTTACAAGCAGCATTAGCCAAAAAGATTCTGATTGCCTCGATTCGAGCAACAGGAGCAAATGATTCCTCAAAGTCAATACCCTCCTCTTGACGGTATCTTTTAGCAACCAATCGAGCCTTGTTCTTTAACACATCACCATGCTCATCAAGTTTCACTTTGAAGATCCACTTTAGAGCAATGATCATAGCACAATCTGGAGCAGGTACTAATTCCCATACATCAAGTCGATCAAACTCATGAATTTCTTCTTGCATGGCATTGAACCAGCTGTCTTCATCCATGGCGGTTTTAACATCATTTAGTTCGATCTTAGAGAGTACGGAGTTAAAGAAGCACCACAAGGCATCGGTTGCAAGTTGTTTCCGTGTGGATACTGGACGAGAGAGGTTTCCAATGATGTTGTCCAATGGATGATCATGAGTCCATTTTCTGAGGTGTTCATGTGGTTGTGGTTGAAGAACTGAAGTTGCAGAGTCAATTTCTCCTGATGAAGATGGTTTTGATGATGATTCAGGAGCAAATACGTTCTCAAATGGGGCATCTTCGGGAGTAGCAAAGGGATTAACTTCATCATTGATACCAGACATAGTTCCATGATGTACCCTCAAAGTTTGATGATTTGTTGATGAGACAGAGTGATCAGCAGCAGGCGCTTCTTGACTTAATGATATTGAGATTGAAGGATTGACGTCATTCACAGGAATATGAGCAGCCTCTGAAGTAGGAATTGTCAGTTCATTAGCACTTGGCTCATAATGTTCATCAAACATGGGATCAAATAATTTCTTTAAATCATCTTCAGATGGAGGTACATATGGAGTTTCTGGAGAAGAATTTGGTATAAGGGATGAACTAATGGGACAGTCTTGAAGTGCGGGTCCTGAACTGGAGTGTCCAGGAGCCATAGGACCACTGCGATAGAAACTCTCTCTGACTATCTTTATCAACCCATATGTAGACAATTTGAAGTGACCACTGATAAAGAAAACCTGATATACCAAACTTGAAACTGAAGAAGAATTCCATGCATTTGCATCTTAAGCTAGCCTTTGTGAATTTTAACTTCAATCTCAAATAAGTGATAATTGATTAACTCCGAAGTAATCAGCTTGTGTCAAATGCCCAACACGTGAATCAACGTACCACCGGATGTACGTCGATCCACTGAATGAACCGGAACAAATGATTTCTCGACATTAATGCATTCTTCCTAAAGGTATACATGTAGAGACTGATCTGGAAGATTCACCACAAATGTCTTCAAGCGAATGAGGTATTCATTTTCCTTAATGTTCATGTGATTGATTTATAGCGTGCACAATGAGAGGAACAATAATCCGTAAAGATTTGGCAAAGGAATACCAAAGAGCGGATCATTATCCATGAACAAAAATCCGTGAAGATTTGGCACAGGAATACCAAAGAGCGGATCATTATTCAATAGTGCAACTTACAATATCATGATAGTCATTATAAATGCCTTGTGAAATAACTGGAGATAAGGTTTCTTGAGAATTCCAAGAAGTACTTCTTAGATGGTGAACCAGTTGAGTCAATAGAAACCGGAGCATGAGCTTCAGAAGCTGGATGATCAACATTCGTCGGAGGTTGAAAGTACTCATCAAACCTATCTTTGAAAAACAATGAATCCCAAACATTGATTCCCATTTATCCTTAGTAAGTGAAGCATTAGGCGTTGGAGGAGAGTCATCAAAAATCAAAACAATGAATCCCAGTTATCCTTAGTATATTCACTCTTCATCAAAAAGAATATACACTCATCGTCATCAAAAATTAAGTCGTATAACCATTATTCAAACATCCATCATCATGTAGTATATTCACTCTTCTCCCCCTCAAAAATTGCATCAGAAGTTGCCATTTTTGATTTAACAAGTGAATAAGAGTATACACCAATGAACGTAGATCCACTTGATGACTGAATGAGCGTGGAAAAACATGAAGCTTGTTGATGAAGAATGTAGATGAGAATGGCCATTTGCGAGAGAATTTCTCATTAGCTGAAGATAAAGCGCACAGAAGAGCGTACACTTTTCTTTTCTATGAGGAACGGGGCCTGAAGTGTTATCTGCAGACGCCATTGTGTTGAAGAACGAGGCCTGAACTGATGTGAACAGACGTCATTGTTAAGAGCCCAGTCATATGTTTAGAGCCGCCCGAATCCAAATACCAAGGGACGATTTGTACGACCTGCTTTGGACAACAGACGAAGACAGAGAATTGGAAACATTGGATCCCCACGTGCTGATGGGTTCCTTTTGGTTAGCACAAACAATCTTTGAATCAGCAGAAACCCTAGATGCAGTGGCATTATTCCTAGGAGCTGAACTAGTAGAAGCATCGGACTTAGTCAAATGACATTTTGTGCTTAATGGGATTATTCTACCAGTTGGCTTCTGATACGCTTACGCAGCGCGTTCGGGGTCAAAGGAACTTCCTTTTCGTCGAGCAAGTTTTTCAACACCCTAGGCAGTGAACCTAATCGTTGTAGTGTAGTATTAGGGTAAGCCACGGGTATTGATATCGTTCTCTAGGGGAATAGTGTCGTTAGGCTGAAGTGTATGTCAATTTAAGTCTAAAGGTGAGGGATGATTATTTTTGTATTTTTATATTTTATGAAATGGAAAGGTACGAATCTCGAGGTTTGGATTTGGGGGTTGGTATTTCTACCAATTGCTCTACTTATCTAATTAACTAAGCTAAGGATAATCTATGTCTATTGTTGTGTGCTCGTATGATGATTTAAAGATGTGTTTACTTAGGTTTTATTACTCCTTAATTATCTCCTATTGGTGGTTGAATTGTCACGTCCTTATTCTTAATCGTGTTGTGTGTCTA
This sequence comes from Chrysanthemum seticuspe, assembly GCA_019973895.1. Taxonomy (NCBI): domain Eukaryota; kingdom Viridiplantae; phylum Streptophyta; class Magnoliopsida; order Asterales; family Asteraceae; genus Chrysanthemum; species Chrysanthemum seticuspe. Next base: position 89,429,657 of record BPTQ01000004.1, on the reverse strand, counting down.
AAGTTGTAGGGTATGCGTTTCTCCCTAACTCTTTGAACTTACCAAAGGGTCTCGTCTACAAAACCCACTAGGGATAATAAACTCTTACTCTAAGGCACTCTTTGGATGGTTTAGCTTACAACTACTCAGGTAATTATATTCTAAGGTTCACAAAGATGAATCAAGCATTAAGTACACAACGAATGACCTATCGCATTACTAGATCATTAATCAACTAAGATAAGAAACAACCAATCAATATTTAATAATTAAGTTTCATACTCCCTAAGCAAACACACAAGTAAATTAGCCGGACATGGAGAACATGCAAGCATACACACAATCAATCAAACATAGAAGAGACATAATGATAAATTGAATATATGGATTAAGATATAATCAACAAACCATCATAAGATGTTTTTGGAGTGATTGAAACCTTCAAAGTTACTGGAAAAACACCTATCTAAACCCTGGAATCGGAGTTAGGGTTTAGAGCCTACAAAAAGTGAAGTTATAATGTTCTATTTATAGGCAGATTTCTGTCGGCAAAGGGTGACGGCGTCACACTTATAGAGTGACGGCGTCACGACCATTTTTTCACCAAATTGTAGATTTTCTCGTTCCGGTCGCGTGGGCTTTTGAACCACCTAAATCCGAGTTTGTATGCAAAAGTTATGGCCAAAACAATATCAACTACTTCGTGCGCATGCTGTGATAGTCTTGATCAGCTTGTGACGGCGTCACCTTGTGGTTGTGACGCCGTCGTCTTTCTGACGCCGTCAAGTGTAAAAAAGCAATTTGGCTACTGAGCCGTCACAAAAGTGCTCCGACGGCGTCGCAAATAACACCTGACGCCGTCCCCTTGTATTTCAGCAGCTTGAGTGTCTCGATTCTTGACTTTGGCCATTTCCTTCATATATCCGCGCATTTTCGTCCAAATAAGTGCCATTCAAGCGATTTGCCTTCAAGAGACCTAAAAAGTGAAAAGGAACGATATTAAGTAATAACGGATACAAAAGTGATCAAATAAGGGCTTAAACGACCCCTCAAAAAGGTACCTTTTAAAACCTTATCAAATATCCCTACACTTGGTATTTGCTTGTCCTCAAGCAAATGTGCTTTTAGCCAATTAATTTATAAGTTAGGGGTCATGAAGCATTGATTTAAAATGGTCCACAACACATATAAGCCCCGCAAAAGTCATAACAAGCACGGAAATTACATACTAGCACCTCACATGGGGTGTTTGGATACTCACATCTCTCTCGGGTGTATATAAGAAATATAACAAATAGGAAATGGAAGATAAACACTCATTAACCGGTCATAGTACATAGATTACCATAGGCTTGAGAATAGATCAAACCTCCATCGCTTTGTCGTAAGCACCTAGGAAAGACTATCAAAGAGGTCTTTTAAAGGGTTGTAATGTTAGGCTTACGGTAGGGAAACAAGGGTTTGGTGGGATAGGCTATTTAGTGGTGGCAAGTCAAAAATCTCTATGTTAAATGCATACGAAGAATGGCGTTGCTAAGCCAAGACTCGACACTCTAAAACTCTAGGTAACGGAAATAAACAAACATAAATTTAAATGATAGATGTAGGATGGTAGCCCGTTTTTTTTTTTTTTTTTTTCATACACTTTTACTCTACCATCCTCTACGGTAACATCAAAATGATAGGGATTTATAGGCACATCCCTACACTTGAGTTTTTATTACTCTAACACTAATTTGACCCGAATTGAAAAGATCAAAACACTTGGGGTACATTATTACGCAAACAAAGGGAATTTGAATTTAACGTTCCCTTCCCGTCATTTCATAAACTTTAACTTTTCCCATGAATCCCAATCGTCCCAAAACTATATACAAAGGATATGACTCGACTTAGCAACTTATGCAAGCAACCAGATAATTGAACTAAGGGTTTAGGGTGATAACAATAATGCACTAAAAGTGAGTGCATACAGGGTAGGCTAAGGCGATTTGAGTGTATATTTGGGGGTGGGGTGTAAACAATGCTCTTCATTGATATTCTGGAAAAACCGAAACATCACGAGAACCGCGAAAAGGATAGGCTCTGAGGGGTTAACTAGGGGTATCGTGTACTAAAGATGAGTACAACGCAAAGGGTGTGGGGGAATTACTCAACCGATGTGGAAGAAGTAATTTATATTACGGGTATCAAACAAGGGTTATCCTAATGCCTCTTATCATTTAGTTATTCCTAACTACACAAGTGTAGTCTTACTAGCGATCTCGGAATGCATCACAAAACAAGTTCTAGAATCTAATATACTACCGGTTCACACTCTAAGCATTGAAGACGAATGCTTTTAATTCCTACTAATCTAAGGGCGATCCTCACATTTTGGGTGGAATTTGGGTGGTAAAGGGTTTTTGTGCTAGTCATGCAACTTCCTATCCGTGAGACGCTTTTGTTAAGACTAATGGCCCACTCCTATATATCATGAAAAATTTTAAATTTGGTGCCAAAATTACCATAACCGACATTTTCTCATGGTTTATTACAAAAGTGCAATTGGACAAAGCAAATAGTCAAGGATAAGTATAGTTTCAAAGTTCCCGTTTTATTTTCCCTCCCTACACTTAAACTGAACATTGTCCCCAATGTTCCCCGAAAGTATCAAAGTTATGATAAAAGAAGGTAATCAAAAACGAAAGAAACTAATACTCCCCTGATTAGCTCGGTAGGATCCGTGTGTGAAGTGGTTAAATCCTTTCCAAGAAGAATTGTGTGCGTGAAAAGCTCCTTCCAATCTTTTGTATCTTCTTCTTGATAAATAAAACCTGCACACTTGAAGAAAACAAACAACCCAACGCATCAAACCGAACAAAGAAAAATCCCAACAAGATGTAATTCCAGACTTAAATAAGATATAATGCTTGTGGAATGGATGTTTGCAGATTTTCTAGAAAATTAAGACATGGAAAATTCCAAAAACAATTATAAGTAGCACAGAAAACGAGAAAAAGTAATCAGTTGTTTATGCTCCTTCCTGACGCCGTCAGGTTGCGATCCTGACGCCGTCAGGTTATCCTGACAAAAACTGGTCTGCGATTTTCTGAAAAAATTCTGGAAAATTTATATCTTTAGAATCTGGAAAAATTCCTGCAAAACATCCATTATGACTCGATACAAGCATTTGACTCTAACAAACACACATATATATCTTTTAAATAATTGTAATTCTCATGTTCACGTTTCTTTTGAAAACGTGTGTAATCCTCCCTACACGTATCCCTTATGTAAAATACATTTATATGTAATTAAGACGAGGTTAAAGACAAAATAAAGCATTTTTACAAATTCAAACATGAGAATAAACAATTAATAAAAGATATACGACACACAAATGAAAATGAAAAACAAATACACATGGGTTGCCTCCCAAGAAGCGCTTGTTTTTGTTCGAGTCACGAGCCTGACTCTACCCTTATTTAACAGATAAAGGGGAAGTTTTTCCTACACTTAAGTTTAAGTGAGGGTGATAGTAGCAATACACACCCTTAGGGTGGAAATTTGCTACGTGAGGAGAGGGTGATGGGTGATTTATATGCTTAAAGGAGTGTGCTCCATTCATTATAACCTTACCTAAGTCTATTGGTGTAGCGGGTGAATCAAATCTCCCTCCTAAAAATGGATCATCTTCTATCAACTTCAAAAGATTCTTAGTTAAGGATCCATCTTGACCTAATAAACCCGGTTTAAACCCATAGTGTTTCTTGTTATCAACCATGAATGGGTGATATAACTGTGTAAGGTCATGGGTTACTCCTATATTAGCTTCCACTCTACATGGCCTAGAATCTACCACCTTTATCAAGCAACTACCCGGACTATCTATTTTGATGGGTGGATTAGGGCCTAATTCAATTCCAAGATTCACATCTAAAGACGGAACATTGGGTAAGGTTTTTGGTTGAGGCTCCGGTTCATCAAAATTAGGAACTTCCCTAGGACTAAGAGAGAGGTCATGACAACAAGCATCTAAACCTACATTCTCTAGTGGCGTTTGGTCCAAAGGTTCTCTATCAATTGGGGCTCCTATAGTCTCTTCTACTTCTTCCGGGTAAGTTATAGGTGATGTGTGTTCCTCAAGTGATGGTAGGGCTTGTGGGCTTGGAGTTTCCACCTTTTTCTCCATTATATCTAGATCTCCTAAATGTTCGAAATCTATCCCACACATGCAACTAGGTATTTTAGCTTTAACCATCTCACAATCTTGTTTGGGTTTAGGTTTCATGTTCTTAAAAACTAGGTCTTTTTGATCATGATTCCTAAGGTTAGATAAATCCTTCTTATCCATTTCCTCAAGTTGTAACAACTGAAGGTTTATGCATAGGAGGTTTTTCTGAAAAATTCTAAAGATGGTGTCACTAAAAGGAGTTGATCTTGACAACGATCGTTGAATAGAAGCCACACAAACATAAAATATATCAAATCCATCCAATCTTACACCCTTCTTCTTTTGGATATCTCTAAGTTCACTCACAAATTCATTAGAATAATAAAAATCAAACCAACTTGCGAAATTCAATTGTTCCTCATTTGTTAATGATTCAAATGCTACTTCACTTGCCATAGTGACAAATGAAAATGGTTTTACGAATACAAACACAAAGAATGGGGATAGACTACAAGGAAGCTAATAAAAAAAGAAAAAATCTCACTTGATAGGAATCTTGTGAGTAGACCTAAACGAGATATAAATCAAGCCTAAACAATAACTATTCCCCGGCAGCGGCGCCAAAAACTTGATACGCTTACGCAGCGCGTTCGGGGTCAAAGGAACTTCCTTTTCGTCGAGCAAGTTTTTCAACACCCTAGGCAGTGAACCTAATCGTTGTAGTGTAGTATTAGGGTAAGCCACGGGTATTGATATCGTTCTCTAGGGGAATAGTGTCGTTAGGCTGAAGTGTATGTCAATTTAAGTCTAAAGGTGAGGGATGATTATTTTTTGTATTTTTATATTTTATGAAATGGAAAGGTACGAATCTCGAGGTTTGGATTTGGGGGTTGGTATTTCTACCAATTGCTCTACTTATCTAATTAACTAAGCTAAGGATAATCTATTTCTATTGTTGTGTGCTCGTATGATGATTTAAAGATGTGTTTACTTAGGTTTTATTACTCCTTAATTATCTCCTATTGGTGGTTGAATTGTCACGTCCTTATTCTTAATCGTGTTGTGTGTCTAAAGTTGTAGGGTATGCGTTTCTCCCTAACTCTTTGAACTTACCAAAGGGTCTCGTCTACAAAACCCACTAGGGATAATAAACTCTTACTCTAAGGCACTCTTTGGATGGTTTAGCTTACAACTACTCAGGTAATTATATTCTAAGGTTCACAAAGATGAATCAAGCATTAAGTACACAACGAATGACCTATCGCATTACTAGATCATTAATCAACTAAGATAAGAAACAACCAATCAATATTTAATAATTAAGTTTCATACTCCCTAAGCAAACACACAAGTAAATTAGCCGGACATGGAGAACATGCAAGCATACACACAATCAATCAAACATAGAAGAGACATAATGATAAACTGAATATATGGATTAAGATATAATCAACAAACCATCATAAGATGTTTTTGGAGTGATTGAAACCTTCAAAGTTACTGGAAAAACACCTATCTAAACCCTGGAATCGGAGTTAGGGTTTAGAGCCTACAAAAAGTGAAGTTATAATGTTCTATTTATAGGCAGATTTTCTGTCGGCAAAGGGTGACGGCGTCACACTTATAGAGTGACGGCGTCACGACCATTTTTTCACCAAATTGTAGATTTTCTCGTTCCGGTCGCGTGGGCTTTTGAACCACCTAAATCCGAGTTTGTATGCAAAAGTTATGGCCAAAACAATATCAACTACTTCGTGCGCATGCTGTGATAGTCTTGATCAGCTTGTGACGGCGTCACCTTGTGGTTGTGACGCCGTCGTCTTTCTGACGCCGTCAAGTGTAAAAAAGCAATTTGGCTACTGAGCCGTCACAAAAGTGCTCCGACGGCGTCGCAAATAACACCTGACGCCGTCCCCTTGTATTTCAGCAGCTTGAGTGTCTCGATTCTTGACTTTGGCCATTTCCTTCATATATCCGCGCCTTTTTGTCCAAATAAGTGCCATTCCAGCAATTTGCCTTCAAGAGACCTAAAAAGTGAAAAGGAACGATATTAAGTAATAACGGATATAAAAGTGATCAAATAAGGGCTTAAACGACCCCTCAAAAAGGTACCTTTTAAAACCTTATCAGCTTCCAAACCTTAACAGGCACTATTCTAGGCACAGTGGATCTAGCTGAGGGGTAAGGTTTGCCATTCGTAAATATTCGACCTGTGGGCTTCCACTGAAATCCTACATTTGTAAACACATTCCCTGTAGGTTTCCAGGATTGCTTAATCTGTTTTGCTCTCCAAACTTTCTTAACTGGGTTATGAATCTTAGACCTCAGAAATAACACATCACATTTATCATGATTACCAGAAAATAAACATTTTTTACATGTTTTGCAGACAGCATAAGGCCTCGAATTAATTTCAGTAAGCTTAGAGCTAATACTAGAACTAACACGATTCTTTTTGTTCAAATCAAACTTCTTGTCCCTATGGTGTTCTTTTACTTCCTTATCATGATCACTTTTAGTTTGCGTAATCCTATCCTTCTTTGCATTGCTTCTAGGTTTTGACCCGCTAACTTTAGTGTCAATCTTAACATCTGTAGAAGTAACGGTGGGAACATTACATGGCTTCACTACTTTCTGCATTCCTGGTCTAGAAGTGCTGGGATCTGAAATTCTAGGAGGCACATCAAAGGTTGCTTGCTTGAATTTAGACATGGAACAAGGCATATCAAGGGTCACATACTTGGCTTTCGGCATAGAACAAGGCACAACTATTCTATCTCGCCTATTGCTAGATTTCGGACTTGTGACAATTAGATACTCTAAGAGTTCCTGAGATCGTTTGGCATCCATGCAGGCATAGGCTATAGTACTATCAAAAGGTTTTTCTAATCTTTCATCTTCAACAATCTCACGGAGACTCTTCAAACTTTCCTTAAGGTATGAGAGATATGCTTTATGTGCAAGTTCATTATTCCTAATGGGCGGGGGAATATATAACATATCGATAGCATATTTATTACAAGCAGAAACCTTAGGAACAGAGTATTTGCAATTGGGGATAGGCAACTTTCCTTTCACCTCACGCTTCAGATTCTCAATATCGTTAAGTAAAGAAGTTATCTTTTCAATTTGTTTATCATGATTAACTTTAAATGAATCACATAACTCTTTGTTTTGATCATTAACTTTTGCAATTTTAGCTTTAAAACAATCATTTTCCTTTTGCAAGTTATCAATTATGTTTTGAAGTTGGAAATTCTGAGAATCTAAAGGTGGAGGCATATGGGAACCAGTCACATCCTTCTTTTCACCTTTCAGTTGTGAAATTTGGGCTTTCAATCTTTTGATCGTGTTATAATGAGCTCGAATTTGTTCATCACGTTTGCTAATTTCAAAAACTGCATCAAACTCAGGAGCATCAGAGGATGTCTTGATATTTGAGGTTTTAACATTTTCTTTGAGATGTTGATGTTTTAATTGCAAAGCAAGATGTTCAACTTCTAATTTAGAATAATGTTTGACCAAGTTATCATGATCATCCTGTTCTATTTTCTCATGCAATTTTGAATTTGTTGTTTCAAGCTCAATGACACGATCATGGGAGACTTTCAGAGCAACAGATAATTCATGAAATTGAGAAGCATTAACGGAACAATTTGTAGCAGTGAAAAACACATCTTGAGCAATACATTCAGAAATCAGATTCTCATTCAGTGTATGCAAGTTCTTCCTTTCAATCTCACTATATTTTAATTCTCTCTCATAGTCACTAACCTCAACAATCATTGCATCAAATTCCTTTTCCATTTCTTTAATATCAGAATGCGTCCCTTTTTTAAGACTCTCAAATTGATCTTTTAGTTGTTTAAAGAAAGGCATGACCTCAGTTAAATAGCATTCTTTAGTTTGCTCAAAACCCCTTTCCCCTTCAGTAATACCAGTGGGTGTGATCCTTTTCTTGCAAGTTTTCTCAAAATCAACAAATAGTTGAAAGATAACATATTGACTAATTAAGGTCTTGCTTTTAGTGGCAATTGTTCTAGGAACAAGATGCATTGGTGTATTCGGAGGATACATAGTCGCTCTAGGCATTTTCCTAAGGGGAGGGTTCGTTACAACAAGATTCTCTGCTTTTTTCTTATCTAAATCCTTTTTCCAGAACACTTGTTCAGGGGTTAATAGAGTCTGAGGCTTAAACTTGTTCAAGGAGATCCAATTTTCTTTAGTGTAATTATGGGGTTTAATCGTTATGTTATTCTTTTTACACTCAGGATCATTTAGCTTCTTATCCATTATCTCCCTAGATGCAATATCTAGTTTTCTATCTTCCTCAGTGCACTCAATGCAACTAGGTGTCTGTCTAGGTTTAAGAATCTCATTTCCATCATAGATTACATTTTGAGCTGCTTTTGCTTTCTTACCATACTCAGGATTGGGTTTATCTATAATGGGAACACTGTGCTTATCGCTTAAGACTCTGTGCTTAGTGATCATGTGAGCAGTCTGAATGGTATTCCCTTGTACGTACAACTTATTTTCAAGCTTGTTTTTCAAAGTTTTTAGATTGGAAAAATCATTCAAAAGTTTTGATTCCTTAGCCTTGAATTCTTGCTTAAGCATTTTAACATTTTCTTGAAGTTCATGTTTTTGCTTAGCAGTTTTAGAAAGCTTTTCTTGTAAGGAGTTTAACTCTTGTTTTAATACTTCTTCTCTAAAATTACTTTTTCTAATGATTGTACGTATTTGGACATCCATTTCCTGCTCACGGGTTGTCAACTCAAACTTAGCACGCTGTTCATAAATAGCAACTTGATCCTTATAGGTATTGAGTTCAGTGGTCAAGGAATCATCAGGCACAAATGCAGTGTACTCATGCAATTCATAATCATCATTTTGAGAAGAAGATGCATACCTAGGTACTGCAGAAACTTTCATGCAACTTTCCTCTGCATTAACGTGCACAGGTTGTGGCCGGTGCATCTCTATCTTGGGTACATCCGAAGCTTCCATGGAGCGTTCCTTTGCATTAGCTTGCACGGGTTGTGACTGGTGCACCTCTCTCTCTTGTGAACATGAGCATGAAGATTCTATTTTAGCATTGTCCGACTCATCATTATTTGTTTTCTCTAACATTCTGCATTCAGCAACACCTGATTCTTCCACAGATACATTACCCAACTTATCACAACAATCTCTCAACTGTACCTGACACTCATTCACTTTTTCATCCTTTTGTGCAGTTTCCTCAATGTACTTTTTTACATTATCCATGAGTTGGATAAATGTCTCAATGAATTCCTGAATTTCCATTCCAGTATGTTTTTTGAAGGAAATTCCAGTCAAGTGTTGATCGTAATCTGCTGAATATTCCCCACTGATGAATGGCTGAAATTTTTTGTAGATTACTTGAAGAGCTGCACTGGAACCATCCTTTTGAACTTCTTCATTGGTAAGTTGCAGCTTTAAATGCTCTAAGTTCAACAGCAAGCTTCTTGTCAATGTAGGTAAGTCCTGGCGGAAAAGAGCACTACATGTTCGATCCCCAGCTATGGATAACAACTGTATGAGGTGCAGATGAAGTAGTTGATAGGGCTCAATGCTGCATTCCATTTGCATGGCATTCTGTAGCAGGTGCAATTCATTCTCATTGTACTCAGAACATGAAGATCTCACATCCTCGTTGTTTAATTCAAACATCTTTAATCGTTCAGTGTAGCATCCATTATCATTATTATCCACAGCATCATACAATTTAAGCACTTTTGAAATCACTGGGTCAGTAGAGTAAGACATGATGTGGTAGAATGCACGGGATTTTACAAGTCTATGATTTAAACCGAGAAATAGAATCTTTCGCGGGATTTTACTAAAATCAAGACCAAACCGTTAAGCAATGACCAATGGAATGTGTTAAGATGACTGATGGATTGACACAGTGATGGACAATTGTGTGTTAGGTCTTATGATTGTTTGTGGGATAAGCAGAGATGTTGTTTGGTTGCGATTTGGGTTGGTTGTTGCACGATTTTATGGAGAAATTTAGGTCTAAAAACTTAAAAGCTCAATAACTTCCTTTCGGAGAGGATTTGGGCCTCGAAAAAATCGTTTCACGACATCCTTGTGAAACCTCACAATATTCAGGCTGTTCCGGTCGTTTTGACAGGTATTTCGCTGAAAACGGAGTTACGGATCAAAAGTTATGGCCGTTTGAAGTTTTGACGTAAAAAGTCAACTTTGGTCAAACCTCTTCTTCGTAAAAATCAACCAAGTCGCTATAACCCTTGAACCAAGTCGCTAAGCACCTAATTCGCTACACCACTAAGTCGCTAGAGTCCCAAGTCGCTAGACAAATGCAAGTCGCTAAGTAGTAACTCGCTAAGCCTCAAGTCGCTAGCAAAATTTTGGCAGCAATTCGCTACTCAAGTCGCTAAAGATACAAGTCGCTAAAGAGCAACTCGCTACAGACCAAGTCGCTACCACCAAGTCGCTACCCGTAGTGGAGAGTCCACTACTTGTACTGTAAATCGCTAGATCTAAGTCGCTAGGTCAAAAACTGTAACTCGCTACAAATTTGTAAAGCAAGTCGCTACGAAGAAAGTTATCCGTGAGTTAAGTCGCTAGCAAGAAAAAACCACATAAACATCACTTTTCAATCCAAAAACAACCCAACCAAGATGATTCAAGCTTACCAAATGAAAACCTACACACTTGTGATGATTCTAAACATAAAAGTACTAACAAAATCCAAACTTTAACACAAGAAATCAACCAAATGATGCAAAAACCACTAAACTTTTTCAAACTCAAAAACCACCTAAAAACCACTAGAAATCCAAAGATGTGCAAGATATGATCTAACCATGGCTCTTGATACCAATTGTTAGATATAAGTTTTCACATACACATCAAACCATAACACAAAGTGGCGTATAAATGGAATTCTAGAGAGATAAAGTTAGAGGTTTAGGGAACTTAGTGAGAGAAAGTGAAAGATATTATTATGAGCTCCAACTCTCTACCTTGGAAGGTAGAGAGTATTTATAGTCTTACATAAAACGCCACACATCGGGCTGTGGATCAGGCATACAGTGGGTAAAGACCCGTCCGTCCTCCACGGTGTTACATAACTAAATACTACTTAACTTAGAATAACTACGACTACGAGCTTTCTAACGATTACATATACTTGAGGTGACCGACTCTTTAATACCTGGAATTTCTAATTCCTAACACTCGCCCGTGATATTTCACTTCAACCTCAAATAAATAATAGTGAATTAACCCCGTTGTCACATCTTCTGGTTAAAAGTTCAAATCTAGCCTCCTTTGACGTTTTAAGTGAACTCTGATAATGGTTTTCATCCCGACCAAGGTTAAAAGCACATAACCCCATAAAACCATACAATAACCAAAATTCCATGAGGACAATCCAAACACACACCCAATTCATGAAGTACACCCTTTTATCCCTTCTTCGAAACAGAAACCGTAACACCAGCATCAGAAGACCCCGAAATACGCTTTCCTTTCTCCAAGATGGTTCCATCATCACGGGATTTTACAATTCTATAGTTTAAACCGAGAATTAGTTTCTTTCGAGGCATTTTACAAAACCAAGAATAAACCGTAAGATAGATCCGGAAATGCTCATTACTTTAACCAAGATGTTTTCATTGTCACGGGATTTTACAAGTCTATGATTTAAACCGAGAAATAGGTTCTTTCACGGGATTTTACAAAATCAAGACAAAACCGTAAACAATGTCAGCTTGAATGAGTTATGACAATTTTGGTTTTGGTGAATATCTGTTTTAGGGGAATGATTCGTGCAAAACCGTCAAGTTTTCTCACACAAACCAGCCACTTGTGAATGGCCGACCGTAAGAAACTTAAAACAGTTTAAGCACAAATGCAATGAAGTCCAGGAGAGTATAGTGTTTCCCCAGGTCGTTAAGTCCCAACGAGCTGTGCGAGAATAGTCAAACGTAAAGTGATCGAGAGGATTTGAAAGGGAAAAGATAGTGATTGATCTATACCTAAAGAGAAAGCCCAAAAACTACAGGGGCTTAAATGCAAATTAAAGGAAATTAAAAAGATAAAATCTATTAAATAAATGCTATCACTATATTTAAAATGATGTTTTTGTTTTTATGTTTTTATAAAACTGAATTAAAAACTACGTAACGTACAAATGAAAAAGTGAAACTAAATCAATATTAACCCTAAAAATATGAAAATGATATTTTTACAAACCTAATGATAAAAGAAAATATTTAGAAAAAGAAAATTAATTTTACAACTATTATTCTAATTATTATTAATTAAAAACTATTTTTAACTATTTAATATTAGCCTAAAATACAAGAAAATATGAAATAAAGCTAGAAAAATAAAATTAAGACTTGGAAAAATCCAAAATAACTAAAAAGAATTTTCAAAACTATTTTTGTATTTTTCTGCTTATTTTTCTATTTTCTATGAATTTTAAACCATTAAAAACTACTTAAATTATTTAAAAATACAAATTTAACTAAGAAAAATCTAGAAAAATATTTTTTTGTCTTTTTATATTTATCTTAACTTAAGAAAAATGAAAATTTATTTTTTTGAAACTTTTCTTAATTTTTTGTATTAAAAGCTAATTAAAAATGCTTTAAAACTAATTTAAATCAAGAAAAATAGCAAACAAGCTAGGAAAAATCTGAAAATTTTTTATAAAATACTTATTAATAATACAAAGATAAGAAAATTGCAAAAGAGGAAAAAGCTGGCTTAAATAAGCTACAAATAAGCTAATTAGTTCGTATAAGCTTATTTAAATAAGCTAAAATGTTTACTACTATAAGAAATAAAATGTGCAAAGGATAACTGATAAGTGAGCTAGCCCAGGTGGGTTATGCGGTGAACTTGTCACCAATGGAACCTAGGTTCGAATCTAACACACAACCTTTTTGCACTTTATTTTATTTTTTGATTTTTCTTTTTGCAAAATTATTAAACACAATAAAATAAGCACTTTTTACAACTAAGACTTTTTCTAAAATTCAATAATAAGCTCAGAATAAGCTAAGGTTTTTCAACAGTTAGCTTTTATTTGAAATAAGCACAAGATTGAGCTAGGAAGGCTTAATAAGCTACTCAAGAAGCACAAGTACAATGGAAATAAGTTAAACTACTGATTATAAGCTAGAATAAACTGAATAAGCACAATAATTAATAATAAGCACTTCACAAGCTACAAATAAGCACTGGTTAAAACTGATTTGCACAGGGGACTGTTTTGAATCACTAGGCACCTTCTAGCTACTTTTTAAGCACTTGAATAAGCTCAGAAAAGAAAATAAGCAATTGGACTAACTAGTTGACCAACTGAGCACTCTAAAAAGCTAACTTGCAAAGATTGGCTTTCACAAATGAGCTTGTGAGAAGCTTTTGAAAATCTTGTGAACTCTGAATATCTGGTACACTTAAACAAAATGGACAGACTTAAAAGCTACTAGCAGGCTAGGTAAATAAGCTAATTATGGAAATTAAGCACTTGGTACCTTGAGTTAGTTAGGTGAGCTTCTCAAAAAGCCAAAATACACAATTTGAAGCTAACTAATAAGCTCTATGAGAGCTTGTTAAATAAGCTTCCAAATCTGTGCACAGGGCACTTTTCAGAAAGGGTATCCAAAATAAGCTAACAAATAAGCACTTTACAGGCTAATTAAAACTGAACCAGTATTTTTCTAATTTTGTTGAGCAGCTAAATTTTAATTTCCCAAAAGCACAAATCCTAGATCCTAACAGTAAGATCACAATGAAATTCTAAGTTTTATTCAAAAACAGGCTAATGACAAGTTTGACTTTTTAACAAACTGAAAAGTTGACTAATTTGAGGTTTGATCTTGATTTGTGAACTGAAAATGATGTTAATGGCTGAATTACACCTACTGCAAGCTTTATCTATGATAGTTAAACACAAAACAAGATTTGGATTTGCCAAAAGTTCAACAGTTAAGCTGCTAAGACAAAGGAAATGGAATTTTGACTTTTGAGCTTAGCAGGTGCAATAACAAGACAGATAAGAGCTCAAATGGACTAAACAAGCATAGAGTAACAAGCCTTAAGTACTGAACTGACCTCTAAAACAGTTTACATGCACAATCCAAACACCCTTTTTAAACTGATATGCAAACTTAAACTGATAAGAACACTGAACCAGATAGTACCATTGATCAAACTGAGTTCACATAACCATAATACAACTATATAAATACATTTTAACTATTGTTGACCACTGAAACAGATACAAGCATAATATGTAAAATGGATTGAAATTGAAAAGTGAAGTGCCTACTCACATGGGTCCAGCTCATTTGCAAGCTAAGACCAGAACTAAAACTACTCTAACCTAACCAAATCCAACCCAATTCCACTCTGCATCAGCCCCATTCCATCTCCAAACTGCTTGAACCACAATTGCACTGCACAGTTGACTTTTATTGACCATGTACCCAAGTTACTTGAAACTTATCTGCAAGCTTACCAAAAGCTTATAATAAGCTTAAATGAGCTTATTTGATTATAACATGAGCTTATTAGAAGCTTGAACATGAAATTTTGAAACTGAAAATGAGACAGTGAACTTGGAAATTGGAACTTAAACCAAACTTTGAAATTGATTCTCAAAAGTACAATACAATGATGTTTTAACTTAAAGGAGATACAAATAAACTGAAACTACAACATTTTGGCTTAAACTAGAACATTAATTTAAAAAAACGACATTTAAGAAAAATGAAAAACTAACTACCCTTTATTTTCTCCTTCTTCTTCCTCTTTTATAGCTCCAAAATGTCTCTCTCTCTCCTCTGACCACTTCCCACTTGGTTCCAGTGCCTTTGGATAACTTTTGTGGATTTTGGCCACTGGTTTGGTTTTGGCGGGAAAGCTGAAATTTGACCTCTGCTCTGAATTTTGCAGGTAGGGGGGTGGCTAGGTGTAATGATGATGTGGGTGAGGTTTTGAGGAGATAAGGTGAGGTGGGAGGGAATATGTTGAGAGTTGCAGAGGATTCAGGCAAGTGGTGGGGGAAAACCATATGGGAGGGAAAGGTGTTGGGTTGACTGGATTTGACCAAGGGGTCAAAAACAGGAAGGTGACAGGGGGTCAAAAAGGAATAAGGCAGGGGTCTAAATGTGGGAAAGGGTCAAGGTTTGGTTTAATATAACAAGGACCAAAATGTAATTATCCAATTCTTGAAGGACCAATCCTGTAATTTTCCAAAGTTGTTACAAGGGACCAATATTGACAAGTTCCAATAGTACAGGGTCCAGTTTTGACATTTTCAATTTTTCCAGGGACCAAACTTGACATTTTATGAAAGTTCAGGGACCTTTTCTGCCATTTAACAAAATATTTATTCAAGGACCATTTTTGACAAGTTAGAATAATTCAGGGACCTTGAATAACATTTTTCTTTATTTGGTTTTACCAGGGACTATTTTTGACATCAGAACTTTAAAACTACAAATGTTCGGTCCAATATGATTCATAACCTCCCGATCCAATTTAAACCAATATACAAACCCACGAACCATTCCAAATCAGAGATAATATAACTCGGCCCATCCATGAAATTCAGTTCAGCCCACAAACCTCCATACCCTAAATACACGGATATAAAACACACTTATCAAGCTACACACATAACCCTAATCCCACTCACATCATTTCCTCCGCCTCTCACAAAACACAGTCACAGATCAAACCCTAAATACTCTCCTAAATATTGTCCGCCTCTCTTTCTAATACCTTGCTCACTCAAGAACCGGATAATTAAAACACCTCATCTTTTATCCGCCTCTATCACTTGTACCATGTAAACCAGTCATAACAAACCCTAAGCACAAAAACAATTGCTCCTAGACCTCCTTCATCTCAATGAAATATATCACCACAGGGATGGTTTGATGGTCTTAGATATGCCACAGGGATGGCTATGAGGTGAAGGACACGGCTTCAAGATTGACTAAGAAGTCACAGGTATGTCTATTAAATTGTTGTCGAATAGTTGGTTTTCTCGTCCATGTGACAAACAAAGAAACGAACCAAGAAAAAGAGAATAGCAAAGATGTTATATCTCTGATTCTATGCGTTCGGATATTAACAACAAAGAAAAAACAATTTAGATCCATGAGGCACTAGGTCTTTTGTGTATAGATCCTAAAAGATCTAAGAGTTTGTCGAACCACACACAAAAGACACAAGCTGAGATCATTACCTTCAAAAGTTAATCTTTGTACGTTTTTCCTTAATTGAGGATCTGTGATGGATTTAAGTGTGAATGACCAATGATGGTTTAGATGTTTTACCCTTTAAAGCAACACACAAATCTGAGATTCTTGTAGTAAATTTCTTTTTGCTTCGAGACAATTTGAAGAATGTTGAGTCATTTGTGAAATCATTTTTGTTTGTTGTTGGATGATGAGTTAGGATTAGATGGTGATGAGGGAGTTGTATTGTTATTCGATGTTGATGATTATTGTTGAGTCTTGTGAAAATTGTAGATGAAACGTGTTGGCATAAGGTTTAAAGGTCATGTGGTCATTTAATCTTCTTCCTTACTGTAGTAACAAGTTGCTAGCAAAAGACATGACCCAACTCGCTAACCCAACTCGCATTTGACCTAAATCTTGTGACCCAACTCGCTTTATAAACATTAGTACTCAACTCGCATCTGGTTTTCTGAGTCAACTCGCTTGATGTTCATTGTAGCTCGACAGCATGAAAGCAACTCGCTTTGACATTATTAAGCAACTCGCTAAAGAGCAAGTGCAACACGCATCATACCAACTCGCATTGTCCAAAAGACAACTCGCATTCAATAATGCGAGTAGACAACTCGCCTTTTAAAATTGGATCACAACTCGCATAAAATAACACTTTAAATAACGAGTTGACAACTAGCATGGTGACCATTGAAAACACTTATCCTAGATGCATAGAATCAGGACCTTATGAATGTGACAAAAATTTGACCAAAAGAATTTGACAACTCGCTTATGACCAATATGGACAACTTGCTTTGAGTACACAGAATCTGGACATAGACCTCAAAACTGTCAACTCGCATTGATGAAAACCAGTCAACTCGCAATATAGAACATAGACACGAGCAGATTCATAACATGAAGACCAACAAGACAGTTTAATCAGTACATAACAAAACAATTTTATCAACTCATGAAACTAGATTCAAATGACTATAACAAGATATCAAACATGCATAACCATCATCAAGAGAAATAGCCAAAAACCATACGTATCAACCACATCCAAAAACCATACGTATCAACCACATCCACATGCACACAAACCGTATATCAAAAAAAACATGAAAAACCATACGAATCACCAAGACAACACAACCTGGGCTCTGATGCCAATTGTTAGGATCCAATATTTATGTTGTTTGATGATTCGGGTGGTCTAGGACAATGATTAAATAAGAAAGCCATTTTTGAAAGATGAAGAGAGTTGAGAGGAGGTTCTTGAAAGAGAGTTGCTTAAACAAATGTAAGGTTAAATTCAAAGAAGCCACACCCCTTCCATGGATGGAAGGGGTATTTATAGTTACAATAAAACACGACCTCCGGACGGCCTGTGGATCAGGTATACAGTGGGTAAAGACCCGTCCTTCCTCCACGGTGTTGCTCTAAACTAAACTACGCTACAAACTAACTAATAAACTACTAAGTAACGTAAATAATGACAAGTCTACGAGCTAACTTATGCTAGATAATATTTGCGGTGACCGACTCTTCACTATGGAATTTTCTAATTCCTAACACCCTAATACTACACTACAACGATTAGGTTCACTGCCTAGGGTGTTGAAAAACTTGCTCGACGAAAAGGAAGTTCCTTTGACCCCAAACGACGCGTGTAGCGTTATCAGGGGGCCCGATGGTGCAAGTGTTTACAAGAAAGAAGAAGGAGACGGAGAATGGCACGTGAAGCTTGATATTTTGCGCACTAGTGGAAGAAGCTTTGCAAGGAAGTTCAAGACGCATGCAACTACCGTGAAATATCGGGAAAGTTTCAAAGTGAAGACATTTTGAAACATGAGTACTTTGAAGGATGAAGAGGAATGGCATATCATGAAAAAAAATAAAAACACTTGCTTGTGCTAAATCGTTTGATTTGAATTTATTTTTATGCATTTTTAGGAGTTTTTCATATTTCTTTTATTTATGATGATTATGGTTTAAGGTTTAACCTAAGATATCTTTGGTATTAAGTTTTAATGATGATGAGTTTATGATTAAGTTTAAGTTGGTAGTTAGAGATTGTTAGTTTGGAATTTATAATTGGTTGGCCACATGTTGTGTGGATCTTTTATGAATTTTTGAGTAAAAATAATTTTTACTTGATACGTAAAATGACCAAGTGAGGTAAGAAGTTAAATTTTCTGCAAAAATGCAAACCGAATCGGTTGAGCTTAAAGCTGATCGGTTTTGAGGAGGTACATGTACCAAAAATTCACTTTTCCAGAAAAAAAACACACACACACACTAATCCTCCAATTGGGTTCCAAAAATTCGACCACTAAGAGTTAATTCAAGGTTCTAGGAGTGTTAAAAGATCACCATGGCTCCAAAGCAAGTAAGCATCTTCAATCAATTAGCTTAATTAAGGTTAATTTGAGTTTTAATTCGAAATTGCAAATTAGGTCATGAATTGGGGGCTTTTGATAAAACTCAAATTAAGATGAAATATTTTGGAATTAAGTGGGTAGTTGATGTAGGAATACATTGCAAAAAGAATTATGGTAATTGATTCAACTTTGGAAGAGAATTAGTTGATTGAATTTTCAGATTCAATTAGGATGAAGTCTTGAATCAAATTAAGTTGCAATTGTTGATTCCCAGTTGTTATATGAAATGCTCAGTGATTTTAAGATACTACATTGTTGTTTAGAACATCAATTAAGGAATTGAATTTCAGAAATAATTATGTGTTCTAAGGAATAATGAATAAATCATGGGAAGATGTTTTGAAGTGAAGTAAGGAAGAATTGAGGTTGTAGAAATCATCATTAGGATTCAAATAAAGTGTAGGAGTGAATTAGAATTGGTAGAAATCAAGTGAGAAGTTGAATTAGTAGGCTTTTGCCTTCTGCAGCATGTGCAACCAGATCGGCTGTGAATGCAGACCAATCGGTTGGAGTAAGGTTCATGGAGCAGCCGACCGGCTGGGTCTACAACCGAAACGGTTGCCCACTTCTGTTAAGTTTTTTTCAATTTTTTGAACTCGACTCTCGAGGCTTCTATAAATTGTAACGTTGGTTTTAACACTCTTATATTAACATATATTTGTGATTTCTACAGAGAAATGTTGTAGGTTCCTCAAGTTCAATGAGAATCCCGATGAACCCGATTGTGGACAAGTATTGTCAAAGGAACGCAAGAAAGAAAGTCACATATGATATGCGAGCAAAGGGTAATGAGAACCTGAAGTTTGGTACGCTATCAAAGGAAGAAAAGCACGCATTTAGGGAGCGTCTTTCAAAGTTGCAAACAAGAAAAATTACGGTTCCACGGTTGATAGATTGATAGATTGGGACTTGTTCAATGAATATGAGTGTAAGGAGCAATTGAGAAGGATGATGAAGATGACTTATGTTTATGCGGATGATGGAGACATGTTTGAAGATCTTTCTTGGGAAAGAGCCTTTAGTATTCATGAGGATGTTTATATGGAATGGTGTTTGGAGTTTTTCTCGACCATGTATTTTGAGAGGAAGGTAAATTTGCGTAGACGAGGTTTGTGTTTGGTTTAGGATTATGTGGAAGGGATCATGCATACACTTTTCCAGATTTTTCAGTCGCTCTTGGCTTATACGAACAACATGAGATTAGTCATAGATTGTTTGAGGCTCATTTTCTTAGGCATAAAAGGTTTGAAAAAGACTACCCGAGTGTTCCGGCCTATTGGAATCGCGTTGGAGATCCTGCATGTGTGAGGAGGAATTCATCAACTCTAAGGAACCCATTGTTGAAAATTCTACACAATTTGATAGTATGGGGGACGTTCCATAGGAAAGGAAGTAGGGATAAATGTCAAAATCCGGATCTATGGTTAATGGAATTGTTGGAGGAGTCGAAGGATGGCAATGCGGCTTGGATCATAGCCGAGTATCTATCTAGGAGAGCTCCGGGAATCAAGGACAAGAGTGATATTTGTGGAGGACACTATGTGACAAGGTTGCCAAAGAATCTTGGATATTTTGATGATAATAAGTTGGACAAGTGTGTTGATCCGTTAGTGAGTGAGACTTGGGACGATGAAGGTTTTGGAAAAGCTTTGGATAGGATAAATAGGACGTTGGGAGCATCAAATAATCCAACACCACAGCACCCAACAGAGAATGTGCTTAGTGGTATGATGAGTAGCTTTGACACGGGATGGGGTAATTGGAACAGGGAATTAAATGATATTGAGCGTAGGGAAGTTTGGAGAGATTCAATGATGTTGAGAAATAATTATGTGAATGATTACTCAATGTCGTTTCTTCAACACATGGTGCATGAAACCAATTATAAGATGCCTCCCTACAACCCACCGAATGTTCCACCGTATCCTTTCCCATATACTCCTTACCCTGGTCCTTATCCGTACCCATATCCTGGATATGCACCTTTTCCCAATCATGTACCAATGTATGGTAGAGTTCCTGAGGTCGGAGGATCAAGTTATGATGTGGGTGGTTCTTCATCTGAAGCTGGAGAGAAGAAGAAGAGGAGAGTGTATTCGGTGTTTGACGAAGATGAGAATTACGAGACTGAAGGATAGGAGGAAGAAAATGATGAGATGAGCGAGGATGATGCATGATCGTGATGATCATGATTTGATTATGGTTTGGATGATGATTCAAAAACAATTATATGTGTCGAACAATTTCTTATCTATTATCTCTTAACTATTTTCTTTAGGACTAATTTCGTACTTTGTTTGTTGGTTTAAATTAGCGTTTGGTTTGTTTTTAGTTCATTTTTTTGTTTTGTTTGTTTTGTATATTTTGCAGTTTTGTTTGCAGAGTTGATATGCAGGAAGCTTATTGTTGGTCAATGTTTGGAGTCGGAGAACTCATACGCTTATCTATGGCCAAATATGCATATTGCGTATTTACTCCGGTAGTATCTTTTTGACTAATTTCTTTTCCCATTTTCTTTACTTTGAAGTTCATTTTATTACATTTAGGAAATGCAAAACTTAAGTATGAGGGAGGGAAGAAAGTAGGAAGCTTATTGTTGGTCAATGTTTGGAGTCGGAGAACTCATACGCTTATCTATGGCCAAATATGCATATTGCGTATTTACTCCGGTAGTATCTTTTTGACTAATTTCTTTTCCCACATCGGTTAGTTAACCACCTTATGGACCCATTTGTAGCGCTCATTTTTAGCGCTAGATACCTTTAGTACACCCTCCAAGCCAATCTTTTCATTTGTTACATCCACTTAAAAGAGCAAAAGTATTTTCCACTTTAAACCTTAGCCTAACCGATGTCAATGTCTAATGGTTTGTTGCTAGTTGTGTGGAATGTTGGATTGTTTTTGATGATTATGATTTAGCTACAATTTGTCAACCGTGTGTACCATTTCCAACAAAGATGAAGGAGACGACTTTCTTATTTGTATTTTTTGTGGTGTATGCTTATACGAAGTGTGGGGGAGAAGAATGTTTGGTAAAAAAAAACAAAAAAAAATGTTGAATAAGTCATCGCAACTATAAGGTGACAATTATAGCCAATGTGCTATGTTATGTAGAAGAGGAAGTATGTGTGAGATATTGATTAGCCAATGTGCTAAAATGTGATATATGTTTAGTGATCGATATGTGATGAAGAGATTAATGTAATCATTTACAGGGTTTGTGGTTTGTTCGATGGCTAGCAACATGGGATATAGACTTGACTTCATTTTTCTTTTTAAACCAATTTCATAAATAAACTCATGCCTTGTCCATACCTTATATAAACTCGAAGCCTAAACGTTATAACCCGAATTAAAGACCTCTTTGATGAATTTATTTTATTTATTTTGATACTTGTACAAGCCTATGGTAAGAAAAATGAATCATGACTAGGCATTGAGTGATTTACATATACCAACCAATCTATTTAAATGTTGAGTGAATTCCTAAAATCATTCGTGAGGTGGTTAGTTATGTTATCTAAATCAAGAGTAATTTGATTCGCTTTCAGAAATTTTCACACATAAAATGCAAATTAACAATTGTTTCTTTTGAAGTGATTGTTAGATTTTTGGAATCACGATTCTGAGACCATTGAAATCAATTTATCTAAAAGCTAGACTTGCTCGAGGGTGAGCAGAACTTAAGTATAGGGGAATTTGATAACGCTCAGAATAAGCATGTTTTTAGTAGTGTTATTGTTGGTTTTGTGCTTGATAATTGGTTATATTTATATATAATTGTTGCGATATTGCGAAGGAAGCGTATTTGTATGTAAATGTAGCCAGGAATCAGAAAAGATGAAGAAATAATGAATATATGCACATTTGGATAATTCCCGACTACGATAAGAAAGAAGAAAAGACTCAAAGACTCAATGATTTGATGCACGAATATTTCTAAGCATCTACATCAATAAAATATCAAGTTCTATAATAGAAATCAGTGCCGGAAGCAAAGAAAAAGCATGCATCGAACCGTTTCAAGAAAAGTCAAAGATTGATGTACGGATGGACTCCATCCGATCGGAGCCCGCAACCGAATCGGTTGGGTGAAGATTTTAGGAGGAGCCGATCGGTTGCAATTCGCAACCGATCCGGCTGGGCGGTTTTGCAGTTACAAATTTCGCATTTATTGAATGCATTACTTCCATTAATCATTGGAGTCCGATCATTTCTTAATATTAACTCCTGGATAATGTTTTTGGCTTGTTGGTTAAGGTTTCTTGGCTATATATTGAACCTATACCTATGTACTTAGTGTGACACAACTTAAGAAGTAATAGACTTATACCAAAGCTATAAATAACCATTTTTATTCAACTCAAAAGTTATAGAGAGTCTGTAAAACGTCTAGGAAATTGTTGAGTTCAATTCTCAATCATTTGGTAGTACTTTGGAGTTGTTACGGGGAATATAAGGCGATTGGAGGCACGTGGATTGCTATAATTCCACAAAACTAGTTCTTGTAATCCGAGGATAGGTATATTTTGTTACTTTTCCATGAGTTTCTGTTTTTATGAAATATATGAAAGATATGTTTGCTACTTGTGTTTTGTTATGGTTATAATGGAGTAATTCTTGGGTATACTTGTGTGTAAGATGTAGGCAATTGTTGTGAGTGTTCTTATCTTTGTGATTCATGTGAATTATTCTTATTTAATGAGTTTGTTGAGATAACATCTAGTCTTGCTTAATTTGTTGGTATTAACATTTGAAAGATGAAAAGGCCGAAAGGATTTCTCTTCATGTTTTTAAACTTGCAGTATCCAAGTGTTGGCATTCTTCTGACTATCTTGGGACTTTGAGTGTAGCCTTCAGTCGTGCTATTAAAAAGGGAATACAAGATGAACTTGTTGTTGGGCATCGCCACGGCACAAATGGCAGGCGACTTTCTGATGTAGAGGCTTATAATACTTCCGCTGAGGCTGACTACAAGAACATCGTTCAGAAACTTCGTGGTGTTCGATTCCCTTTGTTTTCCTCATTGGAGGCTCTTAAGGATTCTAGTATTGAAGATATTATGGGCTTACTTCATCCTGAAGCCTCTGTTTCTGGCCCTTCTAATGTTGACTCTCGATTTTGTTTGGAGCGGCTGAGCATTCATGTTCATCACCCAGGGAGTCCTGCCGTAGTAGGTGAGTCTTCTTTGTCGACTTCCGTTAATGATTACGTTGAAAGAGCTGGGAAGGTGAGGGAAGGTTCCCTTCATGGCTGGTTAGCTCTGGCGGATACATGGTACTCCTGGATTAATCCTCTATCTGTGAGAACGTGTGTGGGCACGGCTTGTGCGTCTGGTTCTGTAAGTGCTACTGCATTACCTGTTACTTCTTGTTCTGTCCCCCTTTCTGTGTCCGACTATGAAGTGTCAAATGTGTTTGAACAAGGTGATAATGTTGATGACACAAGTGCGGATTTCCTTAAGCAATCTGGGGCGGACCCTGTTTCAGATCCTTCTGACCAAGTTTGATGTGGTCATTATTGTATTTTGCACAATACTTTTTTTTTCCGATTTTATGGCCGTGATTTTTCCGATTTTATGGTCGTGAGAGCGCAGTACTTTTGTTTGTAGACTGTGTCTATCACATGTACATTTTGTTGTTTACAACTTTTTAGTTTTTGCTATTTTAATCTTTACACTGGTGTGCTTATTATAATAGTCTTAGTTGAATACATGTGGGTTATTCGCCCGATATTGGACTTGCAACATCTCTTACGTATCTTGAGTGAATTTTGAGGTTACTCAACCTTTTGTTATTCGAATTAACGTTTCATGGGTCCTGCCCAAATGTATGTGCGTCTTACTTACATGTGTTGTAACTTCTTTAAAGTAAAAAAGGAACGATTAGAAAATTTTAAAGTAAAAGTTGGTGAAGGTAGCTAAGCTTCACCTTTTTCATTCATGATAATAAAAATATTACAATATAAAATGGTAACTTACGATATCAACCCTCCTCTACGGAGTCCGCGAGAGACGGTTGCTTATATTTGTTGTATGTAACATCTTTTAAGATTGTAGACATTCCATGTCCGCGGAATTGGGTTTCCTGCACGGTCCTTTAGCTTGTACGCACCGTTTCCTAATGCCTCCGTGACCTCGTAAGATCCTTCCCATTTGGGTCCCAATTTCCTTCTTTCTTCCGCATGGCTTGCATCGTTGTTGCGGTATACCAAGTCTCCTGGCTTGAAGCTTGTGTTGCGAACTCTTGAGTTGTAATATTTTTCCATTTGTGCTTTGCTTTTTGCTTAACATATTGCCGCTTGTTCCCTTCTTTCTTCCAGAAGATCCAAATTCATTTCCAAAGCCTCGTCATTTTCTTCTGTGTTTACTTCAGTTGTCCTCCATGTGGGCATTCCTATTTCAGCAGGAATGACAGCTTCCGTTTCGTATGTCAACGAGAATGGAGTGTCTCCATTACTGGATTTGATCATTGTACGGTGTGCCCTCAGGACATGCGACAGCTCGTCCATCCAATTTTTGCTCCTTTCTTCCAATCGAGCTTTTATTCCTTCCCCCAGACTCCTGTTTGCTCTTTCGACCTGCACATTTGCTTGTAGATGTTTAACGGAAGCAAAGTGTTGTTTTATGTTCAGTTTCTCGCACCAATATTTGAATGGGTTATCTCGGAATTGCTTTCCATTGTCGGATATTATCTCTCCTGGGAATCTGCACACGATATTTTCCCATACAAATTTTTTCATTTGGTTTCCTGTGATAGTGGCAACCGACTTCGCTTCTATCCACTTGGTGAAGTAGTCTATTGCCACTATGAGGAATTTGACCTTTTCGGAAAGGGTCCCGTGATGTCAATTCTCCATTTATAGAATGACCATGGGGAAGTGATTGGAGTTAACTTCTCTTGCGGATATCTCAGGACTGGTCTGTGTACTTGACAATCTTTACATGCTAGGATTAGCTTCCTAGCATCCTCATGCATGGTAGGCCAATAGTATCCAGTAGATAAGGCTCTAGCCACTACAGACCTTGTTCCAGCGTGCATGCTGCAGGACCCTTCGTGGATTTCTCTTAGCACGTAATTTGCTTGGAGGGGTCCTACGCAACGCAACCATGGCCTGAGAAAAGATTTCTTGTCAAGTGTCCCGTTAATCACTTCATATCTCTGCGACTTTCTCTTGATTTCTCTTGCTTTCTTTTGTTCGGATGTGAGTATTTCCTTTGTCAGGTATTCATATGTTGGGGTCATCCATGTATACCCCTCTTCCTCCACTATTGCGAGCATTGCTACTTCCTCTATTGGCTTTTGATTAATTTCTTCTACAAGCACTTGCTTTTCAGATGCACGAAGCTGGTAGACGTCATCTTGCTTAGAGAGTCTGCCTTCTTATTTTAACTTCTAGGGACTTGTTTGATTGAGAACATTCGGAAATTACTCAAGAGCCTTGTTGGGTTTATTGATTTGATGTTACAAAACAATAAATAATGAAACATCAAGGACTTAAAGTGACAAAGAAGAAATCTACAAAAAGATGGAAGGACTTGCTTGCAAAAGAAGATTTATTATTTAGTCCTTAGTAGAGATTTGTAAACCCTAATCCTCTAGTATATAAAGAGGAAATGGGGTGTAGGTTTTATAATTAAGTTTTCCAATATGTAGTCGGCTAAGAAAGGTGTGTGTGTATCTAGACGTTTGTCATAGAAAATGTCTAGGGTATGTTTAAGCTTTCAAGATCGTTTGATCCTTGTTATAGATTAGATAACACGTTATTAATATAATTGAGAGCTTGTTGGATGTGAAAAACCTTGTTCATAACATTGATGTTCTTATTTATTATTCCGCTGCATATTTAATGTTATTATATCCTAGATAATATGAGGTCTAAACAACCTCGAGATACAACGATCTAACAGGTGGTATCAGAGCAAGGTTGCTCGTGATATCTAGGATCGTACAAATTTTCGTGGCGAAGAAGGAAGAAAAATTCGAAGCTGTCAAAAACTCGCAACTTTTCTGCAGCACTGTTTTCTAACGTCCATAACTTTTTCTTGAACCGTTGGATCGGGCTACAATTTTTACTGGAGCTTCTCTATATGTCCATCTAACTTTTCACCAGAGGGATCGTCGATCTCAGGTTTTATTTGAAAGATATTTGATGTCGAATATGGCTGCAGAAGGAGGTTTTCAAAGTCGAATTTTTTAGGCAATTAATTCAACCTCGTACTACATTTGTTTGATCAAGGTCAGTACCATGTTAAAGATTTTATAGATTGGTCGGTGTAGTATTATTATAAATATTAATAGCATGACATTGTTGACCATTGGCATAAGGGACTTTGAATGAAGTTTATTTTATGGTGATACAACATAAAGGTTCGCTTACTGAAACGTTGTCTATTTAGTAATACTTGTGTTGCTACATCTAATTGGTACTACTGAGTTACGTATATAATGTTGCTCACCATGGGTAAGATTAAGGGTTCTTGTGAAACCCTGAGTATGATTATTGAGTTCGAAACAAGGACACATGTTGTAGTTACTGCTACTGCTCAAACATTCTCATGCTACTACTGTTTTGTTGAATCTTGTTAATATTGGTTTAA
Source organism: Chrysanthemum seticuspe (assembly GCA_019973895.1). Classification (NCBI taxonomy): domain Eukaryota; kingdom Viridiplantae; phylum Streptophyta; class Magnoliopsida; order Asterales; family Asteraceae; genus Chrysanthemum; species Chrysanthemum seticuspe. The sequence continues at coordinate 89,402,219 of BPTQ01000004.1, read as the reverse complement.
CAAGAGTTGGACAATGGGACTCTTAAGAAAGCTAACGAGAAAACAAGTGAATTCGAGATTGATGATGCTTCTTAATGTGTAACTACTGCTACTCGTATGTTTTTGCTGCTGAGATGTTATATCTCCTGCTCGTGTTTGGTAACAACTGGTAGGCTACTCGTTTCCACTGCTAAGTTATCAGTTACCACTGCTAGCTTGTCGTTTCCACTGCTAGGCTTATCGGATACCACTGCTACCCTATTTTGATACCACTGCTCGTGATAGTTTCCACTGCTAGCGTTTATTTTCATGATGATCGTCTCACTTTTTAATGATACTGGCACGATGCTTGATCTTTGAGAGTTTATGCTACTGTGTTCCAGTTGGTTTATGGGATTGATGAACGGTCAAGCTTGGATTTTAATGTTGCTTCTTTGATGCTATTTGGTACAAAAGCATTCTGTAAAGCATGCGTGATTGGTGTACAAAAGAAGCTATTGAATTCATCATGATTATTTTTCCATCATGGGTCTATGAGTGTATTGTAATAACCTTCAAGTGGGCTTGCATGGAGTGTATATTCAAGTGAGTTTGCATTAAGTGAATGCTTGTAAACGTTTGTACAAGGAAACATGCTACTACTTCGTGGGCTGTTATGAAGGAAATATTTTAATAACATGCAAAGGAATTTGGATTTCAGTTCAACTATGATTTCTTTATAGTTCAAGTTCCATGCATGATGTGTGATAAAGGTCCACGTTTGGTGAAAAAGGATATATTTGCCTCACAATTTGTCATGTGAATGCTACTGATGGCATGAGTTATGAGAAGAAAGGGAAGGATAAGATGGTATCTTTTGCTTAAGGTTTCATACTATTCAACATATGTTTTTGGTTCTCGACTTGGTTTTGGTGATATATGTTTGAGATATCGAATGATACACACCCATGGGATTTTAGTTCACACACACAAGGAGTTTGGTTATTTGTTCTTAAAAGGTTTTTAAAAGCTCGTACTTGGATTTATTGAATAATTGATTACGAAGAAGGTTGAATATCATTTATTTGATGTTGTAGTTGAGTTTCACAGGTTCGTGCTCTTATCATATCTCAAAGTGGCGTGCTTCAATGATTGTGACGAAGAATTGACATATCACTTAAAGGAGTGACGTTATTGTGCTCAGTGATTATCGTCAAGACATTGCGTTCTCCCTATACATTGGTTGGTATACGTTCAGAGTCACGTGGATAAACAAGACATAAGACACAAGTTTGGGTTATTTTACTTCTTCATCAAGTTTGTTATATTTGGCTTTCTTCACAAGTGATCATTACAAAGAGCTTACAGATTTGAAGAATCATTTGATGTTCATGCACCACTCAAGGGGAAGTTTCTACTGCTTATATTCTCTATTTGTTGATAACAAAAAGGGGAAGAGATGTTGAAGTAGTGTGGCATGGATTAAGGGGAAGCCAAATGGAAGACAAGATTGTTTCATTCATGGTGAGATTTAATTATCTCAATTTCTTTACTTCGTCTAGGGAAGTTCATACAAGAACCGTGTTTGTTTTGTCATCATCAAATAGGGGAAGATTGTTGGGTTTATTGATTTGATGATACAAAACAATAAATGTTAGGATCCAAATATTATTGTGTTGATGATTCGGGTGGTCTTGGATGATCAAAATACATGTTTGCCATATTTAGAGAGAGAAAGATAGAGAGGGTGTTCTTGCTAGAGACTTGGTTCTCAAATATGAAAGGTTAGATTGAATGAAGCACCACCCCTTCCATGGATGGAAGGGGTATTTATACTTACACAATACACGACCTCCTATCGGCCTGTGGATCAGGCATACAGTGGGTAAAGACCCGTCCTTCCTCCACGGTGTTGCACTATGCTAAACTAGACTAATAACTAACTAATAAAACAGTAAATAACGTAACTAACGATATGTCTACGAGCTAACTTATGCTAGATAATATTTGGGGTGACCGACTCTTTACTATGGAATTTTCTAATTCCTAACAATCTCCCCCTAAGGGAGGTCACCCCATGTTTTACATTTTGAATCCTAGCATTCTATTCTTGACTTTGTTCTTGAGCTCGTAGACTTCAATTCTTCAATTCTGCAATCTTTGTGCTTTAGTAGTGCAACTTCAAAGTCCGCATAGTTTTGTACTTTCAGTGGAGGTCCTTGAACTGATCCACATCTTTGATGATCTTTGAGCTTTCATTGAGATCATCAGCCACAGTAAATCTCTGGATCACCCTTTATTGTGTTGCCATCATGTGAAGTTGTGACTTTTGGACCAACATGCTCACACTTTTGAATCATGACATCTTTCCATCAGAGTAGCGGAAGCCTTACTGGTTCATGATATTTGCAGCAGTGTAGCAGAAGCATAGTATAAAAATATCAGAACCAGGTTATGTAGATATGCACCAGTCATGATTTCTTCAATTAAGTGTGGTTGCTGTGAACATGCGGCTTTGGATTGACTCCTCAATTCTGATCAGCTGCAATCGTCGGGGTGTACCTGCATATGACAGTTAGCAATAAAGCGCACGAAAGTGTCTTTGATCACTTTCGTTGAATTGAGGTACACGGCCCACGGTTCCCCGTTGATCAGTACAAGTACTGCCTGTGATCAGGTAGGATTCCTAAGAATCTCCTTGACAGGGTTTCGCAGCTGTTCTAGTTGTTCTCAAACCGGAACGTCTCAAAGAAGACAACACGGAGTGAGTGAACCAGCGAATTGAGATTCACTGATTGATGAAAAATGATTTGAAAAACAATCGCGTATTGCTTAGAAGAAAGAGTTTTGCAATACGACGAAGGTTTTATGAGAAAGATCAATTTTCAACCATAAATACTTTTTATATTTGAAAAGAGTACACATTCAATGTGCTAGATAAAAGAAGAGATTCGCACATCGAACGGTTTTTCCAAAAGTATTTTTTCAATCAGAGATACTTTTTGTGTTTGAAAACATAAATACACATTCGATGTGCTAGAGAAAAGAAGATTTGCACATCGAACGGTTTTTCCAAAAGTATTCATCAATTCCATTCCTGGACCAAGGTTGATTCAATAATGAATCGCCCCATCGTTTCTATCCAGTTGTCACAAGCTTGATCTTACGAGAAGATCTCACATGTCACCCACCAAGAGCTTGTTTGATGTTGGCTCTAGAAGGATTTCTATCTTCATCGTGAATATTTTTACATATCACTCAGATGTTCTGGCAATACCACAAGGATAATGCGTAGGACTCTTAATATATTCTTACTTTCCACATTGTGTGAAATAGCAAGTCTTCAAGAATAGTGTCCTAATGAGATATTGTGGATGATCTCTTGTCTCTAGACTCAATTGTGCATATTTGGTTCCTGTGCCAGAGACTAGGGAGAGGGTCTCCTTCTTCAGTATCAACAATCTCTAAGAGAAAGTTGATAGATTATGTCGGTTCCCCGTGAGAATGAAACAAGCCCTTTTAAGAGGAACTTGAGTAGCTTGGAAAGTTTAGTGCAGTGCATCACTGGGTCCATGATGTCTTGTCTTCAATACCAGTGTTACCTTAGTAAACACCAGTAGCATATGTATTGAACCCGGTTACTGCCCTAAGGTTGAATTATTGGAGGGCTATTTCTTTTCACCCTTTTCATATTCATTTCTTTTTCATTCTTCAACCCCTTCAGTGCTTACTGAGACTTCATAACTAGAACCTTGTTGGGTTTATTCCAGTACTAGCTCTGTCTCAGTCCGCACTCTTCCCATTTCTCATTTTTCTCCTTTTTTCATCATACCTAAGGACTCTACACTATCTAGTGGATTGTCCCTGGGTAGATCCCTCCGGTTCTGGCAGATCATGGGAACGAATACCTAACCTAACCATCCTTATAACACCATGCATAAAGTAAATTGGTCGGTCTTTTGGTATTGTTCTTTCCTTCATGAAACCAATCGAAAAATCATTTGGAAAAACAATCAAGGTACTTGTGATACGAGATCAAAGCATTTTGTACCTTAATAGTTTTGATCATTTTAGAAATGCTCCCCCATAACATGTGCATATGATTTAAAATTGTTTGGCACATGGAGGCAAGAGTTCTTTGAAATAATTTCTTGATCACAATTTCGCTAGAAAAAGCCATTTGAATTTCTTTGGTAAAATTCTCCCCCTCAATATGTGCATAGGATATTTGAAATCATTTTATCACATAGAGGCAAGAGTTCTATTGAAGCACAACCACGATCACAAAAGCCATTAAGAAAACCATTTGAAAACTCAATCAAGGTACTTTATAAATCACTTTAAAAAGCTTTCGTACCTCGATATTTTATTTGCTCCCCCTCAATATGTGCTTCAAGATTCGAAAGCGTTTAGCACATATGAGCGAGCAGCGTGCACAATTAAATCAAAACGATCACCTTTTATCAAATTTCATTATTAAATCACAAATTCTTCCCCGATCAAAAATATCAAACCCTTTGAGATTTTGGATCCCAAGTGATTTAATTAGGTTTAGAAAAACATGGGAGAAAATGTGGCCTTGTTTAAATACTCATCTGGTTTTTTAGATAAATCCTCCTCCTCAACATGTGCATTGTGTATTTGAAATCGTTTGGCACATGGAGGCAGGAGTGCCTTTGAAGGACTAAAACCAATTCCATTTGAAACAGATTTGAGATTTAAATCACGATCTCTACCCCGATCAGAAATATCAAACCATTTGAGATTTGTGATCCCAACTGACTTAAATCATTTAGAAGGTTTTGGGGAAAGACATGGCAAGATTTAATTTTTGAAAAATGACAGATAATGACCAATTTAAGACATTAAAGATTGTTAGTGTCAGGTATGATAGTTTTTAAGAGATCTTTTAGTAAAATAAAACAATTTCACAATCAAACAAGAACAGAAAAAATTTCATTTTGAAAGACCTTGATTCTAAAGAAAAAATCATACCATGACATAACATTAAATCTTTAGATCACCACTTATATTGTACAAAGCGGAACTTTTGTGAAGAAATATCGTTTGAAAATATTTTATTTTAAATCACTCCCCCCCCCTCAATCCATGACATAAGTCAATGATTGAGTGACTTATGTTTTGATAAAATGAAGTCCGGTGATTTTCAAAATTTAGTCCAATTTATTTTCAAAACAATATTTTTCCATTTCAAAAACAATATTATTCAAAGTTTTAGAAAAATGGTATCATTCACTACTTGTCCTGCACAAAGATACATTAGGTGGTTGAGAAGCTTCCGTTTTTGGTGTTGTAGGGTTTGGAAGAAAAACCATCGGCTGATGCAGTGAGACTTCTTCTTACGTTGCATTTTGAATGCCAACTGAGGTCAAATTAAGCTCCGTTTCTTCAATCACTTAGAAGAAAACCATCTGCTGATGCAGTGAGACCTCTTACGTTGCATTTATGCCAACTCTCCATAGAAGTCCAATTAAGCTCCGTTTCTTCATTTGTCAACCCAAGATATAGTTACCCTTTCCTTTCGGCATCCAATCATCTTCAATTGTGGGATCCGGATCGGGAACATTCTTATATACCAATATACCTGCATACGTTAGTGAACACACATACAGATATATGGTGGTCGACATCACCCAAACAGTAATCGACTAATAAAAGTCAATTCAACATGTCAATCAGATCATATAAAGCATGGGAATAATGTGTTCATCAAACTTTAATCATCTAAACCTAACAATCATATCCTAGAAACCTAGTCCTTCAACATAGGCAATTATATTTTTTTCAGATAAACACGTAGGATAATTAAGAAAGTCCGTTAGATGATATAAATTTGAAAAAATATTCTTCCCCTCAATCAATGACTCTTTTTCTTGAAAAGTTTTAAAAGTGCTGAAGTCATTGATTGAGTTTTTGCGAATTAATACGAAAACTCTGATCCTGATTGATTTTTCAAGCAACTCATTTAACCACCATTTTGAAATACAACAAATATTTTTCTGAAGAATTTTAGACGGAAAAACATTTGTGTAGGAACAGCAGTCCTTCGACATACTTTCCTCAATATATTTTAGGATAAGTGCACGAAATATTTGAAAATTGGTTTAGCGCAGCACTTTCCTTTCTTTAAAGAACGGGTTGCTATCTGAAATAATAGCAAACCATATTTTGAAGCGCGGGTTACAGTCTGAAATAACTGTAAGCCATTTGATTTGTGACATGTTTTGAAAAAGAATATTTACACCTCCTGCTCGAACTTCATCTATGGTCCCGTGCCATTATTGAATGACATTTCTAAGACCGTAGATGTTATCGATACCAGAAGACATGTCTTGGAAAACATATTTTTGGTATTTTTGAAATTTTCTGATTTTTATTGGTTTTTTGATGATTTTATATTTTTCTATTTTGTTTTGCTGGTTTTATATTTTTTGTATTTGGTTTTTAATAAATATATACAAAGATAGAGAAGATGATATAGTAAAAGAAGATAATGATATGAGTACCGAGATAAGGATATCGAGCAGCCCCGTTGTAGAAGATAGAAATCGTCATCTCTTAAACATTCACCACCAAAGCTTCCAAGGCTCTTGCATAGAAGAAAGAAATTGAACCATCTGAAAGTGAGACTTTGGCAGCTTCCCCCCAAACCGAAAGACCTTTAGCCGAGCAGATTCAAAGCTTTCTTTCAAGCTTCCATTAGCCAGGTGCACCAAGAAGCACACCATTATCATTTATCTAGTTGCTCCATTTAAAGTACGATAATTGAGGTTCTCCATTCGGGGTTATATCATCAACAAGAACAACAGCAACGTATCATCCCACGTATAAATAATCTTCTCAAATTTATTTTTCACTGAAGTCTGAAGCGATCCATTCCAAAAGGTGTCAAGAGAACAATTCCCCCAAGTAGTTGAATTGATGCAGTCAGCCTCTTTGTATAATGCTCAAGAACTCTCCCAAATACACATCATGAGGGGAATGAAAACACCTCCCCATGTTCACATTTTTCTTCCCTGATGATCGTGTATGAAGCTCAAGAACCCGAAATACACCAATATCCAAGAGCTCTCCCGAATACACATCATGAGGGGAATGAAAACACCTTCCCATGTTCACATTTTTCTTCCCTGATGATCGTGTGTGAAGCTCAAGTATCCGAAGTATACCAATACACAAGGAATGAATAACTGAAAACATTGAAGAAGCTGGCCAAGTCACTGATTATCTCTGCGGATGACAATCTCTGCGGATGTCAACTCCGGAATAAGTGATTATATCTCTGAATCATTGATTAAGCACTCAAGTGAAACAGCTGAGCATCCCCAATGTACACAATCTCTCTCCCCTGATCATTGCGATACCATCAAAATCACCACACACTAGTGTACCTCTTTTATCTTCAGAAACTTTCTCTAACATCACTTCCCCCACGTAGATGAAATACTAACACTAAACGCCTTGACGAGTAAAACCTTGAGTTTCTCTGCGGTCATGACATTTGTTTTCCCGGGATATCTTCAATCACTTAGAAGAATTAAGTTCATCAAGTTTACTCGTCATGAGTCAAACCTTGAGTTTCTCTGCGGTAATAACATTTGTCTTCCTGGGGTATCTTCAATTACTTAGAAGTATTAAGTTCATCAAGTTTACTCGCGTTTAGGTGCTTATCTCCTTACTCCTTGCTGGTTTTTGACACTTCAGAATCAACAACTCTTTGTAAGTCCGTATACTAGAAATATTTTGAGAAGAACATCATTAGCTCAGAAGTATCTGTGAGAGTCAACTTGCTGAAGAATAACGTGAGCAAGTCTAATTAGGGATTAAATTTGGCATTTCAAACTCTCCCAATTAGTACTCTCCCCTAAACTGACAATATGTTTGATAAATGCCCAGAATAAGAAGAAGTCTTTTGATAATCACATGCAACTCGTCTTTTAGTCTTCTAATCATACAGCAGAAAATGTAGAACCGACTGTAGACTCCACCTTCTTCAAGATTGTCTAGTTGGGGAATAGAAAGTCAACATCTTCATCTCACCAAATGCGTTCCAATTACCTTAAATGTAGCAAATATACTTAACTAAAATCCCTCCCAATCAAACAAGAACAGAAAGATGTTCATTAAAGAAATCAGCCCAGCAGTTAGAAGCACTTTGTCATTAATCATATCAATCCGTGTGAAGATGTCAACCAGCGGCTCATAGAAGAAACACCATGTAAAGATGACCCGACAAGAAGAAGATCGGTTCTTACATGAGTTTGGAGCCGTTTGACCATTTATTCTCAAAAATCAATCAACCATGCAGTAATTTCACACTTCTTCTCCCCCTCAAGAATTGCATACGGAGTTGCCATTCTTGATTAAATATGTGAAAATCATCCGAATGTTCTATTCACACTTCTCTCCTGAAAAATCAGCACATGATGTCGCCATCTTCATTATAATCGAGCAAGTGGAATGAGAAAACAATCATTGGTAGCCCGGTTCACTTGATGACTGAAGCGCATGGAAAAAGTATGAAGCATGTTGATGAGAATGGTCATAATAAGAAGATTTCTCTTCTTCAGAAGATAAAGCGCACTGAAGCGTACACTTTTCTTTTCTTTAGAGTACGAGGCATGAACTGAAGTGTTCATACGTCATAATGTTGAAGTACGAGGCCTGAACTGATGTGAACAGACGGCATAAGAAGATTTCTCTTCTTTGGAAGATAATACGCACTGAAATGTACACATTTCTTTTCTTTGGAGTACGAGGCCTGAACTGAAGTGAACAGACGTCATAATCTCTCTCTTTTCAACCTCTTTTGGCAAAACATATAATCAACCCCATTATCATTCAGTAGGCTCTTTGTAGTGACAGCTGATGGAGAAAACCCAATATGATGAAATTGACCCTGAAGTAGAATAACCCAAACTCGTGACTTAAACTTGCACATGAGTAACGAAGAGCGGTGTCGAGAATTCATGCCCATTTGAATCTCTAAGTACTCTATACTCTTCAACCAACCAACCACAAGTATAAGACGTAAATTACCTCTTGAAAATCCACAATTGAATGTGACACTGAGCACTACAACGTAACTCCTTTAAGTGATAGTTATTTTGGTGATAAGAGCCCAATTCCCCCAAGTGGTAAAAGAAAAGGTAAAAGACACCCAACAATAACTAGATTTCCAAGTCTTCGTTTTTGAAACTAAGCTTGAACAAGGATCATGAAGAATCTTCATCCATCCATCCCCGATACCTTCAGATACTAAGTACACTCGCCCGTGATATTTCACTTCAACCTCAAATAAATAATAGTGAATTAACTCCGTTGTCACATCTTCTTATTAAAAACTCAACTCTAGCCTTCTTTGACGTTTTAAGTGAACTCTGATAATGGTTTCATCCCGGCCATGGTTAAATGCACATAACCCCGTAAAACCATGTAATAACCAAACTGCCATGACTAATATCCAAACACACATCCAATTCATGAAGTACACTCTTTTATCCCTTCTTCGAAACAGAAAACGTAGCACCAGCATCAAAAGATCCCGAAATACACATTCCTTTCTCAAGGATGAATCCATCATTACGGGATTTTACAATTCTATGGTTTAAACCGAGAAATAGTATCTTTCGCGGGATTTTACAAAACCAAGAATAAACCGTAAGATAGATCCGGAAATGCACTTTACTAATACCAGGATGTTTCCATTGTTACGGGATTTTACAAGTCTATGATTTAAACCGAGAAATAGGTTCTTTCGCGGGATTTTACAAAATCAAGACAAAACCGTAAACAATGTCAGCTTGAATGTGTTATGACTACTTTGGTTTCAGTGAATATCTGTTTTAGGGGAATATGCAGCGGTTCATCAACGGTTCATTATCCAATATCAACAATTTCATCAACCATCATCAACCATCCAATAAACACTTTGGTGAACACATCATTCACAAATACTGTCGGCTATTGCAGTGACCACAAGGAGAAATAGACCCGATATGCCAAACTTGAACATGACGTAAAATTTCTCAGATTTGTTCCTTAAACTTGTACTAATCCTCGTGAACAAGAAGCGGTGTACCCAGTGTACAAAACCTCTTGACATTCTCAACTGAGTGAGACACCGAAGTGATAGCTACGTTGTGGGTTAAGTGAGAAAGAATCACAAACGCAACTAAATAGCCAAGTCTTTATCACCCTCTATAAACGCCCAAACAAGTCATCTTCGCGGAAGAGTAGAAAGAAAGAAGACGAAATAAGTAAACGCGCCCGAAAATTCTCACTTCAAATCCAAATAAGAAATATCGTCCAAACAATCCCGTAGTCAACTTTGATCATACATAAATTAAAGCCGTGACAGAATACCCCTCATGAAAATGCATAAACCAAAGTATCAACCCTTATACCACAACAACTCTCATCATCATACCAAATCTTATCGTCACGTCTCTTCAACACATCTCAGATTATCCAAGTCTCATAATATCACATCACATATAAATAATCCAATTTTGAGAATCCCATTAGACCCTAATTATGTGTACGGCCTAAATGTGGTTATTAAAGATCGAGGCCCAGTCCATGAGAATTAGTCCAATCATCTAAGTTCAACGTTCAGGATCAAGTCATCACAATTGGCAAACTTTATACCAGATAAGAGTCTCGAGCTCATTCGATAACATATGCCGTGAACAAATATCCTTGTGAAGGTCAAATACTACTCAAATAACAAGTGATATCAACACTTTGTCAAGTTTGAAGGTAATCGGATATCATATATTTCAACGATCACACATCAGCTCAAATTCGTTCCAAATCCATGGCTCACACAAATAATGTCAATCTTATCTAAAAATAACATTAATGGCCCATGTGAAAAACACTACTCCTTTTGAAATTTCGATCCAATCATACACGTTGAGGTCCAGTAGATAACATACCAAGGCCCACTAATTGATAATACCGATCCAGTAGTAGTTTGAAACCGGTTAACATCCTAGTCAAACCCTAATATTGAGGGTTATATAAGACTACTAATACCACACAACCCTAATTTTACTCACAAAATTCTGTCCGCCTCTCTCTCCTGGAACGTTTCATTCACAAAAAAGTTTCTCATCACAAAACGTATCACATCTTCGAATCATTATCAAATCCCATTAATAGATCTGAACAAAACTCATACCCTCTTCATCATAACAAATCAAATCTCATCTTAATGAATCAAATAACCTCAATCAAAAGAAACATCAACATCACTGTACTCATTTTATCATTTACAGCTTAATAAGAATCAAGAAAGCAAGTCAAAGGCTTCAAGATCCTAGGATGGGTCTCGGGTAGGTGTTTGGTTTGTTGAATGTAATTAGCGATTTGGTCTTGTGATTTGTCGAATGAGTTCATGTAACGAAACAAGTAAACGGTATAACATAATTGTTATTATTCGTTTCTTTATGTTCGGAGATTGAGAAGAAGTTTATCTTCATAAATATCGATGAAGAGTTTAGTTTTGATTCGAATGGATCTATAAAGATCTTGATGTCTCATAAGAGATACCAATCAAAACAAAGCTGAGATAATTACTTTTTGTAACCGTTTGAGTCTTGGAGTCCTTTTAAGCTTCTGAGGTCGAATGAGAGTAAGAGAAAAAAGAATTGTTTAATTCTTTTTCTTTTCAGTAACATATATTGTAACATAAGTGGAGTAGTATTTTTGGAACAAGGTTGGTCTTGTGGTCAAAACATCTTCTTCATCTTCATTTCTGTCATAAAACCATTTTACACAACTCGCCACGACTTACTCACCACGACTAACTCGCCACGGCCAAGTCGCCACGGCCAAGTCGCCACGACCAAGTCGCTAGGCCAAGTCGTAGCGACTTGTAAAGACAAGTCGCTATAAAAAATGCAATGCATCTGGACAGTTTTGTGTCAAGTCGCTAGCTAGATTTTTTTATGTTTTCCGATGAGTTTTTCGGCTACTTTTCCGTTCATCTTCATGTTTACCCAGAAATCATGCATAAAACTGATTTATTAGACCCGTCTTGACCATAAAACATGACTATTTGACCACTTATTTTCACTTGTTTGTTACAAAGAATTCACAAATATGAATATGTAAAGTTGGTAACTGACTTGGACCAAAAAGAAACACAAGACTGAAATAAACATTGATAGACCAGATGATTTGTTGACCAAAAAGAAGGATACAAGAACCTGTTTAAAACTGTTTAACCTCTAAGACATGGAAAAAATATTCCGACCAAGATAAAGTACAAAAAGACAGTCAAAAACATAAATCAAAACCACAATAACCATGGTACGAAAAACCACACAAATCAAAGAAACACAACAACCTGGCTCTGATGCCAATTGTTAGGATCCAAATATTATTGTGTTGATGATTCGGGTGGTCTTGGATGATCAAAATACATGTTTGCCATATTTAGAGAGAGAACGATAGAGAGGGTGTTCTTGCTAGAGACTTGGTTCTCAAATAAGAAAGGTTAGATTGAATGAAGCACCACCCCTTCCATGGATGGAAGGGGTATTTATACTTACACAATACACGACCTCCTATCGGCCTGTGGATCAGGCATACAGTGGGTAAAGACCCGTCCTTCCTCCACGGTGTTGCACTATGCTAAACTAGACTAATAACTAACTAATAAAACAGTAAATAACGTAACTAACGATATGTCTACGAGCTAACTTATGCTAGATAATATTTGGGGTGACCGACTCTTTACTATGGAATTTTCTAATTCTTAACAATAAAGAATGAAACATCAAGGACTTAAAGTGACAAAGAAGAAATCTTCAAAAAGATGGAAGGACTTGCTTGCAAAAGAAGATTTATTATTTAGTCCTTAGTAGAGATTTGTAAACCCTAATCCTCTAGTATATAAAGAGGACATGGGGTGTAGGTTTTATAATTAAGTCTTCCAATATGTAGTAGACTAAGAAAGGTGTGTATGTGTGTCTAGACGTTTGTCATAGAAAAAGTCTAGGGTATGTTTAAGCTTTCAAGATCGTTTGATCCTTGTTATATATTAGATAACACGTTATTAATATAATTGAGAGCTTGTTGGATGTGAAAAACCTTGTTCATAACATTGATGTTCTTATTTATTATTCCGCTGCATATTCAATGTTATTATATCCTAGATAATATGAGGTCTAAACAACCTCGAGCTACAACGATCTAACAAGCCTCCTTACCTTTTCCAGGAATTGAATCATTCCTGACTCCTTAGCTATATATGTTTCGTTAACTTGATTAGCCACAAGTTTTGAATCTACATTTGCCTGTAAATTTTTGACTCCCATTTGTTCTGATATTCTTAACCCAGCTATGAGAGCTTCATACTCAGCCTCGTTGTTTGTTGCTCCAAAGCGAAATCTTAAGGCATAAGTGAACTTCGTTCCTTCTGGGTCTGTTAGTATTAGTCCTGCTCCGTAGCCATCTATGCAGGATTAACCATCTGTGAACAGGATCCATGGTTGCGGGAGCTCCTCTTCTACTTCCATTGAGTCGTCCTCTTCATCATCATTTGGACGTTCTACTGTGAAATCGGCCAATATATGTCCTTTAACTGATACCCTTGGCCTGTATTGTATGTCGTATTCTCCTAACTCAATGCTCCATTTTTGCAGTCTACCTGCGACTTCTGGTTTTGACAGTATTTGTTTTATCGGCTGGTCCGTGATGACTACAACCGTATGTGCCTGGAAGTATCTATTCAATCGTTTTGTTGCATGCACCAAGGATAATACTAGTTTTTCCATGGGTGTGTAGTTAATTTCCAGACCTCGCAGGGCTCTTGAACACCTCCTCTCGTTCAGCACCTTTCTTCTTAGGTGACCTAGACCGACTACGCCTTCGCTCAGAGCCTTCCCGTGTGTTCCGGCGCTTCCGAGACTCAATCTTTTTCCTCAAATCCCTCCTTCCGGTCGGCCTTTTTGACTCAGAGTGCTGCGATGCCTCACGGAAGTCTATCCGAGTTTCTAGTGCCTCTATGGCTTTAGCCCTTTCTTCCTGCTTCCGAACTTTTTCTGTCACAGTCGGCAAGATCTGGTCATAATACTTGTCACAGTATTTCCTGACAGCTGCGTTGGACGCAGGTCCCTCAAGTTCCACCAGAGTTGCATTATTTTCTCTTCCCGCCATGTTTCGCACCGCGGATACGAGAGCGAAAGTTGGTTCGGACCGAGTGCCCATGGTGAGTATTTTTCAAGAACGCAGTTGTGTACTAGTCTCGCGGATGGCGCCAACTCGTTAGTACAAAAAGTGTGACGGGCTATAATGTGTGTTTATGATGCTTGTTGGATTGGGCTGACAAAGTGTTGATGGGCTAATCTTGTACTAATCCAAGTAGTTGATTGGATCCATGCACAAGTGAGAGTAAACCGTTAGCCTTTCCGTGGGGACAGTCCCCACGATTAGACTCCGGCGTGAGAGTAAGTACGCATTTTTGTCAGAGATAATAAGAGTGTGTGTGTTATTATGAGAGAGTTGTACCTTGTGTGGGGATTAGGACCCCTTTTATAGGCGAGGTTTACCGCTAGGGTTTCCTAACGACTAGCATATAATAGTTAGTGGCCGGAGTGGGGCCCTTGTCGGGCAAGGTCTCGTGGTAATCGCGGATTCTGACACAGGATGCCTTCCGCGGCCAGATGTTTGGTCAGCTAAGCATCCTGCATGCGTCTTTGAGTCTGGACTATAGCCAACTTTGTTATTGGGCTTATTGTTGATCCAGTATTCGTAGTTGTTTCGTTGTTAGGCCTGGGCCCAGTATGTGTGTAGCATGAGTTAGGCCCAATAAAATAGTGTTTGTGGGTAGATGCAACTCGATCCATGTTGGTTTGATTTGTCATCCACCTGTCTAAACAGCTAAATGGTATATTTTTATTTTTTTGAGTCTAATTACCTTTTTGTTTGTTTTAGTTTGGCTAAATTTTGCACACGTTTGGCAAGGAGAGAAACAATAAGATTTTGCAAGACATTCAACTCAAGGGTTTTGAATGGATAGTGAGAAGATCAAAGAAATATAAAATGATAGTTTGGCAACAATGGCTTCGAGACCCTCGGAAGATTCGTCTACATTAATATTCGGATGGCTTTTAACTATTACTGTATTTGACAAGTGGTTTGTGATTTTCAGCAGTACAAATTTTCAGTTATTACAGTGAGGTTCAGAAAAATGAGTGTGGTTCATGTATCCTGTGTGACATCAGTGGGTTCCAAGTGCTCTTTTTGTACCAGTTTAAGGTTTTCTGGGTTGGTCTTGAGTTACAGTGAGACATGAGGTCTCTTCATTGGTTAGCGGGTGTGTCCGACCGTATGTTGATGTCTTTGTGTCTTTTCTGCACTCATGATTGGCTACTGCAGTTCTTTCACCTGGTCTGTTCAAAGAGAGTTTGCATATATTATTTCCATCAATCCAATTAGTCATGTGAGAATCTGTTTTGGTGGCTTCAAGTGACAGTGGGAATCTTACACTTCTTTGGTTCAACTGTGGCCATATATCTAAAGTGTCATGATGGTAATATTATATTATCAAGTCTTTCATTTGGTATTTGGTTCAAACTGAGTCTGCAATTTGTATTCCAAGGTTGAACTGGTGCTTCGTTATGTAAGGTGTGGAAAACTAGAAGGGGGGGTTGAATAGTTTTGCCGATTTTAAGTTAGTTTCTAAAAACTTTAGATTCGATGTTATGTGAAATCGTATGGATGAAGATAAAGTATAGATCTAAGAGTAATGAAAGTAAATAAAGTAAAGCAATGGAAAGAAATGACACAACCGATTTATAGTGGTTCGGCTACAAGGACACCTTCCTTGCCCTACTCCACTCCCCGAGTCACCTACTCGAGAGTTCAAGCACTATGTCAACAAACTCCTTCAACTTGGCGGAGAAGCCTACACAACGTTGCTTACACCTTTTTTCGGTACAAAGCTAAATACCGAGTCCGTAACACGGAGGACCAAACCAACACGACTATTACACAACAACTATGTGAAATATCAAGTACAAGGTCTTTGCTACAGAAATCTTGTGGAGGAACAAATCAATCAAGGATCCCTTGCTTGGATGACTTGTAGTGATCTCGTGATCTCGCCTTAGAGAATGACCTATATGAGAATCACAATAGAAGAAAGAAGCACAACTCTCTAGATCAAGTGATCTTTTGTTAGAAGAGAGTAAGAGTATATGAGAGATTTAGGAAGAAGAGGGGTGAAGAGAAATGAAGAAATGGATCTCTATTTATAGGCAAAACTTTCCATTGTTCCACGGATCCTTCCCTTAAATGATCCGTCTAGTGTAAAGCTAGGGATCCGTGGGACGCTTCTCTTTGCCCATGGGTTTTTTGGTTATGAGTCATGGGTCATGGGTCATGGGTTATGGGTTGGTCCATGGGTATTTCATTAGATACAATGTATCTAATAGATGCAATGCATCTAGTCAAATGGGTATGGGTCAATACCATGGGTTATGGATATGCTCCATGGGTTGTGATTTTTACCCATCCTAATAAACTATTACAACAAATGATTTATTACAGCAATTTATATTAAATGACTATATGTAAATGCTTTACAAAAATAACATGTATTCTTATAATTTTACTTATGATAACATTATATTTGTTATCAACAAAACACAAAGAGATCACAAAATATTAATAAACGTTTTTACGGTTTATTTGTATTAACATAAAGCTTTTTCTTTTGGGTCCCTTTTCTTTTAATTTTCTTGTTAATCGAATGGGGGGCCTTATATTGTATCTTAGTCTCTTTCGAGGTTCAATTTAATTTGTTGCCTCTTTAAAAAAATATTTTTGCACACGTATCATACCACATAATAAGTAAATAACTTACACATCTCTCAGATGAGACTTTAACCGGAAGTCTCTTTATCGATGACCTACTCATGTACTGCAGCGGCCTTTGAATTTGTTATCCAACTACTTAGCTAGCTAGCTTCCAAATATTTTTATTGCTAACACATGCAAAACTTGGCTATAAAAATGGTTTTATTAGCTAATTTTAAGAGAAAAGAAACAAAAATATGTTGAAATAGCTCATGCAATTGCAATTTTGTACATTGTTCTCCACCTACAACATTCTTTGTACACCACCTTCGAATGTACATGTTTCCCCTATCAGCAGCCTTTGGCTCGTTTAAAAAACTAGTACAACTTTCCAAAAAAGAAATATACCAAATAAAACGCCATTAATTGGCTCACTATAAATACAAACTAGTACACGGCCAAAAACGCAATGTGTAAAATTTTCGACATGTGTCACAAGTTAGAAATTATACGTGTGTATAGGAATTCATTCCATGTGTCAGGTAATCCTGGTAAGCACCAATGGATACAATCTGCGTAAATAGCAGGATTTGCCTTTTGCTCATCTGTAAGTAATTTGCCTTGGCGGACAGTGTAGATTGAGGTGTGTGCATCTTTCCTATATTCTGAAAGAGTAGTTATGTTCTGGAAGTGCACCCGGTGTTTCATTGACTGAATCACATTGGTTGCAACTGTGAATAGCCGCCGGTCTGTGCCCACAAATGGTGGCACGGTCGTGTTTAGGATTGGGCTTGTCTCCTTGGCACATTTGATGCCATCAGGGTTGTTCCAGTCCGAGCTCCTACAGGTTTGGATTCAACATTAACGCTTAAAAGACATAAATTTTGACGTGATAAATGATTTCAACAACACACATATCCCAAATGGGACTTGAATAAACAAGCCACATTTAGTAGGACCCCTATTACATATAACATGCATCCATGTTAGGTATTTGGTATGTAGTTGAAGTGTCGATATATTGTTGCTGTTTTACCAACAAAGATTGTGATTATAACTAATGTTGAAGCTAATACCCTACTAATATAATTTGAAGCAACCAAATTCACCTAGTCCACACATTTGGGAGTCAAATCACCTAGACCAGTTTATCCACTTGATGATTTATAGACATGGTAACAGAATTGATAACATAATCCCAACCTCAGTAAAGAAGCATATCAATTCGACTTATATTAATTGATGCAAGACAGTTGGTTAAGGTGAAATAGCAGCTGTAACAGAAATATGTCAACATTGTTGAAACCATACCGAAGTTGTTTAGAAGTATAACTATTAACATAATTATAACTTTTAAGTCGTTTTATCAAAAATATATATATATATATATATATATATATATATATATATATGATTATTATTATGATATTATAGTTTGTAGTCATGTGCAATACACAAGTTATATATACATTTATTTTACCAGGGTGAATCCCTTTTACCCAAAAAAGTTATATATACATCCAAAATATGGGAAAAAATGTTGGCGTGTCAACCCAAGACAACCCGTGTTGACCATACATAATAATTGTCTGCCTTAATTAACTCAATAGCAGATCAAAATTTGTAACATATTGGTTTATAAAGCATATAGGTGCATGTAGAGGTGGCAAAACGGGCGGGCCGGGCGGGCACGGGCTACGGACCAAACGGGCAATGGGCCAAACGGGCGCGGGCTAAACGGGCACGGGCTAAACGGGCACGGGCCAAACGGGCTCATATTATACGAATTGCTTTTAAAAAGACCCAAAACGACGAAATAAATTTCACGAACGTAACACCTCATTTATATTTAAAAAATTAAATATAAGTTTTTCTTTAAAAACAATCTAATGTTCGAGAAAAACATGTGCCCGTTATGCCCATTTAACTTCTAAATGGGCAATACATGCCCATTTCAAAAAAAGGAGGGGGTCCAAATGTGCCCAAATTTTTTAAAAATTTGCCCATTTAGCCCATTTTTTTGATTTTGGGCACAAATTGCCACCTCTAGGTGCATGTTAAGGAATCTTGGTCGATATTGGGAATCTAGGCATGTTGGTTTAGTGACCCATGGGTACTAGTTGAGTTTGCCATGCTCAATAACAAGTCTCGTTTCAATGTTATAAATCCGTTAGTAACTTGTGATATACTTGTCTATTAGAACTGTGAACTTACTTGATATGAAGAGGAGACATGCTATTGAAAAAGACCATGGTGCGATTAGGATTTATGTTCTCATCAACCCACTCGGCCCACGTCTTAAGCACTCTTTCGTACGCCACCGGCCTATCGACTTGGTCAAACTCCGTTGCTCCTTCATCAAACGATCCTCGCCTATTTCATCAAATTTACAGTCATTTCTTTGTTCCATGACAAATAAATCAATACATTTAGATGTGAATCTAGTTTTCAGAAATGATGCTTACAGGACTTTCATGTTTCCTGTGTTCATCCACCATATGTAAGTGTTGAAGACTAAAAAGTCAACATTTTTCCAGTTTTCACCATGCTTGCTAATTGATTGAGGCATGATAATTCTATCTAATATGCTGTGCATTTCAGGATCATCAGAGTTTGATTCTACGATAAACGGGGCCCAATAAAATTCCACCGTGGTGTTATAATCCTGCAAATATACAAGGTCATCATTTGACTTTCCGGTCCTTCTTTAATTTATGTAATGCATCTTATTTGAAACACAATATGCAAATAACTTCCAATAACTAGATGTCTACTTACATTGTATTTTTTTTCTTTTCTTTTTTGTAGTCTTGGTATACAAACGAGTATATTTGTCTGAAAATTATACAAAAAGGAACTTTGTTTTACGTTTAACTAGCGTTCAATTTAACATGCCTGATTGATAGTTAAATATCAAAAAAGAATCCCTTAATAATGACAAAACTAAAATAACTTCTCTAAGAGTTCCGTTATCTTATTGAAAAGGATATTTCTTATATTTGAAAAAAGTTGGTTCTAAAATAAAACCAATTGTATCATCTATAAACAACAAAACTACATTCAATTGTGTTAAGTACTGCAATCTCACTTGAGGGATTCTTTGTAGGACCATTTGCTTTTTCTTACTCTAAATGCTAAAGACATCATCATGAAAAAACACCACAAAAGCTTAAAGATAATGTGGTTTATGTTGTCTTTATCATTTCCATTGTCAAGTAAACTGGAAATAGTATAGATCAATCACTTTTCAAAAAATTCTATTTTTTTAGCAATTATGAATTAGACTTGCTTTGTTAGTACATGATTTTCTCAAAATTTTCAACACACAAAAAGATTAGGCGACCAAAAGAGTTAATTGCATTTTTGGTCCTCGTGGTATGACCAAATTGCAGGTTTAGTCCCTAAAACTTTGAAAGTGCAATGATAGTCTCTATTTTGAAATTTGGATTGCATTTTTGGTCCCTAATTTGTGTGAAATGACCAAATTACCCTTGTCTTCTCTGAATAAGACAAAGGATATTTTAGTCATTTCACTTTATCAAGGAACCAAAATTGCAATCCAAACTTCAAAATAGAGACTATCATTGCACTTTCAAAGTTTTAGGGATCAAACCTGCAATTTGCCCATACCACAGGGACCAAAAATGCAATTAACTCCGACCAAAATATTTTAAAAAAAAAAAAAAAAAAAAAAAAAAAAAAAAGTTCCTAAACTAGAAAAAGTTGACCCCGAGAACTAGACCAACAGTGCCTTTTACAAATCCGGTGTATAAATATTGTTTTTCAATAATGGAAAACAAAACATGTACATTATCATGTAAATAGAACCAGTTAAACACTCTAAGAGTTAGTTTCCTTGCCGGTTTTTATGACCAAAAACGTAGATATTCTTCCTTATGCATGGCCAAAAATTTTGAATTTAAAAGAATCTAAACTTATTTGATTCTTTCAGCTTGAACCAACTCCACTTTCTCTTTAACGATCATATCAAAAATTTACTAATTACTAAGTTATATAAATGAGGCTGGTAGCAATAAATTATGTAACATATCTGTTCAAGTTGACTACTTCTATTGTTTGCCAACTTCGTTTAGAAAACAATATTATACTAATTTGATAGTATACAATGCAAATCACACGCTATTAAGTTAGTAATTTATTAACCTATTAGGTATAACAACACCTTTATATTAAAGAAAAGTCGTCATAGGGATAAACATTCTATGTAGTGAACCTAGGCTTTGTAAGGATAACTTACTGGTAAAAGGCTTTCACTAGCTACTTTATACGAATCAGAAGTGCTAACTTTTTTATTTTGAATATAAGAAGAAAAGAAAGACAATTGTTTAAAGGGCAAATGACAAAAAAATGCATCGAACTTGACACTTTATGTGATTGTGTGTAGCCAACTATTTTTTTTCTTATTGTATGTATTGAACTTTTAAATTTCGATCATTATGTGTATTTTGTGACTATTCTGCCATGTAAAATGACCATTTTACCCTTCGAAATTTGAAAAAATTAAGGGTAAAATGGTCACAAAATACACACAATGATCGAAATTTGAAAGTTCAATACATACAATAAGAAAAAAAATAGTTGGCTACACACAATCACATAAAGTGTTAAGTTCGATGCATTTTTTTGTCATTTGCCTTTGTTTAAAACTGAAAACAAAAGTTAAGCCACGATAATGGATCATTATCCCAAGCAATGTCAAAGATTCTTAATGTGAGTGGAGTAATATACACTATATCTTATAAATCTCTCATTAAAGTCTTTTTAGTTTATGTAACACATGAACATATTCACTTATGTAAAACATCTGACATGTACTAAAAATTGTTTACTTTGAAATGAATGGAACTATAAATCTCTACATTTTATTTTTTTTCAAACAAAAATTTGGCATGCATGATTCGAGTCACATTGTTAAAATACGGACACTCGCCATATGGATTCCACTATCTATCTATACTCTATATCTATATCTATATCTATATTATCTATATCTATACTACTTTATAATGCATTTAGGCCTTCTAATTTAATTCAGACTTTTTTACTTGCTTATTATGGAAAGAATTAAAAAAATAAGATAAGGAGCTCCAATCATTGAGTGACATGTGTCACTTCTCTAACTAAAAAATAACAAAAATGGATGAGCTCTAACAAACTAAAATAAAGAGCTTCAATAATGGGGTGACACATGTCACTTCCTAACTAATTAATTACCTTTATTTTTAAATTTAAATATCTTTTAATCCGTTTAATTTTTTTATGATCTAATTTCACCATATTTTTTAAAATTTTGTGCTGTTTAATTCAACATCCATTTTTATATATTTTTATGAGATTTTAGTTTTTACATTTTTAGTAGGTTTATTTTATTTTGATTCAAATTTTTATAACTTTAACCTTTATTTCAATCAATACAAACTTTATTTATCAAAATCATTTACTTTTAGGAAAGTGTTTGACGGGAAAGAGATTGTGAAGGTCTTTTTATATGCGGGAATAATGATGTCACGGGAAACATACGGAAAAACCAAACAAACACATACAACTAACACATATACATTTGGAGTGTTGTGAAATGAATTCACTAAGCGGGTAGGGAATTGTAAGGAGAGTTGGGTTAGCAATTCATTTACTATATTTATCGCCGCCGCTGTGCGCGGGTATCTAACTAGTTAATGATCATGTGGGCATTAGGATAATTAGGCACGCAAAGTAGAAGTAGGAATGAATATGATTTTCAAACGGGTATATATTACTAGACACAAATTTCACATGCGTATCAATTTTTTAATCTACTTGTCCTACGGATTCGGATCATAAAAATAAAGAAAATAGTACGAAGCATTTATAAAAGACTTGCTTGCAATTGCCAATCTCAATAAAGTGGATCCGTAAATTAAGCTGAACTATAGATGGAAAAAAGGAAACCTCGATTCTGAAAATGGAAAGTGACCCAGTTTTGAACAT
The DNA here is from genome assembly GCA_019973895.1 of Chrysanthemum seticuspe. Taxonomy (NCBI): domain Eukaryota; kingdom Viridiplantae; phylum Streptophyta; class Magnoliopsida; order Asterales; family Asteraceae; genus Chrysanthemum; species Chrysanthemum seticuspe. Next base: position 89,379,440 of record BPTQ01000004.1, on the reverse strand, counting down.
GCTTTTGCTTCGTGGACCAACAACTGATTGAACCAAACACACCATTGATTCCCATTGATTTCTGTTTAATGAATCCCCAACGAACATTAACCTCTTGTTCTTCAGCTTCTCCACCAATAATCTTGCACTAAACCTTCATTTCAACAAATGTAGAAAAGCCCATACATGTATTTTAGCAACGGCCACTAAAGATATTGATAAATTTGTACATCTCAAAAAATGTTTTCTTTTTAAAAAAAAACAAATACATATACACACTCTATTTATAAACATACACCACCAATGCAACCTTATGGAGTAATGGTCATTCGTCCTGAGATCCTCACAAGATGTTCGGAAACGGTCACTCGATACTACAATTGGACCGAGTGCATATGAGTCAAAGACTTTACTTCCCGAATAACCATGAAAAACCTCATCCATTTTTATTCTATTTTATCCATAGTTGTTACTTTTTCACCACCTTCAACAATTTATGAACCCTCTCTATATTGTCACATCATAAAGGTTTAGTCAAACCGTGCAACCCGCGATGCATACCGTACAATCCGTCAATGCGTTCAATCATTGCAAACCTTCCCTATAGGAAGGTGTGAATAACTTGCCCCTTTTTTAAACCGTCTTTAAATGACAAAAACTTTTTATTCGTAAAAGTTAAAACTAAGAATAATATAACAACAGTTTATATGCAATTAAAGGACTGTAACAACACACCCGCAACAGTAACAATTCTTTCTAATCTTTAGCAAAGTTAAACTCTAAAGTTTTTGTCAATTGCACTCCTCGCACACCCTCAACAGCCATATGTCACCAACCTAAAGGTTGTGGGTTCAAACCTCGTTGGAGGCATTTATGATACATATTGTGAGATAGGTGCCATAGGGTGTGAAAAAATTGCCGGTTCGAAAAAAAAAACAACACATTTTAAACCGAAAACTAAAGTTAAAAGAGAAAAACATGCTTACTTAGGTAAATCACAATCTTTAGGCTGCCACCTCCATTTCTGATAGTTCGAATCTTGTCTACCATTTCTCATACACCTCACTTGTTCAGTCAAAAACTCACACTCATCTTCTTTATACAAAGGTCTCGTTACATCATCAAAAACCCAATTTCCATCGAAAATATCACACGTATCAGGTGGCAACTTTATATCTTCATGCACCAAGTTAATACTATTATATGGTTGGATTTTATATAATGAAAATTGTGTAAGTGATTTAACATCTTCATTGTAGAAAACAATTCCAATGAAGAAAACAGTTAGTAGGATGATGGAAATTGATAAGTGGTTAGTTTTTTGGTGAAACATGGTTATGGTGATGATACCTATGGGAAAAATAGTGAAACATAGACATTTATTTATGGGTTTTAAGGATGGAAGTTGTTGGTGAAATGTGTTTTTCTTCTAGTGTTTGGTGGTTTGATGGATGGAATAATATTTGGTTTTGTTATTCACTAAGATTTTTGGTTAGAAAAAAATATATCTGATGTTTGAAGAAGCTGAGAAGAGTGAGAAGAAAGGTTTGTTTTGTGGGAAGTTGGTGGGGTTTTGGGTACCTTTCTAAGCCGGCAATGAAAGGTATTGTTTCCAAATAAATGGAAAATTTCAAACTTGCAATTTGCGAGTAGTTATTTCCAGTTTTAATATAATTTGTCTAGACCAAACCAAAGTATTTTCAATCTTTGAGCTCAAAAGTCAATAAGGATATTTTCTTTTGTGACCTTATTGATCTTAAGTTCAGAGAGATAGGTTATAAACACCCCTTATTTCTACAAGTAATACTTCTTACGTTTTTTTTTTTTTTGATTTTTTTTTTTTTGATTTTCTTTTTATACTTTAATGATTTTATTTATATCATAAAACTGTAAAATGAAAAGTAAAGAAAACAAAATATAATGTTTAACAAGTCAAAAATATTATATTGACAAAAAGTACGAAACATAAACTAATAAAACTGTGTTGTACTGTAAACAAGAGATTAAAAATAATAGAAGGTAAGAAATATTTATACTTTTCGTACGCCAGCATACCAATAGTAATACCCATAAGTTTATACTATAAATTAAAATTGCTTTATGAAGTGAGCTAAACTAAACGCCATTTACTTGTTCAACGCACAAGTTGACGAATTTACTAGCTTTTCATTTTTCTTAAGGTTTGGGGTTATCAACGTCCCTTTTCTCCTTCTCCGCGAGATCGATCATCATCATCACCAGATTTCGCAAAAAGTAAAGACTTCTCGTGGTCCAGCCCCCTTCACGCGTATTACATCTCCAATTAGCTTTGCCTAACGTGATAGCAAATTTTATAATTTTTCTCAACTTTAAAAGTATATTAGTAAGAGTTGAGATCCATGTAGAACTCAAATTTGTCATAGAAACAATTAACCAATCACATCCATCCATTTTTTTATTTTCACATTTTTTTTAAAACAACATATCTTGCAAACGGTAAATCTTCAAGCTACAAAAAATACACCATCGTGACGAGAATTAAATTATCTTTCTATAGATATGCATTGTTATATACTTTCGACGAACTTTTTTTTTTTTTAAAGTTCGTCCAGAAAAATCACATGTGATTTTTAAAAATCACATGTGATTCGTAAAAATCAAATCACATATGATTTTAAGAAATCACATGTGATTCTTACAAATCATATGTGATTTTTACAAATCACATGTGATTTTTCTGGACGAAATTTTTTTAAAAAAAAGTTCGTCGAAAGTATATAACAATGCATATCTATAGAAAGATAATTTAATTCTCGTCGAGATGGTATAATTTTTTTGACGTAACGATTAACGGTTTGTGAGATATTTAATTTTCAAAAAAAGGGTGAATATATTTTTACTAAAAAAAAATGAGTGGCTATGATTGGTTGATTGGTTCTATAGGTTCTATAATGAACTTTTCTCATATTAGTAATATATAGTTGTACACTTGATGGATTAGTGTAGTCAACGATTTGGATCTTTGTCTAAGTTAACAAAAAAAGTTACTGATTGAACTCGTTTAATGCTAAAAGCATTGTATCCTTGGAAAAGAAACAAAAAAAAAACAAAAAATGGAGATGTAAAAAAAAACACTAGCTTTAGTGTTGCAACTAATTTAATATTGGCAACACGTATAAAGACTTTTGCTAATCCAACAACAAAAAATGATCAATTACTAATGTATATGTGTGTATAGCTGAGCAACAAAAACATTGTTAAACATGTCTCACATGTTTAAAATATAAAAATAAAAATTAAAAATTAAAAATAAAAAATAAAATAGAAAATAAAGTAAAATTTTATGTAAGGTTGATTATATATAGAGTAAAATACACCGTTCGTTCCTGAACTTATTCCAAAATTACACGCTAAGTCTGGAAGAGAAATTCCCGTCACCCAAGGTCCCTACTTTCATGCTTTCCATCCCCCAATGTCCCTTTAACCGTTATCCCACAGCCAACCTTTGTTATCTATCAAACGTGTGTTTTTACTCTGAAGGCATAATGGTCATTTCATCTATTAATTAATTTTTAGTAATCAATATACGCGCCTACCACCTGAATATATAGTATATTCTCCCTATAAAAGTCGTCTCCTCCTTATCATCACTCATCGCCAAACTTTCCTCTCTCCAAAAAAATCATATATTTTTACCTTCATTCTCTTCAAATGTGAAGAAGAATGGTGCGTTGTAATTGCTGGAGACCAGCTGTGTCACACCCCGCCGGAGGCGGAAACGCGAGGTGTAACATAATCAATATGCATCGCAAAGAGATATAATACAATACCATAATTTAAATTTAAAGAAATATTGTAACATTACAACAAGGTTCTAGCCAACCTTGGCAATTGAAACATAAAGTTTGACTTCCAAAAGATAACATTTTACTACAGGACGACTCGGATAACTTGTGACGACTCCTTTATTTAAAATCTTCATAATATAAGCTAAACAACGATCACCTGAAATGCATGAGAAAACGGGTCAACTATGAGAATAGTTGGTGAGTACACAGGTTTTATGAAAACTATAATTAGAAAGTCTGCGTGGCAAGTGTCCTATGAACTCACCATGTTACAAGACCCGCCCATACAAGACTTGTAACATATAAGTTCACATACACTCCCATAGTTCAAGTAGTATGCCCGGTAATTAATACACATTGGGTCATAATAGTCCATGATAAATAATGCTTAATATATAATAGATCACGCCTGCTCCGAACAAGGGAGACTTTGTGTTGCTCCTGCCGACAAGGAGACTTAGATTGCTCTAATGGAGACTTAGTATTGCTCAGAGGGAGACTTGCACAGTACATAACTATTATATTATCAATTCAGGGTTGCTCCGAACAAGGGAGACTTTAAGACTTAGCATGTAAGGCACATTATAGGTCTAAGCATACTAAGGGATCAGGAACAAGTCATAAGGTCAAAATAAGTCAAAGGGGTCAGGATATATCAAATAGTCCAAATAAATTTATAATTTAGAACAAAAATATAGTTTAAAATTTAAGTTCATGCATTTCACCCCAAATAAGTAAAACAGTAAAAAGGGGGCTGTGAATACTCACCTTGGCAGAAGCAGTCTAAAGAAGCAGTCAAAATAGAATTATTGGATGGCACCGACACGCGACCTAGATTAGTATGGCAAATTTTAGTCTTTGTTCATGATTATGACTCGACAAGGTTTAATAAAGGTTTTGTTGTTGCTTGTGTGGCAATGATAAATGTTTAATATAATTTTTGTAGATTTTGGCTCTTGGAAGTGCATAAGTACATAACAAGAAAATATCAATGACGAAAGAATCTTCGGTTCGATGGCAACCGAAAGACGACGTACGGAAAATAATTACATATAATATTAAACGTTAACTAATTATAAATCAAAAGTCGTTAAAAGTATATTTATATATGATCAATACTAGTTGATAATAAGGGTATATTAAAATCATACTTTAAGTGATGGTTTAATTAAAAGATTTTATAAGTCGTCGTTACAAGTATATATATTTTAACGAAAAGTCGGGCATGACCCATGTATACGTCTTAGTTTTCCGTCATAACTAAATGTTATGATTTTTATATAATAAACCATTTTTTTTTCGTTTGTCAAACTCCGGTAAGTTTTTATAATTTTAACTGTGTCACACTGAGTTTAGATAAGCAAAATAGATAACATTAACTAACAATAAAAAGAATATTTTCTATTTAGTCTAGTGTTTAATAAGTTTTAAAATATAAATGGCTTATAGGTTTATGTGCTGGGTAATATTTAGTTTTGATTATAAAGTACGTTTAGAATTTCGCTTACAAGGTGAGTGGCGTAGCATTGAGCATGTCGAGAAGCTAAGTAGAGATCGAATAAGTCGAAATGAGCCGGAATCAAATAAACAATTGTGAACACTAGTTCGGCTTGGTTTGGAATCTCGACTCAACGCACCCGCGGCAAACAACAAGGCTACTCAACACAAGTTTTAAAATTTACCCAACCCAAATATTTAGGAGTTTACAGTGAGTTATTAATATTTTGGGTTTAATATTTCGTGACCCACATGTTGCAAAAATAAAATAAACCAAACGCACCCTACTGATGCCCCTCGAACCACAATCCATTTTTCATTTTAGCTTTCATAAACCATTTGTTTCAAATAAACAATTTTAGTCTAGGATTAGGTACTTTGGTTTCTTTTCTTTCTTTTTTTTCTTTGAAAACAGTGAGCAACCCGGACACCCTCGACAAACACAAAGCCAAACACCACATTTTATTTCTAGTTACTTTTGTTTAATAGTGTCTTTGTAAGTTTCAGTTAAACCACACAGGCCAACAACACAATCTTTAATTTTACCTACGTAGTAATTGAGCACAAGATTTAACACTTATACGTAAAAGAAAATACATGAGTCTTGAAGTTTATGATTTCCTTTTGATCATCACGACACAGCAATGACAACAACATTAAACCAACATTAACCAAATTTTAATTTATACCAATAGTTATATACCAATCCTCATTCACATATAATTCGACCAAAATAAAAATTGATAATAATATTAATTCGTATTACAACAATGGATTAAAAATATCGCCAAGGAGATGATTCTTACAATTAAATCAAGAAAGGGGACGAGTGAGTATGAACACCGAATACAAAAACTTCGATTGGAGGTGACCCGAAACGATTTGGTACAATTAAACACTTGCAAAACCTTCCTTATACTACCCTAAATCAAACCCCTCAATCAATTTCAAAAAGCCCTTTGATTTACCAAACCCTAATTTTTGTGAAAGTGATGATGAGAAACTGTTTTGGGGCGTCTTCTACCTCAACTAGTATTTAAAGGAGTGTTTTAGGATGCCTTGACTCTTCTTTCTCTTCTCTCTTTTGTCTTGATTCGTACCCACGTGCGTGAAAACAGAAATCATCAAAGGGAACATGTTTGAGACAATATGAGTCATGAGAATGGTGAGGGGGGTTATGAGAAGAGAAAAGATGGATGTTGGATTTGCTTCTTTGGGATTTTGTCTTGTTCGATATTCATAGGAGAGGAGGAAGAGGAAGAATCAAGTTCTGAAAATGAGAGGTAGGGAAGGGTAGGATAGGGTAGAATATATTCTTATTTTTAGTTTTATTATTAGTATTAACTGTATCCCGTACTGTATAAACTGTACCGTGAACATAACGTATTCTTATGTAAAATATTTTCCGAGTGTCCGTATTTTATAATTTTTATATTTTCGGAGACGTTTTGACGAGTGGATTAATATGGTATTATTATTACTTTGAAATTAGAAAGTAAATTTCGTGCCAATTTTATTATGGTGTCAGTACGCGTGTGGTGCCGGGACTTCGGAAAACACGAGATAACTTCTCGTTTTTGAGTTATAATTATCAGAAAATAAATAACTCGCATATTCTGATATAAATAATAGCCGGGAAATTGACGGATTGTCACAAGCTGTGATCAGATGATGCTGGAATAACATATATCCCGAATGGCGGATTTATGCTTGTCCCCAACAGGTTAGGACATTAAAAAAAATGTGATGTTTAACTTGTAAGTTTCATGTTCACTTATGGTTCGTTCTAAACAGTAACAATAGTGGTTTAAGTTTCAGTTTAAAATTTAAGCTGTAAGTTTCATGTACAGTAACAATGGTGGTTATCTTTAGTTGCTAACTTGTCATTTTTACGTTTAGGGTTCTACATGTCCCTTCATTGGGTGGTACGATCCACCCATATGTGCTAGGGCAAGGGTTATGATACTATGTCTATAGAGGTTCATTCACGAGCTCGAGACTACATTGCAGGCATGCCAAGTTGACCTTCTTCTTGAGAAGGAAAAAGTGCTAAGCTCCGGTAACAAGCACGAGGCTGCTATGCAAGCCTGCCAAGTTGACATTCTTCTTGAGATGGAAAAAGAGTGGCAATGGAAGAACTTATGTGTTTTGTCTTGGATATTTATCATCACTGTTTTTGTATTATTAATTTAATGGGTTTAAAAACTCATTTTTTGCGTTTTGGGTCGTAGATGGTTAGTATAATTTGTTTTGGCTTGGACAAGTTAGGTGTTGATAGTTAGTATAGTAAGGCTTGTGTAGGAAGATGTAAATTTTTTTCCATTGACTAGTTACATGTGTTGGTTGACTATTATCTATTTATTTTTTAGTTTGGTCCTTGTAAATTTGTACTAAAAATATGTTGGTTGACTATTATCTATTCCTTTATAAGTTTGGTTCTTAAAATATGTTAAATACATATGTAAATAGACTAACATGATTCAAGTCAAAACACAGATCCAAGTAATATACATAGAAAATGCAAGTGGATTCGTACATAAACTAACATGAGATGATTTCATAGATAATGCAAATGGATATAATTCCAAATGTATAAAATTTGTTAGTCTAAAAAATACTCAAACACACATTGTTTAAAGCCTACAAATATTTTCTAGGAAATACAAATACATACTAGATGAAAAACATTGTGTTGGGTCTGATTTTTGACCCAATTGTCTCTGACAAGTATTTAAACATAAAATAGCCTAATTTATTAAGTCTCTAATAAGGATCAGGGAGAACATCACTCATTGATAAGGATCATAGAGTAACATACCCCCTGGCGGAAATCAGAAGTCTTACTCTCTTATGGTTATCAGAAAGTGTTACTCCCTGATGATTATCTTAGAGTACACCTTGATGGTTGTCAGTGAATGTAACTCACTAATGATCATTAATGGAAGTAACTCACTGATAAAAGAAATCAGTGAGAGTTTTATAAAGCTCAATCAACAGCCAAGCTTCAGGGAAGTCGAAGACCAATGAAGAAACACTTTGTAAACTGATGCGGTGTCAGAGAGCAAGGTATAAGGAGCTACAAACAACACCAGCGACACTAAGATCCGACAAATGTCTCTTTGACCCTGAAGATTTATCTCTGAAAAGAAACTTAGTCGTTGATGAATGGGCGGGAAACTTCTTGAGAAGATAAGCGAAAGGTCTTATCAAATGACGATAAAGTAATATTTTGGGTATAAAGGTTGTCAGCATTGGAAAACCAAAAGCACGCTTTACCTACTTTCCTAGGCACGTGCTATCTACTCCAAGTTGGCAAACTACTATACCCATGTGCATCCATAGTATTTCCCCTCCTATTTAAACGAAACTTTTTAACCGGGATGAATAGAGATCCTAAACAAACACATAAATTAATACTTAGCATTACAGTTGATAGGATCCCCTCTCCTAGAAATGAACTAAACAAAGCTAGTTGCCATTAGTCGTTCTAATAGGAGTGTTTCATTTGTCATCAACCAAAATAGTTTACTGTGAGCTATTCCATTGTAAATCTTTTGCTTCATTTCTAATAAGATTTATACACGTTGAAAAATACAAATGGTATTATTGTTGTTTTGGGTGATGTTGTTATTTTTATTATTAATAGTAGGACGATATCGTCATTTGCTTAAACTGTGTGGACCAACACATTTTCTTTGAAATACTTCACACATATGACCTATGGTGAGACTATTCTTGGTGCTAAAATATTTTTCTTAGTTTTGAAGTCACACCTGAACCAGAACCATCATGCATTTGACTTTTAGATTGAGATAGAACCACATTTGAACTTTACTATGACATTGAGAATTAGATGGAACCATATTTGCTTGAACATGATTTTTAGATTGGCTACCAGTTCCTTGAACATGACTTTCAAATTGATAACCAGTTGCTTGCACATGACTTTAAGATTGAGCATCAGTTTGACCTTGAGCTTGTTTATTTGCTTCAACCTTCTTACTTTTAACATGTGTCTTTTTTTTTTATGCAAAAGTTGGCTGGGAACATTAACCTGTTTGTTGAGACTGAAAACCACTACCTTGACTTCCAGATACTCCCCATTGCCCAAGACATGTTTTCTTTTTGTGTCCAACATTTCCACAAATTACACTCCTACAAGACTATGACAACTTACTATATGTACTAATATCATCATTTTCAGTAGTTGCCCTAATTATTTTTTTTCCTTGGCCTACCATTTGGTTTATGATCTTTAGGTGGAAGAATGCTTGTGGTCACATTTGACTTTTCCCAATGTCAATGTCCACTTATGGGCTGGATAGTGTGTTTTTAAGTTTCCTGACAAGTTTTAAGCAAGTAACATGGATGAGCCCATGATTCTACAGATCATACTTGCTTTCTATTCAATTCCATATACCGATTGATAGTAACATCATGTTTACATGGCATACCTTTAATCTCCCATCTTTTAAAATTACAATCCTTAGATACAACATTCAAAATACACTTATCTCTCCATCCATTAACTTGATACTTATCTCCTTCATTCCCCAAAACAATGTACTTATAAGCCTCTTTCTTAATCAAGTCTAACATGCATGTTGCATGGTGTTAATGGCCCATCACTCTTTTCAGTTACATTTACAACATTGACTATTTTATTTATACAATATTCTTTAGTGTATTCTAAAGCAATAATGATGGATTGGTGCCTACCTCCCACTATTTTCCCATTAACACTTCATAGTTCATACATGTTATTAAGTAACACATCGGAATGAGCTCTCATTGTACAAGTATAAAAGATGTTTTAGTAATATAAATGACAATGTTAAAACTTGAAAGATGTGCAGTTAGACAGAAATTTAGTACCTGAAAAATGTGACTGATAACGCTCGATTTATTCATATTTTGTATTGCATTATATGTTTATTATCTAATGTTTTATGTGGACATTCGATACTTAATTGAATGAAAATACGTTTCTGTGGTTCCCTATTCACTATCGTAAAACACTTTTAGTATTAATAAACAAGTTAATAGTGAATCTATGACTGATAAGATGCAAGTAAAACACACTTATAAATTTTCAACGTTTATATTCTTATTAGAAATGAATCAAAAGAATACATTACCCAAGTACTTGCGGAATAGTACTTGGGATTGAAATGACAAAGTTTGGTGACTCCTCTCTAAGCTCAGGCTAAGTCTGAGCACAACTCTTAGAACCCACTGAGCTATCTCAAGGATTAAGTTGTATTTGGAGGAGTGAAAAGATGGCTTGTGTGTGTGTGTTTTTACAATTCACAAGCTTAATCTTTTCACTCAATCTCTTATGCTATTTATACAAGTATGGTTTTAACTTTATCCTAAAGGACAAAACTGAGATCATAGTAAACACGAATATTGATATATTCGGTTACTGTTTACTTTGCTATTTGTAGTAGGCGGCGAGGCTGCTTTCCTTAACAGAGAATACTTTAGCTTAGCCGCTTGCTATTCAGGGAAAGTTTGACTTTAGTAGATAGGGACTTAGTTTTATCTGGGTAAACATTTTCCGCCTTGTCCCGCTCATTCTTCAGTCTCCATAGCCTTCAGTCTTTAACTTCAGTTTGTCTTCAGTGTAAATAGTTGGAGAGGAGTCTTAGGGATTCAGTGAGTTATTGTCATCACTCACTGAATCCATCATCTTCTTCTTGACTCAGTCTTCACCCTTTAAGTTCCGCCTTACTGAGTGGAGAGACTTCTTCTTCGCCTCATACTGAGTATCCTGAAGATGACTCACTGAGAGACTATGCACTCAGTGATCTGTTAGTGTTAACGGACTAAACACTTGGGCTATTTTCTATTCAAATCCTATATTAAGGGGTTTGGGTATTTACTGAACCCAACAGTTTCAGGTCCATCCAGCAAAGAATCTCCACTATCGAGACAAAGCAAGAGTATTAAAGTTAAATCCGAGCTAAAGCATAGAAAAGTTTGGTCAGAGCCAAAAGAGCGCCGGTCTTACCCAAAAACACGTCGGTTACAAGATCCACTATCAGTCCCATAATCCGAGTCAGATCCAAAAGTGCACATCTGATTTCCCCACATTTTGACCCATCTGATTACCAACATTTTGACCCATCTGATATCCAACATTTTGACCCATCTGATTACCATGATACGGAACCGCTTGATTACACATGTGAAATCTAGTAGCATATCCCTGTTGATTCCCAATAACTCCAACCATTTATCCTTATTGACCCACATTCAAACCCGGTTGTGCAATTTGCATGTTGCGAGTGTTTAATGAAATCCTTTGGTTGTTGTTAGTTGGTGTGGAATAGCGTCCTTTGAATACCTTAGTCAAATAAGCAAATGAATTTGACAAAGCCTCTGTTTGTTCAGCTTCAAGGTCGGTGATTCCTGGTTCCTAGTATTGTGGATATTGTTGTTGTTGAATGACTTGTTGTTCTGGTGGATAGAATTTTTGTTGAGGGATGACAGGTTGTGGTTGTGGAATGTATTGTTGCATGTTGTTGTTAGTGGAAGATGATGAAGGTTGTTGGTGTGTGTTCATTGGAGTTTGTGTCTGTGCAATTAGTGCAAAGGGATCATGATTCTTTGCCAATCTTTCTTTCATGACTTCATTGCTTCAGCTTGGTTTTGTTTCAGAAAATCGTAGAGTTGATCAAAGTTCACCTGATGTAAGTCCTTTGTTTGATTGACAATAGTGACATAGCGTCCCCATTCTTCTTGAAGATTGTTGATGAATTTGATGTTGCTCACGATAGTTTTTGGTGTCAACTTGTTTCTGATTAACTCATTTATCAAAGTGCAAACCTTCCATAGTAGGATTCGATTGATTCTCCTGGAGTTGATGTAAACTTCTCCCATTCAGTTAGCATCTTGTTCTCCATGTCTTGTTGTCCAATTTCTGTTCCATAACATAGCCGTCTAACACGTTCCCACATGTCGTAAGCAGTTTCACAGCTATCTACATCAGCAAAGATTTCTCTTCGTAATCGCAGTTGGACACTTCGATTTGCTTCTTATCATCTTCATTGTATTCTTATTCTGTTTGATCACGAAAAGATGCTGGAACAGGAGGTGTTGCATTAGGATCTCCAGGGTCTTGTATTTGTCGTGGCTTGAAGGGTCCATTCTTAATGGATTGAATCATGAGTTTTCCATTAGGTTTGGTTTTGATGTAGCGGAGCATACGACTTGTCCATTGAAGATATCCACCTTTTTCCAGCATAGGAGGATGGTTTTCAACACCGGCTGCATGAATGTCTAGCTGAGTTTCCATTGATGAAGGTATTTGTGATAAAGTTGATGTAGGATCGATTCAACGATAAAGGAGTTGTGTTTGATGAAGATTAAGCTCGGTTGTTGCAGTGAAAATTTGGTCTGAAAACTTAATAACCTCAATAACTTATGTTCGGAGCGTTTTTGGGCCTCGAAGGTTTACCTATTTCATTCGGCGTGTCATTCTCCTCGTTCTCACGGTCGTTTTGATCGGTAGAACGCTGAAAATGGAGTTACGGTTCAAAAGTTATGGCCGTTTGAAGTTTTGCTGAAATTCTTGCTCGTAAACTTGTTCTTAGTCGTAAGATTTGGGTGCTTAGTCATAAACTTTATCCTTACTCGTAAGATATGGATCTTATTCGTAAAAACAGTCCTTACTCGTAAGAATTTGGTCTTATTCGTAAAAATAGTCCTTACTCGTAAGAATTTTGTCTTATTCGTAAAATGTAGTCTTTACTCGTAAGATTTGAATCTTATTCGTAAAGGTAGATCTTACTCGTAAGATTTGGTTCTTATTCGTAAAGGCAATTCTTACTCGTAAGAGTTTGTTCTTATTCGTAAAGGTGCTTACTCGTAAGAATTTCAATCGTATCTTACTAACTTGTCCAAGCTAGCGAGATTTCACAAGTCGAAGTATTCCACAAATTTATCCAAGTGAGGGAAGTACTGAGTTATCGTTGTTGCACGAAGAATCTTCACCAGTTGCTTGTTCGTAAACCTTACTCGTAAACCTTATTCGTAAACCTTATTCGTAAAGCTTATTCATAAGATAAGGGTTTTGACTTTCCTTATTCGTAAAATAAGGGTTTTGACTTTTCTCATTCGTAAAAACCCAGATTTTTGCAAAACACGATTTTTCACCCAAAAATACGATTCCAAATAATTTCTTTTGCACAAACTTCTTTTAAAACGCTTAAAGATCAACAAAAACTACAACTTTAGCCTAGAAAACACGTAAAAATCAAAAACTTTAAGCAAAAAGCTCATGTTTTTATATGAAAAACGCAACTTTTAAGTAAAGTTTTAACAAAAAACGAAACACAAACACTCCTAAATCATTGTTAGGCGATTGATACCAATTGAAGGACCTTGTTTTTATCAACTATATCACGTATAACAACCTTAACACACTAAATATGAAGCACGAAAGGTGGTGACTTGAAGTATGCAAAATGTATGTAACTAGAGAAAAAGATGAAGAGAAAGAACTAGTATTTCATAAATAAAACACACACTTACACACTCAATCACACACCTCAAATGTGTCATTTGAGGTGTTTTTATACTACAAGAGATATGCCCTAATGGGCTTGGCCATGGGCCACGTTTTGGACATGGATTGGACTAGGATTACATGAACTATAAAAAGGCTAGCTTAACATGACTAATAACCTATTAGCTTAGCCCAATCCACGAGCTCATTGACTATTCTATTACAATATCTAACACACGTTACAAAGTTTCTAAACGTGAATGACCATCACTTTCTATTAATTACTATTAAAGCTAACAATTACTATGCAAAAAGTTACTATTTTAAATTAAGTCCATGCATAACTATTTTCCAGAACTTACATAATAATTTTCAAGCATTGCCAATTGTTCAAAAAAAACATAAACCAATTTAAATATGATTTTTTAGTTAAACGGTTCTTACTCGTTTGGTACCGTTTCCCCTTACTCGGTATCGGAACCGCTACCGGTGCCGGCATAACACTCTGTTTCAAGAACGGGACTTTGAATATGGGTCGGGAAAAAATCCAGGACACCAGAAACGGTGTCGGTACGGTACCAAAATGGTATTATGCTTATCCCTGATTTATCTCAATAATATGGCACTGGTTTTGTGGTATGAAATTAGGGTTTGATATATCTTGTAAAGAAAGTTTGAGGATGAAAAGAGGCAGTGTAAGTGGTATAAATGTATATGAGGGCGGGAAGATGGATATGACATGTGGAAAAAAAATCCGATTAATTAATGTGAGTAATAATCGAAATACATGAAATGATCATTATGCCCTCTGAGTAAAAATACGTTTGGTAGATAAGAGAGGTTGACTGGCAGATGACCTTGAGTGATGAAAACATGAAATTATGGACTTTGGGTGACGGAAATTTTTCTCTCAGACGAACGATGTATTTTACTCTTATATATATGTGTGAGGGTTAAAGCTTAAAAAGATATAAATGTGGTCAAACAAAATAACAAGCAATAATTGGATGATGTTTAAAATATTAAAATCTCAACTAAAATAAATGAAGTGGTGGGCACGACATGTGGCCTTAGTGAGCATCTTGGGTGGCGACTCAAGTAACCACCATTTGTAATACCACTAGCGGGTTAACCCGCGCGTTGCGACGGGAGTGCTTTGCCCTCGATCATTTTATTCACGGGAATGAATTTGCTAAAGTTTTTTTTTTTTTTTTTTTTTTTTTTTTTTGCGCACTGTTCATGCGCGGGTTACTGTTCATGCACGGGGTACTGTTCATCCCCCAATGAGTTTTAGTATATATATATAATTATGTGTGTCGTGCTGTGATGCTACTTGAGGCCATACACATCAAATGTAAGTTCAAAAAAAAAAAAAAAAAAAAAAAAAAATACACATCAAATGTAAAAAAACAGTTACGACTTGTCTCTTTAAAAAAAATTACACTTGAACACACATAATTTTTTTTTTTGAAAACGTAATTATCTTGCAACATTTATATTATAAATTTATCTTACATGTATTAAACAAAACTTGAATCCGCAACTATTTAATTGAAAAACTTCTCATAAAACATGAGATACCATTAAAACACAAACCTTTTGATGAACACACTTTGTTAAATCCAAACAAAATATGTCTTGTTGGAAAATCACTGAATTTATGTCGTTGAACTACTGTAATTTTACCACGACTACTATCAGCTTCATCCCGATTACCTCTGTGCATTGCACATGTACATACACTTTAAGTTAAAAACTTAAAATACCATCTGTAAAACAACTACGTGAGACTCAAGTTCACAACTCCGTGAGACTCAAGTTCACAAACTCGCATAGAACAATAGTTCATTTTTAAATGCCACGTCAATCATCTTGTATAAGTTTTCTGTGACCGTAAATGAACCGAACATTTAGTCAACACGTGCGGTTAAATGTTCGTTTATATGCCGTTTATTTATTAAATGAATGAATAAGAACAAAATTTTACGCTAGTTTAGTTAAACTAAACGAACGAACATAAACAAAAGTCTTATTCGTTCATTTATGTTCGTAAACGTCCGATTATACGTTTGTTAATGTTCGTTTATTTGTTTTGTTTATGGTTGTATATAATATATTTTTATTATATACTTTAAAATCGATATACGTAATCACAATATTTTGTATATATATATTTTTTTGTCTTCATACATTCATCTATTTTCGTTCGTTTGATTTCTTAGTGAACGCAAACATAAACGAACACGAATAAACTTATTTCCTAATGAACGAACATGAACAACAACAATTCGTCCGCTTAAGCGTTTGTATCCATTCATTTATCTGATTAAAGTTAAACGAGCAAACATGGACTGTACTCAGTTCGTGTTAGTTCGGTTCAGCCCTAATGTTTTCCATCTGCTTTAGGTTTGTTTTACAATGGAGTTTAAATATCATAAGTTAGGCGACTAGAGTATATACCAAACTGAATGTGTCTTTCTACCTTTCCTTGAGAACAGAGATGAAATGATTGGTTTGAATATATTTTCGTAGAAGTAGGGATAAAGGCAGCCTTTGTACTAGAAAGTTGAACTACTCTAGTGATGGATGGATCTGTATTTTGAAAAGCCAAGGAAACTCCTCAATACTAACACCACCAAACAAGTACTAAACTTTTTTTTTTTTTTTTTTTTTTTTTTTTTTTTTTTTTTTAAAGACATAAAATAACAACGTACTTTCTAAAATTTACCGACTTGAAACACTTACTTTTTTATTAACATATACACTCACGTACTTTCAAATTTTGTTCCGACTTTACCCATATTGTAATAAAATAATATTATTTAATATGATATTATATTAATATAAATCGGTCATATGGGTGAAGTCGGAATAAAATTTGAAAGTACGTGGGTGTATATGTTAATAAAAAGGTAAGTGTTTCAAGTCGGTAAATTTTAAAAAATACGTTGTCATTTTATGGCTTTTACCCCCCCCCCCCCCCACCCATATTTGCCTTGTTGCTTTATACATCATGCCATTTTGCTTCTTGAATGAATAGGTCTACTTTTATCATTCTCTGCAAAAAAATGTACTCCAGCCTCGATAATTTGGCAGAGAAACACCAATGTGTCACGTTGGCTTGGTGGTAGTTCATTTTGCTGAAGGCACTAAAGAGGCAACCGTTCTACTCCTGCCTAGCGCCTATGACATTCTTTTCTCTTTTTTTTAACTCAAGTTATCCAATTTTGTAAAAAATATAAACTTTGTGTAAACAATTATTTGCCCAACCAATGAAATGAATTTATTTACTTGATTGTTATCGCACTTTTAACTTTTTTGATCACTAAAAGAAGTACAAAATCATACCATCTACAAGAAAACCAAAAGAAAAAGAGATTGCCCTGATGTTCATATGTCAGATATGTGTAAAAACTGTAAGAGCACACACATTCATAACGCCTCAACGGCGTTAAACCCACAAATCAAGCCACATAACGCGCGTTATTGCGTTATACCCGATGGGAGTGCATCAGCGTCACGCCGTTAGTCCCTGGGCGTTAAGGGACTAACGCGCGTTAAATAATAAAAAAAAAAAAAAAAAAAATTCATTTTACCCCCTAAACCATTTCAAATAAATTTTCACTTACACCCCCTCAACCTATTCAAATTCAAATTTAAATTGTACTGGTCAATTCTGAGCGGGATAAATTCAAATTCAAATTTATTCAAACTCAAAATCAACTCTGCCTATATATATAACTCTACCAGAGTTGTTTAGAACACACAACACACACAAGTTACACACACAACTCACACACACAAAAATGTCTCGCAAAGATTTTTCTCAGCAATTCCCCAGCCCAGAAAAGTTGCCGGAAACCAGCTTTCCAAATCCAAATCACTTGCCGGAAATCAGCTTTCCAACTCTACCAGAACATGATGTTTACTCTACACCACCAGAAAATGTCTTTCCGGTGGGTTTTGAAAACATCCCGTACCTCCCAATTGTTTCTACTCCACCTGTGAACAGCCCACAGGTGGATTTTCAAAACCACCCGAGCGGGTTAAGTGAGGCTTCCCTCCGGCAATTGGAACGAGATGAAGAAACCGTAAGGGAGATTATGGAAGAGCAGGCACGTGAAGAGGCTGCTCGCCGTGAGCAAGAAGCACGTGAAGCTCAGCACCTGCAAGACAACTTCTTCGACATAATGGAGAGTCGATACTTTAATGGGGAGTTTTATTCTCCGCCAACCAGTTCTGATGGTTGGGACTCAGACGACTCGTTTTTTTAAGTTTTAGTAGTTTTATTTTCGTCAGTATTTTTAATTGCAGTTTTTTTTTTTTTTTTTTTTTTTTTTTTTTTTTTTTTAAATCTCGTATTGTAATATGTTTTTAGTTTTAATGAAATGTTTGTTTTAGTTTAATAAATGAAGTGTTTGTTTTAGTTTAGGGGTTGAAATTGAAAATATGAAATATTATTGGTGTTATGGTGTTATTGGAATGTTATGGATGAGAGTGTTTTTTGAGGATGTTAATGTTAAATGTTAAAGCTGATGTGGCGCTGACGTGGACGGTGTTATTGGTGTTATGTTGTTATGAATGGGAGTGCTCTAAGCGGAGCAATTAATTAAAAATGACTTCAAGCCTTGTACGAATATTAAAATCAATGAAAGATGTCTTATGTTCTTGTTTACACCAATCCACCATATTAGCTCTTGCAAAAGAGCATGAGCTCTCCTACTATGTGGTTCATCGGAGTACGGAAATACAAAAGTCAGCACGGGGATGGTAAGATTAAAGCAAGTATGCAACGATGACTTATTCTTCATGAAACGGGTGGTGTAACTGAGTCTCGGCTAAATCCTAAGCTACTTAAATGCCCGATACCGACATCAATATTCAAACACAATCAATTTAAGTCGAGTCAAGCTCCAAGTACTCGACTAGATTTTCAAGTCAAGCATGTGCTAAAATACTTGAGTGGAGTCGATCTAGCCTCGAAACTATTTACCGGCGCTTTTTGTATAAATGTTTACGCAAAACGGGTCTATATAGCTATATAACTGAGTCGAGTCAAGCCAGCCTCGAAACTATGTAGCAAGTTAGTAACGCTGTTATTAATTTTTCATTAAAAATATTCAAATTGTGCCGATATCATAAGTATCAACAATTTCATCGAGCATGAAGATGAAAGCTTGAGTTGAGTTCCAGGGTCTGCTCGACTAGACCTTGCTAGTGTTTAAAAACATGTCCCAATTACAGCTCTATAATGCAACAAAAGCTATACCTTCATCACCCAACTTACTATACATGGTATTCCAATCCTATATCCTACTATAGTTCATCTGAACTAAACCTATTATATAACCAAAAAAGTTTACTGAACTGTTGAAAGGCAAATTAGAGCATGACCAACTTCACACCTTGAGGCAATAATGGCATGGTTGTCACTAAGATTACTTGATTTGCACTAAATAACAACCATCTAACTAATATGATTATTACTTATCAACTTAATTGTTCATTTATCAAATTAGTAGACCTGAGATTACATTTACTTCATGTAAACAAAGCCTTTGGAATGCAAAATATGGCAAAAGCCCATCTAGACATGATCATACAATAGACGTCCAAAGCTTCAAGATTCTAAGCATAGAAAACCAAAAGCATACTCCTACTCTAGATCATATATAATACTAGCTAGAAAGTTATATGAAACAGGTGAAATCAGGGCAATCGGTCAACCACACAATAATGACTTGTACATCATGCGGTGAAAGATGTACCTTGAATCTTATCCTAGATTAGTTCCCCTGAACATAGTTGAAGGCGAATTAGAGTATGCATAAGTCCACACCTTGAGGCAATACTGATGTGAGCTGGCATCGAACAGCTTCTTTGTTCCCCAAGTTTCTAGCACTTGCACTTACCCAACCACAGTCCCAGCAAGGATCAATCACAATTTTCTTGAGTGCAACAGTAGTGTGTATGATGTATTTAACAAGTTTCACATCGCATATTCGACCGAAATATCCCTCAATTTCAACAACCTTTAGGTGTTCATTGGGATTAGTAACATCCTTTGCTCTCCTCATATTTATGATCGGTGAAGTCCAACGTTGCTGCAAAAAGAGACCCATGTAAAATTTGCTAGAATTCTTATTACATGCCAGGAAAATTAGGTTGGTTAATTACTTGGATATAGCGTAAGTACCTGAATTGTCAAAGTCACCAAGTTTGGACATGCATTCAATATGGAAGCCAAATACACAAGAATATTATATTTACGACCACCAATCTTCAGTCTCAGTTTCTTGACACTTGGTAGCTCAGGAATAGAATCAAGCTTCAAATTTTTCTGTAAAACAAGATGATACTCTCACCATACAGTTTCTTAACAATGATGATAAACATAAGACATGAACAACTAACCGCAGGATCATCTATGTTGATGGAAAGAACCTGTAGGGTCAAAGCGCAAGATGATATCTCATCGAACACATTGGTACCCAACATCACTCTTACTCTATCGATATCAATATCAACTTCTTTAAGTTTAGGAAGATGAGAAAGACGTAAATCTGTTACAGAGCCCTTGCAGGTGAATGATACAAGATCAAAATCAGATAAATAGATGGAGTCAACCGACCACTCTGAAACTATTGTAAAGTGCTTTAATTTAAGAGCACGTCCATAGACATGAATATTCTTCATACAAGACGAGTAATGGATAAATAATGTCTCAAGATGTGGGCAATTGGTTAAAAACTCTTGAAGAATTGTTTCCTTCACTTTAACTTTCTTCAAGACAAGTTTTTTTAGAGACAATATCTCCACAACCGTAGCATTCAAGGAAGGGCATCTGGAAAGCTTTGTGTCAAATAATCTTAATGGGTAATCAGAGTTCCCATAGTATTCATAAACTTTTGGAGGCTCATTCATCAAATTCAGTTCAAGAAATTCAACTTTTTTGTTTATAGCAAATTGGAGCCATTCATCAATAACACCCTTATGATGCTTTGTCAAACAGAAACGGATTCGGAAGTCTTGAATGGTTGGGTGGCTGTAGCTTTGAATGACACTGTTCACCTGATTGATATACTTAGAGCACTCTGAATCACTCGAGGTCCACTCCTTAGCAATCTTATGCAAAGTTTCACCACCATCAAAGTTCAATTTGGTTAAATTACACCATACGAACCTCCATCTTCTGGAGAGACTGCTGGTTACCACTGCTCCCTTTAGAGGCAAAAGAGACAGTATCATAACAAGAATATCATCCGACATTTGACTGATGAAATCATTCAAGTTTGATCTTTGACGAGTCCCCTTCACAATATGAAAGTCATCAATAATCTTAACAAGAGGGATAGATTACATCTCAGGATATGTCATTTATATCGTAATTTTAAACAAGTCGGTTCGGATTTATAACTAGTTTAAATAATCGATTATTCAGTGATCTACTTGAGTATATGGATGTGATTATATTAGCAAAACTAATATTCTTTTAACAAAAAATCTATTACACTAACAAATTACAATGAAAAAAACCAAAATTGTTTTCAAAGTCACAAATAATCTGGCTCATAAATTGTATTAATCATGAATACCATAATTTTCTGAAGTTTGATAACTAATTTTCTAAATTATAATATCATCATACTTTTTATATACACGTATACATCAAGTTTATGACTTTATGTGTAAAAAGATACTACGTATTACACATTTATTTTGTTCAGAAAAATCAATGAAGCCTACCATACATAAACTGGTAATTGGTAAATATGCTAACAAATCTACAATACTGGTCCACATCCACTAGTCCACTACATATTTACTTCTTACTGTATATGTTAAGTCAAAAGATCCAGTAATAAATTATATTACATATACCCACATCCCCTTTCCCAATATCCAGTTTTGTACTTTCCCTTTCATGACCCCCTTCCTCCATGTTTTCCGGTAGAACAAAACCATCGGAAAATATCCTTTCACATTTAGAGGGCACTCATTTTGTTCCAACCAGAGAGCAACGAGAGCAATTCTATAATTTGGCGGAGGGCACTGGACTTTTTCTTCTCCGATTTGACTTTTTTTCCTACTTATTTAGTGTGTCCGCAAGAACTTGGTTGGGGGCGTTTCCCCCCACTACTTTCAACGTAGCTCCGCTCAGTTGCTTAATTTACATAAGTAAGTTTGTGAATCCCATCCCAAATGAGCTAAAACTCAGGGTTTTTTTTCCCTTCGACATTATTCCATGAGGGTTTTTGGGTTAGCTTATTTCTAAGTTGATGAGCTTATTTGGTTTGACTTATTTTTCATAAGCATTTTTTTCGGTTTATTTTCCTTATAAACTTGCTATGAGCAAAAAAAATAAGCTTATGAAAAAACTAGCGGAATAAAAAACGCTCATTAGAAAAAAAAAAAAAAAAAAGAAAAACTCACCATGTTTATTTGAGCTATGTTTCAATCTATTAAGGTGGCGTGTGGCTGTTAACAAATATCCCTATCAGAATGTTCATGAGTTAAAAACCCCAGTAACTTTGATGAGTTTAAAGGGTGTTTGGGTAAGCTTATGCATAAAAGCTTATATGTCTCGGATAGGCACAATCCAAGGAATTATGCCTATTGAAGGGGCATTATTTATCCTTTTGAGAAGCTTATGCTTAATAGCTTAATTACCCCCCAATCCAAACACACACTGACAGAAATGTGATGCAAATTACCTGGACTTGGAGAGTAGTAGTCATTCTTCTAATTTAATTATAACCTGCACCATTTTATAAAATCAATTATTACCATTTTAGTAAAAAATACATAATCCAGTTCATAAATTACTTTACTTGATAATTGGGGCTTTTAATAAAAGAAGGAAAAATTACCTGAAGCAGTCTTTATCAAAAGTTACCCAAAATCATACCGCCGTTGAAAAGAAACCCCTGATATAGAGTTGTTGTTTTATTTTATGGGTGTTGGGTTAGTTTATTTCATGCTACTTCCATTAAACCTCTTTTCTCTTTCGAACGAAATACTTTAATTAAAATGGGTAAACGGATAAAAAGATTTTTTTTTTTTTTTTTTTTTTCTATTTTCTTTTTTTCAAGAAGCAATTGCATATATATCTTTCCAAAGTCTCATAATTGCATATATATTCGACCAAAACTCATAATTATATATATATCCTTCCAAAGTCTTAAAATTGTCATATATATTCAACCAAAACTCATAATTGCATATATATCCTTCCAAAGTCTTAAAATTGTCATATATATCAAAATGATTATTTTAATAAAAAAAATGTTTAAACCATTTTTTAACAATTACAAAATATCCTTAAACCATTTTTTAAGAAAAGAAAGAGCAACCACGTTCGGCGACTCAACCGTGGTCGTTATCGACGAATCTTGAATAAGAATATCAATTGCACCATCCATCGTTCCATCTAAACATAAATTCCTATATATATAGATCAAATGACACAATAAAATTCAAACAAATAAAAATATATTTTTTAATTGTAAAAAAAATGTTATAATCGTCATTTTATATATCAATTATAATTATTATACATTTTTTTTTATTAAAATAATCTTTTGGATATATATGACAATTTTAAAGCTTTGGAAGAATATATATGCAATTATGAGTTTTGGTTGGATATATATGACAATTTTAATGCTTTGGAAGGATATATATGTAATTATGAGTTTTGGTTGGATATATATGTAAATATCATACTTGTCACTATTTGCTTTTATAAGTATCGAACAAAATTTTTGCTTTTGTGGGGTTTTTTTTTCAAATTCTATCATTTTTAAGGTACTATGTGATATTTTTGCCTTTCGGAGAAAAAAATCTACTCCTTCTGTCTCATATTAACTGTCCACTTTGAATTTTTTTAGTCTTTCATTTCCAACTTTGATCTTAAATATTTTTATTTATGCTATGTTATACTTAATGCAAAATATATGAATAGATTGAGTTTTAAATGTATTTTTTATTGATATAAATTTTATTAAATATTATATAACATAAATAAAAATATTTAAGGTCAAAGTTAAGGAAGAAAGACTTAAAAAGTCAACAAGACAATTAATATGAGACGGAAGTAGTATTAGCTAAGAGGGGCAAAAATGTCCAAAAAACTTGCAAAATACCCAAAATACGATGAATTTGAAAGAAAAGTATCCACAAAAGCAAAAAAATTGTTCATTATCCACAAAAGCAAATGGTGACAAATATGATATCTTCTAAAAACATTTGTCTTTTTTTTAATACTTACTCCATCCCAAAAATAATTGTGCCGATTTGATTCTTTTTCGAACGAAATACTTTACTCCATCCCCACCATTATTTGCGATTATTTAACAGTTCGTTGATTAGATTTAGATCCCGCGTCGCGCAATGAAATGCGAGTAAACAAATCCTCGTTTTTTAATCAAGATACCCGGTTTTGAGTTTATGTCGTAACCGTTTACAAACATTTTCTCATGTAACCATCAACATATATATATATATATATATATATATATATATATATATATATATATATATATATATATATATATATATATGATAAAGATCAAATAAAAA
Organism: Chrysanthemum seticuspe; assembly: GCA_019973895.1. Lineage (NCBI taxonomy): Eukaryota > Viridiplantae > Streptophyta > Magnoliopsida > Asterales > Asteraceae > Chrysanthemum > Chrysanthemum seticuspe. The sequence continues at coordinate 89,355,044 of BPTQ01000004.1, read as the reverse complement.
GACAAATATTCGTAAAAAAATAAAAATATTTTTTTTTTCAAAAAATGTTCTCGAAAAATTCTCAAAAAACTCCACAAGATCGGGTATGATGGTGCATGAAAAAGTTGTGAAAAACTTTTTTTTAAACGCAGAGATTTTTTCCGAAAAAAAATTATGAAAAAATATGTTTGCCCATTAAATCGATTTTTTGTGCATCAAAAATTGGTTTTTGCACCAACTTCTTTTGACTTTTTTCATCAAAATAACATTGCGCATCTAACTAAAACAAGTTGAAAATTTTGTGCATCAAAAATTTTTTGCGCATCAAAATTCGTTTTTTGTGCATTAAAAAAAACGTATCAAAACTCAAAATTATAAAAAATGTTTTCACAAAAGTTTTATGCATCAACATAACCTGATCTTGTGGAATTTTTTTGGAATTTCTGGAGAATCTTTTGAAAAAAATAAATCTTTTTATTCTTTTTACGAATATTTGTCTTTTTACGAATATTTTTTGATATATATATATATATATATATATATATATATATATATATATATAAAAATAAAGAGAGAGGAGATTAAAGAGGGCCCGCAAAATATATTATACATATTATTTTATCTCTTCTACATTAAATCCAAATCCAAATATTAATTCAAATTCCAATTCAAATTTTAATATTAAACCCATATATAAACCAAACGGACCCAAAATTGTTGTTAGCAAATCACATTTATTAATTGATAGTGTACAATTGTACTTTTATAAACGGTGAATATTTAATTTGGAATGAAGGAAAAATGGTTTGCTATAGATAAATGTAGAGTTTTTAAGATGACCATTGTATTTTAAAAAAGTATTTACAAAAATGAGTATTATTAAAAGTAATTAATACGAGTATAATACTTATATATTTTGGGTAAATTGCAAAAATAGTTTTTAAAATAGCTCAAATGCGCAAAAAATACATCAAGACAAAAAGTATTGCAAAAACATTAATGTTTCATTTTTTTGCAAAACAGCCACTCAGAGCTATTGTCCACTAACTTTCGTTATTTATCTCGTTAAATGGCACTTAAAATAACTAATATACCTTCTTCTTCCATGGACGTAATTTGCAATTTACCCTCTTCTTTTTTCTATCGGAAGCCACCACATCACAAAAACAACCGCTACCACTCTCTTGTTTCTTCCCACTTTTTCTTTGCACATTAGCTCCTTTCATGCTCCCTGTTGAAGCAAATTCCCGCTGTCCGGATTGACTTGAGAGTACAGCTTCTATCAACGATGCCGGAGGAAATAAGCGTTCCTTCCTGCACAATATACGACACGCGTTAGCCTCGCCCTGGATGATATCCAGGACCAAGCTCCGGCGTGAAAGTAAGTAGGGGGTAATAAATGTGGTAATGAATGCAGTGATTAATGTAGGTGTGTGTGTATTTATTACAAAACATTAAATGTGTTGGGGGTATTTATACTACCCCAACTATGTACCTGCGTCACTGTAGATTCACTATTCGCGCAGACCTATATTACCTGCCTGTAGGTCTACAGCCACCCTAGTTGATAGGCCACGTGGTGAGAATCCCTTAAAAACTGGATACTGTCACTTGCCGTCCGGACGGTAAAGCATGCCGTCCGGCCAACGATCTTGCCGGACACCAGGTCGTCCGGACACATACGCCAACATGTCCCCCACAGTATTGTATCACCGGGTGAAAACCGATGGTTCAATACTTGAAATTATTAAATATTTATAAAAGAGAGCATTTTGCTCCGTCCCGCCGTGGGCCTTAGTAGCATCTGTGGTATTGGGCTATTCTGATGGGCCTGGCCATCCAATGGGATTTTATCCACGCCTTTCTGTCTTCTGAGATCGACGTGGACGAGCGGGATTGAGCCACGTGCCTGTTTTTTTGACTGATGGGACGCTTCGACAGTCTGTTAGGGTTTTTCACCGCCTATATATGCCCTTTTTACCACAGTCATTTTCTCACACATCTCTCTCATATTTTGAACTGCTCTTGCTCTTCGGATTTCTTCTTCGTTTCTATAAGGTTTGTCTCGTTCTCCCCTGTAATTATTTGTACATTTCCTTTGGCATCTTTTTAGTAATGGCCGGACAAGCAACCGAGGAACAGAGCACTCCTATTTCAACCGAAGCTATTCAACCTTCGGTAGTTCCGAAGTTTGATATGCATATTTACACGTCTAAACTAACGCAATCCGAGCTGGACAACATAATTGTAGAATACGGTATTCCCAATGACCTTCGCCCCCATCTTCCTCCGGACGATATGACTATGGACCAACTTCCGTCCGACAAAAGTGGTATATATCCCTAGCAGTTAGATACCGGAGGTGTTAGGATTCCCTTTTCTACCTTCCTGCTGAATGTGATCAGGCATTTTAGGGTCCACTTTTCTCAGTTAGTTCCCTTAGGTTTGAACCGGGTGACCCTTTTTGAGATTAGGTGCTATAGTTTGGGTATCCACCCCAGGGTGTCCTTGTTCCGGGCGTTTTACCGCTTGTGCAAGCAGGGGCATTGGTTTTCCTTTGAGAGTAGAACGGGTAAGAAAGCCTACAAGTGTTTTAAGGAGGTGCTCACCGGTCTTAAGCACTGGAAGGAAAAAAATTTCTTGATTGACCGTAGGGCGATCCCGTATGCCATGGCATGGAGGCACAAAGATTCCAAGATTACAGATCCTTATTCGGATGGTTTTTCCAAGGAGGATGCCGAGAAGCTGAGTAGTATCCCCATTTTGCTAAGGAAACCCACCATAAGCTTGTTGTGGATGTGCCACCTTTCCTCGGTTTTCAGGAATCCGGGGTTCGAGCCTCTTCTAAAGTATGCCAGGGGTCATGGTAACTATTTGCTTTGTGCCATGGGATTTGTTGTGTTTATTACTTTGTGTTTTCCTTTAATAATCTTTCTTCTTGCAGTTGTCGATATGTCTGAATATCTTGAGCTCCTCGAATGGGACGATACCATGGTGAGCAAAGGTCCCGTTGTTGACCCCAATCAGGAAGTACCTAAAAGAACGACGGATCTCCTTCCAATAGGCGAAGCCATTCCTCAAAAGGATGCCCTTACCAGAAGAGCCGAGGAGGCTGATCCGGAGGTCGTGGCGGCTAGGGAGAAGAAAGAGAAAGAAGCTAGGGAAAAGAAGGAGAGGGAAGCAGCCAAGAGAAAAGGTGGTGAGGGCACATCCAAAGCCCAAAGTAGGAAAAAGAAGAAGAGGAGAACGGGTTTTGTTGAGCAATTCTCTTCAGGTTCTCCCGTGGTGAATGCGGACCCTTTGAACCAAGCCCATCCGGATAATCAGGAGGTGAATTTGAACCTTAACGCTGAGCAAGAAACTCCCTTTGTTGCTGCTGGGGGTAATGATGAAAACGTGGCCCATGAGGGGATGGGTGACAATGGGGCCGGAGGCGGCGATCATCTGCAACAGATGCCGCTGTCCTAACAAGGAGGTGGCCATACTCCTCCGCTCAACTCCCCACTTCATAATTCCGAAGGTATGCGCTAAACCACGTGCAATCCCCCTCGTCCGTTTTGTCACTTCCAGTTACTAATGTGACAACTCGTAATTTCAGGTCATTTTGCAAACTTTAAAAGTTTCACTATTTCATCATTTATCGTAAACTACGTTTACGAGTATCAAATTCGCGTAACCTTAGTGGTTTAGCTGCGAATTCATGAACATTTTATCGAGGACATTTCATATAGACTAGATTTAGTCTACACAACATTAATAACATCATTTTATATCAATATTATGCATGGGTTTGCATTTTTCATTAAACGTTTATTTTCCTATTAAATAAACGCTATCGTGTAAACATTATTTTGAAACATTTATCCGACACTTCCAAAAATAATCTCAACATATTTTTATACTCCTTTTAAGACTATAAAAATTATATTATTAATTTACCCGATATTTTCAATTTATTTTGTATATAAATTGTTAGGTACAAATATTTACGACGGTTTTCATAAATTCAACACGATAAATATTTATTCACTCAATACTTGTGAGAAATGTATTTTTATAATTTTTATGACTTCGATATATTTTATTTTGTTCCGTAAAATCTATTTTTAGTTAACGCTACACTAAATACCTAATTATACTTACAAACTACACATTATACTTAACTAAAAATGCATTTAATTAACAAAACTACACTAAATCTTTGTGTCCTCATCCATTGTCCACGCCCCCCCTTTGTCACAAGAGTATCCAACTTTGATTTTTCCACCTAAAATGACCATACTACCCTTGACTTAGATATTTACATATACTTGCAACTTTATTTCACAAAAATAACACATACAACACATAAGCTAAAGGTGAAAAAGAAAGAAAATCTCTCCATGGTCCTTGTGGTGATCAGCCATAGCAAGAAGAAGAAGGGAGAAAACATAATTTTTACAAGCTCAAGTAATTTTACAAGTTCTATTAGTGATCTTGTTAAGGTTTTGAAATAAAAACCTCAAGATTATTAAGCATACTTTTCTCAAAAATTCATAAACCATTCAAGTAAAACAAAAACGTGGCCGCTTGAATGGGTTAAAACGGAGTTATAACGAAGAAGTTATGCCATTTTTAAGTTTGACGACGAAAACTAATTGTTTCAGAAAAATTCAGCATGTATTCTCGACTTTTTACGAGTAAAAAATAAGTCTTAAGCGCTATAAAATGTGTCGACTTATCAAAAATATATTAGTATATATTATCACGATTCCGTGGATATAAAGAACGTAGAAAACGGACTTAAAACGAAGAAATTGTGGCCAATTAAAGTTTAACGAAACTTATATTTTTTTGACAGCAACTTGTAAAAATATATATGCTGATATAATTTTAAATCGAGATTTTGACCCCTTTCGGGTCCGAATTGGCTTAAGTGTTCAACACGAAAGTTGTCCGAAATGATGTTTTACTTTTAATCGCGAGATTTTTAAGCTTAAAAGTGTAAAATGAGAGATTTAAGCATGGTCAAAGACGGACGATTTTTTTCTGAAAAAGTCAAAGTACCCATTGCTGATGGGAAATAAAGTTGGAGTTTTTAAGCGTTTTCGAGTCCGTTTGAGCTTTGAAAACTTTACCAAATGCTATTGTATCATCTATAAACTATTAGGGAACGTTAGAAACCTCATAAAAACGATATTTTATAAGCACAAGGGTTTATTAAAATATAATGGAGTGTTTGGATTGCTTACTTAAATTACCCATTTTAGAGTCCATAAAGGAGCGTTTGGATCGGTGTTGTTTTAGCACACGAGGCTAATCCTATGGATAGCTTGTTGTGGCTTAACGAACCGGATTAATATTTTTGAATGTGTAATTGTAATTGGGATAAGTTATAGCAATCGTACTTATTTTCACAAGTATTAACACCTATATATTTTCTACTAGACCAAAGTGGTTATCGCAAGTGACCATGTTTGGAGCCATTTTTCATATCGATAAGAATACTTTGAGAAAATGATGTCTTCTAGTAAAAGTGAGTTCACCTAGCCTATTTTCCAAAATGTCCAACCTTTCGTCAAACGGAGTTGTAACGAGTAAAATACGGTCACTTAAACTTTGCCGAAAACCACCCTTAAACAATATTTTGGATACAAGTACCCTACTTCACCTATGTTTTTCTCCATGATCGAGACCTCTACGATAAAAACTTAAATGCTAAAACTTTGAGATAATGATACAAGCTTTCCAAAACCGTTGAGTTTGTTTCCTAACACTCGATGTGCACCATTTTACGACTAGTTTTTCAAGGCCGTTTAGTCACTTTCATGAAATTGTCAAATGACATTATTTTACGACGAAAAGTTATAGTTTCATAATAAATCATTACACGACTATCGTAGGATGTTGATTCAATGTAAATACTTGTAAAGTATTTTATAACATGACGAGATGTCATAAACATATATTTCGACGATAAATTCTATTTTCAAAAACGTACAAGTGGTATAGATTACATGTGGATTTGCATGCACGACATTGTTTCATGATTTACATTAGAACATATCATTCATGATAGGTCACGGTCAGAGGTTGCTCCTCATTTCAGTATTGCCATTATATCATCATTATCATTGCAACAGGTGAGTTTTCATAGCCCCGATTTATTCAAGTTTTTACTTATTTCAAACCTACGGGGGAGAATACATTGCACATCATTTTTATTACGATACCAAGTATATCAAATTCATTTACATTGCTTAAGTTACCTCATGCCAATTGAATGTCCCCATTATATAACATGAACCGTTAATTCCGAAAGAAGCGAGGGTGAGTGGATAGATCTATCGAGGGTGACTCCTCCATCCGGGTTGGTGGATTCCAACTGGTTGAACGGATGCATTTCATTTAATAACATTATTTGAGTTGTTTGGCAAACACTCTGTTGGGGCGAACATCATGATCAGTCTAGTTTCGGTGTCATGGACTTATAGCAATTGTATCATTTTTGTGGCGACATTGTCATACATAATTTATACTTGTGGTAGTCGTATTAAACATTTTCAACAACTCTATGAACTCACTCAACCATTGTGTTGACACTTTTAGCAATGTATTTTCAGGTAACTAAGGCATATACTTCTTGGCATGCATGTGGACATATCATAGAGTCGCGGTGACGACGCGTCTCACATGGGATTTATACACTTTAAAAACATCGTTTGACTTGTACCAAACTTATTTTCCGCACATAGTAACTTTCATTTGGGACCTATCTTTGTAAATCTGAATGTTTTTATTAAATCAAGTGATGTATTTTCCAAACGACACTTTAGGTCATTCAATATAACTGTGATTGTGATGCTATGACAGTCAACCCCCAGGAATTCCATTCCGCTGCAAAAACAGGTAATTTGTGGGTGTGACAACTAACTTTATTTTTTGGCCGTCTTTCAGGTCAATCCGCCCCTCGCAGTCATGGTCCCGACCATATTGAAAGGGTTTTAATAGACTCATGTATGCTTCAATCTTATATTCGTCCATGTCTGCTTGTTAAAGTTTTTCTCACTATCTCTTTTGCTTTTTCTTGTAGATGAGGCCACCAATGTTTTCATTCCCCAATGGGGTCTCCGTGACGACGTCCGGATAAATTTGTATCGGTCATGCCGAGAGATGATTGACAATCTCGCCACTCCTGCCGAGAGAGGGGCCTTAGAGCAAGTGAACAATATTGATCTCATCCGCCGGGCGTATGAGGATTTTGGGAAAAGTGTGATTGCTCAGGGTGAACTGTTGAGAAGATTCAGGGATCTCTCGAATGGGTACTGGCAGCTGAACGAAAGTCATAAGGGTTGCCAGGGACTTGCTGAGAAACTTTTTGCTGCCGAGAGTGAGAATGGAAGGTTGGCCGGGGAGTTGGAGAAGCTGGACTCCGATTTGAAAGCTAGTGTGAGTAGAGAGAAGGGTTTAGAGGAGGAGGTTGATAGGGTGACCCAGGATAGGGATGAATGGAGAGAGACCTCCGCTGCGCAGGCTGAAAAGATTAGGAAATTAGAGAATGAATTGATTGCTAAGGATCAATCTTTGGCAGCTCTGCAGGTGGAGAAAGGTAAGCTGGTGGCCGAGGTGGCTCAGAGTGAGGTGGTCAAGCTGAACGCTGTCCGAACACTTTTGCCTTCGGCTGTTCGCCGACTGTTCGGGAGCGTGGAATATAAGAAGGGTATGGCCAAGGTTTATAGTTTAACCTACCAAGCAGGGTTTGTGACGGGGGCCAAGAGGAACAGAACCGAAGAGGAGACGGAGGCTGCTCTTCAGGGTATCCGGAATGTCAACCGGGAGGCCCCAAGCTTATGGAGGGCCGAGTATGACAAGCTTTTTGAAGCTGAATATCCCTTCATTCAAAAGCTGGCTGATTCCTATCGTCTACCCTTGGGAGATCTGTTAAATATGGAGCCGGATGTCCCTGTTAGAAAAGATCCACCCGAACCATCCAATCCTTCGGCGAATGTTGCGGAGCCGAATGCTTGATCTTCTGCCATCTTATGGCTTGTGTTTTGTGAACAAAAATTTAAATACTATGGTTTGTAATAATTAGTGATATTTCTTTGTGATTCGTCAACTTGTGAATGAATGCTCCTTTTGTTTGGCGATATGTTTCCTTTGTTCCATATTTCTTTGTTATTTGTTTACTTTATATTTCATACCGACATCCTCCTTAGGTTATTCTAAGGGCATCCGGCCGTATAGGCCGTGCATCCGGATTCCGGGCATCCTCACGAGGTTAGAGGGCATCCACTACTTGGGCATCTGTTACCGGTGCCCAGGCATCTGCGTGGTTATTCCACCAGGCATCCAAAGGTGTTTTATACTTGGGCATCCTTATTTCGGGCATCCTTATTTCGGGCATCCTTATAAAGTTAAAGGGCATCCGACAGGTGTTTTCGGGCATATTTGTATTTTCATACTCGACGGGGGCCAGCCGTCGGAATTGTTATATATCACACAAGTTGTTATGGAAAATTGTCTCCCCACTGTGGGAAAACTTTCATCATTGAACTAACATACATAGTTATTTTAGGTTACACAACGATAGTAGGATTCTTATCACAATAACAACTATAAGAAGCAATTTTTGAGGTTTATAGCGTGCCAGGTCCGAGGGACCTCCTTTTCCTCCATCGTTTGCAACTTATAAGAGCCATTCTGATTTGCTCCTATTATCCGGTAGGGCCCTTCCCAATTTGGTCCTAACTTTCCTTGGTTTTCAACCCGGCTGGCTTCATTCTTCCGGTAGACAAAATCTCCTATCTTGAAATTCATTGGCTTGACCCTCCGGTTGTAATACTGCTCGACCTGCGTCTTGTATTTAGCTTATTGGATTGCAGCATTTTCCCTCCTTTCTTGTAAAAGGTCTAAGTTCATGCGTTGTTGTTCCTCGTTCTGATCCTCTCGGAACATCATTGTCCGATGTGTAGGCATCCCTATCTCCGCCGGAATTACACCCTCGCTGCCGTATGTCAGGTTGAAAGGGGTTTCTCCGTTTCTCATCTTGAGAGTTGTCCGGTGTGCCCATAAAATGTTAGGTAACTCATCCAACCATCCTGCTCTCTCTCGGCCTAGTCTCGTTTTTATTCCATCCATCAGACTTCGGTTGGCCCGTTCTACTAATCCGTTGGCTTGCGGATGTGCCACGGCTGTGTTTATTTGTTTGATTTTCAACCCTTCACACCATTTCTTGAATGGGTCATTGACGAAATTGGTTCCGTTACCAGTGACTATGACTCCCGGTAAGCCATTCCTACATACAATGTTCTCATATACAAACTTTATGACATCTTTCCCTGTTGTTTTGACCAACGGCTTCGCCTCTATCCATTTGGTAAAATAATCGATCGCCACAATCACATATTTGAAGCGGTCTGGTGCTTCCGGAAAGGGGACCAACACATCCATTCCCATTGGTAAAAGGGCCACGGGGCCATGATGGATGTCAATGATGTCTTGGGGAGTTTGGGTACCGGAGAGTGTATTTGGCAAGAATCACATTTCTTGATTTCTTCTCTGGTATCCTGGTGTATGGTAGGCCAGTAATACCCTTGCCTCATAAGCTTGGCCACTACAGTCCTTGGTCCGGCGTGCATTCCACAGTACCCTTCGTGCACTTCACGGATTATGTAGTTTGCCTGCAATGGCCCTACACATCTCATCATCGGGACTGAGTAGCCTTTCTAAAAGAGGATACCCCCTTCCATCACGTACTGCAGAATTTTCATCCTTAAACTCCTGGCCTCATTGGGATCCTCCGGCCAAACTCCTTCTTCCAAGCACTTGATGATCGGCGTCATCCAGTTGTCCGTCTCTTCTTCTACTATGGTGTTAACCACTTCTTCACCTCCTGATGGTTTTTCTAGGACCTCTACGAGTACTTTTTTGGTCAGGTGGTCGAAGGCTACAGATGCTAGCTTGCTTAGTATATCTGCCTTCTGATTTTGGGCCATTGGAATATTGCAAATATTGAAGCTTTGGAAGCCAGATATATAGTTTTTTGCCAAGGCTAAGTACTTCTGCATGCTTTCCTTGGTGGCTGTGAATTCCTCGTTGATTTGACTAGCTACTAGTTTTGAATCTACTCGCACACTTAGTACCCTGATTTTGAGCTTTTTTGCGATCCTTAGGCCGGCTAGCAGGGCTTCATATTCTGCTTCGTTGTTGGTGCTAGGAAAGTTAAGCCGCAGAGCGTAGGTCAGTTCTTCTTTCTCCGGGGCTGATGAAAACTAAACCTGCTCCGGAACCTTTATTATTGGATGCTCCGTCTGTATACAGTAACCATTCTCCTTCCCCTACTTCCATTACGTATGCGCTTTTCCTGTATCCCAATTCCACCGGTACCTCCGTTAGAAAGTCCGCTAACACTTGTCCCTTGACTGCATTGCGAGGAACGTAGGTGATGTTTTATGCTCCCAGTTCCACGGCATATTTGGCTAACTTTCCTGAGACTTCCGGTTTGTTGAGTATTTGCTTGATGGGTTGATCGGTGATGACCCGGATGGGGTGAGCCTCGAAGTACCTCCTCAACCTTCTGGATGCATGCAATAGACATAAAGCTAATTTCTCTATAGGGGCGTAATACTTTTCGGCATCATGTAGTGTCCGGCTAACATAATGCACCGGGGACTGTCTCCCCTCTCTTTCTACCAGAAGCACTGCGCTTACTACTCCTTTTGAAGCCGAGAGATATATGAACAATTGTTCCTTCGGCTTAGGTGTGGATAAAGAAGGTAGTTCGAGTATCAACCTCTTCATTTCCTGGAAAGCCATCTCGGCTTCCTTTGTCCATCGGTATTCGTCCTTATTTTATTTGGTGATGTTCTTCAGCGTGTCAAAGAAAGGGAGGGCTCTTTCCGCTGACTTTGACAGGAACCTATTTAAGGCTGCTAGCTTCCCACTTAGACTTTGCATCTCCTTTAGGGTTTCCGGGGATTTCATCTCCATGATAGCCTTTGTCTTTCGTGGGTTAGCCCTTATTCCTTCCGACGTCACCATGTAGCCGAGGAATTTTCCCTCCTCTACCCCGAAAGAACACTTCCGCGGGTTCAACTTCATGTTTATCTTCCTGAGGTTATCGAAGGTTTCCGCGATGTCAGCTATCATTTCACGTTCCGTTCGGCTTTTTATGACCATATCATCTACATATGCCTCCAAATTCCTCCCTATCTGTGATTGAAATGCGAAGTCTACCAATCGTTGATAGGTTGCTCCGGCGTTCTTTAATCCGAACGGCATTTTGGTGTAACAGTACGTCCCCCGTTCTATGTAAAATGTCGTCTTTTCCTCATCATCTTTATCCATCTGAATTTGGTGGTAGTCCTTGTAAGCATCCATGAAACACTTATATTTATACCCCATGACGGACTCAATCTTCCAATCTATCTCCGGCAGAGGGTAATAATCCTTGGGGCACGAAGAGTTCAGGTTCTTAAAGTCAATACACATCCTCCAGCTTCCGTCACATTTCTTAACCAACACTGGATTGGATATCCATGTAGGGTATCTTACCGGGCGGACTATGCCAGCTCTAACCCATTCCTCCACTTCTTCATTGATCACTTGGTTTTTTTCTCGCGAGAATGTTCTCCTTTTTTGGGCTATCGGTGTGTTGGAGATGTTCACGCAGAGAGAGTGTTGTATTAGGCGCCTCGGCACCCCGGTCATGTCCGCCGGCTCCCAGGCGAAAGTATCTTTGTTCTTTCTCAAGATCTCGATAAGTTGCTTCCGGCATTCCCACGAGAACCTTGTTCCTATGGTTACCCGTTGCTCAGGGTAGGCCGCATTAACCAGGATATCTTCCGTTTGCATTTGGTCCTCCTGAGTTTCTTGGCTCCAGGTTTCTATTTCTCTCTCGGAAGAACAACTTCTCCTAGGATCCTGTCCTTCTTCTAATCTCCTACATTCCATAACTACCGCTCTTTTGGCGATCAGGGTAGCTATCCCTCCCAGAGTGGGGAACTTCATCATTGCGTGGATGGTAGAAGGTATGGCTCTTAATTCTTTTAGACCTGTTCAACCCAGTATTACATTATAGGGAGAGGGCGACTTTACTACCGTAAACGTCATCATAACCGTCCGGAACAGGCCATGATCCCCCATATGCACTTCTAGTTCGATCTTTCCCATTGGCTGGATGACCTCGCCGGAAAAGCTTACCAACGGAGAGCTGGTTTCTCGTAGCCTGGATTGGATTGACGGGCACAAGTTCCTGAAACAATGTTCGTACATGACTTGGACGGAGGCACCTTCGTCTACAAACACACAAAATAACCTTCTATCTCCGCTTCCACAATCAGTGGTTCTTCGGACAGGTCGTCCGCTCCTATCCGGGGAAAAGATATAGGGACAGTCATCCAGTCTTCGTCATAGAACCTGCCCTTCTTTTTACGGTCTTCCGAGTAATGACAGACCATGTTGATCACCTTCCCTTTTCCGTTGTGGCCTCTCGGTCTTTCCCTTCCCTTTTGTTGGACGTTCTTAACCAAATGATCCAATTTTCCAGATTCAAGAGCCACTTCCAACTGCCTTTTTAGGTGGTAGCAGTCATTGGTTAGATGACCTCTCTCTCCATGGTATTCACAGAACCGGTCCTCGTTCTCTTTGCTCGGCTTTCCTTGTAACGGGGGTAGTGGGGGTAGGTTTAGGTGGTGTTCTGTGGAAAGTATTTCCTTAGGCTGTTTAGATAGGCAGGAGAGCAAGATCCGATGGCCGTCGGGCTTATTGAAATCATTGCGTTTGGCTTCATTTCGGGGCCGCGTCTCGGTTTTCGGAGAGACGTATGGGGAAAAGACCTCCTTTTGTCGAGAGTCATTCCTTTCCCAAGGCCGTCGGTCACTCCTTCTCCTGTCACTGAACCCTCCCCTAAGGTTCCTATCTCTTGGGGTCTGGAGGTTTCCCCTCCGAGATAACTCGTATGCTTCTCCCTTTGGCAATTCGGTGTTCTTATAGGCCTCTTCTGCTCGAATATAATCATCTACCCTGGTCATCATTTCTTTCACGGATTTCGGGACCTGATCAGAAAACTTCTTAGCCAAGTCAGGGCACCGATGAGCATTCATGAACGCCGATATCTTCATGAGCTCGGAAACCCCTGGTATCCTGCTAGCCTCATCGGTCCACCGCTCTTTGAACGTCGGCAGTGTTTCATTGGCCTGTCTAACAATCCGGGTTATTTCTGTGGGATCCTTCAGGTTCTTTTGTCGCAGCATAAACCTTGTAGTAAATTGTTCCCTCAGCTCGTCCCAACTGTCGATGCTCCCTGGTTCTAAATTGTTGAACCATCCTTGAGCCGCTCCGTCCATAGTCTGCTGGAACATTCGGCACCATACCGGCATTGGCCATTCCCCTTGATTCGTTGCTCCCACGAAGCGGTTGATGTGGTCATCCGGATCGGCCGAACCATCATATAGCTTCAGGCTAGTGGGCATGGTGTACTTGGGACCAGCGAACTCTACTATCCTTCTTGTGAAGGGTGACCGAGCTACTTCCTTATGGGGTTTGCTGAGATCATCCTTGGGGTTCGGTTCAACATCTTCTTCCTGCTCATCTTCGTCTCTGAAAGTGAGTCGGATGGGTTTAATAGCACCGGCTCCCGTTGCATTGTACTTTCTAAGGAGAGCCTCTAACGACACCATCTGGGCTTGTATTTGTTCCGGTATTCCGGAGGTTCTGTCGAAGACCCCACTCCCCCCTATGTGTTCCAGAGGTGAGGTGGGTTCAGGAGGAGGTGGTAACTCCGGACCTGTCATTCGATTCTCTGGTAGAATGAATCAGGGTCCCACGGATGGCGCCAATTTGTTGAAGCAAATTCCCGCTGTCCGGCTTGACTTGAGAGTACAACTTCTATCAATGATGCCGGAGGAAATAAGCGTTCCTTCCTGCACAATATACGACACGCGTTAGCCTCGCCCTGGATGATATCCAGGACCAAGCTCCGGCGTGAAAGTAAGTAGGGGGTAATAAATGTGGTAATGAATGCAGTGATTAATGTAGGTGTGTGTGTATTTATTACAAAAAACATTAAATGTGTTGGGGGTATTTATACTACCCCAACTATGTACCTGCGTCACTGTAGATTCACTATTCGCGCAGACCTATATTACATGCCTGTAGGTCTACAGCCACCCTAGTTGATAGGCCACGTGGTGAGAATCCCTTAAAAACTGGATACTGTCACTTGCCTTCCGGACGGTAAAGCATGCCGTCCGGCCAACGATCTTGCCGGACACCAGGTCGTCCGGACACATACGCCAACACTCCCCGAGCTACATTGTAATTGTTGTGGAGACGGCACCAGCCCAACCGCCAGAGGTGGGACCACCACCCTCTAGCACCACACAACCAACACCACCACCCTCTACCACCACCACCACCACCACCCTTTATTACAATCCTAGAAACCGTCTCTTTTATAATCTACGATAATGTTATTATCGTACAATTTTGTTAAACAGGATTGCTATAAGTCAAACTTTGGTCTTTAAGAAAATGTAGTAACCACTTTTATAGAATAATGAAACTGGCATTTAGACAACCACCATCACTTTATGGTGACAATAGCCAATCCGTCTCATTTGTCGGTGGACATCCGTCATCATGCATCTAGTTGTGACACGTCACCTGCCATGGTAACAACCACTTCAACCGTGAATGTACCAACGACATTACCTGCCATGGAAACAACCACTTCCCCTCTTAATGTACCTCCTGATTTTGTCGTCTCTACCACAGTCACCTGTGGAAGACCAACTGCCAATACAAAATGACTCCTCAATGGACCATGATTTTAAACTACATCCTCTTTTCAATTGTGGCAGATACACATCCTCACCATAAATTCTTGAACACTAACATCTCATACACCACTTCAAATTCAACATTGTTCAATTATAATTCAATTCAATTTAAAACCATACCTTAATTGGTTAATTACCTCAAATTCTCAACACAAACCCTCAGCAACCATCATCATTATCATTACATATATGATTGCTCAAGATATTTATCTAGACGGGCGGTGTGCCAACATCGGCGTTTCCAAGGTGGTGGCCGCCGAT
Organism: Chrysanthemum seticuspe; assembly: GCA_019973895.1. NCBI lineage: Eukaryota > Viridiplantae > Streptophyta > Magnoliopsida > Asterales > Asteraceae > Chrysanthemum > Chrysanthemum seticuspe. The sequence goes on along the minus strand of BPTQ01000004.1, from coordinate 89,339,982 downwards.
TTTGAGGTGGTGCCGGAAATTTACGATGTCATCGTCATCCTCGTTGATTTGCGAAAACCCATCTACACTACACTGGTATCATCATCATACAACAAAACTTAAATTAAGATATAACCCTAAAGAGGTTAGCATGATTTACTTTTGTTACAATGGACCTAGTGATTTTTTATTGAATTAATTGATGTAGTATGGAAATAATTTTAAAAGAATGGATAAACATGTTTTAGTGGTGGAAAAAATAAATTAGAGAGAAAAAGAAAAATGAAAGAAGAAATAATCCGATTTCTTTTTGCATCAAAATGTTATCAATGAGTTTTGAAAAAATAAAGTACTTGAAGTTGATGTTGGTGATTGTGTGGTGGTAGAGGATGGTGGTGTTGGTTGTGTGGTGGTAGAGGGTGGTGGTGGTGACGGCTGTGTTTGTGATGTGGTGGTTTTCAATAAAAAAAGAATTGGGTAAATTGCAAATTATGTTCTTGAAAATGGGGAAGAAGAAGAGGGTATGTTAGTCATTTCACGTGCCACTTAACGAGAAAACTAACTAAAGTTAGTGAAAATGGTTTTTTTTGCAAAAAAAATGTAACATTAATGTCGTTTTTGCAACACTTTTTGTTTCGATGTATTTCTTGCGCATTTAGACTACTTTAGGAACCATTTTTGCAATTTACCCATATATTTTATTTTTCTTAACAAAGCTATAAAAGATTAGAAACCATGAATATGAGCTATTTAGCAGCCATAGTCCATATCTCTCATGAATGTCCCTTGTGTCCTTTAAATCTCGTAATTTAAGAAACCTTCATTGGTGATGGGTATGATTTAAGGCATTATTCCGAAGTCGTCACTACGATGAGTTAACACTCTATGTTGGCATCATCGACTCCGCCTAGAAAAATGACGTACCCTAACAATCAACTAGCTGCTATTATCACAACTAATACGATCAACAATTTAATGAAAACTAGTTTAAGACCCGTGTAATACACGGGCAGTATAAGTAAATATTGCAATTGAATTTATTTGCCTAGTTATGGATTTGTTAGAGTAGAAATAGATTTTATGATACAACTAATAAAATGTGTGCTTGTTAAAAGTATCCCTAACGATCAACAAAGGAGTAAACTTGACCCTAAAAATATTTAGGGGGCCCCAATGTTATTAATGATGTTCGACTATCAAAGAAAAGAAACACATAAAGTCATAAACCAATAAGGGAGGACGGAGTGGAGCTCGGCTAGTTGATCGAGTTGGTGAACCCGAGCGGCTACACCGCCCCGAGCAAATCGGGTACCTTGATCGAGTAGCAAAATCGAGTTCCAAGCCCGATGGTGAACCCGTGATTCTCTTTGAAAAAGTAGAGCGTTTGGAAGGGAAGGAGTGGGAAAAAAAAATGCAGTTGTTTTGCAGGTGGGAAGGAGGAAGAAGACGCTTTGGAAGGGAAGGAAAAAAAAAATCGGGTACTAGGGTACCACTCCGTCCACGTAGGGTAGTGTTAGGGTAGTATTGGGGTAGTTTTGAGTTGGAAGGTTTTTATTGGATGGAGGTGACGTGGCACCCTCAGGGTATTAGGGTAAGAAACTTGGACTCCCTCCCCCCTAAGCATCTTCAATATACTTTTGTAATATGCCACTTATTAGAAAAGCTGCAATACTTAATATGGTATGAAAGGCCTCAAATTTGACATAGCATACATCTTTGCCACAACTTGCTCTTACGGGATAAGATTCAACATTTATCAATAAAAAATGGCATAAATTATACTTTGCAAATGGCATAAAAATGGATTAATAAGAAGCAAATTAGACAATATAAGTTTACATTCTTTGTTTAGTCGGAGTATTCAATGGACCAAATTGTCAAAATGTCCAACTAAGCCTTCTTGGATGAAATATTTAACACACTGGATCATTAGTCAATGTTCCAGACTAAGTCACATCAAACACATAATAATAAGTGAAAATTACTGTGCTACTCATATAATTTATGGTGTGTCTGCAAAGACCCACGTTTTGGTCCAATATCAAAAATACCCATCCATGTCGGGTATATATCTTCACTATATACACGACATAGACGTGTATGGCTAAGAATCATCTTGAAATTAAATCCTTAAGCATGCCGGGTAGAAAAGCACATGTATACACGACATGATATTTTTATTATTTTTCACAGCCAATCTAGAGAATACAATTACACGACATGGGACAAAGTTAAAGGCATGTTGGGTATAGAGGATATAAATACACGAGATGGGGAAAAAGTTAGGGGCATGTCGGGTATAGAGGAGAATAATACACGACATGGGGAATTTATAGGAAAAAGTTAAAGGCATACACGACATGGGGAAAAAGTTAGAACTTAGGGTTTGTAGTGTTACATTGGGAAAGAGCAAATATTAAAGCTTGATTTGATGATTCAATAGATGGTAGATGAATTTGTTATCTTCTTCATTAAAAGCTTGAATATATATCTGATACAATGTCGTGTATCTTTGATCTTGATATATTTATCTTCTTCATTCTCAAACATTCTTCAATATCAATCTCGTGTTTGCAACAATATATCTTGAAACAATATACATCTTCTTCATCACGTATATGAGGAACAATATTTCTGAAAGTCTCTACTCTTGTGCAAAGCGAATGACAAGCCAGTTTAAAGTATAATAATTCAGATTCTATCTTCGGATAACCTAGAAGGATTGGGCATTAGACTCAAGGCACCGTCTAAGATATAGTGAAGGACAATTCGCAACAGCATCTTCTTCATCACGTATACGGCTGTGAATATGGAAGATTACCGGGTAATTCGTAATTCTTTTCCTTTACACTTGTAGTTTTTTTTATTTGTTACGTATATGTGTATCAATTCTAAGGTCGGCTATAAGGTAGGTTATAAATGACAATGTCAATATGACAACTCACTGACAATGTCGTATATGCTTAAAAATTTACACGAAATATGACATTTTTAAGTACGAACATTGATATGACAACTCACTGACAATGTCGTTGTCGCTTACAATATAACACGAAATATGACATTGAGATGACTAATCAATGACTTTCATATGAACTCTTTTTACAATTTTGTAGATGCTTCCAGCATGTTTTCAAAATTAATTCTACACACAGGATAAATTAAAAACCGTATATCTACAGAAGTCAAAAACCGTATGCCTTGATCATCAAAATATATTTAAGTACGTACTTTTTTCCCATCATTTTAAAAAACTATGAAAAAATGTAATGTTTAAAGGATTCGTATACTACAGAAGTCAAAATACATTAACCATTATATTAAAAATACGGATTACATAGCACATATACTAAATGATACGGAAATGAAAATGAAAATACAAATAACAACGAATCATGGTGTGTTGTAACCATCACTGTAATCCGAATTCTCAATGTCAAACCAGTTGTTCCTGAGATATTCTTCATACATTGCTTCATGCTCCCTCCGATCAGCTTCCTCACGTGCTTCATTTTCTTCAAATTCTCTTCGTACTTGCTGATCCTGTCCAAGATGGCGTAGTTGGTCCTTAGTTAAAAATCCTAGATTATGTTGGAGTATCACACCCAGTGGAGTGTTCAACACGTGCACATACGGTGGGGGGTTCACGTTCACGGGTGGTGGAGTATTCACCACGTACTCAGTCAGTGGAAATACCGGAACGATATCTACCGGTGGGGTGTTAACCGAGTTCTCCGGAAATTGTTGTGAAAAGTCTCTAACATCAGGAAATTGTTGTGAGAAATCTTTTTGGTGAGCCATCGAAGAGATTTTATGTGTGAGATATGTGTTTCTACGTCTATATATATACAAATTCTGGTGTAATTTACCATTTCATTTATGTCTTGTAGAAAATAAACAAAACCCTAAAACATGTCTTGTATAGGGTATTATATTACACGACATTGTCTAGGGTTTTAAATGAGATAGCAAAATATGTCAATGTCATATAATTACCATGTGATTGTTTGTCATATCTCGTGTATATTTTCTCACTATACAGACATTACCATGTGATTGTCATACTTTGTCCCATGTCGTGTAATTGTATTCTCTAGATGGGCTGTGAAAAATAATAAAAATATCATGTCGTGTATACATGTGCTTTTCTACCCGACATGCCTAATGATTTAATTTCAAGATGATTCTTAGCCATACACGTCCATGTCGTGTATATAATGAAGATATATACCCGACATGGATGAGTAATTTTGATATTGAATGGAAACGTGGGTCTGTGTAGACACACCATATTAAATATGGGTAGCACAATAATTTTCACTAATAATAATGGTTTATTCATTCAAGAGGAGTTGCTTTGAATTTATTCATTGTAAAAGGCTACGTGATAAGCTCGCTTCCAATTAAAAAAAAGAAATTAAATCATCAGATTCATAGCTCCCCATTCCAATATGTCCTCCAAAAGTATTAAAAAATATTTAAATTTGTATACACTATTTGATGAGAAACAACAGCAGCCGGACCGAACTATAATTATTACACAAACATAAGTAGTTTAAACCAAAAGATATGCATCAACTCAGTTGCAAATTGTTTCCAAGCATTTGCATCTTCAAGAAGCAGGTGACGCACCCAGAAAAGCGACCTGATAATAAAAATGAATGAAACCTTAGAATCAATCGAGCTTATAATAAAGACACATGACAAATACAATCACTGGACTGCCGGGACTTAAAGAAGACAATGAAGATTTTTAAGTTCAAAGATTAATTTGGCCAGGGAATTTTATAAATGGGTTAAATGGAGACGAAGAATTAAGAAACATTCATGGAGGCCCAAAAATTATATAAAAGTAAGTTGAACTTAGTTCGATTTTTAAAGATGTCAAAACTTGTATTTTGCTCCAGGGCTTCCTGAATTAATGTCTAGACTTGCCTCTGTTGTCATTCCCTACAACCAACAAATACACTTCAGTAAAAATACACTTTGTAAGAAAAATGTACTTGGATGGGACCCTTCGCTAATGATTATTTTTTTTCCTTTGGATTGTATTCATGATACAGTTTGAAAATCTTGTATTCATGATACAATGCAATGTCATTAACAAAACTAAGTAGCTAATAAAGAGGTGTTCGGGTAACATATTAGGTGTTTAATAACTTAGTGTATATTGTAAAAGCTATAAGGTGTTAAGACATTTTTTTTTTTACTTTTTTGGGTGATAAATAAGCTAATAAGCATAATCTGTTGGATTGGAGCTTACTGAAAACACATAAGCTTAGCCAAGCACCCCTAAGAACAATCACAAGGTAATAAGTGCCTCAATGTCATACAAAAGAGTTTATTTTCAGTAAGTGTTGCAATGAAATGAGTGAACTATTAACTTAGAAATACAAATCAGATAGAAATACAAATCTTAAATGAGATAGTTTGGACTATTAGCTTCAGAAGCCTTTGGGAAAATGTGACTTAGGACTATTATTCAGAAACCTTTTGGTTGCTACACAGGGTTATAATTAATGGAATGTGTTGATCAATAACTTACTAAATTACTATCAAAGATAGCCTTTTTAAAGAGATTCATTACTTTATATGGCTAATAAATTTTCAGTGTTCAAAAGGACTATTTCCGTCTTTCCAAGAAAATTGAAACATAAAGCAGTTTTGTAAATGAAGTGACCATGTTTATCATAAAAGAAGAGCAATATGAATAATATATTGAAGAATTTTGATTGAATTTGAAGTAAAAGAAAATTGCCATACATCTTCTAGCTATGAACAAGTATGAATAATTCAATTAACCAACTAAACTCAATTATGATTATAAATCAAAGACATGATACAAAAAGGGCATTCTAGTTATAAACACCTGGTGTTAAAAACCTTCTTGACCGTTCACGTCAATGAACTTTCAAAGAGATTTGATGATTTATAGAACTCATAAGCAATTATTGTTATTTTCAACCAAACTGCCCTTATAAGTTACTCGTCAACGTTTTGACTATATAATTGTTCCATTACATTTGAAAAGCTTTTAATTCAGTTTTACGAACTGTTTTAATTGTGATAGAGCATGTATTATGCTTATCTAAAAGTATCCAGGTACCACTAATTACACAGTCCTAATCTACTCAAGCACATATAAAAGAAATCGAACCAATAACTTTAGCATAACCATAATCTACATATCTATACAGAAATCAAAGAAGATAAGAATTCCCAATTTTTGTGGCAAAGTTGACAGTAAAATTTAACCTGTAACTAAATTAGCATAGTACATCAATGAAACTGTAGAATGATTATATGTTGACTGTAAAATTGACCTCTATACACACTTCATCGAGCACTTTGTTGGCAAATAAAAACAGCACAACTAAAGGATCAGTGATACATACCTTTGTTGAAGTTTAAATAAATAAAAATGGAGTGCAAAACCATCCGGTTGTTTCCCAATACAACTAAAATTGTTCACCCAAAATCGAAATGTTCTTCATCCGATCTCTTAAATAAAATTAAAGAAAATCTGAGATGAATGTAAATGAGAGATTCTTCATCAAACACAAAATAGCTAATGAATACTAAAGAGATATTAATTTTACCTAATAAGATCAGTCATACCACATTCGTAAGTTTCTAGATCATTCAAAAAGCCATAGAACCGTGTTTAGGATGGAGTTTGGATCCACAACATGTCAAAGAAGCTGTGAATAATTAGAGAAGAAGAATTACATTGATAAAATAGGAAGCCGATTCGTATCGATCGAATAAAATCAAAACTAAAGTGGAAAAAGAAAAATAGGAACAAAACAAAAGATGGATAAGATGCTTGGAGTACTCGGTAACTAATAATGAAAGAATACCTCATGAAAGAAGAAGCAGATACATGTAGTAGCAAAGCCAAATCTGGAATGGAGCTCAAGAAATATTTGAGAAGTAACTTGAATTTTAAATTTGGAGAAATCAAACATAGATTTGTAGCAATTCACCTTCTCCAATCGGATGTGACGACGTATGTGCCTCTCCGGCCTATAGCCGAAAGGACCGATACCTGATAACACATATGCCTTTCCGGCCCCTAGCCGAAGGGCACGATACCCCTAGCCGAAGGGCCTGATACTCTAACACAACAGTCCAAGATAAAGGGTACAGTGTCAGGTCGTCCGTCCGAAGAGCTCGCTGACCTGACAGTACCTTTGGCATCTAGCCTGGATACACTTTGTCTCATCCCCGTGGATGTCGGACCTGACTCCAAGGACAGTGTCAGGGACAGTGTCAGCCCTGATACTATCAACGGTCCCATGAAGTACGACAGACGCAGGGACCAGACAGTGACATCAGGCAGTATAAATATGCGCACAGTATTTGGGATTAAGGTATCATTTTCTCACACACATACATTTATACTATACCTCTCGGTAAAACTCATACTTACTCTTATGCCGGAGTCGGGTCCTGGGATAACACCCGGGGCGAGACTAACGCGTCGTTCATCTTAGCAGGTATCTGGAAGGCTTACTCCTAAGGCTGAAAGATAACTGCAACAACCCACAAAAAAATACTTCGACATTGGCGCCATCCGTGGGACCCGTACCCAATCTACCAGTTGTAGGATGACGGGTTCGACACCACCGGAAACTTCTGGAGGAAGTTCCACACCATTGACGAGGGAGCAGTTGGAAGGGTACGTGACTGCTCTCAAGTCAATGATAAAAGAACATAATAGCCGGAGGGATACTGTTGAGCCACTGCGGCTAGACTTCGAAGACGAGACGACTCTTGACAAGGACGAGCCAGCAATTAAAAAGAAGGAAATAGTTACGGGGAGCAAAGTGAAAGACGAAGACCTGGCGAAACCTTTCAAAGAAGTCTCGAAATCTCCATTCAGTAGGCGAATCATCGAGTTTTCCGCTCCGGAACACAAAATGCCCACCCACATCAAGCTGTATGATGGGTCTACGGACCCCCAAGACCATCTTAACCGATTCACTGGAGCTGCAGGACATGGGGAGTGGCCAATGCCCGTGTGGTGCCGCATGTTCCAACAAACGTTGGATGGAAAGGCCCGAGGATGGTTTGATGGGCTTCCTCCGGGAAGCATTGATGAATGGGCGGCTTTTAAGGATCAGTTCGAGGCTCGCTTCTCCCTGCACAAAGCTTGTGTCAAGGACCCTACAGAGATCGCCAAGATAGTGAGAAAGGCTAATGAAACGCTGCCGGAGTTCAAAGAAAGGTGGACCACGGAGACAGGATTTATACAGGGTGCTCCGGAGATCATGAGGATCTCCTCATTCATGAACGGGTGCAAGTGCCCCGAACTGGCCAAGCGATTCGCCGACACGATCCCTAAGACGGTGGAGGAGATGATGATTAGGGTCGATGACTTCGTAAGGTCGGAGGAAGCTTTCGCCAGTACCGAATTGCCTCGAGGGGAACACTATGATACAACCAGAAGAGCCTCGACGGGACCCTTCCGAAAGGACGAAAGGGCCGTCAGGAGTCACTACGGAGGAGACAAGAGGAATGAGGGACGGCATGCGTACTCGGGGAGAGACCGTGGAAGTTCACACCGCCATGGTGACCGGTCGGCTCCGTACGTGCCCCATCGCGGTGACCATCAGAACCGAGGCAACCCCCGCTTAACCCTGGATTCACTTATAAAACCACCCAAAGAAATCTTAGCTACTGAGCACCAGCTACGTCTACCTCCTCCAAAGCCGATGCGTGATCCCCCACGAAAGGAGAATCAAGATAAGTACTGTGACTATCATGGAGAGAAAGGGCACTATACGAATGATTGCTACCAGCTCAAAAGACAGTTAGAGATAGCGTTGGAATCAGGGAAGCTAAATCATCTGGTCAAGGATCTGAGACAAAAGGGAAGGAGAGAACCACCAAGGAATGACGCAGGAACTAAAGACAAGGTCATCAACATGATCCGAACCTGGCCCGAACGGAGAAAAAGGAAGTCATCAGAGCAGGAGGAAAGGTGGATGAATGTGCCTATAACCTTCCCTCCCCTCCTGGACGGGGATGTGTCAGATGACCCTCTTATAGTTGAAGCCACGATGGAAGGGTATCTAGTGAGGAGAGTCTTCGTAGACGAAGGAGCTTCGGTGGAGGTGATGTTCGAGCACTGCTTCAACAACCTACCTCATGAGATAAGGAGTCGAATGAAGCAGACACAGACAGATTTACTGGGGTTTGCCGGACAGGTAACACGCCCACTGGGGAAAATCGAATTAGACGTGTCATTCGGAGAATAGGGGTTGTACAGGAAGGTCCGGATGAAATTCACAGTTATTCGAGCACCATCACCATATAATGTCATCTTGGGTAGGACCGGGTTGAAGATCCTGCGAGCCATACCTTCTACAGTTCATTCCATGATGAAGTTCCCAACTCCTCAAGGAGTTGCCACGTTGGTTACCCGTTCCGTCATCATTTCGGAGTGTAGGAGGTTGGAAAAGTTGCAGACCATCGTTCCAGAGCAGGGTAAGGAAGATACAAGCACCGGAGAGGTGGGGTTAACCGAGGAAGTGGCGATCAACCCTGTCTTCCCTGAACAAGCCATAACGATAGGGGGTGCACTGTCCGCCGAGGGTAAGCAGCGCCTCAAGGAGCTTTTACAGAGGAACATCGACATATTCGCATGGGAACCGGCGGATATGACGGGGGTCCCTAGAGGAATCATAGAGCATACCCTAAATGCCAACCCTTCCATAGACCCGGTATGTCAAAAACGCCGGATGTTGGCTGCTGATCGGAGCCAAGCAGTCACAAAGGAGGTAGAAGAATGGATCAAGGCCGGCATAATCAGACCAGTGAAATACCCCACTTGGATATCCAACCCAGTTCTGGTGAAGAAGTGTGACGGAAGCTGGCGCATGTGCATTGACTTCAAGAACATCAACTCCGCCTGTCCCAAAGACTATTACCCCTTGCCAGAGATCGACTGGAAGATCGAGTCGGTCATGGGGTACAAATACAAATGCTTCTTGGATGCTTACAAAGGGTATCACCAGGTACAAATGGCGAGAGAGGACGAAGAAAAAACAGCATTCTACACTGAGCAAGGAACCTACTGCTACACCAAGATGCCGTTCGGTCTGAAGAACGCCGGAGCCACCTATCAACGGATGATAGACTCCGCCTTTCAGTCACAGATAGGGAGGAACCTGGAAGCCTATGTGGACGACATGGTCATTAAGAGCAAAGAGGAACAGGGAATGCTAGCTGACATTGCGGAGACATTCGACAACCTCCGGAAGATCAACATGAAGTTAAATCCTAAAAAATGCTCTTTCGGAATGGAGGAAGGAAAGTTCCTAGGGTACATGGTAACTTCAGAAGGAATTCGAGCAAACCCAAAGAAGACGAAGGCAATAATGGACATGCAATCGCCAAGGACCCTGAAAGAAATGCAGAGTCTCAGCGGCAAGTTGGCGGCGCTTAATCGTTTCTTGGCTCGTTCGGCTGAAAGATCCTTACCGTTTTTTGAAACACTCAAAAGCATCACCAAGGAGAATAAGGATGAGTACCGGTGGACGGAAGAGGCAGAATCGGCATTCCAGGAGATGAAGAAGTTGATAACGGATCTTCCCTCACTAACAACATCGTCCGTAAAAGAAACACTGTACGTGTATCTAGCAGCCGCTGAAGAAGCAGTCAGTGCGGTTCTCCTCACAGAAAGGAAGGGAAGGCAGTTACCAGTTCGTTATGTGAGCCGAACACTCAATGAAGCCGAGAAGAACTATGCCCCGATTGAAAAATTGGCATTATGTCTGTTACACATGTCGAGAAGGCTCCGGAGATACTTCGAAGCACACCCTATAAAGGTGATCACTGACCAGCCGATAAAGCAGATCCTCAACAAGCCGGAAGCATCCGGGAAGTTGGCTAAGTACTCGGTGGAATTGGGTGCATACAACATAACCTACGAACCCCGGAACGCAATCAAAGGCCAGGTATTAGCAGACTTCCTGTCGGAAGCGCCCATCGGAGAAAGCAATGAAGAGTACTTCAACCAACCCATGCCGAAGAGGAAGGAGGAAGGGAAATGGCTCTTATATACGGATGGGGCATCCAATAACAAAGGTTCCGGAGCGGGTCTCGTGCTTATCAATCCGGAGGGAATGGAGTTCACTTATGCCATTCGACTTGAATTCGATAGCATTAATAACGAAGCCGAGTATGAAGCCCTGCTGGCAGGGTTAAGAATGGCAGAGAGTATGCAGGTTCGCAGCCTTGAGGTCCGGGTGGACTCTAAGTTGGTGGCTAACCAGATAAACGGAGATTACGTGGCAAGTCATGAAAGTATGATCAAGTACCTAGCGAAGGCAAAGGAGTACATAGCCAGTTTTGAGAACTTCACCATCCGGAACATCCCCAGAGGTCAGAACCAAAAGGCAGATGTTCTCAGTAAACTGGCCACGGTCGCTTTCGACCACTTGACGAAGGAAGTGTTGGTGGAGGTACTAAGGGAAAGATCGACGGAAGGCAAAGAAGTTAACAATATTGTTGAAGAGGAGGGAGATAACTGGATGACCCCCATCATTCGGTGTCTCGAAGAAGGAATTTGGCCGGAAGACCCAAATGAGGCCCGCAACCTGAGGATGAAAATCAACCAATATGTCATGGAGGACGGCATACTCTACAAGAAAGCCTATTTGGTACCTATGATGAGGTGCGTGGGTCCCCTACAGGCAAACTACGTTATAAGAGAGATACACATGGGGGCGTGTGGTATGCATTCCGGTCCTCGATCGGTCGTGGCAAAGGCCATGCGGCAAGGATACTACTGGCCTACGATGCACCGGGATGCTAGAAACGAGATAATCAAGTGTGACTCCTGCCAGATCCACTCCCCGGTGCCACAGCTTCCAAAGACCAAACTGACGCCCATCATGGCTCCATGGCCCTTCTACCAATGGGGTATGGATATAGTAGGACCTCTACCACCGGCGGCCGGAAAGGTCAAGTTCCTTTTGGTTGCAATCGACTATTTCACCAAATGGACGGAAGCCAAACCACTGGCGAAGATCACAGGAAAGGACGTCACGAAGTTCGTGTGGGATAACATAGTATGCCGCTTTGGCCTCCCCGCCGTCATCGTCACAGACAATGCTAAGCAATTCGTAGACAACCCCTTCAAAAGCTGGTGCGAAAAGCTCAACATCAAGCAGATCAACACAGCCGTGGCTCATCCACAAGCCAACGGACTGGTAGAAAGGGCTAACAAGAGCTTGATGGAGGGAATCAAAACAAGGTTGGGGCGCGCAAAAGCCGTATGGGTGGATGAATTGCCAAACGTCCTATGGGCACACATGACTTCCATTAAGACTAGTAATGGAGAGACCCCCTTCAGCCTCACTTATGGAAGTGAAGCGGTCATACCGGCAGAAATAGGTATGCCAACATACAGAGTAAGGCGGATAAGAGAAGGAATGGAAGAAGAAGATTCCCACCGAACGGTAGAACAAAACGAAGAAGACATCCGTCTCAACCTTGACTTACTACAAGAACGGAGAGAAGAGGCCGCTGTGATGGAAGCCCGATACAAAACAAAGCTGGAAAAGTACTACAACCGGAAGGCACGCCTGGTTTCTTTCAAACCGGGAGAGTTCGTGTATCGAAAAAACGAAGCAAGCAGAGCCGAAGATCAAGGCAAATTGGGACCCAAGTGGGAAGGCCCCTACCGGATCAAAGAGGCAAATCTCAACGGCTCGTACAAATTGGAAACTTTGGATGAAGAGGAAGTACCCCGGAAGTGGCACGCCATGAATCTGAAGAAATGTTTCCTTTAAATTAAAAATATGTATTGTAAGCCCACGGGCGTGAACTACTTTATTTTCACTAAGTAATGATATATATTCCCCCACGGAGGAGGAAAATTTTCCGCAATCATATCTCATGCGTAAGGGAGGGACCGGCGGAGATTAGCTACCTCCGACCGCGTACCCAAAAATCCCCTAACTAAAATTGATTTACCCCCGCAAGTGCAATGACACTAGGGAAGGCCACACACCATTCGGTAGGCGACTGCATACCCCCGGATAATGCTAAGACATTAAGGGATGAGCCGAGGCATATGTGCCCAAACGGCACGCAGATACCCCGTAGGCGTGACGACGCCAGGGATGAGCCACCAGGTATACTTACCACCAGGCGAAAACATTGCCCCAAACAAAAAATGCTAAGTCATTAGGGAAGGCCGCAGCATATTTGCTCACGGGCATAATTCAACGCCGAAAGTGTCAAGACGTTAACAAAACAAAAAAAAAAACGGCATACACGAGCATATACAAACCAAGATTGAGGGTCCGGTATACGGACGGCCCCGTCTGATCATAGATAATGATAAATATTGTTCAACGTAGCATACAACCAAGGAAGTACAAACAAAACATAAAATTGTTCAAATACATCAGTTTTAAGGCACGCAGGCCAAATAATGACAACCCTATCCACTAAGACGCCCCGGAGGTGCCTGCCCCTGGGGTAGCTCCGGTTCCATCAGGGAGCACATTCATTAAGTCCGCGAGGGGAAGATGATAAGACCGCTTGATCTTCTCAATATAAGGAAAGGACCTTAAGAACATCTCATCGTAAGAGGCCACAAAACCTTTAACTGCTTCCATGTCAAAATCTGTCTGAGTGGCAAGAATCTCAGCGACCTCCTCATCGCTCCGACCAACCTTGAGACCATCCAAATAGCCAGAGTCTATGGCGATATTAAAGACACGTCCCCAAGCCTGTTGGTACTCATTGCTCCCATGTAGGCGCCGAACGACCGCCGGAATCAACTCTTTCACATAATTGAACCTCACGATCTCCTCATGCCCAGCAGTCACGGCGAGTTTCTCGAAATCAGCTCTCAAAACGGCAGCCTCCCTTTCGGATTCATCCAACTCCTCCGACTTCCTCTTCAAGGTCTCCTCCAACAATCCCACCTTTTTCTCCCTCTCCTCATCTTTGATCTTTAACTCATTCAACTCCCTCTCCAAAGCAGCCAAACGAGAACCCATCTCCTCTTCTTTCCGACCGCAGCCATTATGTGACGCTTGGAGATCTTGGTTGTCTCGGGCAAGTTTTTGGTTAACTTCTGTTTGAGCTCGGAGATTACTTTGAGCTTCAGAAAGCTGAGCCTCGATACTAGAACAGGTGGAGTGAGCTTTGTAGAGATCCGCATAGTGGTGGCTCAAGTGTTCGAACCTTTTGAACACATCAGTAATAGCCATGGTCCCATGACACAACTCGAACCATCCTCTATACAAAGCTCTGTCATCGGCCAAGTCTTCTTGCTCCGACAGTATGAAGGGAGAGGCCAGATTACTCATCATGTCCCGGCACTGCGCAGCGTCATTCAGAGTGGTGTTAAGCGGTAAGCTCCAGCCAGGAATGAACGGTTCCCCAGAACCCCTCCGGCCAAACCCTCCTGCAAAAGGAAGACAGACTTGCAAGATTAAGAAGAGCAAACCGAAGTGAGCAAAGAGTCACAGTATACCTCCGAAGGTGCTAGCCTGGGCGACATCATGAGCACCGGTCACCGTCCCACTCGTTCCAGCTCCTAGTAAAAATAATAAAAAAAAAAACGAATGATATAAAAAAAAAAGAGGGAAACAAGGTAATAACAACACACATCACAAGTTTAAAAGGCATACCTTGCCCGGAGACATAAGGACTAGCAACGACGGGAGGATCTTCCAATGAAGTGGCCTCCGGACCACGAAGACCAACGCCCTGATCACCCCCACCACCAGTCACACTTCTTTGCTCAGGACCGTCTACAGCGTCTTCAGGCATCGCGGTATTTATGGGCGACGCCGAACGAGTCCGCTGGGAATTATCCGGACTCGACGATAGATCAATGGAGGGAGTATTGGGTCTTCTCCTTTTAAGCAAAGCGGAGGGACCAGTCGAGCGCTTTTCCTGCTGTTTCCTTTTCTTTTCCTTCGCTTTTAGTACGGACGGATCAGCCTTCTCCACAATCCGTTGCGCCCGGCTAACCTCCGGAACCTCCTTTCCCACTTCCAAAGGTTGGGTCACATGCTGAGGTATCTCCGTCCCCTCGGCAAGAGGAGCACCCTTCCCTAACCTAGACCCTTCTTCGGACCTCAAACGCAAGTAGCGAGACATGGTAATAACTGCACATAAAAAGAAGGCATGGGTACCCAAAAAAAAAAAAAAAAAAAAAACTAATAATAATAATGATAGTAGAATAAAATAAAAGTATGTGTGTTTGCGTTACCATTCTTCTCGATATCCTTAAACTCCGGGCGAAAGCCAGAATGCTTCCAGACCTTCGTCAACCCAACCTCATACAAGAGACCCGAATGAACAGGCCTAAGCTCCACTATCCCCTCGCACAACTTCTCCACATCGGCATCCCGATATCCCCCCGAGGGAACATCGTCCGAAACGCTAGAGTCCGGATGCCTCCAAGGCATGGCATCTGGAATTGCCCTCCGGTCTATCAAAAAGAAATTATCTTTCCAATTCTTCAAGCTGGAGCAAGTTTCTTTAAAAATACGTCCCGGAGAGTTCCCTCCGGTTCGACTAGCGAAAGAGAACCAGTGCCCTTGTTTATTCAACTTGTAAAAAACCCGAAATAGATTCACGGTCGGCTCAATCTCAAGGCTCCGGCAATATACTTCAAACATCACAAGCCTATTCAGTCCGATGGGCACAAGTTGTGATATGTGAACCTTGAAATACCTTATCACCCTCAGAAGAAAGGTAGAAAACGGAACTCGCACTCCCGAAAAGGT
This sequence comes from Chrysanthemum seticuspe, assembly GCA_019973895.1. Taxonomy (NCBI): domain Eukaryota; kingdom Viridiplantae; phylum Streptophyta; class Magnoliopsida; order Asterales; family Asteraceae; genus Chrysanthemum; species Chrysanthemum seticuspe. The sequence continues at coordinate 89,324,236 of BPTQ01000004.1, read as the reverse complement.
AAAGTATTGCTCATACAACCCAATAGCATCCTTCGGCAGTTTCTCCATAGTAAAATCTATCGGAGGTAAACGGGGATTGAGGTCCCTAGGAATCCCATAATCGTTAATGAGGCCTTCCAACTCCCCCTCGGAAAGCACGGAGGAGTAAATGTGCATGTCCGACTTGGGGACAAGCTCGGACGCCGGATGCTCTGAACCCGAAGCCATGGAATATCGAGAAGGCAACGCAAACAGAAACGAAACAAAAAGAAAAGTGACGCACCTGAATCTTGCCGGAATACTCGAAGACAAACAGTAATAAAGGGAGGTGAGGTAAAAAGTTATGAGTAAAGGTTAAAAGGTTTATATAGGCAAAAGAGGTGGGGACACGGAACGTCACATCGTGTCAGAAGGGGACGGATCTGAACCGTCAAACGAACGCCACCCGCCACGTGGCACGATCCCACGGAAAGCGGTAATATATTATTTTAACCTATTTTAACCTAATGGGCTTGGGCCCATTACCCCTAATGAAGCCCACATAACCAGAATCGGCCCGAGACACTCCGATTGAAACCAACGGACAATTATATTAAGTATCATGTCACTCGTCAAAAACAAGTAACACGATACTGGGGGGGACATGACGACGTATGTGCCTCTCCGGCCTATAGCCGAAAGGACCGATACCTGATAACACATATGCCTTTCCGGCCCCTAGCCGAAGGGCACGATACCCCTAGCCGAAGGGCCTGATACTCTAACACAACAGTCCAAGATAAAGGGTACAGTGTCAGGTCGTCCGTCCGAAGAGCTCGCTGACCTGACAGTACCTTTGGCATCTAGCCTGGATACACTTTGTCTCATCCCCGTGGATGTCGGACCTGACTCCAAGGACAGTGTCAGGGACAGTGTCAGCCCTGATACTATCAACGGTCCCATGAAGTACGACAGACGCAGGGACCAGACAGTGACATCAGGCAGTATAAATATGCGCACAGTATTTGGGATTAAGGTATCATTTTCTCACACACATACATTTATACTATACCTCTCGGTAAAACTCATACTTACTCTTACGCCGGAGTCGGGTCCTGGGATAACACCCGGGGCGAGACTAACGCGTCGTTCATCTTAGCAGGTATCTGGAAGGCTTACTCCTAAGGCTGAAAGATAACTGCAACAACCCACAAAAAAATACTTCGACAGGATGAAAGGCATGATCTCACCTTTCAAGGAAGTCAGAGTGTGTTTGATAAGAATAAAATGTACCAATATATTTGAAAAATATCACTGAATTTCTTTAAAAAAAATCTATTTTAAATTTATTACATCATCATTAATATTATTTAATTGCATTAGCCAATAGAAGATTGACATCTATTCAAAGATGACCTCACTCAAAATCCTCTTTTAATAGATTAAATAGACTAATACTAGAACAATTTAAATAAGAGAAAAGTACAAAAATAAGCCAAAATCTTTTTTGAAGTCCCTTTTGTGGTCAAGTTTTAACCCAATGTCTAAAATGGTCATGCGCAACTACTCGACTCCGCAGCTCCACCCAAAATTCGCCACGTGTCCAAATGAAAGTACACTTTTTGTACTTTTTTTTTATTATTTGTACTTTTTGTACATTCATTTGAACACGTGGCGAATTTTGGGTGGAGCTGCGGAGTCGAGTGGTTGCGCAATGACGAATTTTAGGTGGAGCTGCGGAGTCGAGTGGTTGCGCATGGCCATTTTGGACATTGAGTAAAAAAGTGACCACAAAAAAAACTTCAAAAAAGATTTTTGCTTATTTTTGTACTTTTCTCTTTAAATAATAGTATGAAAATCATATTGCAAAAGTATCCTATGTTTGTATCAATTCGCTCGATTGCATCGGAAATGCCCCAAACTAAGTCAATTAACCACATTGAACATGATTCCCAATTCGAGATTTATGTTTTCTTGTTTTATCGTTATATGTACCTCCAATTAAAGAAGTCAAAATCATGTCGTAATGATGAAGGAGCTAGTAATGCGAAGGACGAATACGACGAGGACATTTATGTTGCATATATAGACGATAAGTGCCAAAACACTCAATGTATTCAGCCCCTAATTTGAATTGGAAAAAGATTAGAAGAACTAAATTAAAGACATCACTGATTTTGTGTCTAACTTATGTGCCATTAACTCATTGATTGTGAAGAAATGAGTTCGGTTTATACAATCAATAAATTGTTGTCGCATGTTTGGGCACAAAATTAAGCATAATTTTTAGATGTACCGATCATTTCTCATTTGAATTAATGAGTTTCTAACGAATTTTTAAAATAATAAATAATAATAATTAAATATTATGTTAATTACTTTAGGTGAGTTTTGTTCAATAAAAATCAAAGAAAAACTAAAGATCAAATAAATCATTTTTAACCATTCATTTTTTCGTCAAAAAAATGAAATAAACTTTTAAATTCATTTTTAAAAACTAAATATCTCACAAACCATTGATCGTTAGACGAAACTAACCATATCATCACGACAAAGATAAATTTACATTTAATTTGATATCGTACATCATATACTTTCGACGAATTTTTTTTTCCGATTTTTTTTTGGGTTTAGGGTTTACGGTTAAGGTTTAGCTTTTTAAGATTTAGGGGTTTGACTTTTTTGGGTTAAGTTTTCTAGGGGTTAAGGGTTTAGGTTTCTTACGGTTTAGCGGATATGGTTTAGATTTTTTTGGTTTAGCGGTTAGAGTTTTAGGGGTTTAGAGTTTTTAGGGGTTTAAGGTTTTAGAGGTTTAGGGTTTTAGGGTTATTTTTAGGGTTTAGGGGTTTGGGTTTTTAGGGTTTAAGGTTTGTAGTTTAGGGGTTGTGTTAACACAAATGAGTATTTTTAAAATTTTCATTTATAGTGTAATATACCGAAACCCGCAAAAAAACGATAAAAAATAAGTTCGTCGAAATTATACAAGATTGGATCTCTATTGAAAGATAATTTTATTCTTGTCGCAATGGTATAATTTGTTTTATCTATTAACGGTTTGTGAGATATTTAATTTTTAAATATAAATGTGAAAATGAATTTAATTAATTTGATCAAAAATTGATGGTTGAGTATCTTTAGTTTTTATGTGATCTTTATTGATGTTACCCCTACTTTAGAGCATCCACAATTGGTCAACTTTTTAAAAGCTTTTCACTATTCTAACAAGTCATTTTAGTGTGTTTTTTGCATTACATCAAAAGCTTTTTGAAAAGCTTTACATCAAAGACTTGGTGAGCTTCAAGTCTTTCCTCCAAGTTTTAGTCATTAAATGGATTAACATGGTACCCGCGCATTGCGGCGGCGGGTACCCTGGAATAAATATTTTCGGTGAATCATGTATTTTAGTTTATTATGTTATTTTTGATAATAAATTTACGGATATCAAGAATTTCATTTAGCCCGTGCCTGTTCGGGCTCGAGCCCATGCCCGTTCGGGCACGACCCCGTTTCTGTTCGGGCTCAAGCCCATTTTGCCCATTTCCCGTTCGGGCTTTAATATTTGTATAATGTGCTTTATTATTTTTATTAGTGACATTTAATGCATGGTACCCTCGCATTACGGCAGCAGGTACCTGAAATAAATTTTCAATTGAATCATGTATTTTAGTTTGTTATGTTCTTTTTGACAATAAATTTACAGATTTCAAGAATTTCGTTTAGCCAGTGCCCGTTCGGGCTCGAGCCCATTTGGCCTACGCCCGTTCGGGCTCAAGCCCATTTAGCCTGTTGTCCGTTCGGGCTTGAATATTATTTGTATTAGTGACATTTAGTGTAGAAATTGTGTTTAATTTGGGTTGTACAATATGCTTGATAATTTGTATTTATTATGTTAGGTGTATTTTAATAACTGTATTAATTGTATTTATTGATCAGTTAATTAATTGACTATATTAAATAGCATTAATGTGGTATTTTGTTTTTTTAATATGTGCATTAAAGTGGTGTACGCTATGTTTCTTGTCTTGTACGTCTGAAAATTATGTGTATTAAAATGTTGTACATTATGCTTCTTTTCTTAATTATATGAATTACTAATTATATTAACATGTACAGGCTTATATTTTTAGGACTTCCTTTTATAAGAAGTTCTAAATACATTATAATGTAGTATAGATTATGCATCAAATGCATCAAGTCTTAAAGACTTGTTGCATTGTAGATGCTCTTAAGTATACTTATTTTGTTAAATACTTAGCTCGCTTACTATTGTTATCTAAAAAGCTCCATGAATTAGAGGTGGTAAAACTAGTGGGCCTATCTAAAAAGCTTCATGATGAATTAGAGGTGAGCGGGCCGGACGGTCATGGGCCACGGTTCAAACAGGATCGGGCTCGAACTATACACCTGAAACAATGTACAAGTAAAATGTGACTTGCTAAAATGAGTTGTCCTTCTAATTTGGACAATGTTACTTACTAAAATAAATTATGCAAGTAAAGTTATTTGCTAAAATAAAATATACATGTGGTATATTTAAAGTAAAATGTACAGTTACTTATAAAAGTAAAATATGTAGTTACTTGTGTAAATAACTTGCTAAAAATGTTTAGACTCAAATGTGTAAGTAAACTTTAAAGCTAAAGTGTATTAGCTAGTTTACACAAACTAATGCATAACATAACAAATATATTCGAACATAACTCTAAAATGTATTGAAATTACTTCTTAAAGGTTTGTTAAATAGTTTGATCATGATGTAACATAACAAATATATTCGAACATGTGTTTAAGCATGAGAAGATTTAAGACGTCGAGATGCGTTGATAAATGTATCATTTGATGATTTGTGACTATGAGTAACTTTTACAATTTACGTTATATATTATAAGAAACATGTTGTCATTACCAAAAAATAAAAAATTGTATAAATTACATATCGTAATATATATTTGCACTAACAAAATCTATAACACTATTATCTCTTACATGTAATAACTTTGTGTATTTATTATTAATTTTAGTACAAATTTTTGTATATAGCCCGTCCATCAAATTAAATTCTTATTGTTACAAATATTTCTAAACAGCTTAGCAATGAATTTTGGAGTTATTCCTTTTTATTGTTACAAATTTACAATAACGTGCATCTTGAAAAGTTAGCAATTTCTTTTAGTATGCTGGTAACATATTTTTTCGATGTTGTTTACAAATAACATAAGGAGCATTTATTGGGATAACTAACTCGTATGCCTAATAATATGCCTAAACATATGTGTTAGTATCCTATTGATTGAGAGACCTAAAATATGTGACTAATTGTGTGTCTGATAGATTTGACAATAAATTATTGGTTTGTGAAGAAGTGAGTCCTCCTGCTATGTCCTATAGGATACTAACACATATGTTTAGACATATTATTAGATATACGAGTTAGTCATTCCAATCAATGCTCAACCAATAATTTACTGTCACATCTATTAGACACACAATTAGTCACATTTTTAAACCTCCCAATCATTTTCCTTTTAGAGCATTGATTGGGATGACTAACTCGTATATGAGATGTAACCTAATACAAGAAATTGCATATTATTTAAAACCGAGGGACTAGAAGTGAAATTTGGACATGTAAAATTGACTTTGGAGGCAACCAACTTGCCATTACTCTTTGTAACTGCATTTCATCTTCCATTTTAATTGCATTCATTCATACCGACATTTCTCTCAAAGACTTTCATCCATTGATAAACTGTAAGTCTTCTTCTTCTTATACTCTAGTTACTTTTGATATTGTATCATTTTGTATTTGCTCATCTTATAAGCTATAACTTGCCATTCTATGTGATTATCTTTTAAAAAAGATCTAGTGTGGTTATTATTGTTCTAAATCATTATAGGTGATTATTAGATCTAGTGGACCAAATGACCAGGTTTATATAACCAAACAACTTATAATAAGTCAAAATGTTAAATTGGTCACTGTGTCCGGGTAATTATTAAGGCATATGATTATTTTTTTTTAACAGCATTTTATATATAAAGATATGATGATCTGGTAAGAAACCAGAAACGAAATAATACTACTAGAAAGTAGAAACGAAAGGCATATGATTTAAATGTATTGTAGCATAAGGTATCACTCGTAAATATGTATAATTCTAACATAAAAATACAAATAATCTGATTATGACTGAATTACAGAACATATTTTGGGTGCGTTTCGTGGGAGGAAACATTTTGAGTGCGTTTAGTTGGAGGAAAAAAAATCTTAATTTTCTATTTTCACTTTTGTAAAAAAAAAAAGAAAAAGAAAAAAAAAAGGATTTAATTTTTCACAAAAAATAAAAAACACGTTTATAAGTACAATTGAAGTACATTTTGTACCGGTGATCCAGTGGTTGGATACACAGATTACCCTCTCATGTAATGGGGTTTACATGTTCTTAGTCATGAATTCTTGGTACTAATTATTATTGTTAATGCCTACTCTTTCTAATCAGCTTTACTTGTGTGCGCAGCTAGATCTGATCATTGATAATGGCTACTACGTCCATTCCTCATCGGTGGAAATATGATGTTTTTGTAAGTTTTAGAGGTGAAGATATTCACAAAAGTTTTATGGACCATCTGTTCAACGATTTCAAGCAAAAAGGAATTCATGCTTTTAGAGATGATAGAGAGTTGCCTAAAGGAGAAGAGATATCTTCACATCTATACAAAGCCATTGAAGAATCGAGGTTTTTGATTGTTATCTTCTCCAAAGATTACGCATCTTCAACATGGTGTCTGAGGGAACTTGTCAAAATACTTGAGTGCAAGCTGATGAAAAGCCCAAAACACGAGGTTCGGATTATCTTTTATGATGCCAAGCCTGATGTGGTAAGGAAACAAAAAAGAAGCTATGCCGAAGCGTTCATTAACCACGAAGCTTCACATAAAACAGAGGTGGATAAATGGAGAGAAGCTTTATCCATGGCAGCTGATCTGTCTGGATGGGATCTCCAGGACATGACAAATGGGTAAATTTCTTAATTTGTGCATTTTTGTTTTTTGTTTGCATGTTGCTTTCTTCCAACTAATTAATCTTGTACTATTTTTTCAACAGGTTTGAATCCAAGTTCATCCATAACATCTCCAACGACATCTTCAAAATGTTACATGATGGACCCTTGCATGTTGGTGAGAACCTTGTAGGAGTAGATATCCTTTTAGATAAACTAAACTTGTCACGCTTTGTTGGGTCAGATAAGGTTAACATGATTGGAATATGTGGTATGAGCGGGATAGGAAAGACTACTCTTGCCAAAGCTGTTTATAACTCGATGCATACTCACTTTGACGCTAGTTGCTTTTGTGATGATGTCCAAGGAGTCGAAAAACGACAAGGACTAACTCAAGTCCAGATGCAAATGATAGGTAAGATCCTAAAAACAGAAGATCTAAAGATATCAAGTGTTGGAGAAGGAACTATGGCAATAAAGCAAAGGATGGCATGTAAGCGGATCCTGCTTGTTTTAGATGATGTGAATAATGCGGGGCAGTTAGAAGCACTAGCAGGTTCACCTGATTGGTTTTTCCCTGGAAGTCTTATTATTTTCACTGGTAAAGATAAACAATTGCTAAGGTCTCATAAAGTGGATGGAATTTATGATATGGAGACTTTAGATTATTATAAAGCTCTTGAGCTCTTTAGTCTGACTGCGTTTGGGAAAAGGCATCCTACAGAAGATTTTGAAGAATTTGCTTCCCAAATTGTGAAATATTTGCAAGGTCACCCTTTGGCTCTCAAAGTTTTTGGTCGACTATTGTATGATAAGTCTGTGTATGTTTGGAAAAGCGAGTTGGATAGACTCCAAACATATCCTAATTCAGAGATAGTACAAAAACTTCGACCAAGTTTTGATCGCTTGGCATCTGATCAGAAAATAATGTTTCTTGACATTGCATGTGCCTTCATTGGGGAAAATAAAGATTTTGCTGCAAGTGTACTAGACAACAGTCATTCATCCGCAAATGCTATATTTGAAGTTCTAGTTGATAAGTGCCTTATAACAATACCTGCAGATTGTCTTCAAATGCATGAATTGATTCAAAGCATGGCAAGGGAAATTATACGTGAAGAATTCAGGCAGAATCACAGAAGATTGTGGATTTCTTCAGAGGATTACGATGTACTAAATGTAAACAAGGTATGAGTATAAGCAATTGCCTTTATTGATTATTTTTTAAATAAATTTAAAGAAAAGTACAAGTCTGATGATTGTTTATTTGTATCTAGGTAACAGAAGAAGTCGAGGTTTTAGTCCTTTTGCTAAAGAAAAACTGTCAAAATATTCCCATAGATGGACAAGCTCTTACACGTATGGAAAACTTGCGGATACTAAAAATATGCTTTCCGAAAGTCGAAGGACGTTGGCAGCCATTTGCAGTAAACTTCTCTGGAAGACTGGATTTGTTGTCCAATAAATTAAGGTTGCTTTATTGGCATGGGATGCCTTTGAAGTTCTTACCTTCTGGTTTTTATCCGGAAAACATTGTTGCCATCGACTTTTCGTACAGCCACATACAAGAGCTTTGGACAACGCCTAAGGTATAATATAGTTAGTTGTTCATGCGTTAAATTTCTTGTTTAACACCTAAGGTACTAGCCGTTCAAAAAAAAACACCTAAGGTACTTAAAACTTGTCTTTTTTGTTCTTGATGTTAGTGCTTAAGAAGGTTGAAAGTAATGAAGCTAAGGTACTGTTTTAACCTAACAACCACCCCTGACTTCTCAGAGATTACAAATCTCGAAGAGATAAGTCTTGAAGGTTGTGTGAATTTGGTGACAGTTCATCCATCAATTGGAATGCTCAAGAGGCTTGTTGTGTTAAATTTGAGAGACTGCAAACGGCTTCAGAATTTTCCAAGTAGAGTGGAAATGGATGATCTTCAACCTAGATGGTTGACTTCAATCACTGCCCCTTTTCGTTTATTAAGTAAACAACAACATCCCCAAAGATCAGTTTCATTGGGAGGTTTACATATGTTAAAGTCTCTGAAGTTAAGCTACTGCAATTTAGTACAAGTGCCCGATGCCATTGGGGGCTTATCATGTCTAAAACATCTATACTTAAAAGGGAACGATTTATTAGAAGTGCCTGAGAGCATTGGAGGCTTATCATATCTGAGTTTTTTAAGCTTGGAAGGGAACAATTTTACTCGCTTGCCTAGAAGTTTGAGTCAACTTTCTCATCTTCTAGATCTTTGTGTTGATGGTTGCAAGAAGCTGGAAGTGTTGCCCGAACTTCCACCTAGCCTGTATAGTGTTACTGCATCTGATTGCACCTCCTTACGCTCAATTCCGGGATCAATGATCAATACGACAAGTATTCTCCACAATTGTCCAAAATTGTTTACGAATCTTGCCATTGATAACCAGTTGTCGATATCAGAGACTCAATGTCTTGACTCATCTATAACTTCCAAAGGCTCTACAAACCAATTATCTTCTTTCCTACGGTATGCGGGTATCCAGAATAACATATGTGAATCGTTCCGTTTGCCAGGAAGTTCCATTGAGAATATGAATATAATATATCAGGGAAATAGCATCCCAGGGTGGTTTACAAATAGAAGTATTGGAAATAAAGTAAAGGTCGAATTGCCATCAGATTGGTGCTTCAATAAGTTTAGAGGATATGGAACTTGCATTGTCTTTAAGAGAAAAAAACCTCGCGATCTTATTGGATACTCTGTAAAGAACTTTAATGGAGCTAATTTAGAAGATTGGGTTCCATACTTTTTAAAAGAATATTTTAAGGGTAAGCCATTTAGAATCAACGAGTCAAATATGATATGGTTGAATTATACGACGTCTACATGGGAATGGGAGGAAGCAAAGAATTTTGTTACATTTAGTTTCGAAGAGAATAATGAAGATATTGAAGTGAAGGAGTGTGGTGCAAGACTAATTTGTGATGGAGATTTACAGCAAGAAAGCGTCACAAACTTGAGTAGTATGTTAGAAGACCTCCCAACTGTATCACAACATGGTGGAGTCTCGTGCGTGTTCGGGCTTGGGCCTGATGATTGTCATTCCGTTAATTGGTCGTGGTAGTCCAACAAAAAACCATAATAAAAGAGTTTTCTTTATATTGTTAGCCACAAATGATGCTCAAATGTAAAACTATATATTTTGATTTATTGTTCATGAATGTTAAATTTTAGTTTTTTGTTAATGAATTTAAGTTAAAACTAATTATCATAGAATAATATGAAAATGATCTACTTTTGTTATCGGTAAATAGAGATAGGTCTGCTTAGTAATCACTAATTGTTTGATATGAGTAGGTCAATATTATGTTTATAGTCCATCAATTGATCCTAACAAGGCTCATAATAAACAACACCATATTCAAACCTAGTCACCAGACCAAATTATTCTAAAACCAGCAACAAACAATGAAATGTTGGAAGAACCGGCTCGCCCATTGCAACATATCAACCAAGAAATGCCACAAGAAATTCACACCAATATAAATAAAAATTTCAACCCTGCAACTCACTAATAAGATATCGAACATGATGTGTTTCATGACTCATAGAGCATGAGTTTGCTGAGGTAGATGTGAAGATGTTCTATAAGATAGTTGCATATGCGATTTAAAACAGGTGTTACCATCCTAGTGATATTCCTAAACTTGAGAAGGAAGTACATTATCATAGAGCACGAGTTAGCTGAACTAGAGTATGACCAACTCCACGCCTGGAGGTGATATTGATTTTAGCTTGCGCTTGGCAGAAGATCGACCAGCTTCCTCAATCTTAGACGCATCTCTACCAATATGTGTATAATTCTTTGGATTTTGGTCGCGAGGATCAATCAAAATTCTTTTGAGTCCAACAACATTATTGATGACGTACAGAACAAGTTCAAGGTCTCTGTTTCGACCATAATACCCCATAAATTGAAAAATCTTGAGGTGTGTATGGGGATGACTAGCAGCATGCCTTACCTTCCTCCCAGTCAATTGTGAATACCATTGTTGCTACAATAATAAACCTAACTTTCATTAATACAAAAATGCTAAATTTAGATACACTGTAAGTATAATGTAAAAACTGTGACAGGAAAATTACAAGACATTTATCTTAAAACATTGAGATACACTTGATGAAAAACTACTCATATTTATCCTAGTAAGTACCTCAATGGTGAATGTCTCCAAAATCGGACAAGCTCTAGCTAAGTTTGTGAGCGCTCGTAAGCTATCATCGCTCTCCGCATAATATGATCTTTAGATCTCTAATAATAGAAATGATAAAGATCTTCAACAAATGTGAATACTCAAGAACTAGAAAAGAGTATTGAACAATTTGATGATTTGTTATTATGATAGTGAGTTTGTTACAGAGAGAAATGTTGTTTTTACAATTCAAAAAGATAGATCTAAAATGATTACAAGTGAATGATTTATACAAGGAATGGATTAACTGATTTTCCCGCCAAAACGGCTATATGAAAATCAGTTATGATATTGTGTTGTGTTGACTTCTTGACTTTACTTAAAACTCATATCAATACTTCCTCCTTCAGTAAATGCTTGTCCTCAAGCATCAATGTCAAAATCAGGAAAACGCTTGACCATGTCACTATGTAGTTCCCATGTTGCATCATCTGGAGTTCCATTTGACCATCTGACTAGAACAAAGACTTTAGCTGAAGAACCCACTTTGCCCAATCTTCTGTCAAGTATCTGCACTGGAACAACTTCCAATTCACCTTCAGTGTTGCATCTTGGTAACATAGGGGTTGTTGTAGGGGCTGAACCTTTGTATTTCTTAAGCTGAGAAATGTGAAACACTGGATGTATTTGTGAACCTGCAGGCAACTCCAATTTGTATGCTACATGTCCAATCCTTCCAATAATCTGAAATGGTCCATAGTACTTAGGATTAAGCTTGTTGTATTTCCCCATTCTCACAGTGACCTGCCTATGAGGTTGCAATTTCAAAAGTACCCATTGCCCAATATCAAACTCCCCTTCAGTTCTTTTAGCATCAGCAATGGCCTTCATTCTATGCTGAGACCTTTCCAAATGGAACTTGAGCAACTGAACAGTAGCTTCTCTTGCAGCCAAAGATCTATCCACACTTTCCACTGAACTCTGACCTTGAACATAAGCAATTGGATTGGAGGGTGGTTGACCATACAATACTTCAAAGGGTGTAACTTGGGTTGCAGTATGGTAATTGGTATTATACCAATATTCAGCCAAAGAGACCCATTTTGACCATTCTTTAGGCTTTTCCCCTGACATACATCTTAAGTAACATTCTAGGCATCTATTGACTACTTCAGTTTGTCCATCAGTTTGGGGATGGTATGAAGTAGACAAGTGTAGACTGACCTTTAACATCTTGAAGAGCTCCTTCCAAAATAAACTGATGAAAACCTTGTCCCTGTCACTTACTATCACCTTGGGAAGACCATGGAGCTTGTACACATTATCCAAGAAAGCTTGAGCTACCTGAACAGCTGTGAAAGGATGGCTCATTGGAATAAAATGACTGTACTTACTTAGTCTATCCACTACCACAAACAAAACTGTTTTTCCATTAGAAGGTGGAAGACCCTCTATAAAATCCATTGAAATTTCTGACCAAACTTGTTGAGGTATAGGAAGAGGCTGCAATAATCCAGGATAAGCAGACAAATCAGGTTTATTTGCTTGACAAACTCTACAATTGGCCACATATTCTTTGACTTTTTGTCTCAACTTTTTCCAATAGCATAAACGACTGATTCTTTTAATAGTAGCTTGTAATCCTGAATGTCCACCACTTGGATCAGCATGGAAATATTGAAGTAACTCATGTCTTAGCTGCTCATTATCACCAACTACTATCTTCCCTTTCCTTCTCAACTGCCCATGTACCAAACTGTAGTGCTTGTGTGATTGAGCATTGGCTTCCAAGTCAGAGGCAATCTTCTGCAATTCCTCATCTTCCTTACAAGAATCAAGTATCCTTTGCATATAATCACTGGAAATTGTAGAAAGGGCTAGATGTAGTAACTGTGCACTGGTAGGTACCCTGGACAAAGCATCTGCAGCCTTGTTTTCACTCCCTTTCTTATACAAAATCTCATAATCAAACCCCATCAACTTAGGTAACCACTTCATCTGTGTAGGTGTTGTAATTCTTTGTTCCAACAAATACTTCAAACTGAAATGGTCTGTTTTGATTTTGAAATGCCTGTCCAAAAGATACCCTCTCCATTTACCCAAAGCTTGTATAACTGCCAACAATTCCTTCTCATAAGTGGACAATGATTGGTGTTTAGGAGCTAAAGTTTTACTATAATAAGCTACTGGATGACCACCCTGTTGCAACACTGCTCCAATTCCTCCTTGAGAAGCATTTGTCTCAATAACAAACAACTCATTAAAATTTGGCAACTTGAGAACTGGAGCTTGAGACATTGCAGATTTCAACTTATCAAATGCCACTTGTGCTGCTTCTGACCACACAAACCCATTCTTCTTAAGTAATTGAGTCAGAGGATGACTAATAACTGCATAGTTCTTCACAAATCTTCTGTAGTATCCAGTCAAACCCAAAAATCCCCTTAATTGCTTGAGATTAACAGGCACTGGCCAACTTTTCATAGCTTCAATTTTAGAACTGTCAGTGGCCACTCCTTCTCTAGTGATCACATGACCCAAGTATTCCACTTTTTGTGCACCAAAAACACACTTAGACTGCTTGGCATAGAGTGTGTTGTTTCTCAAAATTTGCAAAACCAATCTTACCTGTTGTACATGATCTTCCAAAGTAGGACTATACACAAGTATATCATCAAAGAAAACCAACACAAACTTCCTCAAATATTCTTTGAAAACATAATTCATTAAAGCTTGGAAAGTAGAAGGAGCATTTGTGAGACCAAAAGGCATTACCAGAAATTCATAGTGTCCTTCATGTGTTTTGAATGCTGTTTTCTCTATGTCAGGAGGGTACATCCTGATTTGATGATAGCCAGACCTTAAATCCAACTTGGTGAAGTACATGGAACCCTGCAACTCATCAATCAATTCCTCTATGACTGGTATTGGAAACTTGTCTTTGATGGTAGCACTATTCAACTGTCTATAGTCCACACACATCCTCCAATTTCCATCCTTTTTTTTAACCATAACCACTGGAGAAGAAAATGGACTTTGGCTATCTCTAATTGCTCTAGTGTCAAGTAACTCCTTCACCATGATTTCAATTGCATCCTTCTAGGTGGGTGGGTGTCTGTAAGGTCTAACATTAATGGGTAGAGTTCCTTCTTTGAGTGGAATTTTATGGTCAAAAGGTCTAATGGGTGGAAGGTTAGTAGGTACTGCAAAAACATCAGTGAATTCCTTAACTAACTCAGTTACTTCTTTTGGTGATTCTGCTGATCCTTTGTTGGTTGCTGCTGCAATCATGTTCAGTGAGGTGGTTGGGTAAACACATAACATCATAGAGGATAATTCAGCTTGGGGTGTTTGAATTTTCATTTTCTTTCCTTGTTTCCATTGCACTCCAGTCTTTTGTGTTCCCCTTAACAACACAGTTTTGCCTTTATGCTTAAACTTCATTCTTAATTCCTTGAAATTAGCTAGTATGTTACCTAATGTAGATAACCACTGAATTCCAAGTACCATTTCACATCCTCCTAAAGGCAAAAGCATCACATCAGTTTCAAACTCCTCACCTTGCAACTTCCATTTAAACTCTTTACAGACCCATTGACTAGTCAATTTGCCACCACCAGCTATGTCAACTTGAAATGGACAAGTACTACTAAGTTTGCAGCCTATTCTCTTACCAGTATTGACATCCATGAAATTGTGAGTACTGCCACAGTCAATCAAAATATGAAGCTTATGATTCCCTACATTACCATAAACTCTCAAAGTCTTGTAAGTAGTGGTACCATTGATAGCATTTAGAGAAATTTGTGGCACATAGTCAATCAATTCCCCTGTTTCCTCTGTTTCAACTTCTATTTCACCACCATTACCAACTTCTTCCATCACCTCTTCATTGTTCTCCCCTAAAACTTCAAGAGAAAACACTTGTCCCCCACATTTGTGCCCAGGAGTGTATCTTTGATCACAATAAAAACATTGGTTCTTTTGCCTTTTCTCATCTAATTCTTTCTGTGTCAATTGTTTCCTGAATGGGGTGTTTGGCACAGTCACAGCCTTATTTCTCCAATTTGGATTTGGTGCTGGAAAAGATAAAGGTTTGGGGCCAATATTTGGAATTGAGTTTTGGAATCTTGGTGTTGGTAAAAGCGATGGCCTATGCTTCTGTTTTAACACAATCAACTTCGCTTCTTCCAGTTTACACAACCCATACAAATCTGCAAGAGATCTTGGCCTAAACATTCTCACAGCCTATTCAATTTCACTTTGTAACCCAGCCATAAAGAAACTCATACATTGTTCTTCAGGCAAATCTACTCTACACAACAATCTGTCATAAGCATCAATGTAATCTTGAATATTGCCTACTTGTTTGAGTTTCTTGATTTCACCCAAAGGATCATCATAAACAGACCCAAATCTTTTCAAAATTGCTTCTCTATACACAATCCAAGACACATCTTCCCCAAGATACCTCACAAATTGTCTATGCCACATTAAAGCTAAATCATGTAAATGAATTGAAACAAGATTTACCTTACAGTCATCTTGGATGTTGTCCACTTTAAAGAACTGTTCACACTTGAATAGCCACCCTCTAACATCATCCCCTCCACCAAATTTTGGAAACTCAATCTTGGTGACTCTACTAAACTGCATCTGCTGATTACCACCTTGACTCCCATGAATCCCATTTCTTTGACTGGTACCTTCTCCATTATTCAATCTATTCTCCAAGGTTCGGATTGTAGTACCCATTTCAGTGATGGTACGCATGAGATCTTCCATTGTAATCGGCCTATCAAGTTCACTTCTAGCATTCTCAGTGGATCTTGTACCCACCATGATTAGTGTTTTCAAAAGAACAGAATTCAAGAACTGGTTGTGTAACTGATGATGATGGAATAACTGAATTCTAACAGAATTCAGTTGGATATGGTAGATAGGTGCAGGATTGTAGGCTCTTGATACCACTTAATATGATCTTTAGATCTCTAATAATAGAAATGATAAAGATCTTCAACAAATGTGAATACTCAAGAACTAGAAAAGAGTATTGAACAATTTGATGATTTGTTATTATGATAGTGAGTTTGTTACAGAGAGAAATGTTGTTTTTACAATTCAAAAAGATAGATCTAAAATGATTACAAGTGAATGATTTATACAAGGAATGTATTAACTGATTTTCCCGCCAAAACGGCTATATGAAAATCAGTTATGATATTGTGTTGTGTTGACTTCTTGACTTTACTTAAAACTCATATCACCGCACTAATTCTCAGCCTCAAGCTCTTGACATTTGGTAAACAGGGAACGTAATACGTTGTCTGCAAAACATAAAAACACTCACACAATTTCCATAAAAGATATTATAAATATTAGAGTTTAATTATTAACCAGTGCAAGACCGACGCAGATGGAAAGAACTTGCAGGTTTGGAAGACAAGATGACATCTGACTGAACAAGTTATTATGCGACAAACGACTCTTCTTAATATTGAGTTCTTTCAGCATGGGGAGATCCGTGAGGCGTAATTCTCTAACTGAACCCTCTGATGTGAATGACACAAGGTCAAAGTCATATAAATCAACAGATTCAAATCCCATCATAGACTTAAGTTTTAAGTGCTTCAAGTTAAGAGCCCGCCCAGCAACACGGAAATTATTCAAGTCATTTTGTACCGGATAAATGGATAACGTTTCAAGATGTGGAGAACTTGTTAGGAATTCTTGTAGCATTTCATTACTGAGCTTAACACAACTTAACGAGAGCTTCATGAGAGAACTGGGAGACTGCCATCTATTGGCTCCAGCTTCTATATCCAACATCAACCGTGAAGAGGAATCATATCCGCTAAACCTCAAATGCATTTTGAGAATCTCAACATTTTTGTTTACATCAAACTGGAGCCATTCATCAATAACTTGTTTATGATCATTATTCCAACTAAAATGAATCCCAAAGTATTGAATCGTAGGATTCTTATGATTTTTTATTACACTGTTCAGCATATTGATGTACTTAGCCTTTTCAGTCTCGCCTAAGCTTTGAATATCATCAAATTTCAGTTTGTCTATATTACACCACACAAACCTCCATCTTGTGGAGAGAATGCTCGTAGCTATCGCGTCCTTTGTAGGCAAAAGACACAGTATCATAAGAAGCACATCATCTGACATTTGGCTGATGAAATCATACCTATTTGATCCTCCCTGCACAATCGTTGACAAAAATATTGTTAGATAGTGTGATTACCACTACTTAGTTGGTGAAACTTCAAAACAAACAATTGAAAACTTAACCGATCACTTTACCCATAAGGCTCATGCAGGATTCTTTTCAATGTTAGATGAGCAAAACTTTATATTTAGAATTAAAATTTAAAAAAAAATGGTCATATGGAATGTCATGTAGCCAGGTACAAAGATGCACGTAAATGACTTGGGATGTACTATAAAAGTATCAATCGTATGTTTCATTCCTTTAGTAAACCGAATACAATTGTCAACTATTAAGAGCAATGTAATGGGCCAATATAACAATACAAGCCTAGAAAAAGTATAATTGGGTTAGGCCTTATAAACATCCTCTAACAGCCCCCCGCAGTTTGAGCGGGAGAGGAACGAACACTCAAACTGGAGCGAAACTCATCAAACAACAGAGTAGGCAAGCCTTTGGTGAAAATATCCGCGTACTGATATCGGGAAGGAACGTGTAGAACACGAACATGACCAGTAGCTACCAAATCACGAACAAAGTGGATATCAATCTCGATATGCTTCGTGCGTTGATGTTGCACGGGATTGGAAGAGAGATAGACAGCACTCACATTATCACAATAAACAATAGTAGCAGTACAAAGTGGTGTATAGAGCTCCCGTAATAAATTACGCAACCAACATGTCTCAACAACGGCATTGGCAACACCTCGATACTCAGCCTCAGCACTAGACCGAGAAAGCGTAACCTGACGCTTAGAGGACCAAGAGAGAAGATTGCTGCCAAGAAAAACACAATAACCTGAAGTAGAGCGGCGTGTAGTCAGACAACCAGCCCAATCTGCATCTGAGTAGGCAACCAAGGACGATGTGGAAGACGAATAAAGCTGTAACCCATAGTCTAAGGTGCCCCGAACATAACGTAAGATCCGCTTGAGAGTAGAGAAATGTGGCTCCCGAGGATCATGCATAAAGAGACAAACCTGCTGAACTGCATAAGAGATATCGGGTCTAGTAAAAGTAAGATACTGTAAAGCACCTGCAAGACTACGGTACAAAGTGGGGTCAGAAACAGGATCACCAGCAGCTGCAAGCTTGGTTTCTGTGTCAACCGGAGTCCGACAGGGATTGCAATTAAGCATAGTGGCACGCTCAAGAACCTCAGTAGCATACTTCGATTGGGAAAGAAACATCCCCGAAGTATTATGTGTCACAGAAATGCCCAAAAAATAATTAAGTGGGCCAAGGTCAATCATGGAAAACTCTGCATGCAGTGAAGCAATAACGTGTTGTAGAAGTGTGGATGACGAAGCAGTCAAAACTATATCATCAACATATAACAATAGATAAGCCGTATCTGATCCCTGTCGATAAATGAAAAGCGAGGAATCACATCGACTGTGATGAAACCCAACACGAGTAGCATAAGCTGTAAATCTCTGAAACCATGCCCTGTTTAAGCCCATATAATGATCTTTGCAAAAGACAAACATGATCGGGATGTTTAGGATCCCGAAAGCCAGGAGGCTGATGCATATAAACGGTCTCAGATAAAAAACCATGCAGAAAAGCATTCTTGACATCAAGCTGATGGATAGGCCAATGTCGAGAAATAGCAAGACTCAAAACTGTACGTATAGTAGCAGGTTTAACAACCGGACTAAACGTCTCATCCACATCAATACCTGTAAGCTGTGTACTACCATTTGCCACAAGGCGAGCCTTGTAACGGCTAAGACTACCATCTGCATTGTGTTTGTGTTGAAAAAGCCACATAGAACGAACAATGTTCGCGTCCGGTGGTCGAGGCACAAGAATCCAAGTATCATTTTTAATTAATGCATTATATTCATCATAGCACGATACCGGTTTGGGTCATGGAAAGCATGGGTGTAGGACTTAGGAAGCGGAGAAATAGTAGACACATGTATTGTGAAACGTGGGGTAGGACGATTAGAACCAACACGAAAGCGAGTGACCATGGAGCGCATGGTGTCAAGATCAGGAAAAGGGTCCTTGTGGGCAATAATGGTAGCAAGGTTCGCATATTTTTCACTCAATCCATTGATAGCATAGATAACAATATCATCATCCGACAAAGAAGAGCCAAGATCATTTAATAGAGTGACTATAGATTCAATTTTACGAAAATAAGCATCGACGCTAAGATCGCCCATTTGAATGACACGTAACTCACCTTTTAAAGCAATAGTCCGTGTACGTTTGTTGTCGAGAAATATTTTCTCAACTTGATCCCAAGCATCTTTGGCCGTGGGAGGGTTTGCCTTGATTAGTCTACCTTGAAGAGTAGGAGCAAGAGTAAGAAAGATCCATGACTTGACGATGGAATCAGCAGTTAACCATTCTTCCGTTGGTGGAGAGGAAGAGGAAGAACTCGCGGCAGCTCTTTGGATGTGCGTTAGGACACCAAAGTTGTTGCAGTGTATCTTGAAAAAATAGCACCGTGATGAGTAATTTAACTCATCAATGTTCAGTTTCACGGGACATCATATAGTTTTTCAACAAGGGTGAGTGTAGGGGGTGGTGGAGGTGGATTTCCATTAGTCATGATGGAGGCTGTTATGATAGTGGTTGACGACAGGAAGGCGGAGTGAAAGTAATGAAGGTTTTTAGGGTTAGGTTTTTAGGATCGAAGATTTAGGCTGATACCATGTAAAAGTATCAATGTATGTTTCATTCCTTTTGTAAACCGAATACAATTGTCAACTACTCCGTATTAATAGCAATGTAATGGGCCAATATAACAATACAAGCCTAGACAAAGTATAATTGGGTTAGGCCCTATAAACATCCTCTAACATGTACAACCGTTAATGACGTGGATTTTGCAGGCGAAAAACGCTAGCAAGTATAAATATCGACACAAAATAGACCATAGGATATATTTGTATTGTTTGAGGTTCGAGTATGATAATGAAACATCTGAGAAGTGTGTTGCTATTCGATAAACTTAACCCTGTTAAAGATTTAAATAACGTATTTGGATGCTATTGTATTCTCCATATTAAAGAAAGTGAAACGGTTAAAAGGAAAGTGTAAAAAGGTAAAAATCATGGTTCTTCAAATCCTAGTTTAAGGATTGGAAAGGTGGGTTTTCTATTTCCAATATATCTTTTTGGGGGGAAAAAAATAATAATAATAAATAAATAAAAAATAAACTTGATCCGAACACATTTTCTAATATTTCAGTTCTTTTCCGAAATATAACCTCATTTTCTCCACAGCTAAACACACCCATAAATTTGTCAACTTTTGAATGAGCCATAATATCACTCTTATTTTTTTTTAGAGTTAATTGCATTTTTGGTCCTTATGGTTTGGCTAAATTGCAGGTTTGGTCCTTAAAACTTTGAAAGTACAACGATAGTCCTTATTTTGAAGTTTGGGTTGCATTTTTTGTCCTTTTTGTGTAAAATGATCAAATTACCCTTGTCTTTTTACAAAAGGTATTTTAGTCATTTAACTTTATCCAAAAACCAAAAATGTAATCCAAACTTCAAAATGAAAACTATCACTGGACTTTCAAAGTTTTAAAAATCAAACCTGCAATTTGGCCAAACCACATGGACCAAAAATGCAATTAACTCTTTTTTTTATACAACCAAAGTTTGTCATATTTTGGATCTTTGGCCACATTACATAGTCAAAATTTTGAGATGCAATAATGGAAATGAAATTAAGGAAAACTTCTACTGAAACTACAAATTGAATATTGCAAATTAATCAGATAGAATTAAAAAAGAAAATGGTGAAATGAAAAACAAATGACCTTGTTTTGAGCAGCCCTCTGAATCCTTTTCGTTTTGTTCTTCATTGCTGCTTGACCCAATTTTCCTCAGTTACTTTGAATGAAAGTGAACAAACAAGATAGGAGTTACTCTTTCCCATATTTATTGTCATCTTTCTTTTTCTTTTCTTTTTTTGTTAAAAGTTGCTCTCTATTATTCATTGCCAGATATAGATATAGTAACTTTATCATGATGAGGCTTTTTTCCTTGTAGCAATTAGCAATATAGATATTGTAACTTCATTATTCATTAGACGGTAATTTTTTTTTTTTTTAAATTAGACATGTGCTACTTTGGGTCCAGGCTATCATAGTTAAAAAGACAAATATCAAGTACAAGTGTGTAAGCTATGTGTAAGACTTGTCCCCTACGAGTACTTTGAGCTACTACTATTTTGTCAGGGCGACCAAGACCCGAGGCGACCCGATTTTTGTCTTTTAGTAAAAAAAAAGTCAAACCTCAAATAATATTTTTCACTAAAAGACAAAAATCGGGTAACTCCGGGTCTTGGTCGCCCCGACAAAACAGTAGTAGCCTAAAGTACTCGTAGAGGACAAGTTTTACACATAGTTTACACACTTATACTTGATGTACTTTTGTAAGTGGACACGTGTCATGATTTTAACTATGATAACTCAGACCCAAAATAGCTCATATCTATGTTTCAAAAAAAAAAAAAAAATCTTCTCTTAAAAAGCACCTTTTGATACCTTTGTCCGTCAAAGAATTGCCTCTTTTTCCTTTTTTCATTTTAGCCATTTAACAGCAAAATTTAACAAAGATAAGTTTTAAATACGTTCTTAATTAATCAATTTAAAATAATTGTTTGACAAGTTGTTACCGAAAATTATGCTCATTATTTTTTAATAATATGTTGTAATCCACGTTAGATTAAGTGTATATGTCAATGCTTGATTTTTTTTTAAACGGCAACTTTTATTAGAAACCACTAGTAAGGAGGTAGAGCAAAAACTACAAGGAAATCAAATAAGGATGCTGAAGCCAGCTATTCCAACTAAAAGTGCGATTACATCTAGCTCGGCACCAAGAAAAAGAACGCGAAACAATATCGTCAAAAGAATCTGGGCCGTAAAAAGCAGTTGGTTCCTGTAATTCCATAAGCACCACCACGTTACGTAGAAAACCCCTTCCAGCAGCCCTTTAGTTGTAGAACATAACCTTAATGAATTGAACCAAGAAAGCCAATCCGAATACGAACCAAGAGGCGACCACGTTAAGTTCCACCATCGACATACAAGACGAACAGCTTCATTGGCCAAACTACAACTAAATAACAAGTGCGACGTATCTTCATGATCTGCATTACAAACCGGGCATAATAAAGAAGGAACATGGATACCTCGCATCGTCAGGTTCAATCGAGTGGGTAGTCGATCGAGGTAGACCTTCCAAGCAAACACGTTAATTTTTATCGGGATGGATTTAACCCATCTCGTGGCAGTAGAGTCTTTTGGAACACTCATCGAGAAGCATGCGAGCATCTTTGACACGAAAGACTCCTTCCCCATTCAAGTCCCAAACCCATCTATCCTCCAAATTTGTCAAAATCGTCGTCTCAATTAAATTTTGAAGGAGGTCTAACTGGTGAGTTTCGACACCTCCTCTAACAGTGCGCCGAAGAGAAAGAGCAACCGAATTATGCAACTTATCAGCCACTGAACAAGTTTTGTTGCCCTCCAAAGCATAAATACGTGGAAACATATGACGAAGTTGAGTATCTCCGGTCCAAATATCATTCTAGAACTGTGTGCTCGTACCATTACCCACTCGAATTCTACAGTGAGAAATCAAGTCAATTCCTTGAGCTTTAAGGACATTAATTTCCCGGATAATAGTGTTCCAAGTCGAAGAGCGAAACGAGGACAAATTCAGTAACTTTGAACCATGCATAGATGTGATGAAACGACACCATAAAGAGTTATCCCGAGAGATGAACCTCCACACCCACTTGAAAAGAAGCGCCCTATTTAACGCATAAAAACTTTAAACACCTAAGCCTCCATATTTTTTTGACGCAAGAACCTTAGACCATTTGACCCACGTAATTTTCCTCTCGTCGCCTTGAGTTCCATTGAAAAAATTCCTGCGAATAGATTCCATTGAGTGCAACACCGACTTAGGCACCTTGTAAAGGGACATGTGATAAATAGGAGATCCTAAGACCGATTTAAGTAGCGTAAGCCTTCCTCCGATTGATAGAGTTTTAAGCTTCCAATTCGATAAACAAGCCTTACGTTTGCCAAGCGTATCATCCCACGCCTTTATAGTCGAACTATTACCTCCCACCGTCACCCCTAAATATTTAAAAAGGGTTTTCATAACCGAGCACCCAAGTTTCAAAGCTGCTGCAGTAATAGAATCATTTGACAAGCCCACACCAAGTAGTTGGCTTTTTTTAAGATTAATCTTAAGGCATGATGACTACGAAAAGCAATGAAGAATATGCGTAATACCAAAAAGATTAGCGTTAGACCACTCACCAATGAACACCGCGTCATCCGCATAAAAAAGGTGAGATATTGTAAGAGAAGAATCAATGCTTGATTAACTTAATAATTGTAACAAATTGAGGAAAATTCTTATTTTGCAAATCAATTGATTAGACAAGTTAAATTTGCAACAAACCAAAAGAAACTCTTTACATGTTTATTTTTTAATCATAAGCAAATTTAAACATTTTATTCAGTAGCACTTATTTTTAGTAAGCATATAAAAACTTAATTTTACGCAAAAATATAAAAAGCAAATCCCAAACACCCTTGTAGTAACACTACATTATCTATTAACTCTGGTTGAAATTGTAGTTACAATACTAGAGAAGACACTGATTAAGCAAAAACTAATTAGTGAAAGATAAAACTGTAATTTTGCAAAAGAATAATACATGTAATATTTGTAGTTATACATTTTTTTTGTTTTACAATTTTATTTTGAAATAGATGCAGTGATAAAAGAAAAAGTATATTACCAAAATGAACCTACTTCAAGACTCATTTACTAAAACGAACACTTTTTCAGGGTATTACCAGAATGAACTAACACGTGTTCCCATGTATCCTAAGCAGGCACTGCCCATATTACAGAGTACACCAAATGAAATATAAAACTTTGTTGTTATCCCTTCACTTTGTCCATACACGTGTACACCAAATGAAATATAAAACTTTGCTATTATCCCTTCAGTTGTACATTCAACATACATAGACAATGGCTTCTTCACTTTGTATTATCATATTTTCTTCACAAACACCTCGCCCACTTCCTCCCAGACCTTCATCATTCGCCCATGTCTAAATATAGCATTTAAGAGTACATTTGCATTTTCATTTGTCTGGCATTAAACTTACCTTTCACCCAGACTTGCTCCCCTCGCCCATCTTCCTCGCCTAGAGCTTGCTCCTCTCGCCCAGCTTCCTCGCCTAGCTTCCTCGCCCAGCACTCGCCTAGTTGCCCAACCTCGCATATCCCTCGCCCACCACTCGCCCCACCCTTCAATACTCGCCCAGCACTTCGCTCATCCATCGTCCCGACTCAAGACTCGCCCAACACTCTTTTTTGAGCACGTGTGTGTTTAGAAACTAATCTACGAATCCATCTAACGGATGATATTGAAAAGTTCATTTTGAAAATTTTCATATGCGATGTTGAATTTGGTAAACTAATACTATAAAAAGTTCATTTAATAAATTTTCTCTAAAAGAAAACCTCATTTTGAGGATATTTAAAAAAAGAAAAAAAAATTGTGTCACTGGTGAATTAGATCAGTACGAGTTAGTCACATGACAATAAAAAGCATTGTTATGGACCAATAAAAATCAAAATTAAGATTTTATTTGGTTAAAATTATATTAATTTCACTAAAATATTAAAAAGCAAAAAATCACAAGTTATTGGGAGTTTTTTCTTTCTATGAAATTAAATGCGAAATAATGGTTATATTTTAGTTGGTCAATCTAATTTACAATTAGATACAAAACAATATTGTATTGTATTGTATGGAAATTAAGAATTCAAATGTATTGTATAAAACTTTGAAATTTATATGTGAGAACAATATGATACACTGTAATTGAGTACAAGAGAAAAGATCAAATAAAAAAGCCTTTTGCTGTGAGATGTAATAAATCTTATAATTAGAATTTAAGTTTAATAAGTAAGTTTAATAAGTAAGTTTTATTCAAAATTTGATTGGCTCCGAACGGTCTATCTTTTATTAGTCAACCACTTGTGAATGGTCAACCATAAAAGTCAAACAGCTCAGAACAAAATGCAATTAAGTCCAGAGGAGTTTAGTGTTTCCCCGGGTCGTTAAGTCCCAACGAGCTGTGCGATTGAATAGCTAAACGCGTAGTGATCGGGTGATATTGAACAGGAAAGGGGTTATGATTTGGAATAATTACACCTAAAGAGAAAGTTTGTAAATTACAGGGGCTTAAATGCAAATTAAAGAAAATTAAAATATTTAACTTTAATTAAAATATTATTTAACTATTAAACCTAATTTAAATTATTAAAATCTAATTGAAATTACTTAAGATCTAATTAAAGGATTTTTAAATTACAAAACTAGTTACAAATAAAAGTTATAAAAGTATAGATTATATAAAACTTACTTATTAAACTTAAATTCTAATTATAAGATTTATTATCTGAGTATTATTAATTATAAACTAATTTAAACTATTAAATAATTACCTAAAAATTAAGAAATTATAAAATAAAGCTAGAAAAATGAAATTATGACTTAGATAAATCTAAAATATTATAAAACTTATTTTAAAACTGAAAATATATTTATTACACTATTTATGTATTTATTATTAATTAATTACTGTTTATTAATTATTTAAAACTAATAAAAATTCTAATAAATACTAAATGACCTAAGAAAAATCTAAAACTTTTTATATAAATACTAAACAAGTGCAGAAAACTAGGAAAAATATAAAAATGAAAAGTGTTTTTTGAAAAAGCAGAAAAATAAGCCAAATGGCTTAAATAGAAGCTGTCACTATTTTTATTTTTGGTTTTTCTTGAATTTTCTTTTACAAAACTATTTTACTACTGAAAATAAGCAACTTTTGTGAAGACACATTTTAGGGAACTCAAAGATAAGCCGAATGCAAGGCAATAAGCTCAACAAGGAGCTTTTTGGCTTAAAAGTGAGGTTATAAGCTCACAACAAGCTAACAAGCTGGAACCAAAGGTTGAATAAGCTAGAAACAAGTTCTGGGAACTTAGAATAAGCAACAACAACAAGAAAAACACTCTGAACAAGCAGAAATAAGGAATAAGCAAAACGGGAGGTTTGTGAAAAAGAGCTTAAAAGAAGCAAGCAAATAAGCAGTCTATAAGCTAAATAAAAATTAACTAAAAATAACCTAATCAAGATGAGCAACAAAATATTATAAATATAAAAGCTTAAGTCCTATCTCCTAATATTAAGCCCTACACGAAATTCACAAGTTTATTCAAAAATGGGTTTCTAAGAAAATTTGACTTTTGAAGAAAACCTATTGTTTGACTTTATTGAGCTTTGATCTAATTCTACTTACTAATAATGATTAAATAAGCTAAAATGAGACTATAACAAGCTACTTTAACTACTTGTGAACCGATATTAAGATTATGGACTTTAGAAACCTTAACAGTGAACAACTATTGAGCATACAATGGAAATTTGACTTTTAATCAAAGAACACTTAGTTAATATGGTTTAACTGAGATATTGGTGTACATCACACAAGAACAACAACACAAACAGCTTGGATCACAGATAACCCAACTATTCCAAACATCCCTTTAAAAAGCCAACTTTGTAATTTTCAATGCAAGATACTGCATAAGTCCATGAATCTGATATCTAATGACATAATATGCTATAAGAAGCTGAAATGAACAATTAAACACCAATAATAACAACAATATACTGAAAATTACAAATATGCTATATTACTAGGAAAAATGAGCAACTGAGTAATGAAAAGATTTCAAAGAACAAGCATAAGATTTTAAGCTTTATGTTAATTCAAATACACTAATGAAACATCAAAATACTGATAAAAGCACATAATCAGCTAATCTACAGTTAATTGCTAAAAATGAGAAATTTGGCTTACAAATGAAACACGACTGAGAATAAGGAACCAAGGACCATAAGTAACCACCTACACTCCCCAAGGAGTTCTAATTCCCAATGCAATCCAAATTCCACCTTTCTCATCTTCATTCTTCATAATCACTGGACTTTTTATTTTATCTATTTTTTTTTAGTTATTTTTGTGATTTTTAAGTAAACTGGATTAAAAGGTCTCTAAATGATATCCAAGCTTTAAAAACTTATAAGTGCACTGAATTAAGCTTAATGGAACAAGAAACAACAAGTTTCAATAATCTTAAGTGAAATTGTCAATTTCACCTAAAATTGCTAAATCTGAATTTAAAGAACAAGATTGAAATTTAAGGTTCAAGAAAGGTTTAATTGCATTAAGTAAACTGAGTACAACATGATTTAAATGAAAATTATAACTGAAACTTGAAATTACACTATTACGTTTGTCTAATTTACACTACTC
Source organism: Chrysanthemum seticuspe (assembly GCA_019973895.1). NCBI lineage: Eukaryota > Viridiplantae > Streptophyta > Magnoliopsida > Asterales > Asteraceae > Chrysanthemum > Chrysanthemum seticuspe. The sequence continues at coordinate 89,296,486 of BPTQ01000004.1, read as the reverse complement.
TTAATTCTAAACTAATAATTCATCTATGTTGCTTCTCTTTTCTTAAATAAAGGTCTTTTGAGGTCCTTGCAGACTTTTGAGACTATCCCACCAATTCTGAGCCTTTGATTTAGTCAGAATAATCCTAGCCGTTTAAAACACCTTTTGGCGCCAAAAAAAAATCTTAATGCCAGTTGGGGTTGCGTAAAGCAGTTTTAGGGGCATTAATTGGTTTTGGGAAGTTGTAAAGGTGGAGGGGACAAGGAAAATAAGGTTTAGTGGCCAAGTTGGTGTTTTGGTGATGAGGTGGTAGGAGCAGGTAGCCAGGTGGAGGGTGGAAACTGTGGAGGTGGAAGGGGAAAAGGAGGGTTGACTGTTTGACCCCGGTTTTATATTTAAGGGGATTGGGCTGGGATTGATTTGGGCTTGGGTTTTATTTATTTTGGGTCCGGTTGGTTTGTTGTAGTATAGAGCCCAAGGACCAATGGTGTATTATTTGGATTCTCAAGGACCGAACCTGCCAATTTTTCAAAGTTATTCCAAGGGTCAATCTTGCCAAGTTTCATTAGTACAAGGACCATAAAAGATAATTTTCCATTTTTTTAAACTTCCAAGGACTATTTTTGCCAATGTTGAAACTTGAAGGACCAAACTTGTAAATTCTCCAAACTTTTTACCCAAGGATCATTTTTGATAAATTTTGATTTTAAAAGGACTTGGGTTGACTTTTATTCCAAAACAAATGCTCAGGGACTGATTTTGTCAGGATTTGAAAGTTGAGGGACTGAAACTGCCAATTATGCAAACTTAGCTCGTTTTTCATCTGTTTTTAAACATTTTGCATCTGAAACATATAAAATACAATCCTTGGATATATTTTGTATTTTGCTGCATATTTGAGTGTTTTTAAGTGTTTTGGCAGCTCAGATAAGACAAAAATGATGAGTATTTACACACTCTTATGAAAATTTAATGGATTTAAGTCTCTTTACCAAAAGCCATTACTTCTGGAGTAGTCAATTGTTTCAGTTCAAGTAAGAACCTTGGTACAATGATAAACAAATGATTTTGAGCAAATCACCAGCTTTCAACGGTTTTGATTTTTCTTTACCAGAAGCCGTTTGCTTCTGGACTAGCCAACTCTTAGATAAAATATCTTTGGTGAGTCAATTACCAATTATGGTTTTCCAACTGCCTTTACCACAAGCCATAAACTTGCGGGCTAGCCAACTCTTTACTAATTAAAGATATGGTGAGCTGAACACCATACAATTTTGGGCAAATTGCAAGCCGTCAACGGATTTGAGATATCTTTACCAAGAGCCGTTTGCTCCTGGATTAGCCAATCCTTTTGTTTATTAGACATGGCGGACTGATAACCGTAAGCTGAGTAAGTACAAAACACTTACTCCAAAAAAAAAAAAAAAAATTGGCCAAAAATGGGGGAATTGGGTGGTATAATTACATGATAAAATTCGTGAGAATTCCCCCCCACACTAGAAATGAATATTTCCCTCAATATTCAAAGTACCGGCGGTTATGCCGAAACATAGAACGTAAAAGGGAAATACTACGGCCATTATTTTTGTGATGATTTTTTTTTTTTTTTTTTTTTTTGAAATTTATATACAACAGCGGGGGGCAACTCCCCCACACTAGGGTGGTAGAAAGTAGAAAGAAGTCAGAAATATGGGTGAAAACCCATATGGTGTGCTACTATTTTTGATTCCCGAGTCGCTAGCTTGACTCGATCCACGCATTCATTGGTTCATGAGGAAAGTTTGTAGATCCGGGACAACCACAAGTGGAATGTTCTCTCCAAAATAGTGCTTCAATCGATGACCATTCACTTTAAAATTTGGACCATCGGGTTGAGATAACTCAATGGTTCCATAAGGAAATACTTTAGTGATGGTGAATGGTCCAGACCAGCGGGATTTTAGTTTTCCTGAGAAAATCTTCAATCTTGAATTGAAAAGAAGGACTCGATCACCGACGTTGAAAACGCGGTTCTTGATTTTGGAGTCATGAATCTTCTTTGTCTTTTCTTTGTAGATCAAAGAGTTCTCGTATGCTTGATCACGTAGTTCATTTAATTCATTTATTTGAACTTTCCGGTGATCACCAGCTGTTTGAATATCGAAATTGGCATGTTTCAAGGCCCAGTATGCTTTGTGCTCAAGCTCAATCGGCAGATGACACGCCTTTCCGTACACTAGCTAGTATGGAGTACACCCGATGGGTGTTTTATAAGCTGTACGGAAGGCCCAGAGTGTGTCATCTAGCAAACCATTTTTGCAAAGAGATATTTGAGAGCCGAGTGATCCGTATACACCACGCATTTGGTCAAGATTAGGTATGGCCTAAACTTCTCAAACGCATACACCACGGCTAGTAGCTCTTTTTCTGTAGTGGTGTAATGGGTTTGAGCTTCAGTCATAGTCTTACTCGCGTAGTGGATAGGCTGAAAATGCTTGGTTTTACGTTGCCCCAGGACTGCACCGATAGCAAAATCACTTGCATCGCACATGAGTTCAAAGGGTAAATCCCAGTCGGGGACAACGAGAATGGGTGCTTCCGTAAGCTTTTTCTTTAATGTTTCAAAAGCTTCGATGCACTCAGGTGAGAAGATAAAAGGAGCATCCTTCTCAAGGAGATGAGTCATAGGCCGAGCGATTTTAGAAAAATCTTGTATGAATCTGCGATAAAAACCGGCATGACCTAAAAAAACTCCTAATTCCTTTGACGGTAGTAGGATGAGGCAATTTGGCAATGACATCCACTTTCGCTTTGTCACCCTCAATCCCGTTTTTTGAAATCTTATGGCCTAGGACAATTCCTTCCTTGACCATAAAATGGCTCTTTTCCCAGTTTAGACAAAGATTGGTGTCTTCACACCGTTTGAGCATTTTTTCTAAATGGGAGAGACATGTTTGAAATGAGTCCCCAATGACCGAGAAGTCATCCATAAACACCTCCATTGTTTCCCCGATCATGTCGTGGAAAATTGCCATCATACATCGTTGGAACGTGCCAGGAGCGTTACATAGGCCAAAAGGCATACGCCTGTAGGCAAAAGTTCCGTATGGGCAGGTGAATGTGGTCTTTTCTTGATCCTGTGGATCAATGGGGATCTGAAAATACCCCGAGAAACCATCTAGGAAACAATAGTATTCGTTTCCTGCTAGTCTCTCAAGCATCTGATCCATGAAGGGTAGGGGAAAATGGTCTTTTCGGGTTGCGTCATTCAACTTACGATAGTCAATGCAAACACGCCATCCCGTTACCAGCCGAGTTGGAATCAACTCGTTATTTTCATTTGTGACAACAGTAATGCCACCCTTTTTAGGAACACAGTGAATTGGGCTAACCCAAGGACTATCTGAAATCGGGTAAATTAATCCTGCATCAAGAAGTTTAAGAACCTCGTGTTTAATAACATCATGGATTTTTGGATTTACTCGTCTTTGTTGTTGAACTGCTGGCTTGAAGTCATCCTCCATCAAGATTTTGTGAGTACAAAACTCAGGGTTGATACCCTTAATGTCGGAGAGTTTCCAAGCAATTGCTTGCTTGTGTGACTTCAAGACCTTTATCAGAGCAGTCTTTTCATCTTTACTCAAATCTTGAGCAATAATGACGGGTAATTTATCATCACCCTCAAGAAATGCATACTCGAGATGAGGTGGTAAGTCCTTAAGTTCAACCTCAGGAAATTCTTCAGTTTTCTCAACTGACTTGACTTCCTTGTTATGAAGCTCAACGGGAGGGAGTGGAGGAGAAGTGTCCTGATTTAACAATTTCTCAAGAAGAAGAATATCTCCCTCCAGATTAATCTCATTGTTATTAATCCCATCTCGAATTGAATTACTAGTGTGAGGGATTGATGATGGATCATCATTGAGCAACTTCTCAAGGAGAAGAATGTCCCCCTCGATGTCAATAGGAGCGTGATCAATTTCCCATGAAATCGAATCACTAGACAAGTATGCTTCAATCTCTTCCAAGATGAAGTCGCTTCCCTCAAACGGAGTGAGAGAAGGGGAAGGGTCGGAAATGATAGGTTGAGAAGATGTGGTGGGATCCCTACTCACAGAATTATGATAATACCCAAGAAACTCTTGAGAGTACTCCTCTGAAGCAATATCAATTACATCGATTTGGTTAACCGATTCAGCATCATAGTTTGAGGAGTACCTCGAAGTTTGATCGAGGTTAAAGGTAACGGCTTCATCACCCACACGTAATGTGATTTCATGCTCAAATACATCAATAAGGGCATGGCCCGTCCTTAGGAATCCTCGTCCAACAATGAGAGGAACCCGTGGATCAGCATCGAAATCAACGACTACAAAGCCAGCTGGAAAATGGAACTTTCCTACTTTCACAAATACGTCCTCGGCAATGCCAAGTGGACGGGATATTGAACGATCTGCAAGCTCGAGAGTCATGCATGTAGGAGTAAGGTCTGGAAGAGAAAGTTTCTTCCATACTGAATGAGGCATCAGGTTAATTGTGACAACTCGCAATTTCAATTCATTTCTCAAGTTTCACTATTTCAACATTTATCGTAAACTAGGTTTACGTGTTCCAAATTCGCGTAACCTTAATGGTTTAGCGGCGAATTCATGATCATGTCATCACGAACATTTCATATGGACTAAGTTTAGTCTACATTTCATTAACATCATTTGCATCATGTTAGTTCATTCATGATTTTGCATTTCACCTTAAACGCGTAAATTTTATATTTAATAAACGTTATCGCGTAAGTTATTATTTTGAACAATTAATCCGATACTTCCAAAAATGATCCCGATATATTTTTATACTTACATTTAGTTTATAAAAACTATATTTTGAGTTTACCTAGTGTTCTAAATTTATTCTGTACATAAATCGTTAAAGTTATATTATTACGACACTTTTCTTAAAAATTACACGATAATTATTTTATCACTCAAATTTCACAAGGAATGTATTTTTACAATTTTTATGAACTCATGATACTCTACTTTGATCTATTAAAATTTCTTTTACCTAAAATTTCCCTAAATACACTAATATATAAAAAAACCTTACAAGTTACATTTAACTACACACTTTACTTGCACATATTTAACAAATTTTATACAATATAAAAAAAAAAAAAAAAAAAAAATAGATATTTATCAAATTCCTCCCCCCTTGGCCGACCAAGGGGGAGGTAACATTAATTGTGGTATGGTTTTCTTGATTGTTTAGAATTTTACACTACTTAAAGTCTTATACTTTCATTTCACTCATTCATGTATCTCAATTATTCACAAGTGTTAGAAAGCTTTTCCTCTCTTTGTTTCTTCATCTAAAACCGGTCATCATCAAGGAGTAGCAAGAATTCATAAATTTTCCAAGCTCAAGAGTTTAAACAATCTAGAATTACACTCTTATTAAGGTTTTGAAATAAAAACCTAGGGTGTTTAGGTTAAACCTTTGTTCTTTGCACCTCATCATAATAGCTTGTAAGCATATTTCTATCATTTTACATCTTTCACTTTCATTTCATATTTATTTCTACATATTTGGAGCAAACATGCAAGACTTGTGTTGTTTATACCATTTTTACATGATTTTTAGAGTTATATATATATAAAGGTCATCCTATAATTATTCCCTTGATATATTTTGGTCTTGATGATGTTTAGGAACCCATGACACCCTAAGAAGGTGTATGGTAGGATTAGATTAGCTTTGGAGTTGATTTGAAGGGATTGGAATAGGTTTAGTACGAGAAAAACTATTTTCGACAAGTATATATAGTGGTCTGTTCTTATTTTGTTTTTCTGGAAAATCCGACAGTAGGCACGAATTTTTGGCCTTGATATTTAGAAAATATACTTTAAAACGAATCCGTGGCCGCTTGAACGGATTAAAACGGAGTTATAACGAAGAAGTTATGAATTTTACAAGTTTAACGACGAAATATATATTTTTCTGAAATTTCAGCAAGGTATTTATATTTTGTACGAGTCAAAAACGAGCCTTAAGCTTCACAAATTATTTCGACTTATCAAAAATATATTAGTATACTTTGATACGAAGCTAAGGACGTATTATACGTAGAAAACGGATTTATAACGACAAAGATATACACGTTTTCCTAAAATTGCCGTAACTATTATTTTTAGAAAAACTATATTATTTTTACGAGATAAGTGTTACGGTAACTAAAATGACCATATTGAAGGCTGTTTTTAACAATGATGTGGAACTTTTTGTAACGAAATGTCTTCTAATAAAATCGAGATCACCAAGCATATTTTTCAAAACGACCAACCGTTTGTATAGCGGAGTTGTAATAAATTAATTACGGTTGCTTAAACTTTGCCGAAACTCACTTTTTACACAACACTTGGACAAAATCACCATATTTAACCTCCATTATCTTTATGTTCGAGACCTCTATGACGAAAACTCCTGTACTAAAACTTCTAGATTTTGATACAAACTTTCCAAAACCGTCGAGTTCGTTTCCTAACGTTCGACGTACACCATTTTACGACTAGTTTTTCGAAGCCATTTTTGTCACTTTCATGAAAATTCCGACGACATTATTTTACGACGAAAAGTGAAAATTTCACTATAAATCATTACGAAACCGTTGTAGGATGACATTTTGACGTAAATACTTGTAAAGTAATTTAAGAATGGTCAAGACGTCAAAAGAGAATTTTTCGACGATAAGTATTATTTTCAAAACTCACAAATGGTATAAATAACATACGAAATGCATGCATAACGTTACATCATAACTCATTACGTATCATATCATTCATAATAGGTCATTTTCGAGATTCACGCTACATTTCAGTGTATCCACTTTTGCCATCGCATTATTGTCCAAGTGAGTCATAGCCCCAGTTTTCCTCGTTTTAATTATTTATGAAACTCTTTGGGGGAGATGCATGCTCAATGATTTTTATTACATTCATGACTATTTGCAAATTGTATGTTTATCCGAACTGAAAGTTTAGTCATGCAAAGTAACAGTATTGCCATACTTAGAATTTCCATATCATAATCATTGGACTGATGGTCTTGGTATAATCATTGAACTGATGGTCTGGGTATAATCATTGAACTGATGGTCTTGGTATAACCAGTGAACTAATGGTCTTGGTAGAATCATTGAACTAATGGTCTTGGTACAATCCTGAGCTAATGGTCAAGGAACAATTTGAAACCGTACGAATTATGTGTTATATTAAGTAACTGTGGATACATTAAGTTAGGCACTATTTTGTGAATTCATTTGACGATGTGGGCTTGAACATAAACTATATTACATTTTGGCAATGGGTTGTGAATACACAGGTTGCAAGTTTTGTATGGGCGGAACTTGGAACTGAGTGGATTTACAATGCCTTTGCTGCATAAACGATTTTGAAAGGCTTTACATTTCAACACAAACCCTATGAACTCACTCAACCTTTGTGTTGACACTTTTTAGCATGTTTTATCTCAGGTATCTAAGGCATTCACTTCATGGCATGCATTTGGACATCATGGAGTCGTGATGACGACTCGTCTCACTTGAGTTTTACGTACTTTAAAACATCGTTTGAATTGTAACAAACTTATTTCCGCACAAGTTGATTTTCTTATGGGACCTATACTTTGTAAATTCTGATTATTTTATTAAATCAAACGATGTTCTTTTCAAACGACACTTTAGGTCGTTCAATATATCTGTAACTGTGATGCTATGACAGTCAATCCCCAGGAATTCCATTCCGCTGCAAAACAGGTAATTTGGGGGTGTGACAGATTGGTATCAGAGCTTCGGTTATAGAGAACTAGGTTGCATCATTGACCCTAGACTATAACTACATCATCATAGCATCTCATCATTTCATTATAAGTGCACGTTCACTTTACATGCGGTTTATACGTACATTTTTCGAGTTATTTACTTTCATTTCAAATCGATTGTCACATGGATGCCCTTAAATGCCCATTCCATTATTCTTTCTTCATACTCCAATGTCGAGAATGCCTTGTTATTCCCCATCAAAATTTCAACATCAATTGACTCATCACCGATAACGTCGAATGCCGAGATAAACCCTTAAGTAGGGCAAAGTCACTCTCACTCCTTTGTTTCATCACTAACATGTCGAGTTACACGTTACTAACACATTAAGTCACTAAACCATTATACATTTGAAGCACTTACGACATCTCATAACCCATTTCTTAGGAAACCGTCGATCATTTTGAAAAATAACCTCAAACTTATCATTTCTTATCACATCTCTTTGGAGCGTTTATTATTGACATCGGACTTTGCTACATCTCACCTTTCCTTTTATTTTGAAGAAGATATGGCGCCGAAGAAAGCTGCACCCGAATTGACACTAGCGGCTATTCAAAAGTTGGTAAGGGATAGCGTAGCCGATGCTCTAAGGATTGAAAGGGAAACGGTGGCTGCTGCTGCTGCTGAGGCCGCGGCTGCTGCTGAAGCCGCTAGGCTTGCTGCTGCTGCAGGAAATGCAGGAGGGTCCGGAATTAAAATCTGTTCGTATAAGGATTTCAAAAGTGGAGATCCCACTAAGTTTAGAGGTACCGAAGGAGCCACTGCCATGGTTCGATGGTTTGAGAAATTGGAGTCCGTGTTTTTGTTATGTAATTTCCCGGATGATAGCAAGGTCAAGTTTGCTACGAGTACCCTACTTGATGGAGCATTGTCGTGGTGGAACTCTTATGCTCAGCCGATGGGAATGGAGAATGCTTTCAAGCTCACTTGGGAGCAATTTAAAGGTTTGGTAACAAAGAAGTTTTGTCCACGTACGGAAGTGAAGAAGTTGGAGACCGAATTCTATGAGTTGGTAACTATTGGGTATGACATTGATACTTACATTCGAAGGTTTCAAGAATTGGCCGTGTTATGCCCATCTATGGTTTCGGATAATGAGAAGCTACTGGAGGCTTTCATTGAAGGACTTCCCGAAATTATTCAAGGTGACGTGACTTCCTTTGATCCGCAAACGATTGAGGAATCTATTCGATTGTCTCAAAAGCTTATGGCACAAGTAGTAAAGAGGGGCAACACCACCAACACCAACCGTAACAACAATACCAACAACCGCACCAACTACCACAATAACCAAAACAACAACTACAACGACGATAACCAAATCAACAACAACAAAAGAAAATGGGAAAATGACCAAGGAGGTTATAATAACAACGACCAAAACCGTAACACTAACCATCATCAACAACAGAATAGAGGGCAAGAAACTGCAATGGTATATGTTGCTGCACCAATGGAAGGCAGAGGTTATGCTGGAACCTACCCACTATGCAATCGATGTAAGTATCATCACACGGGTCTTTGTCCTGCTAAGTGCTACAAGTGTCAACAACTGGGACACCTTTCCAGGAATTGTAGAGGCAAGGCCATGATTACATGTTACAGATGCGGGGAGCAGGGACACTATCGGAATCAATGCCCTCAAAACCAAGGTCAACCAGTTGAAGGTGCTCATGGGAATGCATACATGTTAGGAGGAGGAGAAGCTCGTCATGGTCACAACAACGCGGAAGACTGAAGAAGTTTGGAAACTAACAGTCTTAATTTTTCCTTATGTACTATGTTGTACTAAGTTTATGTCTTCCATCATATTCGGATCTTATGACTTAAGATGTACTACTTTTGCTAAACCACTCGTTGTAAAATATTCTCATCTATCGTACTTATTTTCTTTCCGATTTGTTATTACTTACGAGAATTTTACTTCTTTTTACTTTATCGACCATTTTAACGACACGGTTTAAATCCTTGTAAGCATCGAGAGTTATAACAACTAAACCGAACGTCACATCATCGTTCCTTAATTATACATAGCCTAGCTAACTATGTCTAATTCTGGAGGGATCATGTTATGTTGGGAGCGGTTATTTATAAATCTTAGTGCAAGCAAAATGTTCACATGTTCCAATTCAAAGTGTTACTTATGAGAGATTCATCCGATAATTTCCTTACTACGATGTTTTGTACGCTCTCAATCATCGACAACCGTAACGACACTTTTCCATGTCTTCTCTCCTCGATGTTCATTATAAACTCAAAAATTTGATAGACCAACACGAACTGAATTTAGGGACTGAATTCCTTTTTGGATGGGCGAATGTGACAACTCGCAATTTCAATTCATTTCTCAAGTTTCACTATTTCAACATTTATCGTAAACTAGGTTTACGTGTTCCAAATTCGCGTAACCTTAATGGTTTAGCGGCGAATTCATGATCATATCATCACGAACATTTCATATGGACTAAGTTTAGTCTACATTTCATTAACATCATTTGCATCATGTTAGTTCATTCATGATTTTGCATTTCACCTTAAACGCGTAAATTTTATATTTAATAAACGTTATCGCGTAAGTTATTATTTTGAACAATTAATCCGATACTTCCAAAAATGATCCCGATATATTTTTATACTTACATTTAGTTTATAAAAACTATATTTTGAGTTTACCTAGTGTTCTAAATTTATTCTGTACATAAATCGTTAAAGTTATATTATTACGACACTTTTCTTAAAAATTACACGATAATTATTTTATCACTCAAATTTCACAAGGAATGTATTTTTACAATTTTTATGAACTCATGATACTCTACTTTGATCTATTAAAATTTCTTTTACCTAAAATTTCCCTAAATACACTAATATATAAAAAAACCTTACAAGTTACATTTAACTACACACTTTACTTGCACATATTTAACAAATTTTATACAATATAAAAAAAAAAAAAAAAAAAATAGATATTTATCAAATTCCTCCCCCCTTGGCCGACCAAGGGGGAGGTAACATTAATTGTGGTATGGTTTTCTTGATTGTTTAGAATTTTACACTACTTAAAGTCTTATACTTTCATTTCACTCATTCATGTATCTCAATTATTCACAAGTGTTAGAAAGCTTTTCCTCTCTTTGTTTCTTCATCTAAAACCGGTCATCATCAAGGAGTAGCAAGAATTCATAAATTTTCCAAGCTCAAGAGTTTAAACAATCTAGAATTACACTCTTATTAAGGTTTTGAAATAAAAACCTAGGGTGTTTAGGTTAAACCTTTGTTCTTTGCACCTCATCATAATAGCTTGTAAGCATATTTCTATCATTTTACATCTTTCACTTTCATTTCATATTTATTTCTACATATTTGGAGCAAACATGCAAGACTTGTGTTGTTTATACCATTTTTACATGATTTTTAGAGTTATATATATATAAAGGTCATCCTATAATTATTCCCTTGATATATTTTGGTCTTGATGATGTTTAGGAACCCATGACACCCTAAGAAGGTGTATGGTAGGATTAGATTAGCTTTGGAGTTGATTTGAAGGGATTGGAATAGGTTTAGTACGAGAAAAACTATTTTCGACAAGTATATATAGTGGTCTGTTCTTATTTTGTTTTTCTGGAAAATCCGACAGTAGGCACGAATTTTTGGCCTTGATATTTAGAAAATATACTTTAAAACGAATCCGTGGCCGCTTGAACGGATTAAAACGGAGTTATAACGAAGAAGTTATGAATTTTACAAGTTTAACGACGAAATATATATTTTTCTGAAATTTCAGCAAGGTATTTATATTTTGTACGAGTCAAAAACGAGCCTTAAGCTTCACAAATTATTTCGACTTATCAAAAATATATTAGTATACTTTGATACGAAGCTAAGGACGTATTATACGTAGAAAACGGATTTATAACGACAAAGATATACACGTTTTCATAAAATTGCCGTAACTATTATTTTTAGAAAAACTATATTATTTTTACGAGATAAGTGTTACGGTAACTAAAATGACCATATTGAAGGCTGTTTTTAACAATGATGTGGAACTTTTTGTAACGAAATGTCTTCTAATAAAATCGAGATCACCAAGCATATTTTTCAAAACGACCAACCGTTTGTATAGCGGAGTTGTAATAAATTAATTACGGTTGCTTAAACTTTGCCGAAACTCACTTTTTACACAACACTTGGACAAAATCACCATATTTAACCTCCATTATCTTTATGTTCGAGACCTCTATGACGAAAACTCCTGTACTAAAACTTCTAGATTTTGATACAAACTTTCCAAAACCGTCGAGTTCGTTTCCTAACGTTCGACGTACACCATTTTACGACTAGTTTTTCGAAGCCATTTTTGTCACTTTCATGAAAATTCCGACGACATTATTTTACGACGAAAAGTGAAAATTTCACTATAAATCATTACGAAACCGTTGTAGGATGACATTTTGACGTAAATACTTGTAAAGTAATTTAAGAATGGTCAAGACGTCAAAAGAGAATTTTTCGACGATAAGTATTATTTTCAAAACTCACAAATGGTATAAATAACATACGAAATGCATGCATAACGTTACATCATAACTCATTACGTATCATATCATTCATAATAGGTCATTTTCGAGATTCACGCTACATTTCAGTGTATCCACTTTTGCCATCGCATTATTGTCCAAGTGAGTCATAGCCCCAGTTTTCCTCGTTTTAATTATTTATGAAACTCTTTGGGGGAGATGCATGCTCAATGATTTTTATTACATTCATGACTATTTGCAAATTGTATGTTTATCCGAACTGAAAGTTTAGTCATGCAAAGTAACAGTATTGCCATACTTAGAATTTCCATATCATAATCATTGGACTGATGGTCTTGGTATAATCATTGAACTGATGGTCTGGGTATAATCATTGAACTGATGGTCTTGGTATAACCAGTGAACTAATGGTCTTGGTAGAATCATTGAACTAATGGTCTTGGTACAATCCTGAGCTAATGGTCAAGGAACAATTTGAAACCGTACGAATTATGTGTTATATTAAGTAACTGTGGATACATTAAGTTAGGCACTATTTTGTGAATTCATTTGACGATGTGGGCTTGAACATAAACTATATTACATTTTGGCAATGGGTTGTGAATACACAGGTTGCAAGTTTTGTATGGGCGGAACTTGGAACTGAGTGGATTTACAATGCCTTTGCTGCATAAACGATTTTTGAAAGGCTTTACATTTCAACACAAACCCTATGAACTCACTCAACCTTTGTGTTGACACTTTTTAGCATGTTTTATCTCAGGTATCTAAGGCATTCACTTCATGGCATGCATTTGGACATCATGGAGTCGTGATGACGACTCGTCTCACTTGAGTTTTACGTACTTTAAAACATCGTTTGAATTGTAACAAACTTATTTCCGCACAAGTTGATTTTCTTATGGGACCTATACTTTGTAAATTCTGATTGTTTTATTAAATCAAACGATGTTCTTTTCAAACGACACTTTAGGTCGTTCAATATATCTGTAACTGTGATGCTATGACAGTCAATCCCCAGGAATTCCATTCCGCTGCAAAACAGGTAATTTGGGGGTGTGACAGATTGGTATCAGAGCTTCGGTTATAGAGAACTAGGTTGCATCATTGACCCTAGACTATAACTACATCATCATAGCATCTCATCATTTCATTATAAGTGCACGTTCACTTTACATGCGGTTTATACGTACATTTTTCGAGTTATTTACTTTCATTTCAAATCGATTGTCACATGGATGCCCTTAAATGCCCATTCCATTATTCTTTCTTCATACTCCAATGTCGAGAATGCCTTGTTATTCCCCATCAAAATTTCAACATCAATTGACTCATCACCGATAACGTCGAATGCCGAGATAAACCCTTAAGTAGGGCAAAGTCACTCTCACTCCTTTGTTTCATCACTAACATGTCGAGTTACACGTTACTAACACATTAAGTCACTAAACCATTATACATTTGAAGCACTTACGACATCTCATAACCCATTTCTTAGGAAACCGTCGATCATTTTGAAAAATAACCTCAAACTTATCATTTCTTATCACATCTCTTTGGAGCGTTTATTATTGACATCGGACTTTGCTACATCTCACCTTTCCTTTTATTTTGAAGAAGATATGGCGCCGAAGAAAGCTACACCCGAATTGACACTAGCGGCTATTCAAAAGTTGGTAAGGGATAGCGTAGCCGATGCTCTAAGGATTGAAAGGGAAACGGTGGCTGCTGCTGCTGCTGAGGCCGCGGCTGCTGCTGAAGCCGCTAGGCTTGCTGCTGCTGCAGGAAATGCAGGAGGGTCCGGAATTAAAATCTGTTCGTATAAGGATTTCAAAAGTGGAGATCCCACTAAGTTTAGAGGTACCGAAGGAGCCACTGCCATGGTTCGATGGTTTGAGAAATTGGAGTCCGTGTTTTTGTTATGTAATTTCCCGGATGATAGCAAGGTCAAGTTTGCTACGAGTACCCTACTTGATGGAGCATTGTCGTGGTGGAACTCTTATGCTCAGCCGATGGGAATGGAGAATGCTTTCAAGCTCACTTGGGAGCAATTTAAAGGTTTGGTAACAAAGAAGTTTTGTCCACGTACGGAAGTGAAGAAGTTGGAGACCGAATTCTATGAGTTGGTAACTATTGGGTATGACATTGATACTTACATTCGAAGGTTTCAAGAATTGGCCGTGTTATGCCCATCTATGGTTTCGGATAATGAGAAGCTACTGGAGGCTTTCATTGAAGGACTTCCCGAAATTATTCAAGGTGACGTGACTTCCTTTGATCCGCAAACGATTGAGGAATCTATTCGATTGTCTCAAAAGCTTATGGCACAAGTAGTAAAGAGGGGCAACACCACCAACACCAACCGTAACAACAATACCAACAACCGCACCAACTACCACAATAACCAAAACAACAACTACAACGACGATAACCAAATCAACAACAACAAAAGAAAATGGGAAAATGACCAAGGAGGTTATAATAACAACGACCAAAACCGTAACACTAACCATCATCAACAACAGAATAGAGGGCAAGAAACTGCAATGGTATATGTTGCTGCACCAATGGAAGGCAGAGGTTATGCTGGAACCTACCCACTATGTAATCGATGTAAGTATCATCACACGGGTCTTTGTCCTGCTAAGTGCTACAAGTGTCAACAACTGGGACACCTTGCCAGGAATTGTAGAGGCAAGGCCATGATTACATGTTACAGATGCGGGGAGCAGGGACACTATCGAAATCAATGCCCTCAAAACCAAGGTCAACCAGTTGAAGGTGCTCATGGGAATGCATACATGTTAGGAGGAGGAGAAGCTCATCATGGTCACAACAACGCGGAAGACTGAAGAAGTTTGGAAACTAACAGTCTTAATTTTTCCTTATGTACTATGTTGTACTAAGTTTATGTCTTCCATCATATTCGGATCTTATGACTTAAGATGTACTACTTTTGCTAAACCACTCGTTGTAAAATATTCTCATCTATCGTACTTATTTTCTTTCCGATTTGTTATTACTTACGAGAATTTTACTTCTTTTTACTTTATCGACCATTTTAACGACACGGTTTAAATCCTTGTAAGCATCGAGAGTTATAACAACTAAACCGAACGTCACATCATCGTTCCTTAATTATACATAGCCTAGCTAACTATGTCTAATTCTGGAGGGATCATGTTATGTTGGGAGCGGTTATTTATAAATCTTAGTGCAAGCAAAATGTTCACATGTTCCAATTCAAAGTGTTACTTATGAGAGATTCATCCGATAATTTCCTTACTACGATGTTTTGTACGCTCTCAATCATCGACAACCGTAACGACACTTTTCCATGTCTTCTCTCCTCGATGTTCATTATAAACTCAAAAATTTGATAGACCAACACGAACTGAATTTAGGGACTGAATTCCTTTTTGGATGGGCGAATGTGACAACTCGCAATTTCAATTCATTTCTCAAGTTTCACTATTTCAACATTTATCGTAAACTAGGTTTACGTGTTCCAAATTCGCGTAACCTTAATGGTTTAGCGGCGAATTCATGATCATATCATCACGAACATTTCATATGGACTAAGTTTAGTCTACATTTCATTAACATCATTTGCATCATGTTAGTTCATTCATGATTTTGCATTTCACCTTAAACGCGTAAATTTTATATTTAATAAACGTTATCGCGTAAGTTATTATTTTGAACAATTAATCCGATACTTCCAAAAATGATCCCGATATATTTTTATACTTACATTTAGTTTATAAAAACTATATTTTGAGTTTACCTAGTGTTCTAAATTTATTCTGTACATAAATCGTTAAAGTTATATTATTACGACACTTTTCTTAAAAATTACACGATAATTATTTTATCACTCAAATTTCACAAGGAATGTATTTTTACAATTTTTATGAACTCATTATACTCTACTTTGATCTATTAAAATTTCTTTTACCTAAAATTTCCCTAAATACACTAATATATAAAAAAACCTTACAAGTTACATTTAACTACACACTTTACTTGCACATATTTAACAAATTTTATACAATATATAAAAAAAAAAAATAAAAAAAAATAGATATTTATCAAATTCCTCCCCCCTTGGCCGACCAAGGGGGAGGTAACATTAATTGTGGTATGGTTTTCTTGATTGTTTAGAATTTTACACTACTTAAAGTCTTATACTTTCATTTCACTCATTCATGTATCTCAATTATTCACAAGTGTTAGAAAGCTTTTCCTCTCTTTGTTTCTTCATCTAAAACCGGTCATCATCAAGGAGTAGCAAGAATTCATAAATTTTCCAAGCTCAAGAGTTTAAACAATCTAGAATTACACTCTTATTAAGGTTTTGAAATAAAAACCTAGGGTGTTTAGGTTAAACCTTTGTTCTTTGCACCTCATCATAATAGCTTGTAAGCATATTTCTATCATTTTACATCTTTCACTTTCATTTCATATTTATTTCTACATATTTGGAGCAAACATGCAAGACTTGTGTTGTTTATACCATTTTTACATGATTTTTAGAGTTATATATATATAAAGGTCATCCTATAATTATTCCCTTGATATATTTTGGTCTTGATGATGTTTAGGAACCCATGACACCCTAAGAAGGTGTATGGTAGGATTAGATTAGCTTTGGAGTTGATTTGAAGGGATTGGAATAGGTTTAGTACGAGAAAAACTATTTTCGACAAGTATATATAGTGGTCTGTTCTTATTTTGTTTTTCTGGAAAATCCGACAGTAGGCACGAATTTTTGGCCTTGATATTTAGAAAATATACTTTAAAACGAATCCGTGGCCGCTTGAACGGATTAAAACGGAGTTATAACGAAGAAGTTATGAATTTTACAAGTTTAACGACGAAATATATATTTTTCTGAAATTTCAGCAAGGTATTTATATTTTGTACGAGTCAAAAACGAGCCTTAAGCTTCACAAATTATTTCGACTTATCAAAAATATATTAGTATACTTTGATACGAAGCTAAGGACGTATTATACGTAGAAAACGGATTTATAACGACAAAGATATACACGTTTTCATAAAATTGCCGTAACTATTATTTTTAGAAAAACTATATTATTTTTACGAGATAAGTGTTACGGTAACTAAAATGACCATATTGAAGGCTGTTTTTAACAATGATGTGGAACTTTTTGTAACGAAATGTCTTCTAATAAAATCGAGATCACCAAGCATATTTTTCAAAACGACCAACCGTTTGTATAGCGGAGTTGTAATAAATTAATTACGGTTGCTTAAACTTTGCCGAAACTCACTTTTTACACAACACTTGGACAAAATCACCATATTTAACCTCCATTATCTTTATGTTCGAGACCTCTATGACGAAAACTCCTGTACTAAAACTTCTAGATTTTGATACAAACTTTCCAAAACCGTCGAGTTCGTTTCCTAACGTTCGACGTACACCATTTTACGACTAGTTTTTCGAAGCCATTTTTGTCACTTTCATGAAAATTCCGACGACATTATTTTACGACGAAAAGTGAAAATTTCACTATAAATCATTACGAAACCGTTGTAGGATGACATTTTGACGTAAATACTTGTAAAGTAATTTAAGAATGGTCAAGACGTCAAAAGAGAATTTTTCGACGATAAGTATTATTTTCAAAACTCACAAATGGTATAAATAACATACGAAATGCATGCATAACGTTACATCATAACTCATTACGTATCATATCATTCATAATAGATCATTTTCGAGATTCACGCTACATTTCAGTGTATCCACTTTTGCCATCGCATTATTGTCCAAGTGAGTCATAGCCCCACTTTTCCTCGTTTTAATTATTTATGAAACTCTTTGGGGGAGATGCATGCTCAATGATTTTTATTACATTCATGACTATTTGCAAATTGTATGTTTATCCGAACTGAAAGTTTAGTCATGCAAAGTAACAGTATTGCCATACTTAGAATTTCCATATCATAATCATTGGACTGATGGTCTTGGTATAATCATTGAACTGATGGTCTGGGTATAATCATTGAACTGATGGTCTTGGTATAACCAGTGAACTAATGGTCTTGGTAGAATCATTGAACTAATGGTCTTGGTACAATCCTGAGCTAATGGTCAAGGAACAATTTGAAACCGTACGAATTATGTGTTATATTAAGTAACTGTGGATACATTAAGTTAGGCACTATTTTGTGAATTCATTTGACGATGTGGGCTTGAACATAAACTATATTACATTTTGGCAATGGGTTGTGAATACACAGGTTGCAAGTTTTGTATGGGCGGAACTTGGAACTGAGTGGATTTACAATGCCTTTGCTGCATAAACGATTTTTGAAAGGCTTTACATTTCAACACAAACCCTATGAACTCACTCAACCTTTGTGTTGACACTTTTTAGCATGTTTTATCTCAGGTATCTAAGGCATTCACTTCATGGCATGCATTTGGACATCATGGAGTCGTGATGACGACTCGTCTCACTTGAGTTTTACGTACTTTAAAACATCGTTTGAATTGTAACAAACTTATTTCCGCACAAGTTGATTTTCTTATGGGACCTATACTTTGTAAATTCTGATTGTTTTATTAAATCAAACGATGTTCTTTTCAAACGACACTTTAGGTCGTTCAATATATCTGTAACTGTGATGCTATGACAGTCAATCCCCAGGAATTCCATTCCGCTGCAAAACAGGTAATTTGGGGGTGTGACATTAATGCTTGCACCAAGATCGGCTAAGGCAAAGCATTCAACCATTCCTGGAAATACACAAGGTAAGAGAAATTTTCCAGGATCTCCAAGCTTATCGGGAAGCTTCTTCAAGATAACTGCTGAGCAGTTCTCGTTTAGTGGAGTTTTCGCCATCTCAAACAGTTTTTCCTTGTTGCTTAACAACTGTTTGATTGTTGATGCAAACTTGGGCATCAGAATGATAGCATCTGCGAAGCTAATGTCAAAGTGTAGTTCTTGAAATATTTGGAAGAACTTTTCCATTTGTTGAGTAGCTTTCTCGCGGAGCTTCTGTTCATTTAAACGTGATGGGTAAGGAATAGAGGATTTGGGTTTCTGATTTTCAACCGGGATGTCATGTGAATCAAAAACAACTCCTGGCTTAGACTTGGGTTTCAGGACAACTTGAGGTTGGACATCGTTGGTACCTCCGTTATTAGTAGGAAGTTCCTTGTCCTTTGTCGCCTCATGTTCACGTTCCACTACCTTAGGAGAAGAAGAAGAAGAGGTAGGAGGAACAATGGGTCCTTCGTATGATACACCACTTCTTGTTGTGATCGCTTTAGCATCGCCCCTCGGGTTAGCGATCATGTTGCTTGGAAGTTTTCCTGAGCCCGAGGGTTGATCATTTAAAGACTTCTTTAGTTCAGCGATCTGAGTGATCAACAATCTGTTTGTCTCCTCTTGAGACTTCATGAATTGTTTTAAAAGCTCATCAGATGTTGATACTGGAGGAGGTGGAGGGAAATTTTGAGGTCGTATGTTTTGATTATAACCTTGTTGTTGAAAATTCCCTTGGTTAGGATTCACATTTCCCTGAAATTGATTCCCTCGATTGAAATTGTTTTGATTAAAGTTTCCTTGATGTTGGAAACCTTGATTTGGTCCGGGATAGAAATTACCTTGGTTTTGATAACCTTGGTTCATTCTAGGTTGGTTCTGATTCCGGTTTTGCATGTTAGGATTCTGGTTAAAACCGGGTGGTCCCTGATAAGTATTAGCACGGTAGTTTGGTTCATTTTGAGGACGGTATTGATTACCTCCCTGATGTGAAGTACCGGCTATAGCATTGGCTTCAAATGGACTACCATCTGTGGCAGTACAGTTGTAGTATGCATGAGGGCCACCACAAGTGACACAGACCTCGACTTTCTTCACTTCACCATGTGATGGTGTTTGTGTGAAAGTGACTTTCTTTTGGTTAGCAAGAACCAAAGCCTGAATAGCATCCGTGAGTTTGTCAATCTTAGCATCGGTGCTAGATGTACTCACGTGAGATGAAGTAGAAGGTCCTGCATTAGACTGAGACTGATATGTCTTTGTTCGTACAAGGCGGACCTGGGACTTGTTTTCTATGATTTGCAAGGCTTCTTTTGTGGTCTTGCTCAGGAAATTACCTCCCGCGGAGGCATTTAAAGAGTCTTGGTCAGCTTGGCTCAGACCATTGTAGAAAGTATCCATTTGCATTAACTCAGAAAAACCATGATGCGGACACTTTCGGAGCAACTCTTTATAACGATCCCATGCCTCACCGAATGATTCATCAAATCTTTGAGTGAATTTCATTATCTCATTCTTAAGACTTGTAGTTCGGGATGGAGGATAGAATTCGTTAACAAACTTAGTGACTAAATCCTCCCATGTCTCAATGGAACGAGGGGGTTGTTTCTCAAGCCAAATCCGGGCTTGTCCCTCTAAAGAGAATGGGAACAGAAGAAGCTTAATTGCTCCATGTGGGACATTCTTGTATTTGATGGTCGATGCAATCTTGTTGAACCATCGAATATGTGCATGAGGGTCGTCCCGCTCAAAACCATAAAATTGGCTTTGGGTTACAAGATTAAGCAACCCGGTTTTGAGCTCGAAGGTATCAGCCACGATGGCTGGGACAACAATGGCATCTCCGTAACCCTCGATGGGTGCTTGGAGAAGCTCTTTCATCGGTTTATCTTCTGCCATTACGACAGGGGGTGGTGGTGCTAGACGTTCCTCAGTCACGGTTGAAGGAGCAGAACGTCCTCTACGTCTACGTGGAATACTTACAAGCTCTGAAAGTGGACTTGTGGAGTTGGAAGAACGAGTGCGCATGCACTAAGTATAAAAATCAGTTTTCAAAAACAAATGCGAGGCAAAACGACAAGTGAACTTGAACCAATAATCACAAGATGAATGGCTTCTTTGAAAAAGGTACACCACTCACAAGGATACAAAGGCAAGTTTTGATCTTTAAGATTGGGAACTTATTAATGTTCACACCCCCAGTTGGTAGGTGTTCTGCCTTGGTTTGCGGTGGTTGATTTTTATGTATTTATTAAGCAAAGAAAACAGAAAATCTTTTTGTATTTTTATCTTTTATATATATGTAGAAACAAAAGAACAATATTTTTGTGTTTTATATGTTTTAAGATGTTTTTGGATTTTTGGATTTTTATAAGAAAATATAAATATATATAGATGGTATGAACAAGGAGTGAATATTCAAATCACTAATCTGCTAAACGTAAGACTATTAGCACAGCTCCCCGGCAGCGGCGCCAAAATTTGATTGGCTCCGAACGGTCTATCTTTTATTAGTCAACCACTTGTGAATGGTCAACCATAAAAGTCAAACAGCTCAGAACAAAATGCAATTAAGTCCAGAGGAGTTTAGTGTTTCCCCAGGTCGTTAAGTCCCAACGAGCTGTGCGATTGAATAGCTAAACGCGTAGTGATCGGGTGATATTGAACAGGAAAGGGGTTATGATTTGGAATAATTACACCTAAAGAGAAAGTTTGTAAATTACAGGGGCTTAAATGCAAATTAAAGAAAATTAAAATATTTAACTTTAATTAAAATATTATTTAACTATTAAACCTAATTTAAATTATTAAAATCTAATTGAAATTACTTAAGATCTAATTAAAGGATTTTTAAATTACAAAACTAGTTACAAATAAAAGTTATAAAAGTATAGATTATATAAAACTTACTTATTAAACTTAAATTCTAATTATAAGATTTATTATCTGAGTATTATTAATTATAAACTAATTTAAACTATTAAATAATTACCTAAAAATTAAGAAATTATAAAATAAAGCTAGAAAAATGAAATTATGACTTAGATAAATCTAAAATATTATAAAACTTATTTTAAAACTGAAAATATATTTATTACACTATTTATGTATTTATTATTAATTAATTACTGTTTATTAATTATTTAAAACTAATAAAAATTCTAATAAATACTAAATGACCTAAGAAAAATCTAAAACTTTTTATATAAATACTAAACAAGTGCAGAAAACTAGGAAAAATATAAAAATGAAAAGTGTTTTTTGAAAAAGCAGAAAAATAAGCCAAATGGCTTAAATAGAAGCTGTCACTATTTTTATTTTTGGTTTTTCTTGAATTTTCTTTTACAAAACTATTTTACTACTGAAAATAAGCAACTTTTGTGAAGACACATTTTAGGGAACTCAAAGATAAGCCGAATGCAAGGCAATAAGCTCAACAAGGAGCTTTTTGGCTTAAAAGTGAGGTTATAAGCTCACAACAAGCTAACAAGCTGGAACCAAAGGTTGAATAAGCTAGAAACAAGTTCTGGGAACTTAGAATAAGCAACAACAACAAGAAAAACACTCTGAACAAGCAGAAATAAGGAATAAGCAAAACGGGAGGTTTGTGAAAAAGAGCTTAAAAGAAGCAAGCAAATAAGCAGTCTATAAGCTAAATAAAAATTAACTAAAAATAACCTAATCAAGATGAGCAACAAAATATTATAAATATAAAAGCTTAAGTCCTATCTCCTAATATTAAGCCCTACACGAAATTCACAAGTTTATTCAAAAATGGGTTTCTAAGAAAATTTGACTTTTGAAGAAAACCTATTGTTTGACTTTATTGAGCTTTGATCTAATTCTACTTACTAATAATGATTAAATAAGCTAAAATGAGACTATAACAAGCTACTTTAACTACTTGTGAACCGATATTAAGATTATGGACTTTAGAAACCTTAACAGTGAACAACTATTGAGCATACAATGGAAATTTGACTTTTAATCAAAGAACACTTAGTTAATATGGTTTAACTGAGATATTGGTGTACATCACACAAGAACAACAACACAAACAGCTTGGATCACAGATAACCCAACTATTCCAAACATCCCTTTAAAAAGCCAACTTTGTAATTTTCAATGCAAGATACTGCATAAGTCCATGAATCTGATATCTAATGACATAATATGCTATAAGAAGCTGAAATGAACGATTAAACACCAATAATAACAACAATATACTGAAAATTACAAATATGCTATATTACTAGGAAAAATGAGCAACTGAGTAATGAAAAGATTTCAAAGAACAAGCATAAGATTTTAAGCTTTATGTTAATTCAAATACACTAATGAAACATAAAAATACTGATAAAAGCACATAATCAGCTAATCTACAGTTAATTGCTAAAAATGAGAAATTTGGCTTACAAATGAAACATGACTGAGAATAAGGAACCAAGGACCATAAGTAACCACCTACACTCCCCAAGGAGTTCTAATTCCCAATGCAATCCAAATTCCACCTTTCTCATCTTCATTCTTCATAATCACTGGACTTTTTATTTTATCTATTTTTTTTAGCTATTTTTGTGATTTTTAAGTAAACTGGATTAAAAGGTCTCTAAATGATATCCAAGCTTTAAAAACTTATAAGTGCACTGAATTAAGCTTAATGGAACAAGAAACAACAAGTTTCAACAATCTTAAGTGAAATTGTCAATTTCACCTAAAATTGCTAAATCTGAATTTAAAGAGCAAGATTGAAATTTAAGGTTCAAGAAAGGTTTAATTGCATTAAATAAACTGAGTACAACATGATTTAAATGAAAATTATAACTGAAACTTGAAATTACACTATTACGTTTGTCTAATTTACACTACTCTTAATTCTAAACTAATAATTCATCTCTGCTGCTTCTCTTTTCTTAAATAAAGGTCTTTTGATGTCCTTGCAGACTTTTGAGACTATCCCACCAATTCTGAGCCTTTGATTTAGTCAGAATCATCCTAGCCGTTTAAAACACCTTTTGGCGCCAAAAAAAATCTTAATGCCAGTTGGGGTTGCGTAAAGCAGTTTTAGGGGCATTAATTGGTTTTGGGAAGTTGTAAAGGTGGAGGGGACAAGGAAAATAAGGTTTAGTGGCCAAGTTGGTGTTTTGGTGATGAGGTGGTAGGAGCAGGTAGCCAGGTGGAGGGTGGAAACCGTGGAGGTGGAAGGGGAAAATGAGGGTTGACTGTTTGACCCCGGTTTTATATTTAAGGGGATTGGGCTGGGATTGATTTGGGCTTGGGTTTTATTTATTTTGGGTCCGGTTGGTTTGTAGTAGTATAGAGCCCAAGGACCAATGGTGTATTATTTGGATTCTCAAGGACCGAACCTGCCAATTTTTCAAAGTTATTCCAAGGGTCAATCTTGCCAAGTTTCATTAGTACAAGGACCATAAAAGATAATTTTCCATTTTTTTAAACTTCCAAGGACTATTTTTGCCAATGTTGAAACTTGAAGGACCAAACTCGTAAATTCTCCAAACTTTTTACCCAAGGATCATTTTTGATAAATTTTGATTTTAAAAGGACTTGGGTTGACTTTTATTCCAAAACAAATGCTCAGGGACTGATTTTGTCAGGATTTGAAAGTTGAGGGACTGAAACTGCCAATTATGCAAACTTAGCTCATTTTTCATCTGTTTTTAAACATTTTGCATCTGAAACATATAAAATACAATCCTTGGATATATTTTGTATTTTGCTGCATATTTGAGTGTTTTTAAGTGTTTTGGCAGCTCATATAAGACAAAAATGATGAGTATTTACACACTCATCAAGATGCAAAAAAAGTTGAAAATAGAAAAACATAAGGTTTTCAAAAAAATTTAAAATTTTTTCACAAGGCAGAGAACGTTGGTGCATAAAAAAATGTTGAAGAAAATTATCGGGATTTGATTCTTTACAGGGGTTTTTAATACACAAAGAGTTACAGTTTAATACAAAAATAAATTTTTGATGCACAAAATTTTCATTTTTTATGTTATGTACGATGAAATTTTCAATACATAGACTAAAAGGAAGTTGGGTGCATTGACGAGTTTTTGATGGAAAGATGTCGATTTACTAAATATTAATGTGGAAGTTGGGTGCATAAACGAGCTTTTGATGAAAAAGATGTCGATTTACTAAATTTTAATGTGAAATTTTTTTTCCAACAATTTATTTTCAATAAAACTATACATTTTTAGAAAAACTTGCTTCACAAATTTTTTATCCACCAACGTCTCTTATCATCTTGTGGAATTTATTGAGAATTTTTTTTAAAACTTTTTACCTTTTTAATACATATTTACGCTTCCCGCGATTATTTGTTTTTTTATTTTAACTCTGCGTGTTAATACAAAATAATGTTTATGTGAGAGCAACATGATATACAATGATTTATTTTCCATCGGATCAATCACATCTATGTCATAGATCAGAAACTAAGAATTAAAAAGAAAAAAAGAATTTATTAAAGTTTATAATTTATTTTTTTATTATAACTTTGCCCGTTAATACAAAATAATTTTTATGTGAGAGCAACATTTTTGGGATCGCTCCTAACACGTAAATAGAACGACATTTACGAGATTACATTATGTATCTTATTTAGCCAAAACACATGGGCTAGTTATGTAATAGTGTAATAATTATGTATGTGTTAGGATATAAATACACTCCTAGACTTCACTAAGAGGGTGAGACTGATTTGTACATTTTCATCTTTTATCAATAATAAACACATGAGCCTTGATATATGGACTTAAAAGGTACCCTTTTTCTTTAACCCTTTTTAGCCTCTGGCTGGGGGAGAGGAAGGATTTTACTCTTACTCAAACCAGATACTCCAAATGCAGTAAGTGAAAAAGAAACATCAAAATATAATTGGGTCCCAGCAAGATCTGTTCAAAAGATACAACAAGTGCAAAAGAAACAGCCCAATGGCATACAGCAAATACTACCTGCTCACTAGGGATTCGATTTTAGAATATTTACCATATTTTCACACAAAATATAGGTGGTGCTTAAGCTCAGCTGGCTATCATGGATTCATGGCGTTAGTTGTTCCATTATTCTGCATTCCCGCGTTTCCCTGGAGTTGAAGCAAAAGAAATAAACACAACCGCACATGTCATCTCAGAGGATGACAGTTACAATCACTTTACCTAAAGTCCGTTAATTTGGGTATCATTTATCTCAAACGAGTCAGTGAGTAGAGTAGAAACTTTGAGGGAAGTGGTCAAACGGGTTGACGGTTGTCCAAAGTCTATCATAAATACATAGAGCCTTTATAGTTTTCTTATGTGAAGATTTAGATTATTTTACAATAATTTTTGTTTTGTAAATATATTTATCAGAGTCACTGTATTACCAAAAAAGTTGTTAAACAAAATGGAGAAAAATGTGTTTGAAAATCAGCCCAAACCCATTTGACCCGTTATTCAACCCGTCTCGCCTGTCCATCTTGTCAGTTGTCACCTTTATGTTATTATGAGAAAACCGAGAAACAACATGGTACCTTCTCAAGAGCATTTGATGCACCAGAGGGATCTTGTATCTGCTTCTGTAAGAGTTCAACACGACTTCTCAAGACTTTGTTCTGTGCTTCCTTCTGAAGACACAGTTCTCACATTAAAAAAAAGTACTTTCTCCAGTCATCAAAAAACTTGTATAAAATAATTGAAAGGGTAACGAGCTAACACACCTTTTCCAGCATATTTTTAAGGTTTTGGATCTCATTCTTTTTTGATGTGACCAATTCTCGTGCAACATCTTTGATGTTTGTCCTGAAAAGCATATTTATCATCTCTCATATGAATTCTAACCTCATGCGTATAGAACATGCACATGTATAGCTTCATGCATGCAGTATATAATTATGTTACAGCTTACCAGCCTCTAATTTGGTGCCATCGTAATCAAATCTTCATTATCACAACAAAATGTACCAAGTGAACTACATAAAGGGAATGATAAATACTGTCGCAATTTCACTCCCATATACAGACCTTTACTCAACATTCATCAAGTGAGATTACAAGTATCTTTGTGTGTGGTTGTCGAGTGTCAGACGATAGTGGTGAGATTAGAAAAAAAAAAAAGGTGGGTCAATATACAAATGATGTGCATGCATGAACATTGACATAGTTGAACTTCAAATTGCCTTCTTGTTTGAACAAATACGAATCATTGCCAGTTTCCAAATATATGATTTGATAATGGGTTGAATTTTTATTTCTGTAATCCAATTAAAACCAAATTATATGACTAAGCAGCAATTACAACATTGATAATCATGCAGGATAGGCCATTTTAACCGGTTCATGATGTGCTAATTTTTAGACTTCCAGTATATTTGTTAATGGCAAAGGAACAACTTGAGTTGACTTGAGGGAGACAGTTTCTACGAAAAATATGAACATAGACTTTGAATATATTAATATGAGAAGAGTGGAAGTGGCAGTTGCATACTTATCAGGATAAAGCGGATCCAAAGTTTGTTTGTCCACAAGTTCCTCTACAGTATCAAGAACATTACCAACCTGCAACCAAAGAAAATCACAATGCAAATATGAAAAAGGAATGAAACTCGTGTGCACAGAACTTGCTTCCGCCAAAATGCTAATTAGCAGATAAACTAGTGCTTTTTTAGTGTCGTAAAAGATGTGCAGCTATCGTGACAAAAGTACACACCCTTAAGCTAAAGTCTTTTCCATCACAAAAGACAGTCTTTTTTACGATATAATCAGGCCCCATGATTTTGAGACTATTTAAGATAACGCATAGGTTGATGTGCCCTTTATCATAACGAGATGTCTACTTGCTTTACAAGTGAATTTAAAAAAACTTAAGATACATATACATTTCAGCTTGACAATGCAGAAAACTATAGTCACAAAAAGAATACCTTAAACTCCTGGCACAAATCGGCAAACTCGTCCTGTCAAATAGAAACACAAGGCATTAGGATTTGAACATCAGAATCTGCTCCAGGTCTCATGATCATTCATGATGCATCCAAAAAACTAGAGTAATCATTGCTGCAGAACTTTTGGAACCTTATTTATTACTTAGAAGTTGGCGAAGGAAATCTTTATTACTGTTGATAAATTTAAGAGCCGGTAACCACAAGGGGTGACCCAAGGGTAAGAATACCAACCTTCCAAAGAGGGGGTCAAGGGTTCGAATCCAACGGGGAGAAAATTAATCCCTTTGTGGCCACAGAGGTCCACCTGTGCCGACTCCGGGCTATCCAAAAGGGTAGTCTCCCTGGGATTAGTCGGCTCGCAATGTCGAGTTGCAAACCCAGGTAACCCAATAAAAATAATAATAAATAAACATATATAAAATAAAAATAAAAATAAAAAACTAAGAGCCTGTCATATATATCTGGATTATACTGTTTTTCATTAGTGAAAAATGGAAGGTATGATAGAGTTTTGATATGCTGACTTCAAGTGATCACGAAAAAACTCTTGCGTGCTCTGTCAACTTACTCACTAAATACTTGTGGATTAAATATAAGCGACTCTGGGAAGATATGAACAAGCCATGTCCGTAGGGGACTTGTATCATTTTGATGACTAACAAGACACTAACACCTAACCAGGTCATGTCCCAGCAACTTAAGAAAAATGGAACTCAAACCTGAACTGGTGTCCAGTTTGTTTTGCATGTCATCTCAGTTACTAAAAAATTCATGTTTTCTACACTTCAAGGCAGCTCATTCCTACAATTACTCTCTTATTACATGTACTGACATTTGTTTTTTATGTTCTAGGTATTTTATCTATATGAACTCAATTTGAAACTTTCTCTCCCTACTTACAACATAAATATGGCTAACATTAAAAACTAGCAAGAATCCTCTTGTAGTAACAGACCTGACAAAGTGTGGTAGAAAAATAAAAACAACATACTGTAGAAGGCGGCAAGAACCTGTCTGAATAAACACGCCTACAATATAGATAGAAATATTCCCTTGAGTTTATCTCAGTCTGTTCCTACGTTTCATGTTTTGACACGTTCCCATGTTTTATGATTTGACTAAACTTTTGGGCTGTAACTGGCATTTTCTGACTGTAATCCTCTATGTCGTGCGGAAGCATAAACTTTCTCAAAGCCTTAACCTTTCGATAAATTGTAGTTATCCATGTGACTTGTAAGTAACCATCTCCAAGGTGGCATAGTGGCAAGGTATCCCTACAGTCTCAGAAAAGACCAAGGCTCAAACCTCATAGCGCGAACATCTTGGGATGGCCACGGAAAAGTTTGGAAACAGCCACGGGAATAGCGGTTGGGCCGACGTAAATCAGAGCAAAAAAGGCTCGACTTCCCCAGGTGATCGGGATCCTTCTCCATTATCCCGTTTCATGTGACTTGTACTAAAGATTTGCCTCTATTGTGGTGGTGCCTCGTCCCCTAATACTAAATTCCTAGCATTATATTTGCTAGTCACTTATTTGTATCTTTAGCTACATCTCATGAATCATGGTCCCCTGATACCAGTTACCCACACTACCCCAACGGGCAACAGTAAAGTCTAGAAGAAGCAATACTATTCAGTGTTAGTGTGTTACTACACCTACCAGTTATAGTCTTATGTATCCAGAACATAGAAAGCTACTAGATAATCCATGCACGTATAGAGATAGTTATAAAATCACAATACATCAGTTGCTATGTCTGACATAGTTTATTCAATGAGTGTGATAGTCACTGTCTACTCACTGGTAATTTTCATGTCTTTATTAGGTGTTTATGGTACACAAACTGGTGACTGTTTGTTCAATACTACTTGGAATTACTTGTTGGAAGATAGAGTTATATGTTGCTTGTCCCTATGATTTGCTTATGCTGTCCAGATATTCACATTCCACTAGTTAATGGTTTGACCAAGAAACAAGTGATTCTGCTCATGTACTAATTTGCTCATTTAATGTTGCTGATATCAATATTCTGGTCTGATCTGGCGATGCTCTTCCTGTTATGCCTCTTCTATTTAGGTATGCTGCATCGGTGACTAGTGTACTTGAATTGTCGTTGGTCTGATGTTATACATGAAACCTGAGTTGTGGTGATAAAACTGATAGCTAATTTGGGTTAGCTGTTCATATTTGTTCAGACTAGACTAGTAAGGGCAGACAGAGGACATCCTATCACCAAATACCCTCCCAACATAAACAACTGTGGCTAAGATAATGATAGCCGTGCAGGTCATGTGGCTCAGTAGAGTGAATGAAACCAGATACCATCTAGTACTATTAACACGAGTACAAAGAAACTACAGAGTTTCTTTTTCAGCCTACACGTCCATGTCACGTGCCTTTTCCAAACTGGTTTAGGTAGAGTTTTTTTCCACTTCCCATAAAAATGGGATTAAAAGGAGAAAATGGGGCTGATAAAATTCTATAAAATTTGGCTGATAAAATCCTATAAAAATGGGGAAAAGTAACAAACACCTTTGTATGTGATTAAAAGAAGAAAAACAGCAACGTGGTTATTTTTCAGCCAGCTTTAAGTAAGAACGAGATCAAAAGTAACCAAGGAATGATACTCCACTTAAACTACTTGCAACCCTTTTTATGTCATTTGAACCTTTTTCCTTCCAAAATGAAATTCCAAGTCAAACACAAATATAAGTATCATTACTCGGTTACTCGCTATTAAACTGCAAAGTGAAGTCTAGATTATCAAACAAGTAAATAACTGTATAACACCACAACATTGCGCAAGAACATGGTAAGCGCAAAAAATGAACATATAACATACCTCGATATTCTGATGCAAAGATATGATAACCTGAGAAATTACAAAGAAAAAAGATCAGCAGTTAACCAAGATTATAACGTAGCAGTGGCAGACATGTATAATACCTGGATATATAGGCTATAGAGACGCTCTTGCTCTGCCTGGGTGAATGATGGAAACGATTTGCAGAACTCCTTCAGGTATATGACATACACAAAAGTATATATTTAAACAAGTGATGCAAATTCGAAATAAAGCAAAACAAACAGACAGTGCTGAGACAAACTATTTCTTTCAAATAATAAGGGTTACACAATTTTCGATTATCACTCTATTTCACAAAGTTCTAATAAACTCCCCAGACTTTATAAGCATCATTAAATAGTGGCGTGTGATATGACCACCCAGCCTTTATATCAAATTGTATTCTGATCTTCGTGTCAGAAGTAACTAAGCGGTTATTTTCTATAAACTGATTAATTCATAAAAGTGCCCAATTCATTGTAATCCTCTAAAACATTTAAAGCTGTATTCATTTATTTAGTTAGGTCAAACAGACCCCAAGTGACATCGTGACGACACAATGCACTTACAAATCAATGCTGAATATTAGACAATTAAGTTGTATTTATATATTATTATATTAGAGGGATTAGAGTGTAATTATCTCTTCTATATAATCCCCTGGATGTAATCATGATTTACACAATACAATACACAATATTACGATTCTCTTTACCAAGTTTATCTTGGTATCAGAGCTAGGGTTTTTTTCTTTCTCTTAGCACTACAGTGCTCCCTCCACAAGTCGTCCATAACAACAATAGCAACACCTGCTATCGATAATGGCAATTACAGCCTTTACTTCCGCCGAGAAAACCCTCCACTGTCACCATAAATTTGGTTTTACATTATCTCCTAACAATTATGGCTACTGGAAAGCCATGATTCAGCCCTTTCTTGTTACCAATAACCTGTTTGGTTATATTGATGGTTCAATTCCCTGCCCACCGATTACTATCACCCCTTCCTCATCAGGAAAAGACACAATACCTGCCCCACAACCAAATCCAGATTACACAACATGGATTTCTAATGATGCTCACGTACGTATGTTACTTGTTTCTACCATCTCCGAGGCATCATTCCAACATGTTCAAGGGAACACTTCCCGTGATCTTTGGCTATCTCTTGAACGTGCTTATGCACCTCACACGGCTTCTAGAGAATATACTCTGAAAACTCAACTTTTAAAGTTGGAGATGAAAGCTGATGAAACTTCCTCTGCATACCTGACTAGGGCTCAGGAATATTCTGATGCTCTTGCTAATATTGGCGAACCTGTGAAAGAAAAAGACTTGGTGATGTTGGTTATATCTGGTCTTCGAGAAGAGTATAATGGCCTGAAATCCACCCTCCTTGGCCGCCAATTTGCCACTGCCTTTGCTGAACTCCATGGTCTGTTATCAGATCATGACTACATGATTAAGAAATCAGCCACTGAAATCCCACCAGCTCAAGCATTCACCGCTGCTGTCAACACTCGTACCACAGCAGGATCTGTATCCACCTCGTCCACTTCTCAACCGGATCAGTTAAAGGCTGTCCAGCAGCTTCTGTCACAACTTGGCCTTCAAGTTCAGCCATCTACCCAACAACCTGCTCAAGCTTTTTATACCAACAGATCTGGGAATAATCGTGGCCGTGGTCGTGGACGTGGTTATGGTCGCGGAAATTACACCAACAGGAATCAAGGAGGAAATTACACCAACAGGAATCAAGGAGGTAACCAAACTCAGTTTAGTTGGGCTTCTAATCAAAATGTTGTTTTTGGTACTTGCAATAGGTGTGGAATTGGTCATATCCCGTCTCTCTGCCCTAATCGTGATCCTGCTACCATAAGATCAAGACAGTCACCTTCAGCCAACTTCACCAATTACGGGTCACAAGCGTCAACCTCTGGGCTTTGGGACACGGGTTCTAGCCACCATGTTGCACCAGACCTCTCTAGCTTTGATAACGCCGAGGCCTACTATGGTGAGGACAATCTTCATGTTGGCAATGGTAAGGGTTTACCCATTTTACACATAGGTTCCTCGCGCCTTTATTCACCGACAAAAACCTTTTCCCTTAACAACGTACTCCATGTACCTCAAATAAAACAAAATCTACTTTCTGTTCAAAAATTTTGTCTTGATAATCATGTGTATTTTGAATTTCACTCATCTTTCTTTGCTGTGAAGGACGAGTCTACACACACTATCCTCCTCATGGGTCCCAGCAATGATGGTCTCTACTCCTTTCATCTACCTCAGAGTCACTTCATTTCCGACAAAGTTGCTTTTTCAACAGCTCGTGCCTCCTCCAACACATGGCATCAAAGACTTGGACATCCACATCCACAACTTTTGAAGTCTATGTTATCTAAATATAGTTTACCTTTACAGAACAATTGTTCTAGTACTTTCTGTGATTCGTGTTCAGTTGGAAAATCTTCTAAACTGCATTTGTTGCCATCTATCTATAAGAGTTCTCACATTTTGGATTTAGTTTTCTGTGATGTGTGGGGCCCTGCGCCTGTTACTTCTTTTGATGGTCACAATTATTTTTTGTTGTGTGTTGATCACTATTCTCGCTTTATGTGGATTTTTCCTCTGAAATTAAAATCTGATGTCTTTAACACCTTTAAGCGATTTTTGGCTATGGTTGAACGACAGTTTAATACCAAACTTAAATCTGTTCAAACTGACTGGGGAGGTGAGTTTAGAAATCTTTCTCATTTCTTCTCCCCTCTTGGAATCACTCATCGTCTTTCTTGCCCTCATACTAGCGAACAAAATGGTTTTGTTGAACGTCGACATCGACATGTGGTTGAAACCGGTCTTACTTTACTTGCTCAATCTCATGTTCCACAACGTTTCTGGCATTTTGCTTTTGAAACAGCAGTCTATCTCATTAATCGTATGCCATCCAGAACAAACTCGAACACCTCACCCTTTGAGCATGTGTTTCATCGCCAACCCGATTTTTCTTTTCTTCGTGTCTTTGGTTGTCGATGCTTCCCTCACCTTCGTCCATATAACAAACACAAAATGGATTTTCGCTCAACTCCTTGTGTGTTTCTGGGGTATAGCACCGCCCATCATGGCTACAGGTGCTACGATCCACAATCTGATCGCATCTATGTTGCCCGTCATGTTCGATTTAATGAACAATCTTTCCCTTTTCAGGTTCCGCCTTCTCCTACTCCCACACCCACTACCACTTCCAACCCCTACGTCTCTACTTACCCATCTCCTGTTCCACCATGTGAACCACAAGACCAGACTACTACCACTCCTGTTCCACCATGTGATCCACAAGACCAGACTATTACCACTCCTCCTGATGTTCCTACGACCCAACAAACTGAACCACCACCTACACACCAACCTTCTAATTTACCTACAGCTCCACCACCTCTCCGTCACACCTATCACCGTCGACCCAAAGTTCACCCCACCACACCTCAACCTACACCCTCTACTACTGCTACTCAGTCTTCTCGCCGTCGTCCAGCCAATCTTCGGCCAAATCCCAAACAAACCAAACCCTTTAATGCCACCTCATATCATACCCACTCTCAACCAGACACTGAACCCACAACCTTTACCATTGCTAACAAGGACCCTCATTGGCGTAATGCCATGGTTGAAGAATATTCAGCGCTTATGAGGAATGGAACTTGGTCTCTAGTTCCACGTGTTCCGAATTCCAATGTGGTTGATTGCAAGTGGGTTTACAAATTAAAACGCGACCAAACAGGGGCAATTACAAGGTACAAGGCACGATTAGTTGCCAAAGGATTTCGACAGCAACTGGGCATTGACTATCAAGAAACGTTTAGCCCTGTCGTTAAATCAACAACCATTCGTGTTGTTCTCTCTTTGGCTGTCACTCAAAAGTGGCCTCTTCGCCAACTGGACGTGCAAAATGCTTTCTTACATGGTCACCTCACCGAGACTGTTTACTTACAACAACCCCCTGGATTTGTTGACCCAGCAAAACCAGATCATGTTTGCCTACTTCATAAATCCTTATATGGATTAAAGCAGGCCCCTCGAGCATGGTTTCATCGATTGTCTACGGCTCTTCATTCTCTTGGTTTTCAGGGTTCTAAAACTGATCCCTCATTGTTTATTTACTCTCACGGGGGCACTCTTTTGTATATGTTGGTCTATGTTGATGACATTATTTTGACAGGAAACAACTCTGAAGCTATTGATAAAATGGTCGAGAGTCTGAATCAATCCTTTGCTGTCAAGGATATGGGCTGTCTGTCTTACTTTCTCGGTCTTGAGGTCACCAAAAAGGGTACCGATATTGTTCTATCTCAAAGAAAATACATACTTGAAATCTTACAACGAGCAGGTTTGTCCAATGCTAAGCCGGTTTCTACACCAATGACCACTAATGCGAACCTTGCTCAGGATGATAGTGATGCGTTTGATAATCCAGTCAAGTATCGCCAGGTTGTGGGTGCTCTCCAGTATGTCACATTGTCTCGGCCTGAAATTACCTTTGCGGTCAACAAAGTGTGTCAGTTTATGCACTCTCCTACCGTGAACCATTGGTCAGCAGTTAAAAGAATTCTTCGTTATTTGCAGGGAACTTCTGACTATGGTTTACGGCTCATGCATGCTTCTAGCAACATCCTTCATGCTTATACTGATTCATCAGATCATAACTCACTTACGGGTTTCTCTGATGCTGACTGGGCTGGTTGCCCAGACGACCGTCGATCCACGGGGGGATACGCTATATATCTAGGATCTAACCTAGTCTCATGGTCTGCACGAAAACAAAAGACAGTCTCCCGGTCGTCAACAGAAGCTGAATACAAGGCTCTTGCCAATACTGTTGCAGAACTCACATGGCTTCAAGATCTTCTACATGAGCTTCGTGTGCCGGTTAAGTCAGTACCCACTTTATGGTGTGATAATCTTGGCGCCACGTACCTTTCAGCGAATCCTGTCTTTCATGCACGTACAAAGCATGTAGAAGTTGATTTTCATTTTGTTCGAGAAAGAGTAGCACAACGACAACTTTCAGTTCAGTTCATAACTACTGATGATCAGATTGCAGATGTGTTTACCAAGCCCCTATCCTCACAACGGTTTCGTCTACTACGGTCCAAGCTACAGGTCGTTCCCCGGCCTTAGCTTGCGGGGGAATATTAGACAATTAAGTTGTATTTATATATTATTATATTAGAGGGATTAGAGTGTAATTATCTCTTCTATATAATCCCCTGGATGTAATCATGATTTACACAATACAATACACAATATTACGATTCTCTTTACCAAGTTTATCTCTGAATAATAATAAATAAAAAAAGTATTTGATGAAAAAACGTTCAAGTTTCAATATTGTTCCCATACGCAAGTTGAATCTGAGTGACACGAACAATTACAAACGTGGGCTACACTTGTTTTTCAAGTTTCACCTAAAGCAACCATAACAGCTCCATTTATTAAATGTTGTTGGGGTGTTTGGGATTGCTTATTTTTTCTGTTAAGGCTCCTGCTTATGAATAACTACTTTTAACCTACTTAAAAATAAGCCCTTTGGTTAAATCTACTCATTTTAACTCAAAATAATCAAGAAGCAGTTTACATAACACAAAACCCAGAAAATATAAGCAATCCCAAACACCCCCTAACTTAATATAAATTGAATGATTGATTGGTAATAGTTAATTAATATTAATACCTGTTTGGAACAAGTGGTGAGGAGGCCTTTTACAGCAGACTTAAACGACTTGCTCAATTCGTTTTTTCGAGAACCACTCGCTTTCTCCATTTTATTTTATTTTTATGATTTTGTGTGTGTGTGTGTTTTCAGTGGGCGGGAGATTGAAAAATGGTTCCCTCCCACCTCCCACCACTGGATCGATTTTGAAATGATTCCCGTATTAACTTTTTTAAGAGCGTAAGGTGTAAGTTAACCCTTAACACCATGTAAATGTAATTGTCATATCAGCTTTAACATTTCACTTTAACTCAATAAAAAAACACCCTTTTATCATAACATTCTCAAGGTTAAACCTTAACTAACCAACAATTTATAAAAAGGCCCTTTATAAAAACAACCTCATTTAGGGGGCAAGAAAAAAAAAAAAAAAAAAAAAAAAAAAAAAAAAAAAACTGAAAATGGATTTAACGTGCGTTAAGGGAATAACGCAATGTTAAGATTTGACCTTTAACATGCCACACGGTGTGGTTAACACCCAAATGTTAAACCTTAACATGCATACCCATGTTACCATACCCACACCTCTAAGGAGGCGTTTGGTCGGGGTGTCCATGTGCGATGGATTTGGGTAAGAGTTAATTTTATAAATGGTCTTTGTGGTCTGTCGGGTTTAATACAAATAGTTTATAATTTTTTTTAACGGATTTTCTCTTCATGGTTGTCACCTATATCGGGTTCGGTCTCGTAACCAATATTTTCGTTAGTTTGACAGTTCAAACTAACAAGAAATGACATAAATACCCAAGGTTGTAAATATCATTCGGCGTTACCGTGACGGTCGACTCCCGCCAAGCGTTATATCGGTCTTGGCGGTGATTTGGTGGCGCCATGGTGGACACCAAAATTATAAAAGAATAAATATTAGCAATATTAGTTTTTATTATTTTTAATTATATATTTTTTGTTATATAATTATAAAAAATTTTTTAAAAAAAAAATAGCAATATTAATATTTTTAATTATTTTTAATATTTCTCCAAACTAAAGAAAACCTAAGAAAATCGAAGTTGACCGGCGTGAATCTAAAAAAAAAAACTAGATCTTAAGTTGACTAGCGTTGACCGACATTGACAGACCCGCCGCCATGGTCGATTTTGACCGCCAAGCTCCGATTTTGACCGCCATTAACCAAAACCGATAAATTAGACCGATCGTGGCGGTGGACCACCACCATGGCCGATTTTTACAACATTGTAAATACCTTTAAAAGTAAGGTCCTTGTGGTTTGTGGGATATCACGAACTTAGTCCCTAATTTATTTATTACGTTTTCGTCTGTTTTTCTTACGTTTTTATAAGTTTTTTTTTCCGTTTTTAACGTTTTCATCCGTTTTTCTTACGTTTTTATATGCTTTCGTTCGTTTTTATTCGTTTTTATACGTTTTCGTTTTTATATGTTTTCAACAGTTTTTTGCGTTTTCGTCCATTTTTATACGTTTACATAGGTGATAACATCAAGTAGTCCTGAATATTAAGTGTCAATTTTCCCCGATAATGCTCGTATTTTATATTATTTATATGGATTTACGCTTGTTTTCCTTTATATTTCACTTTCAGGTAAATTACGAGCATTGGAGCTAATGAGACGCGGATTTGGAGATTTTCTTAGAGATTTATGATAGTATGCCTATTGTGAACAAGCTACGGCGTAACTCAATCTCTCACATTATGTCGTAGCTAGCGCGTTGACTCAGAAGACCAACCCAGCATCAATTACGGCGTAAGTCCCAACTAAGGATTACGCCGTAACCAATTAGGTCAAAGAATGTTTCACGCCGCCATCAGATATGTCGTAACTCCTTACAATGATTACGGCGTAGTCATACCAAATGTAACTTGTATTGAAGATACAGCGTAACCCATCCCATGTGTTACGCCGTAACCAGCTTACCGAGAGCATAATTGTGAAAATATCGAGGTTACGGCGTAACTCTCAACTTAAGTTACGCCGTAACTAGATCGTGCCTATAAATACAAGCCTTAATTTATGCAGTTTACATCATTCACTTCACACCAAAAGCAGAGAACGTCAAGAGGGGTCAAAAGGCAGATCTTGAAGAGCATACGGAGCCATCTCCAAGGGAGAAATCACTCCCTAACGATAAGCATTAGCGATTATTTTATCTTTTACTTTCGATTCATGTATTCCATTATGTTAAACATTGAATCTTTGGTTTCTTTTAATATGATCGGCTAAGCACCCTTTGGTGCTAGCCTAGTTATGATTCCTTAATTGTTTTGTTTACGTTTACATGCTTCCGTATAATTGTTTCTAGCGTATGCATGCATAGTTCGTTGGTAGCTATTGTTAGGAATTAGAAATTCCAGGTATTAAAGAGTCGGTCACCTCAAGTATATGTAATCGTTAGAAAGCTCGTAGTCGTAGTTATTTTAAGTTAAGTAGTATTTAGTTAAATAACACCGTGGAGGACGGACGGGTCTTTACCCACTGTATGCCTGATCCACAGCCCGATGTGTGGCGATTTATGTAAGACTATAAATACTCTCTACCTTCCAAGGTAGAGAGTTGGAGCTCATAATAATATACTTTCTCTCACTAAGTTCCCTAAACCTCTAACTTTCTCTCTCTAAAACTCATCTTCTATACGCCTATGTTTGATTGTGTTATGATGTGTATGTGAAAACCAATATCCAACAATTGGTATCAAGAGCCATGGTTAGATCATATCGTGCACATCTTTGGATTTCTAGTGGTTTTTAGGTGGTTTTTGAGTTTGAAAAAGTTTAGTGGTTTATGCATCATTTGGTTGATTTCTTGTGGTAAAGCTTGGATTTTGTTAGTACTTTTATGTTTAGAATCATCACAAGTGTTTAGGTTTTCATTTGGCAAGCTTGAATCATCCTGGTTGGGTTGTTTTTGGATTGAAAAGTGATGTTTATGTGGTTTTTCTTGCTAGCGACTTGATATACGGATCTCTTTCTTCGTAGCGACTTGCTTCACAATTTTGTAGCGAGTTACAGTTTTGGAGCTAGCGACTTAGACCTAGCGATTAACAGTACAAGTAGTGGACTCTCCACTACGGGTAGCGACTTGGTGGTAGCGACTTGGTCTGTAGCGAGTTGCTCTTTAGCGACTTGAATCTTTAGCGACTTGAGTAGCGAATTGCTGCCAAAATTTTGCTAGCGACTTGAGGCTTAGCGAGTTACTACTTAGCGACTTGCATTTGTCTAGCGACTTGGGACTTTAGCGACTTGGTGGTG
The DNA here is from genome assembly GCA_019973895.1 of Chrysanthemum seticuspe. Taxonomy (NCBI): domain Eukaryota; kingdom Viridiplantae; phylum Streptophyta; class Magnoliopsida; order Asterales; family Asteraceae; genus Chrysanthemum; species Chrysanthemum seticuspe. The sequence goes on along the minus strand of BPTQ01000004.1, from coordinate 89,256,519 downwards.
TAGCGAATTAGGTGTTAGCGACTTGGTGCATTATCTTCTAGCGACTTGGTTGATTTTTACGAAGAAGAGGTTTGACCAAAGTTGACTTTTTACGTCAAAACTTCAAACGGCCATAACTTTTGATCCGTAACTCCGTTTTCAGCGAAATACCTGTCAAAACGACCGGAACAAGCTGAATATTGTGAGGTTTCACGACGATGTCGTGAAACGAATTTTTCGAGGCCCAAATCCTCCCCGAAAGGAAGTTATTGAGCTTTTAAGTTTTTAGACATAAATTTCTCCATAAAATCGTGCAACAACCAACCCAAATCACAACCAAACAACATCTCTGCTTATCCCACAAACAATCATAAGACCTAACACACAATTGTCTATCATTGTGTCGATCCATCAGTCATCTTAACACATTCCATTGGTCATTGCTTAACGGTTTGGTCTTGATTTTAGTAAAATCCCGCGAAAGATTCTATTTCTCGGTTTAAATCATAGACTTGTAAAATCCCGTGCATTCTACCACATCATGTCTTACTCTACTGACCCAGTGATTTCAGAAGTGCTTAAATTGTATGATGTTGTGGATAATAATGAGAATGGATGCTACACTGAACGATTAAAGATGTTTGAATTAAACAACGAGGATGTGAGATCTTCATGTTCTGAGTACAATGAGAATGAATTGCACCTGCTACAGAATGCCATGCAAATGGAATGCAGCATTGAGCCCTATCAACTACTTCATCTGCACCTCATACAGTTGTTATCCATAGCTGGGGATCGAACATGTAGTGCTCTTTTCCGCCAGGACTTACCTACATTGACAAGAAGCTTGCTGTTGAACTTAGAGCATTTAAAGCTGCAACTTACCAATGAAGAAGTTCAAAAGGATGGTTCCAGTGCAGCTCTTCAAGTAATCTACAAACAATTTCAGCCATTCATCAGTGGGGAATATTCAGCAGATTACGATCAACACTTGACTGGAATTTCCTTCAAAAAACATACTGGAATGGAAATTCAAGAATTCATTGAGACATTTATCCAATTCATGGATAATGTGAAAAAGTACATTGAGGAAACTGCACAAAAGGATGAAAAAGTGAATGAGTGTCAGGTGCAGTTGAGAGATTGTTGTGATAAGTTGGGTAATGTATCTGTGGAAGAATCGGGTGTTGCTGAATGCAGAATGTTAGAGAAAACAAATAATGATGAGTCGAACAATGCTAAAATAGAATCTTCATGCTCATGTTCACAAGAGAGAGAGTTGCACCTGTCACAACCCATGCAAGCTAATGCAAAGGAACGCTCCATGGAAGCTTCGGATGTACCCAAGATAGAGATGCACCGGCCACAACCTGTGCACGTTAATGCAGAGGAAAGTTGCATGAAAGTTTCTGCAGTACCTAGGTATGCATCTTCTTCTCAAAATGATGATTATGAATTGCATGAGTACACTGCACTTGTGCCTGATGATTCCTTGACCACTGAACTCAATACCTATAAGGATCAAGTTGCCATATACGAACAACGTGCTAAGTTTGAACTTACCACTCGTGAGCAGGAGATGGATATCCAAATGCGTACAATTATTAGAAAAAGTAATTTTAGAGAAGAAGTATTAAAACAAGAGTTAAACTCCTTACAAGAAAAGCTTTCCAAAACTGCTAAGCAAAAACACAAACTTCAAGAAAATGTTAAAATGCTTAAGCAAGAATTCAAGGCTAAGGAATCAAAACTTTTGAATGATTTTTCCAATCTAAAAACTTTGAAAAACAAGCTTGAAAATAAGTTGTACGTACAAGGGAATACCATTCAAACTGCTCACATGATCACTAAGCATCGAGTCTTAAGCGATAAGCATAGCATTCCCCTTGTTGAGGAACCAAATCCAGAGGTAATTAAAAAGGCTAGAAATGCTCATAAGGTGCTTTATGATGGTAATGAAATCCTTAAGCCTAGGCAGAAACCTAGTTGCGTTGAGTGCACTGAGGAAGATAAGAAATCTGATGAAGTCACTAGGGAGAAAATGAATAAGAAGTTAGAAGATCCTGAGTGTAAAAAGAATAACATAACGATCAAACCCCATAATTACACTAAAGAAAATTGGATCTCCTTGAACAAGTTTCTGGAAAAATGATTTAGATAAGCAAAAAGCAGAGAATCTTGTTGTAACGAACCCTCCCCTTAGGAAAATGCCTAGAGCGACTGTGTATCCTCCGAATACACCAATGCATCTTGTTCCTAGAACAATTGCCACTAAAAGCAAGACCTTAATTAGTCAATATGTTATCTTTCAACTATTTGTTGACTTTGAGAAAACTTGCAAGAAAAGGATCACACCCACTGGTATTACTGAAGGAGAAAGGGGTTTTGAGCAAACTAAAGAATGTTATTTAACTGAAGTCATGCCTTTCTTTAAACAACTAAAAGATCATTTTGAGAGTCTTAAAAAAGGAATGAATTCAGACATTAAAGAAATGGAAAAGGAATTTGATGCAATGATTGTTGAGGTTAGTGATTATGAGAGAGAATTAAAATATAATGAGATTGAGAGGAAGAACTTGCATACACTGAATGAGAATCTGATTTCTGAATGTATTGCTCAAGATGTGTTTTTCACTGCTACAAATTGTTCCATTAATGCTACTCAATTTCATGAATTATCTGTTGCTCTGAAAGTCTCCCATGATCGTGTCATTGAGCTTGAAACAACAAATTCAAAATTGCATGAGAAAATAGAACAGGATGATCATGATAACTTGGTCAAACATTATTCTAAATTAGAAGTTGAACATCTTGCTTTGCAATTAAAACATCAACATCTCAAAGAAAATGTTAAAACCTCAAATATCAAGACATCCTCTGATGCTCCTGAGTTTGATGCAGTTTTTGAAATTAGCAAACGTGATGAACAAATTCGAGCTCATTATAACACGATCAAAAGATTGAAAGCCCAAATTTCACAACTGAAAGGTGAAAAGAAGGATGTGACTGGTTCCCATATGCCTCCTCCTTTAGATTCTCAGAATTTCCAACTTCAAAACATAATTGATAACTTGCAAAAGGAAAATGATTGTTTTAAAGCTGAAATTTCAAAGGTTAATGATCAAAACAAAGAGTTATGTGATTCATTTAAAGTTAATCATGATAAACAAATTGAAAAGATAACTTCTTTACTTAACGATATTGAGAATCTGAAGCGTGAGGTGAAAGGAAAGTTGCCAATCCCAAATTGCATATAATATGTTCCTAAGGTTTCTGCTTGTGATAAATATGCTATCGATATGTTATATATTCCCCCGCCCATTAGGAATAATGAACTTGCACATAAAGCATATCTCTCATACCTTAAGGACAGTTTGAAGGGTCTCCGTGAGATTGTTGAAGATGAAAGATTAGAAAAACCTTTTGATAGTATTATAGCCTATGCCTGTATGGATGCCAAACGATCTCAGGAACTCTTAGAGTATGTAATTGTCACAGGTCCGAAATCCAGCAATAGGCGAGATAGAATAGATGTGCCTTGTTCTATGCCTAAAGCCAAGCATGTGACCCTTGATATGCCTTGTTCCATGTCAAAATTCAAGCAAGCAACCTGTGATGTGCCTCCTAGAATTTCAGATCCCAGCACTTCTAGACCAGAAATGCAGAAAGTAGTGAAGCCATGTAATGTTCCCATCGTTACTTCTACAGATGTTAAGATTGACACTAAAGTTAGCGGGTCAAAACCTAGAAGCAATGCAAAGAAGGATAGGATTACGCAAACTAAAAGTGTTCATGATAAGGAAGTGAAAGAACACCATAGGGACAAGAAGTTTGATTTGAGCAAAAAGAATCGTGTTAGTTCTAGTATTAGCTCTAAGCTTACTGAAATTAATTCGAGGCCTCATGCTGTCTGCAAAAACATGTAAAAAATGTTTATTTTATGGTAATCATGATAAATGTGATGTGTTATTTCTGAGGTCTAAAATTCATAACCCAGTTAAGAAAGCTTGGAGAGCGAAACAGATTAAGCAATCTTGGAAACCTATAGGGAATGTGTTTACAAATGTAGGATTTCAGTGGAAGCCCATAGGTCGAATATTAACGAATGGCAAACCTTACCCCTTAGCTAGATCCACTATGCCTAGAATAGTGCCTGTTAAGGTTTGGAAGCCAACTGGTAGAATAATCCCATTAAGCACAAAATGTCATTTGACTAAGTCTGATGCTTCTACTAGTTCAGCTCCTAGGGATAATGCCATTGCATCTAGGGTTTCTGCTGATTCAAAGACTGTTTGTGCTAACCAAAAGGAACCCATCAGCACGTGGGGATCCAATGTTTCCAATTCTCTGTCTTCATCTGTTGTCCAAAGCAGGTCGTACAAATCGTCCCTTGGTATTTGGATTCGGGCGGCTCTAAACATTTGACTGGGCTCTTAACAATGACGTCTGTTCAAATCAGTTCAGGCCTCGTACTTCATCATTATGGCGTCTGCAGATAACACTTCAGGCCCCGTTCCTCAAAGAAAAGAAAGGTGTACGCTTCAGTGCGCTTTATCTTCTTAAGAAGAGAAATCTTCATGTTTATGACCATTCTCATCGACATTCTTCATCAACATGCTTCATGCTTTTTCCATGCGCTTCAGTCATCAAGTGAACCGGACTACTGATAATTACTCTTATTCCTCTTGCTCAATATAATGAAGATGGCGACATCATGTGCTAATTTTGCGGGGGAGAAGTGTGAATATAATACATTTGGATGATAACCACTTGGTTAATCAAGAATGGCATCTCTGTATGCAATTCTTGAGGGGGAGAAGAAGTGTGAATTTTTTGCATGGTTGACTGATATTTGAGAATATATGGTCAAACGGCTTCTAACCCATGTAAGAACCGAGATTCTTCTTATCGGATCATTTTCACATGTAGTTTCTTCTAAGAGCCGTTGGTTGACATCTTCACACGGGCTGATATGATTAAATGACAAAGTGTTTCTAGTTGCTGGGCTGATTTCTTTGATGAACATCCACTACAAGAAAAGTGGCTTTTTAGGACCCCCATAAGCGTCATAAAATGGTACTTTTTAGGACCTTTCATTTAATAGGACCAAGGATGAAAGCGTTTCATGTAAGGCGGTTGTAATAGGTCCAAAGCGTCCTAACCCTTATGAAACCAATTTTATGGTCGTAATATATGTCTATGAACAACACAAATAGCGTCCTAATAAAACCATATTAGGACACTTTTACAATGTTTTAACATGTGATTACCTACTTTTAATCTTTTGAGACACATAAAAACGTCCTTAAAAGTATTGTTAGGACGCTTATGATGTAACATCATAGCTATTTTAGCAACCAAGAAAAGGGTACTAATAACTCAAATACGATTATGATACCAATTTTATGGTTGCATTTTAGGTCTATAAACAACACAAATAACGTCCTAATAAAAACATATTAGGACACTTTTCCAATGTTCTAACATGTGGTAACCTACTTGTAATCTTTTGATACACATACAAGCGTCATTTAATGTTAATTCTTAGGACGGTTATCATATACCATTATAGTTACTTTAACACCAAGAAAAGGGTCCTAATATCCCAAATACGATTATGAAACCAAATTTATGGTCGCATAATATGTCTATGAACAACCAAATAACGTCCTAATAACAACATATTAGGACACTTTTACAATGTTGTAAAACGTTGTTACCTAATTTTAATCTTTTGATACACATACAAGCGTACTTAAAAGATAATTGTTAGGACGCTTATCATATACCATTATAGCTATTTTAGCACCAAGAAAAGGGTTCTAATATCTCAAAGAAGATTATGAAACCAATTTTTTGGTCGTATAAAATGTCTATTAACAACCTAAATAACGTCCTAATAACAACATATTAGGACACTTTTACAATGTTAAGTTAATTGTTAGGACGGTTAATAAGTTTAATAGGATAGGACGCTATTTTCAAAGTCCGGACAAGTCATATGATAGGACGCTATTTTTCACCATGCACACTCTATTATTACGATATGAATAAAACATCAACTAAATATTAAATGAATAAAACGAAATTGTATTTCAAATTAGCAATTGTCATAACAAAATCACTAAACATAAATAAGGTAGACAGAATCTAACATAAAGTCTGTTAACATTAAACAATAAATTAACGCAACAAGAAGCTTAGTCCGTGGTCATCATGCATCATCTCTCTTAATCCTCACGGACCACCTACAAATAAACACCCATGTATAAGCATTAAGCTCCATGTTAGTAAAATTATTGGTATCACAAGATTAACAAAGACATACCGAGATAAAGGGACAAGGCCATGCTATGGTTGCACCAACACAGTCTTCAATTGTGGCAAATAACCCATAGGGTCTCACCAACACTTCATCTCTTTTTGTTGGTACTTGAACGTTTACCTCACACCATCCTCGTCCAATCTCTGTACCACCAACTATATCATTTGGGTTCAAGCTCCTCACCCATCCTTTTGCTACAGTCTCAGTTGAGTTTAGAATGCTTTTAAGGAAAACTTCATCCCCGACCTAGATTTCAGTTTTCAACAAACATTTATCAATTTATAGTCAAGACACATGTATTAGGTTAAACATATGTAATACTGCAGGTATGGAGGCTGGGGTATACAAAGGAGGTCAAAAATTGATCAGTGTAATACTGCAGGTGTGGAGCTGATGCCCTGGTGCAGGGCAATGGTTAGCCCTGCAGGCCACTTTGAACTATCACCTAAGCCAGAGAAAAAATCATAAAAATAAGCTAACTGTGGGATTCAAAAGCTTAGATTGGGAATTTCAACATGTAAAAATCTCAAGACTTGAATCTCAACACAAAATTCACAAAAATTCTCCCAAGATCTGAGTTTCTGACTAACATACCATTTTGACTTTTTGATTTTGAACTTAAACTTTGACTTTAATGAAACTTGTTTGATCCGTATGCACTAATTATGATTATTTAAGCTATGATAACACTAATTTAAGATACATGAACAAGATTTAGACCAAGTGGGTGATATTTGATCCTCACATGTCCCAACAGTGGACTGTGAGAGTGAAGGTACTTTGATTTTGACTTTCTCTAGTTCAAACATTGGTTTTATTGTTTTACTAGTTCTAATATCACCTAGAGGTCATAGTGTGCAGATAAACAAGTGAAAATGCAACTACCACAGTTGAAACAACACATAACCAAACACCCCTTAATAACTGAGTTAACAAATTTAAAAGGCAAATGAGCAATCTAAATCATAATATTGATACATAAGCTTGTAGCCTAGGTTCATTAGCTATCAAAGATAAAATAAGCTATAACAACTAGAAAGGAACGATTTATAATACAAACATACCCGTAAGCGTGGAGGTTCATTGGTTACAACAGGAGAAGCTTGTGATGTAAGAGGTGGAACAATGGAACTATCATTCGACCCATTCTTCTCTGATAACCGGGCTCGTAACTTTTCATTTTCACTAGTAAGTTCTCCATTTCTAGACTTCAATTCGTTGTTTTCTCTATGACATGCTAAACGACTTGGTGTTACACCCCAAACAGCAGAAGCACGAACACCTAGACCATACATGCCTGCATCACCATTTCGATCTTTACCCATAACTGTAGAAAAAATATCATCTGGTCCAGGATTATCAATCGAACCCTCGGGCAGATTATCACTAAGTTGTTTCATATCATCCTACATTTTATATAAACATGAACAACATATAGTAAAAGCATCTATTACAAAAAAAAAGCATATTGTGTTTAACTTATGCTATTAATACACTTTTGCAAACACAAAAGCATATTACTTACAATCGCTTTTGCAGTGTCATCATTTTTGGTATTTCCATCTATGGAGAAGCATGCACTAAAAAGATCCAATCGAGTTGGATCTCGTCCCAAATATGTCTGTATGAATAAAAAGAAAATGAATATTAACAGTGGATATCCACAGGATACATTAACAATCCCACTTTCTCCATACACTTACCTTTAACTCTTCCCTTTTGCGAGCATAACTTTTTTTACCGGTTCTTTGGATCATCTTCTTTTTTGCCCGATTCGCCTTGTTTTTTTCACTTAAACTCTGCAGCATGAAAGTAAAATATCATAATGGGAAATTAATTAATGTTATTTAAAGTGAAATAGTATTTCACACCTTAGTGTTTTCTGTATTCCAATACTTCACAAGCTTCTTCCATTGTTTATTTTGCACTTGCTTTGGCCTAGATCTTATTTGTTGCTTAACTGACAAAGACGGATCATGGTAGTGTTCCTTAACTCTTGCCCTCCAGTTCTTCACCTTCTGCCCAAATGATTGCAATATCCATTTTTCTCCAGCTTCCGGAATATCAAATTTTGTCTAACAAATGTAATAGCTCACATTAGAAAACAAATACTTTATTCATTAACATACAAATTTAACATTGTGTACCTTTAAGAGTTCAAGCAAAGCTTTTTTTTTTCGGCGTCAACTTTATTCCATGGTTTATAAATCGGACAATACTTTCCACTCCTTGAAAGTGTTCCCATGAAATGAGTCAGATGACTACTTTTGTCGTTAATAGGTTGTCCGTGTTCATTAACTAAAATAGGAATTCTATCCCCTTTTTCTTGGGCCCAAACTTTTGCCATACGTGTTGGTCCTCTCTTTCTTTTGCTTACAATCCGAACTACAAAAAGTGAACATGATTTACAATAGATACGTATACATTTAAAATACTAAATAATTCGAAATGGAGGCAATATCTTAGCGTTGTATTTTGTCTTGTTTTAATTTAACTTTATTATATATTCTTCTTATATGACACAATATATGATATATGATTTTTAAAACAATGCAATCAAGTAGACCATGTTAACCTGTTTCATTTCGAGCTTCTGTAACTACATGGTTTTCTTCATTTTCAGAATGCTCAGCTTGAATGTCTTCTCCGAGTAGATCATCGCCGTCATTTGTTAAATCATTCACAAACTCCAAATCATGCTCATTCTCCAAATCATGCTCATTCTCCAAATCATGCTCATTCTCCAAATCATCCTCATTCTCCAAATCATCCTCATTCTCCAAATCATGCTCATTCTCCAAATCATCCTCATTCTCACAAACTCCAAGTAAGCACCGAAAACAGTTAACTGAATATACACTTAATAGTAATTTAATATCATATATATAGTATTTGAAATTTATGTATAGTTACCATCAGATCTCAAGTCACGCTCCCCGTGGTCTTGATCGTTGTCAATTGCAACTAAGTTTCTTTCAGTTGCAGTTAATCTCCCTCTGTTGACAGAATTTGGTTGATCATTTCTCTTTTGGACTTGCTCGGACTCCTGTACCCTACTACGTATTGCCCTCCCTGTATCAATCTGTTGTCCCTTTTGCGATTGAGATTCTGAAGATGTTAGCCAACTGGAGACATTCGGAGCACTCATTCATTTTTTTGCTAAATTTTTATATCTAGTCATGGACTGTGGAGCAATGTATTTTCGATTCTGTTTCATGCAAGTATAATTGTTAGAAAACAAACATACAGAAAATATAGTAGCCAAATTTATTATTCGTACCTTTTTATTTGTTTGTGTAGCCGCTTCTTCTGGGTTATCTTCCTCAGCATTAAGATGGAAGTCTGAACCAGACATATAATCTGCATCTTTCTCACCGGTATCCGTTGGTTTCTTTTTCTTTCTTTTGTCACTCTCTACTAGACTTGTCAAAGACTTAACAATATTTTTCACTCCCAAAGCTTGTAATCTCTGTTGGTTTTCTTGAATCCTTGTCCTTCTGGACATTTCATAATCATTCGTATTTCTCGTGGTGATTTGGCGTTGCATCCTGTTATTTTCCATAACTGGTGCACAAAACAAATAAAATTATTATGAGATTGCAAAGAACAATAGTCGTTTGAGAACAACAAAACTGAAATCAAATCAGTATCTGTTACATGTTACAGAATGAAATACATTAGCTAGAAACTGATATCAAATCACTATCACTATCACTACCCAAATCCTTTGACCCAACTTTACAGAGGTATACCAACATTCATTTAAATTAAACAGAGCAACTTAAATACAACTTGTACCCCATCACAAATAAGCAGCACTTATGATCACATATGAGACTCATCACAAGAGGTCAACCAAACACATACCTGAACCAACCATTTCCCACACTAACAATGTATAACAGTGATAATACCAATAACAATAACAATAACAATAACAATAATAATAATAATAATAATAATAATAATAATAATAATAACAACAATAATAATAACAACAAGAGAGGTTTGCATTACCTGTTGAGTCAGATCTTCATTCAAAAGTGAAAACCCACACTCCTTGTTTTGCTTCCCACATACAACCCTAAACCAAAATTGAGATTTTAACCGTCTGTGAAAAACGATTTCCATTAATAAAATCGAATCAAATACTTGAATTTCGAAAAGATATGCTTGATTTTCGCAGCGCCAAAAGTTATTTATGAATCTGAAATTTTCCCCAAAAATTTTAAGCGGGTTTATGTGAACGTGGTGGGTGTGTAAGTTTTCCCCTAATTTAAAGATTATAATTAGATTTATAATTAAATTAACTAATAGTAGTATATAGTATATGAAATGTATTATATTATTGTATATATGTAATATATAAGTATTTTATTGTATGTGAAACTAAAAATGAAGTAGATTTGGCATTCGTTTTTCCGACTTCCCGGGTCAAACAACATTATCAATGTGTTGAAGTAATCATTCTCTGTTGTATCTTACTGCCCGAAATGGAGCGGCTCCAGATAGTTCAATTTTTTTACGCGGGCGTTATTTAAAATGTTGCTATTTTCTTACAGACGGGATTTATCCTACGTGGTCTACGTTTGTTAAAGCGTATCCGCATCTACTTGACCCGAAAGATAAAGTGAGATGTAGGACAGTAAACACACTAGAGTCATATATGCCATTGGTGCATCAATGAGACGGACATGCATGGAACCATATGAATAATAATGAAATGGCTCGGGTTTGAAACTGGGAGTCAGATATCATATCATAATCAGAGTGTCATATCAAAAGGTTCATATCCAATGTTGCAAATTAAAATCGCGAATCAGTAGTCGGGCGGTCGACCACCTTGTAGGTTGTAATCGGTTTGGGCGGGATGAATCGGTGATAGGGTATAATTTGATGTATAAGTAAATTAATTAATACTACCTAGTATACAGTATATGAAAAGTATTGTATTATTGTATATATATATGATATATAGGTATATATAGGTATTTTATTGTATTTGAAACTAAAAAAGAACTAGAGTATTACCCGGTCGTTGCTCGGGTTATCAACTAAGGGCCCGTTTGGTAGGTGGGTGTTGCTTTGGATTCGGGATTGATTTGGTAAAAACGTAAAGTTTATGAAATATTAACTTTGAAAAAGCTAATATGAATAACTCTCAACGGATGCGGTCGTTCATTTATATCGTCAAGAGTTTTTACGTAAGTCGACTTCCCATGACGTCACATTCCGGGGATGCTTTGTAGCCTATATTCTACACATATTGAACGGAGGAATTGTCCTAGGCATTTGCGAGGCCAATATACGCGAGGTGATCATAAAGTGCCGACTATTATGATTGAATGTATTGATTCGCATGAAGTCATAGATAGGACAGTAATCCAACACGAGCCCAGAAACATAACATATCATATCATATAACAGATAATCCAGTAACTGTAGATAAAAGATATAGGATGCATCCATACTCCCCTGCAGATAACATAGTGGCCAAACATATACTTTAGCTCAAATGAAGATTCGTCATTAAGGTTCATCAAGGTCGACAACAAGGCAATATCACCGGTTCATATGACCCAAGTGTATTGTCGGGTTGTTCGGTTAGTTTGGTTTCATTCAATTTGAAAATAATAATCATGAATATTTTAAAAATAATATTCAAATTATAACCATTTATAAAGATGGGCGTGATCTTTTTGAAATTCACGGGTTGAAAAGGTTAAACGGGTTTTTGGTTGACACAGTCAACCTTTTTTTTATACAAAAGTTGCCACATTTAGAAAAAAAGCTTAAACGGGTTAGATGGGTCGACCCAAACCCGACCCAATTAATTTATTCACAACCCGAACCTACCCTGATTAATAAACGGTTAGATGGGTCGACCCGAACCCGACCCAAAATATATTTATACTCAACACCGAGTTACTAGTTCCTTCCTTGTTACAACTGCTTCAAACTCAAACTGAATTGGTTACACTTTGAGTCATCCCAATTAAAATAATAATCATCAATATTATGGGAACTCGTAAGTAATTCTAGACCTTTGATTTTCTGCATTCTCTTAATTTGTCATCATTACTTGTTTTAATTATTTTGTTTCTCAATAATACTCTTAATTTTTTCAGTTCATGCATCTACCCTTTATATATATGTTGGTTTTATTTTTATTTTTTCAGTTCATCCATATCCTATTTTCAGTTCATAACTTTTTCACAACCCTAATTGAAAATGTCTGCCACTCCATACTTGAAGGAACTGAAAGATCTTTGTGGGTCTGAAAAGCTGCATGATTGTTTCATTTTCCTCAATATTAATGAGATACCTACGAATGAGGTCAACATGAGAAATGTTGCGGCCGTCAGAGACGACATGAGGATGCAAGTGGATACGAGAACAGACAGAATTCTGGAGGTGTTTTCTTTGAATACTGATGAAGAAATGGCTGCTGAGGATGTGTATGATTCAATGCATGAAGTCCAGCTCATTGAGAGGCGATTGGTTGAATCTCTTGCAAGTGTTGTCGCTGATTTTCAGAGGTTGATAACATTGAAGAAGGAGACCATTAAGATTCTGGAGAAGTATGATGAAGAATGAAGGTAGTTGTTGGGTCTTTTTGTGGTTTTTGTGTCTGATGGTGTCATGTTGTTGGGTTATGTAATTATTTTGATGAAAACTTGTTATGTATTTAGGGTGAAGGGTATGGTTTGTGAACAATGGTTTCTGAACAATGGTTTAGGATAACTTATTATGTTTAATATTTCAATGGTATGTGCATATTAATGTTTAATGGCCGTTTGTTTTGTTATGTGTTTTGATGATAATCCATATGTGCTTATGTTGCTTATGTTGATAATCTGTGATTGTTAGTTGTTATTGTTAAATGTTGGTTGCTTTTGTTTATATGTGTTTAATTTAGCCTAGTACAAGCTTATGTATCAGTATTATGATTTAGATTGCTCATTTGCCTTTTAAATTTGTTAACTCAGTTATTAAGGGGTGTTTGGTTCTGTGTTGTTTCAACTGTGGTAGTTGCATTTTCACTTGTTTATCTGCACACTATGACCTTTAGGTGATATTAGAACTAGTAAAACAATAAAACCAATGTTTGAACTAGAGAAAGTCAAAATCAAAGTACCTTCACTCTCACAGTCCACTGTTGGGACATGTGAGGATCAAATATCACCCACTTGGTCTAAATCTTGTTCATGTATCTTAAATTAGTGTTATCATAGCTTAAATAATCATAAGTAGTGCATACGGATCAAACAAGTTTCATTAAAGTCAAAGTTTAAGTTCAAAATCAAAAAGTCAAAATGGTATGTTAGTCAGAAACTCAGATCTTGGGAGAATTTTTGTGAATTTTGTGTTGAGATTCCCCATCTAAGCTTTTGAATCACACAGTTAGCTTATTTTTATGATTTTTTCTCTGGCTTATGTGATAGTTGAAAGTGGCATGCAGGGCTAACCATTGCCCTGCACCAGGGCATCAGCTCAAAACCCCAACTTTCCATGTGCCTTAGCTTCTTCATTAGTGGGCCACACAGTGAGCTTATTGGTTTTTTTGAAATCCAATAAGCTCATCTATAATGTTCAGGGCTTATTTCAAACTTTTGAGCTTATTAGATAGGTCTGCATATAGCTTTTTGTTTGTCCAATTCCACCCATACACTGAGTGATCAGTGTTGACCACCCAAGTTCAAGCCCTCATCAAGTGCTTATCTGTGGGACCCAAACCTTTAGTAGTAGCTTTTTAGAAACCTCAATAAGTCACCTTTTCATATCAAGTCTCAGTTTGGATCCCTGTCAACCCTAGTGGGACCCACAAGGGCTGCAAGGTTGTTGGTTTTGGCCTGTTTGGCCTGTGATATTTGATCAAGTGATTATTCTGGTCTATAACTTATTCCTTTAGCTTATCTGGTAGTGTTTAGCTTAATCTAGTTACTACTCATGTAGTTACAGCTTATTTAGCTTATTGTAGCTTATTTGTAACTTATTATTCCTTTAGCTTATCTGCTTAACGGGTGTTTGGCTCAAATGGGTCAAACGGGTCAATATGGCTTATCACTGTTTGGCTCAAATGCCCATATTAAGAGCTTATTAACTACTCATTCTCTGCAACTTCAATTCCCATTTAGCTTCAACTTCTTTGATAACAACTGTAAATGCATCCATTACTATCTCAGCAAACATCAACAACTGTAAATGCATCCACACATATATCCCATAACAAGCATTTCATTACACAATTTTTGACAACATAACAGCAATAACGAAACACAAAACAATAACAATTTTCTTAAAAAGAACCACACTAGACTTGCTTTCTTTCAACTCCAATTGCAGCAAAAACATTTGCTTCTCCATAGTTTATTTTTGAAACTCAATCTCCCTTTCCAAATCTCTTATTTTTCCATACTTGTCTTCTTTCAAACGTTTTTCCTTTTGAATCAAACTAAAAACCTCTTGTTTGTAATAGTCATTAGGCAACTCAGGATCTAGCCAGTAAAATGTCTTACATTTTGAACCCTATATGGTACAAACAACAAACATCACTAATATCAACGCATCCAAGAAAACGTATTATAATACTCAACGCATCCAAGAAAACTTACATTATAATAGTCAACGCATCCAAAAAAACGCCTTAAAAGGAAATCAATTGTCCGCGAAGTCTGCCTAATTACTTATGCAATTTTGACTTTTAATTTCTAATTTTAAGATATAAATTAGTTTGTATAGCTTTGAAGTAATAATTAGGCAATTAATTAAGAAATAGCTTAAAAATAAATTGTAAAAGTATTTTTAATTTTAAGATCCAAATCCACATCATTTCCACCATCCAAAATTGCCAACAGGATTCACCACCATCATCAAGACCAGGTAATACCTCATAAATGAAACCCTAATCGTTTTTGCTAATTTTTTATGAAACAACATATGTGGTTAATTGAATTAGGCTCCCTTTCTTTTTGTTGCAATTATATGTGGTTTTCTGTGGTTAATTGAATTAGGTTTAAGATGGATACGAGTTGGATGTCTTTACCTAGATTTACCATTGAATATAAAAAAGGTCTTGACGACTTTCTTGATCATATTTTCTATAATGAGGGTAAAAATGGACAGATTTCATGTCCATGTATTGATTGTGGTAATCAGATATGGGTAGATCGGACGGAGGCTACAACACATCTGTTATGTGTCGGGTTTATGAAAGGTTATACAATTCCACCTTTCAGTTCCAAATCAAGTGATGCTCCAATGTTGGATGCTGAAGATGACATGCAAGGGTTGGTGAATGATGCCTTCCATCGGTTTGGTGATGACACACTAACCGATGACATGGGAACACAAACTGAAAGTATGAGTATGCCAAACCTAAAGGCGGAAAAATTTTATAAAGTGTTGGGAGAGGCAAAGAAACCACTATATCCTGGGTGTACGTTATCTGTTCTTTCTTTTATCATTAGACTATTTCATGGTAAGTGTGTTGGGAAATGTAGTGATAATGGTTTCAGCAAGATGCTAGATACAATGAGGGAAGCCTTCCCCGATGCTTCTATACCAAAGTCATTGTATGAACTAAGGAAGATAATTCGAGAGTTGGGACTTAGTTATGATAAAATTGATGCATGTCCTAATGATTGTATGCTGTACTGGAAAGAAAACATTAATAAAACAGAATGTGATATATGCCATACGTCAAGGTATAAAGCAAGTGAAGATGATTGTGCAGATGAGTCAACCACAGCTGATACAAGTAAGAAGATTGGAGCAAAGGTGTTGCGTCATTTTCCGCTCTTACCACGATTGCAAATGTTATTTATGTCATCTAAAACAGCCGCCTCCATGAGATGGCATGAAGAGAGTCGCACGAAAGATGGTTACTTGAGACATCCTGCAGATTCCCCGGCATGGAAAGCATTTGATTTTAAGTATGATAAGTTTGCCAAAGAATCTCGTAATGTCAGGCTTGGTTTAGCGAGTGATGGGTTTAACCCTTTTGGAACAATGAGTGTTTCTCATAGTACATGGCCTGTTGTTTTGACGCCATATAATCTACCTCCTTGGATGTGCATGCAGAAACCTTATTTCTTTCTAACGTTACTTATACCTGGCCCATCTGCTCCTGGGAATAATATAGATGTCTATATGGAACCGTTAGTTGCTGAGCTAAAGGAGTTGTAGGATCGTAAAGGAGTAGACACTTATGATGCATCAACAAAAAGTAACTTTCGGATGCGTGCTTGTTTGTTATGGACGATCAGTGACTTTCCTGCTTATGCAAATTTATCCGGATGGAGCACCAAAGGTAAACTTGCATGTCCTAACTGCCATAAACATACAAAATCAACACGCTTGAGTCATGGCAAAAAACAATGTTTTATGGGACATCGTCGATATTTGCCTACTGATCATGCTTTTAGAAGAGATACAAACTCTTTTGATGGCACAGAAGAACGAGACAGGCAACCCCGTGGCTTAACAGGACAAGAAATACTTGATGAGTTAGATGGTTTTGAAGTTAAATTTGGAAAACTTGTGAAGAGCAACCCAGATTTACCTTTTAATTGGAAGAAGAAAAGTATTTTTTTTGAGTTACCGTACTGGAAAGATAACTTGCTACGCCATAATCTAGATGTAATGCATATTGAGAAGAATGTTTGTGACAGTGTCTTTGGAACGCTAATGAATCAAGATGGGAAGACCAAGGATCATATTAAAGCACGCCTAGATTTACAAGAAATGGGCATTAGATGTGAACTTCATCCTATAGTTCAAGATAACAACAAAGTTTATTTGCCACCTGCTTGTTTCTCAATGGATAAAAAAGAGAAAGATATTTTTTGTCGTGTGCTTAAGAAGGTGAAAGTTCCAGATGGTTATGCAGCTAATATATCAAGATGCGTAGAGTTAAAACCTCCAAAACTGTTTGGACTTAAAAGTCATGATTGCCATATTTTGATGCAGCAGTTGCTTCCCATTGCCTTGCGAAATGTGTTGCCTAAGCACGTGCGCTATACTGTGATGAAGCTATGTCGTTACTATAAACAATTATGCGCAAAGGTTCTTAATCCAAATGATTTGGTTCAAATGGAAACCGAGATTGGAAAAATACTTTGTGATTTAGAAAGGATTTTTCCGCCATCATTCTTTGATGTCATGGTTCATCTTTCGGTTCATCTTGCTTCAGAGGCCAGATTAGGAGGGACAGTTCATTACCGTTGGATGTATCCAATCGAGAGGTGCACATTACTATTATAGTAAATACCTTTATTAACAAATATTATTGAATCTAAAATTATTGGTTTTGATATCTCAGGTATTTAGCTACATTAAAATCTTACGTGCGAAACAGGAATAACCCGGAGGGTTCCATTGCAGAAGGATATCTAGCTGAAGAGTGTGTTTCGTTTTGTTCATTGTACTTATCCAGTGATGTTGAGACCGTACATAATAAGACAAGTCGAAATAATGATGACGATGGTTATGACGATGTTTTACCTATCTTTTCTATGGCGGGTCGACCGATTGGTGCTACAAAGGTAGAAATGATAGAACTTGACAATTTGGCTAAAGCACATTCATATGTGTTGTTCAATTGTAGTGAAGTTGATGAATTTCGAACGTAAGTAATTATATTAGTTGTGAGTTTCATAAATTATATTATACGATTAATAGTTGTCGTTGTTATCATCATTATCATCTGTTAACACTGCAGTGAACATCTGGCGTTGGTTCATCATCAAAATCGAAGAAAACGTAAGCGTGACATTCAACGTTTACATAGTGACACTTTTGAGTCATGGTTTCAAGATCATGTAAGGCATATACACAGGTTTATTACTTTTGAAAAATTATTATAATGACATAGCATTTTCGACCTACTAATAACAAAACAATTAACACATCTTGCCTTATTTCAGGTTGAGGAGCTACATGCTATAGGGGATCACAGAATCACAGAAAGTCTAAGGTGCTTGGCAAGTGGTCCATCTGAGTATGTGAAAAAATATAAGGGATTTATCATAAATGGTTTCCGATTTCACACAAAAGATGTAGAACATAATAGGAAAACACAGAATAGTGGGGTTACTCTTCAGGCCATGACAAACAGTTACTCGAGTGCTACAGATAACAATCCTATCGCGGGAGATGTAGCTTACTACGGGGTTTTGAATGATATAATTGAGTTGGAGTATGGTATTGACAAGAAAGTAGTTTTGTTCGATTGTGATTGGATTTCGAATGGTTCAAGGAAAAAAGAAGATGACAACGGGTTTACTCTATTGAGTTTTGAAGGATTGAAGGCTCATAACGAGCCTTTTATACTAGCTTCTCAAGCACATCAAGTATTTTACGTTGCAGATAGTGTTGACAAAGGATGGCAAGTTGTGATCAAGACAGCGCCCAGACATGTTTATGACATGGATGAACAAACAAGTCTTGATGACGTGGAAACACATTTGCAGGGTGACTCATTTATGTGTCCTCAACATGACGAAACAATGGATATTGAATTGGTTAGAGGTGGTTTCGATGGAACCGTTGTGGACAACAATGACTTAGTTATTGCCGATGAAGAAGATCCAGTTGAAGAAGCTTAATGATTTCAATTAGCTAAATAATAATAGTCCCTGTTTTTATGTAAAATTAGTTGTTAAGAATCAATGACAATCCTCATTACTGTTTGTATAACTCTTTCTTATACAACCCTGCTTAAGGGGTGTTTGGCTCAAATGGGTCAAACGGGTCAATATGGCTTATCACTGTTTGGCTCAAATGCCCATATTAAGAGCTTAATTTCTGCTTATTCACTGTTGTTTCTCTTCTGTTTTTTGTTTCCTTTAGTAGCTTGTACTACTGACTAGAGAAATCTGAGCTTAATTGGGATTCTAGATCTTATCTTGTTGCTTTCATTTGGTCTGCTAATCACCCCATTAGGACTGAGATGCCCTGCACTCAGTCATTTTTGTTTTTTAATCAAGCCTAGTTTATTTTGTGAGTGCAATTCTGGCTTAGTATAGTACAGCAATAATGCACCAAATTAACCATTATCATTGATAGATAAGGACAATACAAAGACAGATAACCCATACATAACTTCCAAAATATTGAGACATATAACAATACAAAGACAGATAACACATTATCCTGATGGTTTTTTGACTCCAAATGTCTTCTTTTTTATTGCATCCCAAGTAACATTGTTAGCAAGACCTAACACTTGTATCCTTTTACCAGGAACTTCTTCAACTTGTTCAACATTTTTGCCTTTTGACTTCTTGCCTTTTGACTTTTTGGCTTCTGACTTTGTTAATCCTTTGAATTTCCAATTAGGTGGAAAGTAATCAGCCCAAGATGATTTTGAGCTTAACTCATCTTCACAGCTTGACATAGGTGATGATTTTGAGCTTCAAATGGTTATCACTTGAAGTCTGCCTAATTACTTCTATTTGAGGAGGAAGACATTTTATGTTTTTATTTATTTAGGGTTTATAATTGGGGAAAAATAATAGGGAAAGTATTATTATAATAAGGATTTAGTGGAAATCCTACATGGCATAAAACTAATGCTTAAATAAAACTTTTGTGAATAAGCGTTTCATAAAACTGATCTTTTACGACTCAAATATCAAGTGTCCTATTATGGTGTATCAAGTTTTGATACCCAAGTATCAAGTGTCATACTAACTAATGTTTAAATAAAACTTTTGTAAATAAGCGTTCTAAAAAACTGATGTTTTATGACTCAAATAAAGGAGTGTTCTATTATGGCGTAGGATAATAAAACCACAACAAATAAGCGTACTATAAAGGTTAATGTTAAAAGACACAGTTGTCAAGGGTCCTGTTAATTTGTGTTCAAATAAAACTTTTGTAAATAAGCGTTCTAAAAAACTGATGTTTTATGACTCAAATAAAGGAGTGTTCTATTATGGCGTAGGATAATAAAACCACAACAAATAAGCGTACTATAAAGGTTAATGTTAAAAGACACAGTTGTCAAGGGTCCTGTTAATTTGTGTTCAAATAAAACTTTTGCAATTAAGCGTTCTATAAAACTGAATAAGCGTTATAAAAAGCGGATGTTTTACGACTCTAAAAAGATGTGCCATATTGTGGTGTATCATAAACAAACCATTATGAATAAGCGTTATATAAAGGTTAACGTTATAAGACGCTATTGTCAAGGGTCCTATTCACTTTTCTTATAAAAAAAACGTTTGCGAATAAGTGTTCCATAAAACCGATGTTTTATGACTCAAATATCAATTGTCTTATGATGGTGTATCAATCTATGGGACCCAAGTGTCAACTGTCATATTAAGCTATGTTTTAATAATACGTTTGCGAATAAGCGTTTTAAATAATTAATGTTTTATGACTTATATATCAAGTGTCCTATTATGGTGTATTGTAATAAAACCATAATTAATATGCATCCTTTAAGGGTCCTATTAAGTTTTGTTATAATAAAACTTTTGCAAAAAATCGTTTTAAAAAAATGATGTTATAAAACCAATGTACATAAGCGTCCTATAAAGGTTAACGTTATAATACCGACGTGTCAAAGGTCCTATTAAATTTTGCTAAATAAAACTTTTTGTGAATAAGCGTTTTAACTAACTGATGTCTTATGACTCAAAACTCACGTGTCCTATTATGGTTTATTATAATACAACCATAATGAATAAACGTCTTATAAAGGTAATTTATTAGGACCCATATTTTAAGTGTCATATTAAGTTATATGATAATAGGACCCCAAATCATCGACCATCCTATTATATACCTTTTTAGGACATCGCCTAAGTAGCAAATATTTAAAAAGGACCCTAAACGCTCATATGTCCTATTAAATAGTTTTTTAGGACTCCATTATCATACCGTCCCACAAAAAGGGTCCTAAAAACCACTTTTCTTGTAGTGATCTTTCTGTTCTTGTTTGATTGGGAGGGATTTTAATTAAGGGGATTTGCTATTTACAAGTTAACGGGAATGCCTTTGGTGTGAAGAAGATGTTAACTGTCTATTTCCCCATTCGGATAATCTTGAAGAAGGTCGAGTCTACAGTCTAATCTACATTTGAAAGCTACATGATTAGAAGACTAAAGACGAATTGCATTTGATGATCTAAAGACTTCTTCTTAATCCGGGCTGAGAAGAACACTTGAAAATCTTCGTCAGTTTAGGGGAGAGCACTAATTGGGGGAGATTGAAAAGCCAAAATTTAATCCCCAATTAGACTTGCTCAGATTCTTTAGCAATGATTTATTGCTTGATTTTTGATGACACTCCTCCAACGCCTAATGCTTCAATTACTAAGGATAATTGGGATTCATTGTTTGGGATTCATTGTTTTTCAAAGATATGTTTGATGAGTACTTCCAACCTCTAACAAATGTTGATCATCCAGCTTTTGAAGCTCATGCTCCGGTTTCTACTGACTCAACTAGTTCACCATCTAAGAAGTACTTCTCAGAACTCTCAAGAAACCCAATCTCCAGTTATTCCTCAAGGCGTTGATAATGACTATCATAATATTGCAGTTGCACTCATGAATAATGATCCGCTCTTTGGTATTCCTTTACCAAATCTTCACGGATTATTGTTCATGAATAATGATCCACTCTTTGGTATTCCTTTGCCAAATCTTCACGGATTATTATTCCTCTCATTGTGCACGCTATAAATCAACCACATGAACATTAAGGAAAATGACTTCCTCATCCGCTCAAAGATATTATTGGTGAATCTTCCAGATCAGTTTCTACATGTATACCTTAAGGAAGAATGCATTAATGATGAGGAAATCATCTGTTCCGGTTCATTCAGTGGGTCAATGTACATCCGATTGTATGTTTATTCACGTGGTGGGCATTTGACACAAGTTGATTACTTCAGAGTTAATCATTTATCACTTATTTGAGATTGAAGTTGACTTTCACAAAGGTGTGTTCTTATTTGATAACTTGCTCGGGCTTATGAATTTGAGTTGAAGACTTGGTTTATCTAGTTACCAGTAGTCGGGATGGATGTTTGAAGATCTGGATAACTATCACTATTAGGAGTTACGTTGTTTTACTCAGTGTCACACGCAGATGTCGTTGTGGATAATCGCAAGAGGTGTTAATGTCTCATACTTCGTTTGAGTATTGAGTACTTAGATATTTGCTTGGAGCATAAATTCTCGACACCATTCTTCCAACATTAGTGCAAGATTAAGATACAAATGCGGGGATCTCTACTTCAGTTTCAAGTTTGGTATATCGGGTTAGCTTCTTCAGTGGTCACTTCAAATTGTCTACATATGGGTTGATAAAGATAGTCAGAAAGAGCTTCTATAGCAGTTGATTCTCACAAGATTCATTTGAGCTAATTTTTGTTCTCCTCTATTTCAAGAATATTTGGTATGAATGATGTGTTGCTGATTCTGAGGTATCAACTCAGCCTTCAGTAGAAAGAAATATGAGAAGAATATTTGGAGCGTGAGATGATAGTGCTTATCGACATCTTCAATATGATTTATGATAAAGTGCTTCCGGTTATATTCACAACATGTTCACTTGATCGAGATAATTCAGTTATTTCAGAGTTGACATCCACAGAGATGATTAGCGATTCAACATGTTACATGGATGTCATCGTCTCTACTCTTGTTGGGTACATGTGTACATTATGTGATGATTGGTTATATGTTAGATAACTGGAATGCACTTGGTAAAATGAAGATGTTGATATATTGTTCCCCTAAATAGACAACTGGTCAATCTCGAAGAGTAAGGTGTACATCGGGGATGCACAACAGGTTCATGTGATCGGTCGTAATCAGTTAATCCGGATTTGATAACCACTGAGACGATCAATGTTTCAACTTGTTACTTCGGTGTTCTCGTGTTCTTCGGGGTGCTAAGCTTCAATCAATGAGACCGCTTTGTATTCAACTCTACTTCTTAGGGAAATGGTCTTTATTCGATGTTTGTCGGTTTGGGGGGAAGCTACCAAAGATTCAAATTGAGAAGGCTCATGTTCAGACGATTTTCTTAGAAGCCTCGAATGCTTTGGTGGCGAAAGTTTAAGAGATGTTGATTCCTTTCTTCTACAACGTGCTGAACGATATCTTTATCTCGGTACTCATTTCATCATTCTCTTAAACTAATTTATCTCTTGTAAATATTTATTCGAAAAACAAAATACAAAATTATAAAACCTTCAAAGATCAAATAGAAAAATATAAAACTTTCAAAATCCATAAAAATTTGAAAAATTCGAAAAATCTTCAAAAAATATTGTCATTTTGTCATGTTTCTCTAGATTCGATAATATCTACGGTCTTGATGTTGTCATTCAAAGAATGACACGGGACTTTAGATGTTGTTCGAATTTTTTTTATTTATATAAAAAAAAAAAAATCAAAAAAAAATTTTTGGGAGAAAGAGAAACAATGGTTTATTGTCATTTTCAGGCAATAACCCGGTTTTAAAAGAAAGAACAGAGCCATGTTTTACCATGTTTTCAAATTCCATGCTCTGATTCTATAAACATTTATCTGCTGAAAACTAACTGCTTTGAAAAATAACTCGGTCTCTATTTTTGATAATCATCAGGACTTATTTGTCAAAATCTCTATCTCTAAATCAACAACCTATGTTATTGATTGAGGGGGAATGATTTCAATTAAATTAAAAAGTTATTTAGCTTTAAAATGTTTTCAAAAGATAATCATGCATGTCTTATCAATGGAGTTTAAAGTCGTAAAATCCGATCCTTATCAGTTAAGTCACTTTCATTATCAAGTCACAATTCTCCTTAAAAGCTTTCAAAATCAATTTAAATCTATAAGAGATCACAAATCTCAAATGATTTGATAATTGTGATCGGGGGAGAATGTGTGATTTAAATTGAATTTAAACTGATTATTCGGTATATGGTTTTATAAGGATGTACATGTTGTCCTTCCCACATGTGACAAACGATTTCAAATTTTCAATGCACATGTTGAGGGGGAGCATCTATCTTAAACCTATGATTTGAAACGTGATCATTTATCTCAATGTGCAGGTTCCCTCTAGTATGTGCAAAACTCTTTTCATACTTAGATGCACATATTGAGGGGGAGCAAACTTATGAAAACCTCATCCTTCCTGGAAATGCTTTATCTTCTTGGTTTGATCAGGGAAGTGATGTTGATATCTTTTAGAAAAAGGTAACCAATGAAGTAAATTATTCCTCTTGCCTCCGTGTGCAAAACGATTTCAAACATTTGATGCACATGTTGAGGGGGAGCACTTGTTCTAAAAATATCAAAAACAATTCAGGTGCAAAATGTTTTGATAATATATCATAAGTATCTGAATTGATTTTCAAATGGTTTTCAATTGGTTCCATATGGCAGATGAACAATACCAAAAAGACCGACCAACTTTACTTTATGTATGGTGATATAAGGATGATAAGGTTAGGTTTTTTCCCATGATCCGCCAGAACCGGAGGGATCTACCCAGGGACTATCCACTAGTTAGTGTAGAGTTCTTAGGTATGATGATAAAAGGAGAAAAATGAGATATGGGAAGAGTGCAGACTGAGACTGAGCTAGTATTGGAACAAACCCAACAAGGTTCTAGCTATGAAGTCTCGATAAGCACTGAAGGGGTTGAAGAATTAAAAAGAATTGAATGAAAGAAAGGGTGAAAACAAATAACCCTCCATCTATTCAACCTTAGGGCAGATACCGGGTTCACTTCATATGCTACTGATGGTAACATCGGTATTGAAGACAAGACGTCATGGACCCAGTGACGCACTGCACTTCAACTTTCCAAACCACTCAAGTTCCTCTTAAAAGGACTTGTTTCATTCTCACGGGGAACCGACATTATCTATCGACTTTCTCTTAGAGATGGTTGATATTGAAGAAGGAGACCCTCTCCCTAGTCTCCGGTACAGGATCCAAATATGCACAAATTGAGTCTAGAGCCACGAGATCATCAATAAATCTCATTAGGACACTTTCAATGAAGACTCTCTGTTTCACACAATGTGGAAAGAGAGATTATATCTTGAGTCCTACGCATTATCCTTGTGGTATTGCCAGAACATCTGAGTGATGTGTATACATATTCACAATGAAGATGGAAAGCCTTCTGGAGCCAACATCAAACAAGCTCCTGGTAGGTGGCTTGTGAGATCTATTATATAGATCAACCATGTGACAACTGAACAGAAACAATGGGGCGATTCAATCTCTTGAATCAATCCTGGTTCAGGATATGGATTGACGGATACCTTTGAAAAACCGGTCTTTGTGCTTAACAACTCTTTTCTTCAGCACATCGACCGTGTACTCATTTTTCAAACCAAAAGGTGCTTTTATGATTGATAATTGATTTTCTATAAAACCTTCGTTGTATTGCAAAAACAATTTCTATTGAGCAATACTCGATTGTTTTTCAAATCTCTTTTCATCAATCAGTGGACTTAAAATTCGCTGGTTCACTCACTCCGTGTTATCTTCTTTGAGATGTTCCGGTTTGAGAACAGCTAGAGCAGCTGCGAAACCCTGTCAAGGAAATTCTTCGGAATTATACCTGATCACAGGCGGTACTTGTACTGATCAACGGGGAACCGTGGGCCATGTACCTCAATTCAACGAAAGTGATCAAAGACACTTTCGTGCGTTTTATTGCTAACTGTTGTATGCAGGTACGCCCGACGTTTGCAGCTGATCAGAATGAAGCGGTCAATCCATAGCCGCATGCTCACTTAACACATTCAACTCAAAAGAAATCATGATTAGTGCATCAATGACTCTGATATTTTCACTCCATGCTTCTGCTACGCTGCTGCCAATATCATGATTCAACAAAAGCTTCCGCTACTCTGATGAGATGATATCATGATCCAGAATGTGAGCATGTCGGTCCGAATGTCACAACATCACATAATACCAACACCACAATGGAAGACACAGAGATCTTTGATTGCTGATGATCTTTTTAGCTGGCTCAAATTTACTATCACATGGATCAGTAAAAGACCTCCACTTGAAGTAACCAAACATGCAATGTGAAGAATCAATGACTACGAGCTTAGGAACAAAGGACTACATCAAGAATGCAAGAACAATTTTTTTAATGTAATATCTATTTGTATTCAATGTAATTTTGGTACATGATTGAGGTGACCTCCCTTAGGGGGAGATTGTTAGGAATTAGAAATTCCAGGTATTAAAGAGTCGGTCACCTCAAGTATATGTAATCGTTAGAAAGCTCGTAGTCGTAGTTATTTTAAGTTAAGTAGTATTTAGTTAAGTAACACCGTGGAGGACGGACGGGTCTTTACCCACTGTATGCCTGATCCACAGCCCGATGTGTGGCGATTTATGTAAGACTATAAATACTCTCTACCTTCCAAGGTAGAGAGTTGGAGCTCATAATAATATCTTTCACTTTCTCTCACTAAGTTCCCTAAACCTCTAACTTTCTCTCTCTAAAACTCATCTTCTATACGCCTATGTTTGATTGTGTTATGATGTGTATGTGAAAACCAATATCCAACAGCTATCCTAGCTTCGGTGGTTTTGAATGGCGGTAGTATCTAGTTGCTTAGGATAATTGACCAACTGACCCTAAGTAGTTAGGTTGAGTTGGGGAGGGTAAGAATTGACCAATTGACGACCCTTCCTCGCTTGTGCGAACTGATCAAATGATCACCTGCCGTTTGGATGAACTTAAGAAGTTAGGGATGAGTGTCTAAGATGCTAGCGCCCGGGCACTCATTGTTACGAATCTTTCATGTAGAGGAACTTAATGACTTGGCTTAGGGGACTAAAAACAACTGGACTTTCAAGGGTAGTAGCTTGATCTCCGGTGGAAGCCTTTGCTAATAGGTTAGGACGAACTGACCAAATGTTGTCCTAGCGACTTAAACCCCCACTTGAAGCAATTGGAAGTAGTAAGATGTGAACATTACTTGATAGGATGAGTAACTAGGTTAGCACACTTTACCCCTGTTGATCACAACCACTATTTTATTTATTTGCGTTTATTTCTTGTTTTCTAGTTAATTAATCATTCTAATCCTTAAAACAACTAAAACCAATGACACCTAGACTTAATTAGAATCCGCTCACATAGCTCTTGGGACGACCTTGGTTTTACCGATTACTACTCTACACATGACCGGGTACACTGCCCGTGAGTGCGTAAGTGGACCATAGGTAAACTAGACACTATAAATATTAAAACCTGGTCCGAAAACCTGCATCAATAGGTTTTATTCATTTTTGTCCGTTTTATATGTTTTCCTCCGCTTTTATTTTTTGTTTTCGTCTGTTTTTATACGTTTGTCCGTTTTTAACGTTTTTATACGTTTTTCGTCCGTTTTTAACGTTTTCATATGAAAAGGAAAAAAAAACGTATGAAAACTTAATAAAATGGCCGAAAACATATAAAAACATACAAAAACGTATAAAAACGAATGAAAACGTATAAAAACATAAGAAAAATGGACGAGGACGTAAAAAACGGACGAAAAAGGATAAAAGCGTATGAAAATGTATAAAAATGGACGAAAACTGATGAAACGTATAAAACGGACGAAAACATATCAAAATGGATGAAAACATATAAAACTTAAGAAAAACAGACGAAAACGTAAAAAAATTGACTAGAACGGATAAAAACTAATGAAACGTAAGGAAAAAATTAGGGACTAAATTTGTGATACCCCACAAACCACAATGACCATTCTTTAAAGGTATTTATGTCATTTCTGTAAGTTTGACACTCAAACTAACGAAATTATTGGTCAATGGACTAAACCCGATACGGGTCACAACCATGGGGAGAGTATCCATTAAAAAAGATTATGGATTATTTATGTTAAACCCGACATAGGACAGACCACATGCACCATTTATGAAATTAACTATTTGGGTTATAAATATTGTTTGGTTTGAATTGGTGGGTTATGTAACAGTAAATAATACTTGTATGAATTGGTTTTTTTGAAAGATACCATGACCCCTGGGTTTCTGACACTTATTTGTTATTTGTTGACTTTTTGTTTTAAAACAAGTGGTACTCATTCACTTTTGTAATTGTTTGTAACTCTCCCAACCACATTTTTTTCTTTTGTTAAATTTCACAACAAAGTTAATAGTATGGGTGGAAACAAGTCGAGCCGAGCCCGAGCCTGCCAGAGCTCGAGCTCCGCTCGTTTATATATAAAGATCGAGCTTGAGCTCGTTTCGAGCCTCATAGTTTGAGCTTGGGCTCGGCTCGTGAAAATTTTCACAAAATCAAGCTCGACCCGACCCGACTAAATTGTATAACGTGTTGAATGAAACCAGGCTCGAAGGATCATTAATCATACTAGGCTCGAGCTTGTTTATCTTTTTAAGCTCATTTATACATTGTTATATGTATAGAAAATATATATACATATATATTTCTAGGACTCGTTTATGTTCGCGAGCTTAATCGAACTTTATATATAAAACTCGGGCTCAAGTTCGTTCAGGCTTGGCTCGTTCGAGCTTTTTACCAATCTGATCCCGAGCTTTTTCACGAGCAGCTCGACTCGTTTCCACCGCTAGTCAATAGTAATATATTGATTTTATATTAATATTTAACCCAGTATATAAAAAGCAATATTTATATTATTTTTATACATCTAACATATAAAATTATTTTTTCTCTCCTACATCAAATCCAAATCCAAATTCTAATCCATATTTAAATCTAAATCTTGATCCTTAACCTATCTACAAACCCAACGACCCATAATGTTTAGAGCGAGGGGGATTTACCTGGTGTTGTTGCGGGCTATTTACCTTAGGGCCCGTTTGGTATGAGGTTGTTAGGAATTGGAAATTCCATGTTAAAGTGTCGGTCACCCCAATTATAGTCTAGCATATGTTAGCTCGTAGACATGTCGTTATTTACGTTATTCAGTAGTTAATTAGTTAGTTAGTAGCGTAGATTAGGTTAGTGCAACACCGTGGAGGAAGGACGGGTCTTTACCCACTGTATGCCTGATCCATAGTCCGATATGAGGACGTAGTATTTGTAACTATAAATACCCCTTCCATCCTTGGAAGGGGTGGTGCTTCTTAATCTAATATTTCACTTTTTACAAACCAAGTCTCTACCAAGAAACACCCTCTCATCTCTTTCTCTCTCAAATGGCTATCATGTATTTTCATCATCCAAGACCACCCGAATCATCAACACAATAATATTTACGATCCTAACAATTGGTATCAAGAGCCATGGTTATTGTGTTATGTTGATTTGTGTGGTTTCGTACCATGGTTATTGTGTTATGGATTCATGTTGGTTTGAACCGTGTATTAAACTGTTTTTTTGCTCTATTTTGTTGGTCGGAAAAATCTTTTTCCGTATATTTTGTTGGTCAAAAACAGTTTTTTAACATTTTTTTTTTATCTTTTGGTCAAAAAAGGTTCCATGGTCCAATCATGTTTTCATTACTGTTTTAGTCTCAAGTTTTTTTAAAACTGTCTTGAATGTTTTCATTACTATTTTAGTCTCAAGTTTTTTTAAAACTGTCTTGAATATCATACTCTTGTGACCTTTTTGTTCCATATCCGTGAAGCTACAAGGTGGTCATTTGGTCATTTCTGTTTAGTCAAACTGTGGTCATAAATGGTCAAAGATGCATATTTTCTGCATTTTCTGGGTTAGATTGAAGGTGAACGGTTTTTATGGTCGGAAAACTCATCGGAAAATATCAAAAATCTTGCTAGCGACTTGTCACAAAACAGTCCAGATGCAATGTATTTTAAGTAGCGACTTGTCTTTAAAAATCATAGCGACTTGTCTTTACAAGTCGTAGCGACTTGGTCTAGCGACTTGGCCTAGCGACCCATAAGCCACTTGACATAAATGATGAAGAAGAATGAAATTGACCAAGACCTTATACCAATATACCGAATACCAAAACTGACTCGACCTCAGGTTCAACATAACCCATCATTGGTCCAATATTATAAAAAAAGAAATACAACTTCGCGCCTGATTATCTATCCAATTCCATCATATCCCAAAACTAATCTACATCTAAACCAATATCCGAATCTATCCATATCTAAACCAAGACTCAAACAATATCCGAATCTATCCTACATCTAAACCAAGACTCAAACAAATTGAAAAACATAAAAATCTCATATTCGGGTCAATTTGTTTAATCTTTTAAAGATCCTATAATTGAACCTTATTCCTCATCGATCATTTTTGAAGTCTTAGCTTCAGTACAATATCCGAATCGTTAGAGAAGAAAGTTAACAATTATGTTAATTTCTATTCTTGATTCGTTCATTAATCAAACCGAATAACAACAATCGATTAATACCTACCCGAGACCCCTTTGTGAGATCTTGAAGCCAAAGATAGTCGAGTCGCTAACTGAAGATAAGGGTGAAACACTTGTGGTAATGTTCATCTTGGAAAACAATTGTTGTTTGATTGTCTCATCTATTTGATGAGTAAGAGCTGAGATTAAGATGTGTGTTAATTGGTTTGATGGAGAGGAGATTTGGATATGTTTTTATGAAACGTTTGGTGAGAGAAATTGGTTGTTGGTAGGCGGAGAGAGTTTGAGAATGTGTTTTAGGGTTATGTCAATTGAGTGGAATTAGGGTATATATATTTCAACCGGATATTGATATGTCTCATGGATCGGATCTGTTGTATGAATCCTATCTAGGCGTCTCCATTGGATTTGGGCCTTGGGACATATTCGAATTGGTTGGGCTGTACTTGTGATGGGCTCGCATGGTTCTCAAAGTGACATTGGATTGGGTTGATTATGGGCTGTGGAGTTGTTTCTCTTTTGGACTGATAACGAAGGGATTTGGGTCATATCCGCAGTAATTGGGTTACTAGTGATGGGCTGCTAAGTTAAATTGATTGAAAAATGATATCCAAAGTTTTGGGTTAATGTCTTAACCAACGAAAATTGTGATAACATTTGATATTAAGAGTGGTATTTTTTTTTGGTATGGTATATTTTCACGGGGGACACAAAAGTCACGGCTTGAGCGACAATCTGAAAAAATGACTACGGAGTTTTTGCATGGTATAACGTATGAGTTATTAGACGTATTGGGTTATCTCCTTATATGGTCGTTATTATTAGCCGATGAATCAAAGGAGGTTCGTTTTCAGCAATTCTCTTGGGATATTCGACGCCACAGAATGTCAATGATACTTCACAGTCTAAGCAAAATATTTCTAAGAATCGTCAGTGTCAGTCATGATTTTTCAAGATGTTTGCTTATGACAAGAACTTCTCGTGCAAATTGTTGGATCGATATACTTTAATCAAACTAACTTTAACTAGCTTGTTAAGGTTTAATAACCTCGGATAAATCCTTAGTTATTAACAAAGAAACACTGAGTAATCTTTATCAAGTACGCGGAATTTACTTAACAAAGCTAAGAAGAATAACTTTTATTATAAACTCTAAATCTGCTTATTATGCAGATACTCTAAACAACTCTAAGATTATCGAACTTCTCTCTAAAACACTAAATAACTTGTGAATTCGTAAACTCTAAAACTCATAAACTCGTACCTCTAATGCCAATCTAGGAGTCCTTTTATAGGCTCAAGGATATCCTAGTCGGTTTACAATTTGTATTCTTGTACGAAAAGTAATCTAAACATAGAATACAATACTTTCCATAAACGAATATAACAGTTCTTTGTTCTTGCAGTACTTTGACTTCATAGTGCAGTACTTTGACTTTGTCTTTAGCAGTACTTTGACTCTTTGACATTTTCCAGTACTTTGCAGCTTACAGTACTTTCATATCTTCAGCACTTTCATATCCTAACAATCCTCCCCTAACTTGAATTCTACTTGCTTGACTTCAAGTTCTCTTGTAAATTTATCTTTAACAACTTCATCTTTAAGAACAGATTGTTTCTTAGTTTTTGGATTGTATCTCTGTAATGTCTGTGCTTGTCAAGTTATCTCTTAGAATTATTCTTTTACAGCAGCATTCATCAAGCTCCATCTTTTCAGCAACACAACAACATATGACAATTTTGTACATTAATTCAGTTTAAGTTGCATACTATTCTCATCACTTCCAGGTGTGTTAACTCCTGTGAGAGGTGAATCATTGAAAATTAATGGATTTTAGTCTCTTTACCAAAGCCATTAACTCTGGAGTAGCCGAATGTTTTGGTGTGTAAGACCATGGTACACTGATAACCGTATGATTTTTAGCAAATCATCAGCTATCAACAGATTTGTTTTGTCTTTACCAAAAGCTGTACCCTTCTGGACTAGTTAGTTCTTCTATCTAATGGTGAACTAATTACCATATAATGGTTTTTACACAGCCTTTACCACAAGCCATTTTCTTGTGGGCTAGCCAACTCTTTACATTACTGATATGGTGAGTTGATTACCATCCAACTTATTAGCAAGTTGTCAACTAAAAACGGATTTGAGATATCTTTACCAGAGCCGTTTGCTCATGGATTAGTCAATCCTTTTGTAACCATGGTGGATTGATAACCTATTGATGTTATCATCACAAAAACCATTTATTCAACCTTTATTTCAAAATATTTATTACTTAGCAAAAGGTTTATTTTAAAATTCTTTTAACTAGTTTATTTCTGCAAACAATACTTTTGATGAAAGTACTGTCTGATCAGCAGTACTTTGAATAAAAGTACTGATATATCAAAAAGTATTTATTCAAATAAAATTCATACCAGTTATTGATCATCCTCAGCAATAGTAGTCCAGTTGATAAACAAGTTGATAACCATGCAAGCGGTTTCATTATCCTCTTCTACTTCCATTCCATGCTCTAGCATCCTTCTTATGAGCTCGCAAACATGTATATCATTGTTCCATTTTCCAACTCTAAAACATGAACTCCAGACTCTTCAAAGAATCTCCAACAAACAATTTCCCAGCTTTCTTGATTCTTCCAAACATCATCAGTGCTCTCTTCTTCAGTTTCCCATGTAGTTATGAGATCACCATGTAAAACTAAACCAATCCCTTCTAATGGATTATGTTCAAAGTAAGCTTTCACCACATGATATAAATAGAATAGGTCTACTCTATCTATAATGTGCAGTAAGTCCCATAGCCTTTTGAAAACTTTGAAGCTTTCATCTTCTTTATGAAAAATCATATAATCTCCATCCTTGAATTTCGCAACTTCAAAAGCACTAATATTTGATCTGTTCATCTTCATGTCATCATCTTCTTTTGAATAATCAAAATCTACTACTCTGAGATAATTCCTTAATTCATCACTAGTTTCAGATCTTAATTAAACTTTTTCTTTCTTTGAGAACTGAACATCTGTAACTTCAGTTTTCCTTTTTCTTTTCAAACTCTTCTTTCTTTCAGCTTCAGTCCAAGTAGCTTCTTCTCTAAAATCTTTGATGCCTGCAACATCCTTCTTATAATCCTCCCTAGCAGCATCATATAATCTTTTCATCTCAAAATAATTAAACTTCTGCAATCCTTTATACCCTTGACTTTTTAGATAAGCCATCATAGCATTTCTGTCTTTAGCTTTATTAAGTCTTCTTGGCATAAATCTAACAGGAACAGGTGACTGTAATGGTTAAGCAGCTTCAGCATCTAATTCATCTTGTACCTTTTGAGCTGCTTCTCTATTCTGAGCTTCTTGAGCTTCCTGAGCTTCTCTATCTTTAGCATTTAACTCTTCTTGAATCTTTCTAGCTGCTTGTTCATTCAAAGCATCTTGAGCAACTCTTAACTGTGCTAAAGTTGGTTTCTTCTTCTTAACTTCTACCAAAACACCCTTTCCTTTATCCTTAGGAGCAATTGCAGGTTGAGAAGTTCTTTGTTGTTCTTCTTCTTGTACTTCTCGAATAATAACTCCTCCTCTTGGTTGTGATAAATCTCCAAAAATTGTAGCAATGAACTCATCATCACTTGCAGAATGAATAGGTTTGAGAATAGCTTCCTCCTCTTGAAAAACAGTTGAGGGACCAACAACTTCTTCATGTAAAGTTGTTGAAGGACCAACTTCCTCATCAAAGTCTAATACTCTTGGAGTTATTTCCTCTTGTCTGAAAGTACTTTGAAAACTAGTACTTTGATGTTCAGTACCTTGATCATCAGCAGTACTTTGAACTTGAACATGCTCATCAGTATCTTGATTGATCTTTTCTTCAGACTTTTTAGAACTTTCAGGTTCATTCTCTTTAACCATATCTTCTTTCAAGTTCTGTTCTTCTAGATTCCTCCCCAAGTTGACAGAAGATGGTTTATGAACCTTTTGGTGTTTACTTGTCTTAGACTGCCTTTGTGCTTTCTTCTTTGATTTAAACTAAGTATACACTAATATCCTCCCCTCAAACAATGCATAGGACTATACTAATACAAAATAGTCCTCCCCTCAAATATAGCTCACTAACTAATATGCCTCCAAATCTGACAGAATCTCCTTGTCTCCTGTCATGTTCACAGAACAACCACCATCAACAATAAAATGATCTTTAAGCTCCTCTTCTGGGTTGCCCTGTCTAATAAGATGAAAACATTAGTTTCTTTGAGGAACCTGATGCGTGCCAAACAGTCAAGCTAAATCACTCAAGCCTGCCACTTGTGAATGGCAGACCGTAATCAGCTTAAAACTGCTCAAGCACGAATGCAATGAAGATCTGGGGAGTATAGTGTTTCCCCGGGTCGTTATGTCCCAGCGAGCTATGCAATGGATTATCAAACGTATAGTGATCGCGAGATTTGAACGGGAAAAGGATTTGAATAGGATTATAACTACAGAAAAAGCCAACAAATTACAACGGCTTAAATGCAAATTAAAGGAAATTAAAAAGATAAAATCTATTAAATAAACGCTATCACTATATTTAAAATTGATGAACGTTTAAAACTTAAAACTTACGTTTAAATAAAAATTACGTAAACGTACAAATAAAAACGTGAAACTTACACAATATAAATCCTAAAAATATGAAAAATACATTTTTACAATCCTAATGATAAAATAAAATTTATTGAAAAAGAAAATTATTTTTATAACTAATTATCTAATTATTATTAATTAAAAACTATTTTTAACTATTAAATAATAACCTAAAATACAAGAAATTAGGAAATAAAGCTAGAAAAATAAAATTAAGACTTAGAAAAATCTAAAATATCAAAATAGAATTTTCAAAACTATTTTTGTATTTTTCTGATTATTTTTGGATTTTTTATGAATTAAAAACTATTAAAAACTAATTAAATTATCTAAAAATACAAATTCAACTAAGAAAAATCTAGAAAAATATTTTTTTGTCTTTTTATATTTATCTAAACTTAATAAAAATGAAAAATTATTTTTTTGAAGCTTTTCTTAATTAATTGTATTTAAAGCTAATTAAAAAGTGCTAAAAACCAATTTAAATGCAGAAAAATAGCAAACCAACTTGGAAAAATCTGAAAATTTCAGGAAAACTCTAAAATTATATTAGGAATCTGGGAAAAATAGAAAAACAGGGGCTTGTTTGGAGGAATTTGAAACTGATGTTGCAAGTGCTTGTGAAATAAGCACTAGAATAAGCAAATGGCTACCAATAAGCACCCAACTAAAACAGAAGCTTAAATAAGCTTAAAGAACCAAAATGCAACAGATTACAACAAGCCCTAACCACTGGGATAGCAAATTACTCAGATTTGGTGTTTTAAACTAATAAGCTAAAACAGATTTGGGTAGGCAACTTGCAGCTAGATTATAAGCCACAAAATAAGCTAAGATTGAAAACCAATAAATGGAACCTAAAGCAGACCTGGGTGACTATCTAAAACCCCAAGTTGAGACCTAGAGAAGCTCAAATGAGCCTAATGCAGCCCCTGCAAAACCTGCATAACCCCCTGTGCAGGCTCACTGCCCTGCACAGGGCAGTTAACACCATATTCACAAACCTTTTTGGGGCTTTTAGAAAATTCACAAAAATGTACTAAAATAGACATAAGAAAATAGACCAGCATGAGATTTTAAAACATCAATTTTCACTTGAAATGACCTAGAAATAAGCTCTTGAAAAATCCCTCTAGATGGGTTCAAATCTGGTTTTCAACTTATTGACTTTCTCAACAAAACTGAAAAGTTGACTTATTTGAAGTTTGATCTTGATTTATAGACTGATGATGATATATTATGATGAAATAAGACTAGAACAAGCTAACTCTATGGATTATAAACACAAAATTAGCTTTTGATATTTCAAAAACTCAACAGACAAGCTTAAAGACAGATCAATACATGATGTTGACTAATGAGCTTGCAGGCACAAGTAATTGATTCAAATGAGCATGAAATGGCTACACAAGCTTGGGACAACAGATACCAAGCACTGCATAAACCTATAACACAACTTAAATACTAAATCCAAACACACCTTTTAACTTACTGTTTTGCAAGTAAAGTAAGATAACCACAGATCTAGCTTAAGCAAACAATTAAACTAACTATAACTACCCTTAATACAACTTAATAAACATATTTGAACTAGTTAAAACTACAAATGAAGATTGTGTAATAAAACCTTAAAAATCACTTACAAAAGTCCTTAGCTACTATAGCTTGAAACATGTGAAACAGGGAACCACTATCCTAACTATATCAACCCATTAGCTTAAAATCAACCCAATCCATCACTGCATCAACCCATGACCAACTCCATTTCCATTTCTGCCCAAATCAACCTTGTTTGACTTTCTTTGACCAAAGTTCAAATTTGCTAGAACCTTAAATGTGAGCTTATCAAAGGTTGTAGTAGACTCACATAAACCTGTTTTGAGCTTAAAAATAAGCTAATAAAAGCTTGTATATGGGACTTTGACTTAGAAATTTAAAACAGTGGACATAAAATGAGAATTGTAAACACAAACTGATATTAATACTTGAATTGAGTTTCAGTACACTTAAAAACTTTAACTTGATACAAAGTAACAAAAGATTACAAGTTTTATGCTAAATTAAGAACTTAAAGATAAAAACGACATTTAGAGAAAATTAAAAACTACTAGACTACTCTTCCTGCTCCTCTTTTGCTTCTTTTATAATCCAAACTCTTTATCTCTCTCTTCTGAATAGTTCCCATCAATCCTCAGCCATTGGATGGCTTAAAACTGATCCTGGCCCTTAAAACAGATTTTGGCGCCAAAACTAGCATTTGACAATTGGGGTTGAGTGAGGGGGGGGGGGGGGAAGATGCATTAAATGAAGTTTGGAGGTTAGCTAAGGTGGGGGGAACAAGGAAAAGTGGATGAGAGGGGGGGGGGGGGGGAATGGGTTGCCTGGTGAGTTGCAGAAGCAGTTGGGAGGGATGACTTTTTTGGCGGGTTTGTTTATTTTGACCAGAGATTGACCAAAGGGTATTAATAACCAAGGGGTTCAAAATTGCATTATGACAGGGGTCCAATAGATTTGACAAGGTCCAAAAATGGTTTAAAGGGTTTTAAATTCAAGGACTAATTATGCAATTTCTGAAAATTACAAGGACCACTGCTGCCATTCTCTCAAAGTTGATCCAAGGGCTGAAAGTGACAATCTCAAAAAGTACAAGGACCAATCTTGCCATTTTCCAATTTTCCAGGGGCCAATTTTGCCAATTTTCAAAGTTGGAGGACCAAACTTGTAATTTTCTCAAACTTTTTATATTTTTCACCAAAGGACTAAATTTGACAAGTTATGATTTTAAAAGGACCTTTGGTGACTTTTCTTTTGAAATTTTGACTCAGGGACTATTTTTGACAATTTTAGAAACTTGGGGGACTGAAACTGCCAATTATGCAAACTTTGCTCATTTTTCATCTGATTTTGAACATTTTGCATCTGAAACATATAAAATGCAATTTTGGAATATTTTCAGTATTTTGATGCATTTATGAGCATTTTTAGACGTTTTGCAGTTCAGATTTGACTAAAAAATGATGAGTATTTACACACTCATCAGAACCCAAGCCATTACTGACTTGTGTTCCCCTTGTGGAGTGACATACTCACATTCTTTGAGTATATAATCTCCATTGTTTTCTAAAGCATGATCCATTATTTTCTTGTTATTCAAAACATGTGGATTTTCAATGAAAATCTCTTTTGCAAATTCATTCTCTTTTTCTTGTATCACAAAAACATCAGATTCACTTTTTGTTGAAAGTATTGTGTGTCCCTCAGCAGTACCTTTTCTCTTAACCCATTTTGGTTTAACACGTGGTTCCTGTGATCTAGATCCCCTATGTGAATTGTAATACCTTCTAGGTTGATAGTGAGATCTCCTAGGATTCCTATTCCAAATAGTGTGATCAGTACCTTGTTTTGGCTGAGCAGTACTTTGGAAAGTACTGTGAGATACTAAAGGTTTTGAAAAAGGTCTTCTCTGATATGGGTATCTATAATCTGGTGTGAAGTTTCTGTGATTAACCCTATTTGAATTATTCCAAACTAGTTTGTTCTCTCTAGGTTTCTGGTTAACAGTCCTATTCTTTGAAAATTTCCTAAGGTAATCTGAATGATGTTCATAATCCTTGATTAAATGATTAGGACTAAAACACACAAAACACAGTTTTTCACCCATATGTCCAAAGTGATTTCTTCTATGTCTATGCCCAAAATTATTTTGCCTTCTTGGTGAATGATGAAAACTATTTTGACCAAAATTATCCCAAAAAGGTTTAGCAGTACTGTTTTGAAAAGGTTTTGCAGAAGGTACTGCTTGTTGAGCAGTACTTTGATTTAAAGGTACTGCTTGATTTTGAACATTATTTTCAACAGCTTCTTTGGGTTTTTCAGATCTAGATTGAGCAACAAGCTTCTTCCTAAACTCTAGACTGTCTACTCCAAATCGAGAAACATCAGGCCTTATGGGTTGATGACTAATGGGATGTGGGACAGCATGATATCCCTTGTCTTTCTTATACTCAGGAGGTGGTTCACTTATTGAGCCCTCATTACTAGATGTATCTACATAGTTAATGAGTTCATCATCACTAGTGGTTATGTCCTCAAAATCACCTACATCCTGATCACTAGGTTGTTTTTCTTCTATGTTATCAAAGTTCGTACCAAAACCTAATCCAGTTCTAATGTATGCTCTTCTTTGTTTTTCAACATAAGTAACATGGGACAGACCAGATTCATTCCAGGCAGCAAACTTTTCTAACAGATCATCTCTCTCCTTAAATTTCTCAATTTCAGCAATTTTATAGTTTAGTTTCCATTCACTAAGTTTTAACTGGTAATCCTGTTGTTCATACTTTTCAGCCCAAGCCATTTCATTATTTTCATGTGCTAGAATTTTGGCTTCCATAGATTCTAAGGTTATTTGATAACCAGCTACCTCAGACCTAGCCTTAACACAATTATCTCTTTCGTAAACATAAGCATTAAGTACTTTTTGATAAAAATCATGACACTTAGAACATACCTCTGTGATAGTGGTTGTTGCAGCTTCAGTCGACATCATTAGTGTTTGCTGTGAAATCGATTTTCTTCTTAGTCAGAGTTTCCACACAAGCTCTGATACCACTTGTTGGATCGATATACTTTAATCAAACTAACTTTAACTAGCTTGTTAAGGTTTAATAACCTCGGATAAATCCTAAGTTATTAACAAAGAAACACTGAGTAATCTTTATCAAGTACGCGGAATTTACTTAACAAAGCTAAGAAGAATAACTTTTATTATAAACTCTAAATCTGCTTATTATGCAGATACTCTAAACAGCTCTAAGATTATCGAACTTCTCTCTAAAACACTAAATAAATTGTGAATTCGTAAACTCTAAAACTCATAAACTCGTACCTCTAATGCCAATCTAGGAGTCCTTTTATAGGCTCAAGGATATCCTAGTCGGTTTACAATTTGTATTCTTGTACGACAAGTAATCTAAACCTAGAATACAATACTTTCCATAAACGAATATAACAGTTCTTTGTTCTTGCAGTACTTTGACTTCATAGTGCAGTACTTTGACTTTGTCTTTAGCAGTACTTTGACTCTTTGACGTTTCCAGTACTTTGCAGCTTACAGTACTTTCATATCTTCAGTACTTTCATATCTTCAGCACTTTCATATCCCAACACAAATGGTCGTACACGTTATGATGCTTCCGAAAGTTCGAAACCATCATGGGGGAGAAACGTGTACTTTGTGTTACGGTTAACCTCCAGGGAAAAAGAGTTTATACTACTTGACTTAGTATGGTTTGTGAGGCTGTCTACATATGGGTAAAGAATTGTTGATGAACCGCTGCATGTTCCCCTAAAACAGATATTCACCGAATCCAATATTGTCATAACACATTCAAGCTGACACTGTTTACTGTTTTGTCTTGATTTTGTAAAATCCCGCGAAAGAATCTATTTCTCGGTTTAAATCATAGACTTGTAAAATCCCGTGACAATGAAAACATCATGGTAATAGTAAAGTGCATTTCC
This sequence comes from Chrysanthemum seticuspe, assembly GCA_019973895.1. Taxonomy (NCBI): domain Eukaryota; kingdom Viridiplantae; phylum Streptophyta; class Magnoliopsida; order Asterales; family Asteraceae; genus Chrysanthemum; species Chrysanthemum seticuspe. The sequence goes on along the minus strand of BPTQ01000004.1, from coordinate 89,215,728 downwards.
GGATCTATCTTACGGTTTATTCTTGGTTTTGTAAAATCCCGCGAAAGAAACTATTTTTCGGTTTAAACCATAGAGTTGTAAAATCCCGTAATGATGGAACCACCCTGGAGAAAAGGAAAGTGTATTTTGGGATCTTTTCTGATGCTGGTGCTACAGTTTCTACTTCGAAGAAGGGATAAAAGGGTGTACTTCATGAATGGGATGTGTGTTTAGATATTCGTCATGACAGTTTGGTATTACAAAGTTCTACGGGGTTATGCTCATTTAACCATGGTCGGGATGAAAACCATTATCATAGTTCACTTAAAACGTCAATGGAGGCTAGATTTGAGTTTTTTAACTAGAAGATGTGACAACGGGGTTAATTCACTATTATTTATTTGAGGTTGAAGTGAAATGTCACGGGCGAGTGTACTTAGTATCTGAAGGTATCGGGGACGGTTGGATGAAGATTCTTCAAGATCCTTGTTCGAGCTTATTATAAAAAACAAAGACTTGGAAATCTAGTTATTATTGGGTGACTTTTACCTTTTATTTTACCACTTGGGGGAATTGGGCTCATACCACCACAAAATAACTATCACTTTAAGGAGTTACATTGTAGTGCTCAGTGTCACATTCAATTGTGGATTTTCAAGAGGTGATGTACGTCTTATATTTGATGGTTGGTTGGATGAAGAGTATAGAGTACTTAGAGATTCAATGGAGGATGAAGTCTCGGCACCGCTCTTTGTTACACATGTGCAAGTTTAAGTCACGAGTTCGGGTTGTTTTACTTTAGGGTCAAATTCATCATATTGGGTTTTCTCCATCAGCTGTCACGACAAAGAGCCTACTGAATGATAATGGTGATGATTACATGTTTTGCCAAGAGATGATGAAAAGAGAGAGATTATGACGTTTGAACACAACAGTTCAAGCCTCGTACTCTAAAGAAAAGAAAAGTGTACGTTTCAGTGCGCTTTATCTTCTAAAGAAGATAAATCTTCTTATGACGTATGAACACAACAGTTCATGCCTCGTTCCTCAAAGAAAAGAAATGTGTACGCTTCAGTGCGCATTATCTTCAGAAGAAGAGAAATCTTCTTATTATGACCATTCTCATCAATATGCTTCATGCTTTTTCCATGCGCTTCAGTCATCAAGTGAGCCGGACTACTGATAATTACTCTTATTCCACTTGCTCAATATAATGAAGATGGCGACGTCATGTGCTAATTTTGCGGGGGAGAAGTTTGAATAGAATACATTTGGATGATAATCACTTGTTTAATCAAGAATGGCATCTCCGTATGCAATTCTTGAGGGGGAGAAGAAGTGTGAATTTTCTGCATGGTTGATTGATTATCTGATATTAAATGGTCAAACGGCTCCAAACTCATGTAAGAACCGAGCTTCTTCTTATCGGGTCATCTTCACATGGAGTTTCTTCTAAGAGCCGTTGGTTGACATCTTCACACGGGCTGATATGATTAAATGACAATGTGCTTCTAGTTGCTGGGCTGATTTCTTTGATGAACGTCTTTCTGTTCTTGTTTGATTGGGAGGGATTTGATTTAAGGGGATTTGCTATTTACAAGTTAACGGGAATGCATTTGGTGAGAAGAAGATGTTGACTTTCTATTCCCCAATTGGACAATCTTGAAGAAGGTCGAGTCTACAGTCGGTTCTACATTTTCTGGTACATGTTAGAAGACTAAAGACGAGTTGCATTTAATGATCTAAAGACTTCTTCTTAATCCGGGCATTTATCAAACATATTGTCGGTTTAGGGGAGAGCACTAATTGGGGGAGGGTGAAATGTCTGATTTAATCCCCAATTAGACTTGCTCACAATGTACTTCAGCAAGTTGATTCTTACAAGAGTTCAAGTGTTCTTCTCAACAGATTTCTAGTATACGGGCTTAATATATGTTGCTGATTCTGAAGCATCAAAACCAGCAAGGGGGAAGGAGACACGCATCTAAACGCGAGTAAACATTGATGAACTTAATACTTCTAAGTGATTGAAGATATCCCGGGAAGACTAATGTCATTACCGCAGAGAAACTCAAGGTTTGACTCATGGCGTTTAGTGTTCTTATTCCAACTATGTGGGGGAAGAGATGGAAGAGTTAGTTTCTGAAGATAAAAGAGGTACACAAGTGTGTGATGATTTCGATGCTATCGCAATCATCAGGGGAGAGAGAATTGTGTACATTGGGGGCGCTTAGCTGTTTCACTTGAGTGCTTAATCAGTGATTCAGAGATATAATCACTTATTCCGGAGTTGACGTCCGCAGAGATAGTCATCCGCAGAGATAATCAGTGATTCGGCCTGCTTCTTCAATGTTATCGGTTATTCTCTCTTTGGGCATTCGGGTACTTCGGGTTCTTGAGCTTCATACACTATCATCAGGGGGAGAGAAAAGTATACATTGGGGTTATTCTTTGGCTATTGGACTTAATCTGCTACTTCGATGGTATAAGTTTCTCTGTCTTCGGGTATATGTGTATTCGGGTTCGTGAGCTCTAGTCTAAGAGACTGACTGCATCAATTCATCTACTTGGGGGAATTGTTCTCTTGACACCTTTTGGAATGGACTGCTTCAGACTTCAGTGGAAAAGGAATTTGAGAAGAGTTATTTAAGCGTGGGATGATACGTTGTTGTTGTTCATTTGGATGATATAACCCCGAACGATGAATCACGGTGATTATTCTTAAAAGGAGCAACAAGTTCGATGATAATGGTGTGCTTCTTTATGCACCTGGCTAAGAGAAGCTTGAAAGAAAGCTTTGAATCTGCTCAGCTAAAGGATTTTCGGTTTGGGGGGAAGCTGCCAAAGTCTCACTTTCAGATGGTTCAATTTCTTTCTTCAATGCAAGAGCCTCGGAAGATTTGGTGGTGGAAGTTTAAGAGATGACGAATTCTATCTTCTACGACGTGCTGCTCGATATCCTTATCTCGGTACTCGTTACTCGTATCATCATCTTCTTAAACTATATCATCTTCTCTATCTTTGTAAATATTTATCAGAAAAACAAAATACAAAAATATAAAACCAACAAAAAGAAAATAGAAAAATATAAAATCATCAAAAATCCATAAAAATTAGAAAATTTCAAAAATACCAAAAATATGTTTTCTTTAGACATGTTTTCTGGTATCGATAACATCTGCGGTCTTAGAAATGTCATTCAACAATGGCACGGGACCATAGATGAAGTTCGAGCAGAAGGTGTAAATATTTGTTTTCTAAACATGTCACAAATCAAATGGCTTGCAGTTATTTCAGACTGTGACCCGCGCTTAAACCATGGTTTGCTATTATTTCAGATAGTAACCCGCTCTTCAAGAAAGGAAAGTGTTGCGCTAAACCAATTTTCTAAAATTTTTGTGCACTTGTCCTAAAACAAAATGAGAAAAGTATGTCGAAGGACTGCTGTTCCTAAACAAATGTTTTTCCGTCTGAAATTCTTCAGAAAAATATTTGTTGTTTTCTAAAATGGTGGTAAATGTGTTGCTTGAAAATCAATCAGATTCAGTGTTTTCGAAAAAATTGAAAACTCAATCAATGACTTCAGCGCTTTTAAATTTTTCAGAAAATGAGTCATAGATTGAGGGGGAGAATGTTTTTCAAATTTATATCATCTATCGGACTTATCTAATTATCCTAAATGCTTAACTGAAAAATGATGTTAACCTACGTTGAAAGACTAGGTGCCTATGATATGATTGTTAGGATTAGATGATTAAAGTTTGATAAACACATTATTCCCATACCTTTTATGATATGATTGATATGTTGGATTGACTTTTATTAGTCGATTGCTGTTTGGGTGATGTCGACCACCATATATGTTGGATATTAGTTTTCACATACACATCAAACCATAACACAAAGTGGCGTATAGATGGAATTCTAGAGAGAGAAAGTTAGAGGTTTAGGGAACTTAGTGAGAGAAAGTGAAAGATATTATTATGAGCTCCAACTCTCTACCTTGGGAGGTAGAGAGTATTTATAGTCTTACATAAATCGCCACACATCGGGCTGTGGATCAGGCATACAGTGGGTAAAGACCCGTCCGTCCTCCACGGTGTTACTTAACTAAATACTACTTAACTTAAAAGAACTACGACTACGAGCTTTCTAACGATTACATATACTTGAGGTGACCGACTCTTTAATACCTGGAAATTCTAATTCCTAACAATCTCCCCCTAAGGGAGGTCACCTCAATCATGTACCAAAATTACATTGAATAAAACCAGATAATACATTAACAATTGATCTTGCATTCTTGATGTAGTCCTTTGCTCCTAAGCTCGTAGTCATTGATTCTTCATATTGCATGTTTGGTTACTTCAAGTGGAGGTCTTTTACTGATCCACGTGATAGTAAATTTGAGCCAGCTATAGAGATCATCAGCAACCAAAGATCTCTGTGACATCCATTGTGGTGTTGGTATTATGTGATGTTGTGACATTCGGACCAACATGCTCACATTCTGGATCATGATATCTTCTCATCAGAGTAGCGGAAGCTTTTGTTGAATCATGATATTGGCAGCAGCGTAGCAGAAGCATGGAGTGAAAATATCAGAGTCATTGATGCACTAATCATGATTTCTTTAGAGATGAATGTGTTAAGTGAGCATGCGGCTATGGATTGACCGCTTCATTCTGATCAGCTGCAAACGTCGGGTGTACCTGCATACAACAGTTAGCAATAAATCGCACGAAAGTGTCTTTGATCACTTTCGTTGAATTGAGGTACATGGCCAACGGTTCCCCGTTGATCAGTACATGTACTGCCTGTGATCAGGTATAATTCCGAAGAATTTCCTTGACAGGGTTTCGCAGCTGCTCTAGCTGTTCTCAAACCGGAACGTCTCAAAGACGACAACACGGAGTGAGTGATCCAGCGAAGTTAAGTCCACTGATTGATGAAAAGAGATTTGAAAAACAATCGTGTATTGCTCAATAGAAATTGTTTTTGCAATACAACGAAGGTTTTATTGAAAATCAATTATCAATCATAAAAACACCTTTTGGTTTGAAAAATTAGTACACGGTCGATGTGCTAAAGAAAAGAGTTATTAAGCACAAAGACCGGTTTTTCAAAGGTATCCGTCGATCCATAACCTGAACCAGGATTGATTCAAAAGATTGAACCTCCCCATTGTTTCTGTTCAGTTGTCACATGGTTGATCTATATAATAGATCTCACATGCCACCTACCAGGAGCTTGTTTGATGTTGGCTCCAGAAGGCTTTCCATCTTCATAGTGAATATGTATACACATCACTCAGATGTTCTGGCAATACCACAAGGATAATGCGTAGGACTCAAGATATAATCTCTCTTTCCACATTGTGTGAAACAGAGAGTCTTCATTGAAAGTGTCCTAATGAGATTTATTGATGATCTCGTGGCTCTAGACTCAATTTGTGCATATTTGGATCCTGTACCGGAGACTAGGGAGAGGGTCTCCTTCTTCAATATCAACCATCTCTAAGAGAAAGTCGATAGATAATGTCGGTTCCCCGTGAGGATGAAACAAGTCCTTTTAAGAGGAACTTGAGTGGTTTGGAAAGTTGAAGTGCAGTGCGTCACTGGGTCCATGACGTCTTGTCTTCAATACCGATGTTACCATCAGTAGCATATGAATTGAACCCGGTTTCTGCCCTAAAGTTGAATAAATGGAGGGCTATTTCTTTTCACCCTTTCCTCATTCAATTCTTTTTAATTCTTCAACCCCTTCAGTGCTTACCGAGACTTCATAGCTAGAACCTTGTTGGGTTTATTCCAGTACTAGCTCAGTCTTAGTCCGCACTCTTCCCATATCTCATTTTTCTCCTTTTATCATCATACCTAAGGACTTCTATACTAACTAGTGGATTGTCCCTGGGTAGATCCCTCCGGTTCTGGCGGATCATGGGAACTAATACCTAACCTTATCATCCTTATATCACCGTACATAAAGTAAAGTTGGTCGGTCAATTTGGTATTGTTCATCTGCCATTGGATCCAATTGAAAACCTTTTGAAAATCAATTCAGATACTTGTGATATATTATCAAAGCATTTTGTACCTGAATTGTTTTTGATATTTTTAGAACGAGAACTCCCCCTCAACATGTGCATCAAATGTTTGAAATCGTTTTGCACACGGAGGCAAGAGGAAGAAATTACTTCTTTGATTACCATTTTTTTTTCTAAAAGATATCACCATCACTTCCTTGATCAAATCAAGTAGATATAGCATTTCCGGGAAGGATGAGGTTTCCATAAATTTGCTCCCCCTCAATATGTGCCTCGGGGTTTGAAAAGAGTTTTGCACATACTAGAGGGAACTTGCACATTGAAATAAGTTGATCACATTTCAAATCATAGGTTTAATATAGATGCTCCCCCTCAACATGTGCATGGAAAATTTGAAATCGTTTGTCACATGTGGGCAGGATAGCATGTACATCCTTATAAAACCATTTACCGAATTATCAGATTAAATCCAATTTAAATCACACATTCTCCCCCGATCACAATTATCAAATCATTTGAGATTTGTGATCTCTTATTGATTTAAATTGATTTTGAAAGCTTTTAAGGGGAATTGTGACTTGATTATGAAAGCGTTTTAACTGATAAGGATCGGATTGTTTAAGACTTTAAACTCCATTGATAAAACATGCATGTATATCTTTTGAAAACAATTTAATGCCAAATAACTTTTTAATTTAATTGAAGTCATTCTCCCCCTCAATCAATGACATAGGTTGTTGATTGAGAGATAGAGATTTTGACAAATAAGTCCTGATGATTATCAAAAATAGAGACCGAGTTATTTTTCAAAGCATTTGGTTTTCAGCAGATAAATGATTATAGAATCAGAGCATGGAATTTGAAAACATGGTAAAACATGGCTCTGTTCTTTCTTTTAAAACCGGGTTATTGCCTGAAAAATGACAATAAACCATTGTTTCTCTTTCTCCCAAAAATATTTTTTGAATTTTTTTTTTTTTTTTTTTTTTTTTTTTTTTTTTTTTTTTTTTAATAAAAATTCGAACAATATCTAAAGTCCCGTGTCATTCTTTGAATGACAGCACAAAGACCGTAGATATTATCGAATCGAGAAGAAACATGACAGAATGACAATATTTTTTTGAAGATTTTTCGATTTTTTTTCAAATTTTTATGGATTTTGAAAGTTTTATATTTTTCTATTTGATTTTTGAAGGTTTTATAATTTTGTATTTTGTTTTTCAAATAAATATTTACAATAGATAGATGAAGATAGACCTTTACTCCTCGTCTTCCTCCTGAAGACGTTTGAGAGTTTCTGGTTGAAGGCTTTTCAAACCAAGTCGTGGAAGAATAAACTCAAAACGTTCTCTTGGAAGAGCTTTGGTGAATATGTCTGCTAACTGATATTCAGACCTCACAAAATATAGTTCCACCACACCTTTTTCCACTTGTTCCCTGATGAAATGATGTCGAATGTCGATATGCTTTGCTCTTGAGTGTTGAACGTTGTTGCATGAGAGAGCAATAGCACTTTTATTATCACAATACAGAGGGATTTTGTTGAATTCAAAGCCATAGTCAGATAATTGAGATCTCATCCATAAGATTTGAGCACAACAAGATGACATGGCTATGTATTCAGCCTCTGTAGAGGAAAAAGAAGTACTCATTTGCTTCTTTGAAGACCAGCTCACAAGCTTATCACCCAAAAACTGAGCACCTCCTGACGTACTTCGACGAGTATCTTGACACCCTGCATGATCTGCATCTGCATATGCTGTTAGTGACATACCGGTGTCTTTTGGGTACCAAAGTCCCATATTGATGGTTCCTTGGAGATACCGAAAGACCCGTTTAACCGCTTCAAGGTGCTTTTTAGTAGGCTTAGCCTGGTATCTAGCACACATGCAAACAGCGAACAAGATGTCTGGTCTACTAGCTGTGAGGTACATCAGGGATCCAATCATACTACGATATTTTGTTTGGTCAATCATGATCCCTGAGAGGTCCTCATCTAGTTTGGTTCGGTCAATCATGGGGGTGTCAACAGGGTCACTTGAATCAAATCCAAATTTCTTTAAAATCTCTGTTGCATATTTAGATTGATTTATGAAAATGCCTCCGGGACTTTGTGAAATTTGTAATCCCAAGAAAAATGACATTTGTCCCATCATTGACATTTGAAACTTTGAACTCATTTCATTTGAAAAACGATCACATTCCATTGGGTCAGTCGAGGCAAAAATAATATCATCAACATAAATTTGAACATGAATTAAATGTTTGCCTGACTTCCTGGTGAACAATGTAGGATCAACTGCTCCTTTGATGAATCCGGTTGATAGAAGAAACTTTGACAGTGTATCATACCATGCCCTTGGAGCTTGCTTTAAACCGTAAAGAGCCTTCTTCAAACGATAAACGTGAGTAGGATGCTCTTGATTCACAAATCCTTCAGGTTGGCTGACGTAGACGACTTCTTTAAGATCTCCGTTCAGAAATGCCGTCTTCACATCCATCTGATAGACTACCATGTTCTTACTAGCAGCATTAGCCAGAAAGATTCTGATTGCCTCGATTCGAGCAACTGGAGCAAAAGATTCTTCAAAGTCTATACCCTCCTCTTGACGATATCCTTTAGCAACTAATCGAGCCTTGTTCTTCAACACATCACCATGCTCATCAAGTTTCACTTTGAAGATCCATTTAAGAGCAATAATCATAGCACAGTCTGGAGCAGGTACTAACTCCCATACATCAAGTCGATCAAACTCATGAATTTCATCTTGCATGGCATTGAACCAGCTATCTTCATTCATGGCGGTTTTAACATCTTTTGGTTCGATCTTAGATAGTACGGAGTTGAAGAAACACCATAAGGCATCGGTTGCAAGTTGTTTCCGGGTTGATACAGGACGAGAGGGATTTCCAATGATGTTGTCTAATGGATGATCGTGAGTCCATTTTCTGAGGTGTTCATGTGGCAGTTGTTGAGGAACTGAGGTAGCTGAGTCGATGTCTCCTGAAGAAGATGGTTCTGATGATGATTCAGGAGTAGCAAATATGTTTTCAAATGGAGCATCTTCAGGAGTAGCAAAGGGATTAACTTCATCATTGATGCCAGAAACATTTCCATGATGTACATTTGAAGAATGATGATTTGTTGATGAGACTGAAGGATCAGCAACAGGTGCTTCTTGACTTAAAGATATTGAGACTGAGGGATTGACTTCATTCACAGGAATATGAACATCCTCTGTTGTAGGGATCAACACCTCATTAGTAATTGAATCATACAGTTCATCAAACATAGGATCAAACAATTTCTTTAAATCATCTTCAGATGGAGGTACATATGGAGTTTCTTCAGAAGAGTTTGGAACAAGGTATGAACCAATGGGACTGTTTTGAAGTGCGGGTCCTGAGCTGGAGTGTCCAGGAGCCATTTGACCGGTCAGCTCATCAAACGTAACGTGAATTGTTTCCATGATATTTCGGGTTCTTTTGTTGTAGATTCGGTATCCCCTTTTGTTTGAAGCATATCCTACAAATACTCCAATGTCAGCTTTAGCCCTAAGTTTGCCTAAGTCTTGACCCTCATTAGTTGGATAACACAATGCACCAAACACACGAAGGAAAGAGAGATTAGGTTTTCTGTTGTGGAGAAGTTCATATGGAGTTTTTCCATGAACAGTGTGAATCAGAGAACGATTTTGTGTGTAGCATGCAGAGGCAATAGCTTCACCCCAGAGAAACATTGGAACCTTTGAGTAAATCAGCATTGTTCTAGCGGCTTCTACAAGAGTTCGATTTCGTCTTTCAACTACACCGTTCTGTTGAGGAGTTCGAGGAACGCTTCTTTGATGGCTGATTCCAATGCTTTCATAGAAGTCACTAAGTTGTTTGTTAACAAACTCAGTTCCATTGTCTGTTCGGATAATTCTGACGATTTTGTTAAGTCGAACCTGCAGCTGTTTGATGAGTTTGATGATGATATCAGGAGTTTCATCCTTTGTCCTTAAGAACTTGACCCAAGTGAATCTAGAGTAATCATCAACCACAACCAACACATATTTCTTACCAAAGATGTTCTGCACTCTCATTGGTCCACACAAATCCATATGAAGGGTATGAAGAACTTCTGTAATTGAGTTAGTAGGTTTGGGTTTATGGGCATACTTCTTGCTTTTTCCCAATTGCCATGCTGAACAAAGATGATCCTTTTCATACTTTAGTCTAGGTAAACCTACAACTAAGTCCTTTCTGGAAAGATCGTTGATGGTGCCGAAGTTCAAGTGATTGAGACGACGATGCCATAACCATGACTTTGTTTTTGAAGCCTTTGATAACAAGCAGATTGGAGAAGCCCTCATCATATCATCGATAGAGATGGTGTAGAGATTTGAGCCACGAGTTCCTTTTAACAGTTCCTTACCATTAAGATCTCTAACAAAGCAGGTATGTTTTCTGAAGGCTACTTCGAGATCAGAATCACAGAATTGACCAACAGAGAACATATTATGACCCAAACCTTCCACATAGTAAACTCTAGAGATGACACTATCACCAACAACATAATCTCCATAACCCATAATAGCACCGAAATGATCATTACCAAATCTAACAGTCCCGATGAATTTGCTCACGAAGTTCATGAGCCGCGACCGGTCTCCAGTCATATGCTTGGAACAACCTGAGTCCAGGTACCACAGAACGATTTGAACGATCTGCAGTTGAACACAGACAAGAATGGATAACTGGATAATTGGGATCCCCATGCAAGAATGGGTTCCATTTGGTTAGTAACAATGTTTGGAACACCCACATCAGAAATAGAAGCATTCATATCAGAAAGTGAGGCAATGGAATCATTGTGAATAGATACAGTACTAGTGTCAGCATTAGCCCTGTACACAGTGTGATCACTTCTTAAGGGAATAGTTCTACCAGTAGGCATCCATTTACTAGTGGGCATTATCTGATTAGTCTTATGACCAACAGGTACCCAATAAAAGCCTATCTTACTGAATATTCTTCCTGTGGGTTTCCACTATTTTCTAACTTTCTTTCGTTTATGCCTTTTAGCCTTTTTAGCATGAATTTTTGCATTAACAATATTAACTGGACAATTAACATCATTAAGCGGAACATTAACACCACATTCATGATTAGAAACAGAATTCAAGCAGACATCAGTACAAGGTTTGCAAATAGTATCGGAATTCGAATTAATTACAGTACGCCTATGGCTAATACTAGAATCAACACGATTCGTTTTATTCAATTCAAGCTTAAAGTTCCTAGATTGTTCTTCTACTCTCTTCCAGTGCACATTCTTAGCTTGAGAGGTCCTATCATTCCTTGTAGTGTCTTGAGACTTTGACCTTCTCCTTTTAATGTCACTGATTACTCCTGTAGAGGGAATGGGAACATTAGTTGGTTTAACTACTCTTTGCATCACCTGTTTAGATGTGCTGGGATCTGAACTACTTGCAGGTGCACTATGGTTCACATTTTTAAAACTAGAGGTACTGAGATTTGTACTCCTAGAAGGCACACTTGAGTTCTCTTTCTTAGCATTGACAGATCTATAATCTGAACTACTCAAAGGCACACTACGGTTCACATTCAAAACATTGGGAATCGAGTGCATATCATACTTGGCATTAGGCATCGAACATGGAATCAAAGGGTTAACTCTCTCACCTAATGTCTTTGGGCATATTGTGATCAAGCATTCTAAGATTTCTTGAGATCGTTTGGCATATAAGCATGCATGTCCAATTGCATTATCATGAGGTTTCTCTAGCTTATCCTCTTCAACAATCTCACGCAGGCATTCTAAGCAATCCTTAAGAGATGAGAAGTATGTTTGAATAGCTAGTTTGTTGTTCCTTAGATGAGGAGGGACATATGTTACAGACAAAGCATATTTATTACAAGATTGAACCTTTGATACACCATTCTCCCCATTGGTCATTGGCATTTTCCCTTTTACCTGACTCTTCAGATTCTCAATTTCCTTTTGCAATGAAGCTATTTGTTCGTTATTCTTGTTACGAGTGACCTTAATTGATTCAAATAACTCATTGAAATGACGTTTAACCTTTTCATTTTCTTCTAGAAAACTTTCGTTTTCCTTTTGTAAAGCATTTACTAAGTTTTGAAGATGAAACGTTTGAGAATTCTGAGAATCTAAAGGAGGAGGCATTTGGGAGCCTGTCATATTGTTCTTTCGACCCTTTAATTGAGAGATTTGGGCTTTCAACTTTCTGATCGTGTTGCACTGAGCTTGAATCTGTTCATCACGTTTGTTAATTTGAAAAACTGCATCAAACTCTGGAGCATCTGAAGATGTCTTGACATTTGAAGTTTTGACATTTTCTTTGAGATGTTGATATTTTAGTTGTAAATTAAAATGCTCAACTTCTAGTTTAGAAAAATGTTTAACGAAATTGTCGTGATCATCCAGTTCAATTTTCTCGTTTAGTTTAGAATTAGTTTTTTCAAGCTCAATGACACGATCATGGGAGACTTTCAGGGCCACAGATAGTTCATGAAATTTGGAAGCATTAATAGAGCAATTTGAAGCAGTGAAAAACACATCTTGAGCAACACATTCAGTAATAAGATTCTCATTTAATGTATGCAAGTTCTTTCTCTCAATCTCATTATATTTCAGTGCACGCTCATAGTCACTAACTTCAACAACCATTGCATCAAATTCCTTTTCCATTCCCTTAATATCAGTTTCTATCCCCTTTTTAAGACTCTCAAAGTGATCTTTTAGAAGTTTAAAGAAGGGCATGACCTCAGTTAAATAACATTCTTTCATTTGTTCAAAACCCCTTTCTCCTTCAGTTATACCAGTGGGTGTGATCCTTTTCTTGCAAGTTTTCTCAAAATCAACAAATAGTTGAAATATAACGTATTGGCTAATTAATGTCTTGCTTTTAGTGGCAATTGTTCTAGGTACAAGATGCATTGGTGTATTAGGAGGATACACAGTCGCTCTAGGCATTTTCCAAAGGGGAGGGTTTGTTTCAACAATATTTTCCGCTTTCTGCTTATCTAAATCCTTTTTCCAGAAGACTTGCTCGGGAGTCAGCAATGTCTGAGGCTTAAACTTGTTCAAGGAAATCCAGTTTTCCTTCTTGTAGTCATGAGGAGTGATAATTATTTTTTTCTCTTTGCATTTAGGATCATTTTGTTTCTTATTCATCTTTTCCCTAGTGATTTCATTTGATTTCTTATCTTCCTCAGTGCACTCAACACAACTAGGTTTCTGTCTAGGCTTAAGGATTTCATTACCATCATAATGCACCTTATGAGCATTTCTAGCCTTTTTAATTACCTCTGGATTTGGTTCCTCAATAAGGGGAATGCTATGCTTATCGCTTAAGACTCGATGTTTAGTGACCATGTGAGCAGTCTGAATGGTGTTTCCTTGTATGTACAACTTGTTTTCAAGTTTGTTTTTCAAAGTTTTCAGATTAGAAAAATCTCTCAAGAGTTTTGATTCCTTTGCATTAAATTCTTGCTTAAGCATTTTCACATTTTCTTGAAGTTCTTGTTTTTGCTTAGCTGTTTTAGAAAGTTTTTCTTGCAAGGAATTTAATTCTTGTTTCAATACTTCTTCTCTAAACTTACTTTTTCTAATTACTGTACGCACTTGGTCATCCATTTCCTGCTCACGAGTGGTCAACTCAAATTTAGCTCGTTGTTCATAAATAGCAACACGTTCTTTATAGGCATTTAGTTCAGAAATTACAGAATCATCAGGGGCACATGCAGTGTATTCATAAAAAACATAGTCATTGTTGACTGCAGAAGATGCATCACTTGGTACAACTTCACTTTCACTTTGTTTCACATATTGATCATATGGGACAATATCGATATTACCCATATTTTCAATATTTGATTCAATAGTTTCAGTTGATTGTACTTTGTCATGCATCTGTTGCACATCAGCATCATCGTATAGTTTTAATACCTCTGAGATGAGCTTGTCATGGGATGGGCCAACTAGTGGTGAAGAAGAGACCTTGGGAGAAACCATTGGAGAAATGCTAGCCATAAAAATTGTGTGTGCCGTAGGTCCATCATCCACATCAGAGTCGTATGCATCACAGTCAGCGACTTGAAAGGCATTCTGATGATTGTGACCTATCTCCTGAATAGGCTGCTCATCCACATCTGCATCATATGTCTTGGCATTGCCCTCAGCAAGAAACAGCAATTCCTCTTCATCCAAAGCAGCACCATTGTCCTGAGCTTGTGCCAGCAGCATCTTATCTCTGAAGTAATCAACATTCTGTGGACGCTTTGGAGATGTGCAGTTCCTTGCAATGTGTCCCTCACCACCACAGTTATAACATTTGATTGGCTTAGCTTGACCTTGGTTACCATTCCTTCCTCGATTCTGGTTGCCAACATAACCTCTCCCAGCTCCACCTCTTCCCTGTTCATACTGTCTTTCCTGAACTGGTTGCACCACGATCCTTCCATCTTTAACAGTGGCTTGATTGTGTGGGTTAGATGCTGTTCTGAGGTTGTTGTTGGTTTGTGGGAGAGAATTCATGTTTTGACTAATGAGAAGAGCTAGTTGATTAATGAAGTTACCCACGTGTGCATCAGCATCAGCTTGTTTGAACATAGGATCAGGAATGAGTTTGTGATTACCATTACCCAAGGGTATGACTTGTGATGCTTTGGTTGTGATTCCGATGTTTGAGTAGAAAGCTGTTGAGTCATTAGACGAGCTTGTCTCTCCCTGGTTGGTTTTGAACTGATTGAGAATCAAATTTTCAAACATAGCATGTCTCTCATTCTGAAGGAGGAAGGCATAGAGTTGCTCATAGTTTGTATTCTTCAATCCTTTAGTGAGCTTCACAGCAGTGACAAACTTGTGCCATTCGGGATTCATGTTGTTCACAAATTTTGAGTTCAGCTGAATGTTAGGCATAGTCATTCTGATGTTCCTCATGTCATTTACTAATTTATGAAATCTCACATAGTACTCATAGACATTCTCATCTGGTTTCATCTTGAAGTGCTCAAATTCGTCATAGAGTTGGGATTCTCTGTCTTCCATAGTTAATTCTGAACCTGAGAGAAGCATCTTAACATTATCCCAAACTGCCTTTGCATCAGTGTTATGATTGATCAGCTTGTAGATGTCTTTAGGAAGACCTTGAAGAACAATGTTTGAAGCCCTGATATCTGCATCGAATCTCTTTTTATCCTTATCATCAAGCTCATCATACATCTTAGGTCTGTCCATTCCGTAAACAGGAGTACCATCTTCATTAGTATCAAGTATGTCTCTAGTCGTCTCAATTCGATATGGTCCTTCATCAATGGATTTGAGAATATTGACACCATTTTCCTTTCCAAGGCAATACAATCTGATTCGTTGAGCCCAAGAATCGTAGTCAGTTCTGTCAAGCATGGGTGGACGAGTATCTGAGCCAGCTGCTTGAACATCCTCGGCAACAGTGGAGATGATAGTAGGAACGTTGGTAGACATGTTAACAGATTATACGGGATTTTATAACTCTATGATTAAACCGAGAAATAAATTCTTTCACGGGATTTTACTAAATCAAGAGAAAACCGTAAACAATCACTCAAGTCGCTAGAAGATAATGCACTAAGTCGCTAGAAGATAATGCACTAAGTCGCTGATGAGTGTCTAAATACTCATCATTTTTATACTGTTAGAATGCCAAAAACATCTGAAAACACTCAGAAACACATCAAAATGATGAAAATATCACAAACAAGTGTTTTATATGTTTTAAATGCAAAAACATCAAAATCTGGTGAAAAACGTATCAAGTTTGCATAATTGGCAGTTTTAGTCCCCCAAGTTACAAAAGTTGTCAAAAACAGTCCCTGGTAACTCAAAAACTTGTAAAATATCATTTTAGGACCATTAGATTCAAAAGTTGTCAAAACAAACCTTTTAAAATTCAAAAATCACAAAATGACAACTTTAGTCCCTAAACTTTGAAAATTGTCAAATATAGTCCTTGGTTAATTTAAAAAGTGAAAATTATCAAACATTAACCTTGAACTATTTATAAATGGCAAAAATGGTCCTTATGATAATCTTTGGAGAAATTACAAGATTGGTCCTTGGAGTTTGAAAATTGACATAAAAAGCCCTTGGATTTATAAAATGGAATTTTATACCAAAGTAGTCCTTGTACTAATCACATTTGGCAGTTTTGATCCTTGTAATACCTTTGGATGATTGGCAGGTTCAACCTTCAACTTTGGCAGAATTACATATTTGGTCCTTGTTGTTAACATTAACCAAACGGATCCTATTAACTAAACACAATCCAAATCCAATCCAGCTACTGGCCCAACACCTTGACCCGGCCCAAAAATTTAAAACAGATAACACCCGCTCCACTGTTCACCCTCCTTCCCCCCTAACACCTGTTACCACTCAATCTACTCCACCTGCTCACTTCCACCTTTCCACACTACCTCCTAACACTTGATTACATCCCCCTCCACCTCCACATCATTCCAAGCCCCATTAATTCAGAAAACCTGCTCTTTGAAATTTGGCGCCAAAATCGCCACTTGGCAATTCTAATGATCTGGCTCAAACCGATGGTCAAGATGTGGTGGGATTTGCTCAAAGATGTCGACAAGACTGGAAAAGCTCAATATATACAAGTGTGGTGCAATGGAATAGAGTAACTAGTGTAATTTTAATTTTTAATGTCGTTTTAGCCTAACTTTAAATTCCAGTGTATTTTAAAGCTTTTGAATCTTGTATTTCATGTTTCCAGTGTAAAATAAAACTTTTGAGATCATCAATTTCAAGTTTGAAGTTCCTATCTCAGTTATGCAATTTTTCAAGTTTAAAAAAATCTCATTAATGGTGAATGTTGTTAATCAGTTGTTACTCTGGACTTAGAAGCCCACATAAGCTCCCTATAAAGCTTATTCAAGCTTTTAGATACTTAAAAAATAGTTTAGTATCAAAAACATAAAAATTCACAAAAATACCAATAAATTAGCTAAAAAATAAAAAGCCACCAGAAATGATCAAGACAGTGGAGTAGAGATGATCTTGGATTGCCTTGGTATTAGAGCTTAGTGGTAAGCATATAGGATTGGTTCTCAGTTCTTGGTTCTCAGATTTTGGCCTTGATTCAAGTTGTAAGCAATTTCTTGATTTTGCCATTTTCTGTAATAGTTCTTAATTTAGCTTAATCTCTCTTGTTTCATGCTTATTTGGTGTTGGTTAGTGATAATATAAAGTAAAATCAGTAGGTTGTTAGTTGGAAATCTTAGTTGCTAGTTGTTTCATATTTTTAGTTAAAATAGTGTAGTAGTGATTCATAGTTATAAGTTGTTAATTACTGTGTTCTTGTGTTAATCTGATCTTATATAATCATAATCAAGTGGTTAAATTCAGTCTCATGTTTTAAATCAGTGTTATACAACACTAATCAAAAGAATACCCTTGCTAAGGTGTGTTTGGATTAAGCTGTTTCACTAGGTATATGCATGTTATTGTCCTTAATTCTTGTTACTGCATGTTTATTTAGTTCAACATTGTAAGATATAACTTTTCACATACACATCAAACCATAACACAAGGTGGCGAATAAGATGGAATTCTAGAGAGAGAAAGTTAGAGGTTTAGGGAACTTAGTGAGAGAAAGTGAAAGATATTATTATGAGCTCCAACTCTCTACCTTGCAAGGTAGAGAGTATTTATAGTCTTACATAACTCGCCACACTTTGGGCTGTGGATCAGGCATACAGTGGGTAAAGACCCGTCCGTCCTCCACGGTGTTACTTAACTAAATTACTACTTAACTTAAAAGAACTACGACTACGAGCTTTCTAACGATTACATATACTTGAGGTGACCGACTCTTTAATACTGGGAATTTCTAATTCCTAACAATCTCCCCCTAAGGGAGGTCACCTCAATTATACATCAAAAATTACATTGAATACAAATAGATTTTACATTAATAGTTGATCTTGCATTCTTGATGTAGTCCTTTGCTCATAAGCTCGTCGTCATTGATTCTTCACATTGCATGTTTGGTTGTTCCAAGTGGAGGTCTTTTACTGATCCACGTGATGATAATTTTGAGCCATCATTTGAGATCATCAGCTATCAACAATCTCTGAGACATCCATTGTGGTGTTGTGACTTTGGGACCGACATGCTCACATTTTGGATCATGATTTCTTCTCATCAGAGTAGCGGAAGCTTTTGTTGAGTCATGATATTGGCAGCAGCGTAGCAGAAGCATGGAGTGAAAATATCAGAGTCATTGATGCACTAATCATGATTTCTTTAGAGATGAATGTGTTAAGTGAGCATGCGGCTATGGATTGACCGCTTCATTCTGATCAGCTGCAAACGTCGGGCGTACCTGCATACAACAGTTAGCAACAAATCGCACGAAAGTGTCTTTGATCACTTTCGATGAATTGAGGTACACGGCCCACGGTTCCCCGTTGATCAGTACAAGTACTGCCTGTGATCAGGTAGGATTCCTAAGAATCTCCTTGACAGGGTTTCGCAGCTGTTCTAGCTGTTCTCAAACCGGAACGTCTCAAAGAAGACAACACGGAGTGAGTGAACCAGTGAATTTTAAGTCCACTGATTGATGAAAAGAGATTTGAAAAACAATCGTGTATTGCTCAATAGAAGTTGTTTTTGCAATACAACGAAGGTTTTATTGAAAATCAATTATCAATCATAAAAATACCTTTTGGTTTGAAAAATGAGTACACGGTCGATGTGCTAAAGAAAAGAGTTTATAAGCACAAAGACCGGTTTTTCAAAGGTATCCGTCAATCCCTAACCTGAACCAGGATTGATTCAAGAAATTGAATCGCCCCATTGTTTCTGTTCAGTTGTCACATGGTTGATCTATATGATAGATCTCACATGCCACCTACCAGGAGCTTGTTTGATGTTGGCTCCAGAAGGCTTTCCATCTTCATTGTGAATATGTAAACACATCACTCAGATGTTCTGGCAATACCACAAGGATAATGCGTAGGACTCAAGATATAATCTCTCTTTCCACATTGTGTGAAACAGAGAGTCTTCATTGAAAGTGTCCTAATGAGATTTATTGATGATCTCGAAGCTCTAGACTCAATTTGTGCATATTTGGATCCTATAACGGAGACTAGGGAGAGGGTCTCCTTCTTCAATATCAACCATCTCTAAGAGAAAGTCGATAGATAATGTCGGTTCCCCGTGAGAATGAAACAAGTCCTTTTAAGAGGAACTTGAGTGGTTTGGGAAGTTGAAGTGCAGTGCGTCACTGGGTCCATGACGTCTTGTCTTCAATACCGATGTTACCATCAGTAGCATATGAATTGAACCCGGTTTCTGCCCTAAGGTTGAATAAATGGAGGGCTATTTGTTTTCACCCTTTTCTCATTCAATTCTTTTTAATTCTTCAACCCCTTCAGTGCTTACCAAGACTTCATAGCTAGAACCTTGTTGGGTTTATTCCAGTACTAGCTCTGTCTCAGTCCGCACTCTTCCCTTATCTCATTTTTCTCCTTTTATCATCATACCTAAGGACTTCTACACTAACTAGTGGATTGTCCCTGGGTAGATCCCTCCGGTTCTGGCGGATCATGGGAACCAATACCTAACCTTATCATCCTTATATCACCGTACATAAAGTAAAGTTGGTCGGTCTATTTGGTATTGTTCATCTGCCATTGGATCCAATTGAAAACCATTTGAAAATCAATTCAGATACTTGTGATATATTATCAAAGCTTTTTGTACCTGAATTGTTTTTGATATTTTTAGAACGAGAACTCCCCCTCAACATGTGCATCAAGTATTTGGAAATGTTTTGCACACGGAGGCAAGAGAAAGAATTAACTTCTTTTGATTACCATTTTCTAAAAGATATCAACATCACTTCCCTCAACAGATCAAGTAGGTATAGAATTTCCGGGAAGGATGAGGTTTCCATGAATTTGCTCCCCCTCAATATGTGCCTCGAGGTTTGAAAAGAGTTTTGCACATACTAGAGGGAACCTGCACATTGGGATAAATGATCACGTTTCAAATCAAAGGTTTAAGATAGATGCTCCCCCTCAACATGTGCATGAAAATTTGAAATCGTTTGTCACATGTGGCCAGGATAGCATGTACATCCGTTTATAACCATTTACCTAATTATCAGTTTAAATCTAATTTAAATCACACATTCTCCCCCGATCACAATTATCAAATCATTTGAGATTTGTGATCTCGTATAGATTTAAATTGATTTTGAAAGCTTTTTAAGGAGAATTGTGACATGATTGTGAAAGCGTTTGAACTGATAAGGATCGGATTTTAAGACTTTAAACTCCATTTATAAAACATGCATGTATATCTTTTGAAAACAATTTAATGCCAAATAACTTTTTAATTTAATTGAAATCATTCTCCCCCTCAATCAATGACGTAGGTTGTTGATTGAGAGATAGAGATTTTGACAAATAAGTCCTGATGATTATCAAAAATAGAGATTGAGTTATTTTTCAAAGCATTTAGTTTTCAGCAGATAGGAGTTTATAGAATCAGAGCATAGGATTTGAAAACATGGTAAAACATGGCTCTGTTCTTTCTTTAAAACCGGGTTATTGCCTGAAGATGACAATAAACCATTTATTTTCTCTTTCTCCCAAAAATATTTTTGATTTTTTGATTTTTTTTATTATTATTATTTTTTTTTATTTTATTTTTTATTTTTATAAAATTCGAACAATATCTAAAGACCCGTGTCATTCTTTGAATGACAGCACAAAGACCGTAGATATTATCGAATCGAGAGAAAAATGACAAAAAGACAATATTTTTGAAGATTTTTCGAATTTTTCAAATTTTTATGGATTTTGAAGGTTTTATATTTTTCTATTTGATTTTTGAATAGATATATACAAGAGATAGATGAAGATAGACCTTTACTCCTCGTCTTCCTCCTGAAGACGTTTGAGAGTTTCTGGTTGAAGGCTTTTCAAACCGAGACGTGGAAGAATAAACTCAAAACGTTCTCTTGGAAGAGCTTTGGTGAAGATGTCAGCTAATTGATATTCAGACCTCACAAAATATAGTTCCACCACACCTTTTTCAACTTGTTCCCTGATGAAATGATGTCGAATGTCGATATGCTTTGCTCTTGAGTGTTGAACGTTGTTGCATGAGAGAGCAATAGCACTTTTATTATCACAGTACAGAGGGATTTTGTTGAATTCAAAGCCATAGTCAGATAATTGAGATCTCATCCATAAGATTTGAGCACAACAAGATGACATGGCTATGTATTCAGCCTCTGTAGAGGAAATAGAAGTACTCATTTGCTTCTTTGAAGACCAGCTCACAAGCTTATCACCCAAAAACTGAGCACCTCCTGACGTACTTCGACGTGTATCTTGACAACCTGCATGATCAGCATCTGCATAGGCCGTTAGTGACATACCGGTGTCTTTCGGGTACCATAGTCCCATATTGATGGTTCCTTGGAGATACCGAAAGACCCGTTTAACTGCTTCAAGGTGCTTTTTGGTAGGCTTAGCCTGGTATCTAGCACACATGCACACAGAGAACAAAATGTCTGGTCTACTAGCAGTGAGATACATCAGGGATCCAATCATACTTCGATATTTAGTTTGGTCAATCATGATCCCTGAGAGGTCCTCATCTAGTTTGGTTCGGTCAATCATGGGGGTGTCAACAGGGTCACTTGAATCAAATCCAAATTTCTTTAAAATCTCTGTTGCATATTTAGATTGATTTATGAAAATGCCTCCGGGACTTTGAGAAATTTGTAATCCCAAGAAAAATGACATTTGTCCCATCATTGACATTTGAAACTTTGAACTCATTTCATTTGAAAAACGATCACATTCCATTGGGTCAGTCGAGGCAAAAATAATATCATCAACATAAATTTGAACATGAGTTAAATGTTTGCCTGACTTCCTGGTGAACAATGTAGGATCAACTGCTCCTTTGCTGAATCCGGTTGAAAGAAGAAACTTTGAGAGTGTATCATACCAAGCCCTTGGAGCTTGCTTTAAACCGTAAAGAGCCTTCTTCAAACGATAAACGTGAGTAGGATACTCTTGATTCACAAATCCTTCAGGTTGGCTGACGTAGACGACTTCTTTAAGATCTCCGTTCAGAAATGCCGTCTTTACATCCATCTGATATACCACCATGTTCTTACTTGCAGCATTAGCCAAAAAGATTCTGATTGCCTCGATTCGAGCAACAGGAGCAAATGATTCTTCAAAGTCTATACCCTCCTCTTGACGATATCCTTTAGCAACCAATCGAGCCTTGTTTTTCAACACATCACCATGCTCATCAAGTTTTACTTTGAAGATCCATTTTAGAGCTATAATCATAGCACAGTCTGGAGCAGGTACTAACTCCCATACATCAAGACGATCAAACTCATGAATTTCATCTTGCATAGCATTGAACCAGCTATCTTCATTCATGGCAGTTTTAACGTCTTTTGGTTCGATCTTAGATAGTACGGAGTTGAAGAAGCACCATAAGGCATCGGTTGCGAGTTGCTTCCGGGTTGATACAGGACGAGAGGGATTACCAATGATGTTGTCTAATGGATGATCGTGAGTCCATTTTCTGAGGTGTTCATGTGGTATTTGCTGAGGAACTGAGGTAGCTGAGTCGATGTCTTCTGAAGAAGATGGTTCTGATGATGATTCAGGAGTAGCAAATATGTTTTCAAATGGAGCATCTTCAGGAGTCGCAAAGGGATTAACTTCATTGTTGATGTCAGAAACATTTCCATGATGTACATTTGAAGAATGATGATTTGTTGATGAGACTGAAGGATCAGCAGCAGGTGCTTCTTGGCTTAAAGATATTGAGACTGAAGGATTGACTTCATTTACTGGAATATGAGCATCCTCTGTTGTAGGGATCAGCACCTCATTAGTAGTAGACTCATACAGTTCATCAAACATTGGATCAAACAATTTCTTTACATCATCTTCAGATGGAGGTACATATGGCGTTTCTTGAGAGGAGTTTGGAACAAGGGATGAACCAATAGGACTGTTTTGAAGTGCGGGTCCTGAGCTGGAGTGTCCAGGAGCCATTTGACCGGTCAGCTCATCAAACGTAACGTGAATTGTTTCCATGATATTTCGGGTTCTTTTGTTGTAGATCCGGTATCCCTTTTTGTTTGGTGCATATCCTACAAATACTCCAATGTCAGCTTTAGCTCTAAGTTTGCCCAAGTCTTGACCCTCATTAGTTGGATAGCACAAGGCACCAAACACACGAAGGAAAGATAGATTAGGTTTTCTGTTGTGGACAAGTTCATATGGAGTTTTTCCATGAATGGTGTGAATCAGGGAACGATTTTGTGTGTAGCATGCAGTGGCAATTGCTTCAGCCCAGAGAAACATTGGAACCTTTGAGTAGATCAGCATTGTTCTAGCAGCTTCAACAAGAGTACGATTTCGTCTTTCAACTACACCGTTCTGTTGAGGGGTTCGTGGAACACTTCTTTGATGGCTGATTCCAACGCTTTCATAGAATTCACTAAGTTGTTTGTTGACAAACTCAGTTCCATTGTCTGTTCTGATAATTCTGACAGTTTTGTTTAGTCTAACCTGCAGTTGTTTGATGAGTTTGATGATGATATCAGGAGTTTCATCCTTTGTCCTTAAGAACTTGACCCAGGTGAATCTAGAATAATCATCAACCACAACTAACACATATTTCTTCCCAAAGATATTCTGCACCCTCATTGGTCCACATAAATCCATATGAATCATATGAAGAACTTCTGTGACAGAGTTAGTAGGTTTGGGTTTATGGGCATACTTCTTGCTTTTTCCCGATTGACATGCTGAACAAAGATGATCCTTTTCATACTTTAGTCTAGGTAAACCTACAACTAAGTCCTTTCTGGAAAGATCGTTGATGGTGCCGAAGTTCAAGTGATTGAGACGACGATGCCATAACCAAGACTTTGTTTTTGAAGCCTTTGATAACAAGCAGATTGGTGAAGCTCTCATCATGTCATCGATAGAGATAGTGTAAAGGTTTGAGCCACGAGTTCCTTTTAACAGTTCCTTACCATTAAGATCTCTAACAAAGCATGTATGTTTTCTGAAGGCTACTTCTAGATCAGAGTCACAGAATTGACCAACAGAGAACAGATTATGTCCTAAACCTTCCACATAATACACTCTGGAGATGACACTATCACCAACAACATAATCTCCATAACCCATAATAGCACCGAAATGATCATTACCAAATCTAACAGTCCCGATGAATTTGCTCACGAAGTTCATGAGCCGTGACCGGTCTCCAGTCATATGCTTGGAACAGCCTGAGTCCAGGTACCACAGAACGATTTGAACGATCTGCAGTTGAACACAGACAAGAATGGATAACTGGATAATTGGGATCCCCATGCAAGAATGGGTTCCATTTGGTTAGTAGCAACAGTTGGAACACCCACATCAGAAATAGAAGCATTCATATCAGACAATGAGGTAATGGAATCATTATGAGTAGATGCAATACTAGTGTCTGTATTAGTCCTGTTTACAGTGTGACCACTTCTTAAAGGAATAGTTCTACCAGTAGGCATCCATTTTCTAGTGGGCATTATCTGATTGGTCTTATGACCAACAGGTATCCAATAAGAACCTATTCTGCTGAATGTTCTTCCTGTGGGTTTCCATTGTTTTCTAACTTTCTTTCGCTTTTGCCTTTTAGCCTTTTTAGCATGAATTTTAGCATTAACAATATTAACTGGACAATTAACATCATTAGGCAAAGCATTGACATCACATCCATGATTAGAAACAGAATTCAAGCAATCATCAGTACAAGGTTTGCAAATAGTATCAGAATTCGAATTAATTACAGTACGCTTATGGCTAATACTAGAATCAACACGATTCGTTTTATTCGATTCAAACTTAAGGTTCCTAGATTGTTCTTCTACTTTCTTCCAGTGCACATTCTTAGCTTGAGAGGTCCTATTATTCCTTGTATTGTCTTGAGACTTTGACCTGCTTCCTTTAATGTCACTGATTACTCCTGTAGAGGGAATGGGAACATTAGTTTGTTTTACTACTCTTTGCACCACCTGTTTAGATGTGCTGGGATCTGAACTACATGCAGGTGCACTACGGTTCACTTTCATAAAGCTAGATGTACTGAGATTGGTACTCCTAGAAGGCACATTAGAGTTCACTTTCCTAGCATTGACAGATCTAGAATCTGAATTACTCAAGGGTACACTACGACTCTCATTCAAAACATTGGGAATCGAGTGCATCTCATATTTGGCCTTAGGCATTGAGCATGGAATCAAAGGGTTAACTCTTTCACCTAATGTCTTTGGGCATATGGTAATCAAGCATTCTAAGATTTCTTGAGATCGTTTGGCATATAAGCATGCATGTCCAATTGCATTATCATGTGGTTTCTCTAGCTTATCCTCTTCAACAATCTCGCGCAGGCATTCTAAGCAATCCTTGAGGGATGAGAAATATGTTTGAATGGCAAGTTTGTTGTTCCTTAGGTGAGGGGGGACATATGTCACAGATAAAGCAGATTTATTGCCAGAGTGAACCTTAGATACAACATTCTCCTCATTGATCATTGGCATTTTCCCTTTTACCTGACTCTTCAGATTCTCAATTTCCTTTTGCAATGAAGTTATTTGTTCGTTGTTTTTGTTACGAGTGACTTTAATTGATTCAAACAACTCATTGAAATGACGTTTAACCTTTTCATTCTCTTCTAGAAAACTTTCGTTTTCCTTTTGTAAAGCATTTACTAGGTTTTGAAGATGAAACGTTTGAGAATTCTGAGAATCTAAAGAAGGAGGCATTTGGGATCCTGTCATATTGTTCGTTTGACCCTTTAATTGAGAGATTTGGGCTTTCAACTTTCTGATCGTGTTACACTGAGCTTGAATCTGTTCATCTCGTTTGTTAATTTGAAAAACTGCATCAAACTCTGGAGCATCTGAAGATGTCTTGATATTTGAAGTTTTGACATTTTCTTTGAGATGTTGATATTTTAGTTGTAGATTAAAATACTCAACTTCTAGTTTAGAAAAATGTTTAACCAAATTGTCATGATCAACCAGTTCAATTTTCTCATTTAGTTTAGAATTAGTTTTTTCAAGCTCAATGACACGATCATGGGAGACTTTCAGGGCCACAGATAATTCATGAAATTTGGAAGCATTAATAGAGCAATTTGAAGCAGTGAAAAACACATCTTGAGCAACACATTCAGTAATAAGATTCTCATTTAATGTATGCAAGTTCTTTCTCTCAATCTCATTATATTTTAGTGCACGCTCATAATCACTAACTTCAGCAACCATTGCATCAAATTCCTTTTCCATACCCTTAATATCAGCTTCTACCCCCTTTTTAAGACTCTCAAAGTGATCTTTTAGAAGTTTAAAGAAAGGCATGACCTCAGTTAAATAACATTCTTTCATTTGTTCAAAGCCTCTTTCACCTTCAGTTATACCAGTGGGAGTGATCCTTTTCTTGCAAGTTTTTTCAAAATCAACAAATAGTTGGAATATAACGTATTGGCTAATTAATGTCTTGCTTTTAGTGGCAATTGTTCTAGGTACAAGATGCATAGGTGTATTAGGAGGATACACAGTTGCTCTAGGCATTTTCCGAAGGGGAGGGTTTGTTTCTACAATATTTTCGGCTTTCTGCTTATCTAAATCCATTTTCCAGAAGACTTGTTCGGGAGTCAACAAAGTCTGAGGCTTAAACTTGTTTAATGCAATCCAGTTTTCCTTTTTGTAATCGTGAGGAGAGATAATTATTTTTTTCTCTTTGCATTTAGGGTCATCTAGTTTTTTGTTCATCCTTTCCCTAGTGACTTCATCTGATTTCTTATCTTCCTCAGTGCACTCAATGCAACTAGGTTTCTGCCTAGGCTTAAGAATTTCATTACCATCATAAATCACCTTATGAGCATTTCTAGCCTTTTTGATTACCTCTGGATTTGGTTCCTCAACAAGGGGAATGCTATGCTTATCGCTTAAGACTCGATGTTTGGTGACCATGTGAGCAGTCTGAATGGTGTTTCCTTGTATGTACAACTTGTTTTCAAGTTTGTTTTTCAAAGTTTTCAGATTAGAAAAATCTCTTAAGAGCTTTGATTCTTTTACATTAAATTCTTGCTTAAGCATTTTCACGTTTTCTTGAAGTTCTTGTTTTTGCTTAGCTGTTTTAGAAAGTTTTTCTTGCAAAGAATTTAATTCTTGTTTCAATACTTCTTCTCTAAAATTACTTTTTCTAATTACTGTACGCACTTGGTCATCCATTTCCTGCTCACGAGTGGTCAACTCAAATTTTGCACGTTGTTCATAAATGGCAACACGTTCCTTATAGGCATTTAGTTCAGAGATAATGGAATCATCAGGAGCACATGCAGTGTATTCATCAAGGACATAGTCATTGTTGACTGCAGAAGATGCATCACTAGGTACAACTTCACTTTCACTTTGTTTCACGTATTGATCATATGGGACAATATTGATATTACCCGTATTTTCAATATTTGATTCAAAAGTTTCGGTTGGTTGTACTTTGTCATGCATCTGTTGCACATCAGCATCATCATATAGCTTTAATACCTCAGAGATGAGTTTGTCCTTTGATGGGCCAGCTTGTGGTGAAGAAGTGACCTTGGGAGACACCATGGGAGAGATGCTAGCCATAAATATTGTGTGTGCAGTAGGTCTATCATCCACATCAGAGTCGTAAGCATCGCAGTCACCGACTTGAAAGGCATTTTGATGATTGTGACCTATCTCCTGAATGGGCTGCTCATCTACATCTGCATCATAGGTCTTGGCATTGCCTTCAGCAAGAAACAGCAGTTCCTCTTCATTCAAAGTAGCACCATTGTCCTGAGCTTGAGCCAGCAACATCTTATCTCTGAAGTATTCGGCATTTTGTGGACGCTTTGGAGATGTGCAGTTCCTTGCAAAGTGTCCCTCACCACCACAGTTAAAGCATTTGATTGGCTTGGCTTGACCTGGGTTACCATTCCTTCCTCGATTCTGGTTTCCAACATAACCTCTCCCAGCTCCACCTCGTCCCTGTTCATACTGTCTTTCCTGAACTGGTTGCACCACGATCCTTCCATCTTTAATAGTGGCTTGATTATGTGGGTTAGATGCAGTTCTGAGGTTGTTGTTGGTTTGTGGAAGAGAATTCATGTTTTGACTAATGAGAAGAGCAAGTTGATTAATGATGTTACCCACGTGTGCATCAGCATCAGCTTGTTTGAACTGAGGATCAGGGATGAGTTTGTGATTACCATTACCCAAGGGTATGACTTGTGATGCTTTGGTTGTGATTCCAATGTTTGAGTAGAAGGCAGTTGAATCATTAGACGAGCTTGTCTCTCCTGGGTTAGTTTTGAACTGATTGAGAATCAATTTTTCAAACATGGCATGTCTTTCATTCTGAAGGAGGAAGGCATAGAGTTGCTCATAGTTTGTGTTCTTCAATCCTTTAGTGAGCTTCACAGCGGTAACAAACTTGTGCCATTCGGGATTCATGTTGTTCACAAATTTTGAGTTCAACTGAATGTTAGGCATAGTCATCTTGATGTTCCTCATGTCATTCACTAACTTATGAAATCTCACATAGTACTCATAGACACTCTCATCTGGTTTCATCTTGAAGTGCTCAAATTCATCATAGAGTTGGGATTCCCTGTCTTCCATAGTTAATTCTGAACCTGAGAGAAGCATCTTAACGTTATCCCAAACAGCCTTTGCATCAGTGTTATGATTGATCAGCTTGTAGATGTCTTTAGGAAGACCTTGAAGAACAATGTTTGAAGCCCTGATATCTGCATCGAATCTCTTTTTCTCCTCATTATCAAGCTCATTGTACATCTTAGGTCTGTCCATTCCGTAGACAGGAGTACCATCTTCATTAGTATCAAGTATGTCTCTAGTCGTTTCCACCCGATATGGTCCTTCATCAATGGATTTGAGAATGTTTACACCATTTTCCTTTCCAAGGCAATACAATCTGATTCGTTGAGCCCAAGAATCGTAGTCAGTTCTGTCAAGCATTGGTGGACGAGTATCTGAGCCAGCTGCTTGAACATCCTCGGCAACAGTGGAGATGACAGTGGGAACAGTGGGAATGTTGGTAGACATGTTAACAGATTATACGGGATTTTATAACTCTATGATTAAACCGGGAAATAGATTCTTTCACGGGATTTTACTAAATCAAGAGAAAACCGTAAACAATCACTCAAGTTGCAAGATGATAAAGTGCTAACTCGCTACCAAATAATGCACTAAGTCGCTAGAAATTAGTGCCCTAAGTCGCTAACCCTTAACTCGCTACACGTCTAAGTCGCTAGAGTCCCAAGTCGCCAACAGAAAAGCAAGTCGCTAAGTAGTAACTCGCTACAGACTAAGTCGCTAGCCAAATTTGTGCAGTAATTCGCTACACAAGTCGCTAGATATGCAAGTCGCTAAAGAGCAACTCGCTACAGACTAAGTCGCTACCACAAGTCGCTAACCGTAGTGGAGATTCCACTACTTGTACTTTAACTCGCTAGCTCTAACTCGCTAGCTTTTATAACTGTAAGTCGCTACAAAACTATGAAGTAAGTCGCTACCAAGAAAACAAGTCCGAGAGCTAAGTCGCTAGCTTGAAAAACCAAATAACCTTCACTTTTCAATCCAAAAACAACCCAACCAAGATGATTCAAGCTTACCAAATGAAAACCTAAACACTTTTGATGATTCTAAACATAAAAGTACCAACAAAATTCAAACTTTAACACAAGAAATCAACCAAATGATGCAAAAACCACTAAACTTTTTCAAACTCAAAAACCACCTAAAAACCACTATAAATCCAAAGATGTGCAAGATATGATCTAACCATGGCTCTTGATACCAATTGTAAGATATAACTTTTCACATACACATCAAACCATAACACAAGGTGGCGAATAAGATGGAATTCTAGAGAGAGAAAGTTAGAGGTTTAGGGAACTTAGTGAGAGAAAGTGAAAGATATTATTATGAGCTCCAACTCTCTACCTTGCAAGGTAGAGAGTATTTATAGTCTTACATAACTCGCCACACTTTGGGCTGTGGATCAGGCATACAGTGGGTAAAGACCCGTCCGTCCTCCACGGTGTTACTTAACTAAATTACTACTTAACTTAAAAGAACTACGACTACGAGCTTTCTAACGATTACATATACTTGAGGTGACCGACTCTTTAATACTGGGAATTTCTAATTCCTAACAAACATAGTCCATATCTGTCATAATATAGAGGTCTTATTAGTCAAAAAGTCAAAATAGTTTGTAATTCCATCTAGCTGTTTAACTGTTAGGATTATAAGTTCCATAATCACCATACTAGCTTAGAATCTGATAACCTAGCTTAATCTCATCTCAACATAGCTTATTACATCATAATTAGTAAGCAAGATTGATTTAAATCTCATAAAAGTCAAACTGCTTCATTTGTTCAAAAAGGTCAAAGAGTGCCCTGTGCACCAGTTTTACTAGCTCAATCACAAGCCCCTACAGAGCTTTTTAGTTGTCCATAACCTGTGATTTTTAGCTCTTTGGAAAGCTAACCTGGTCCTCTTTAAGTTCTAAGTTTAAAATTTCAATTTGCAGCTTATTTGATAAGCCTGCATGTGCTTATCAGTTTGTCCCAAGTCACTCAGTACACTGAGTTTTACTCAGTGGTTTTTCAGGTTTTGAAAAAGCTTCTCACAAGCTCATTTTAGCTCATTTGGATCTCATCTTTGGTTTCTAGTTTGCCAACCAGGTCTTGTTTAGGATCCAATCTTTGGTTTTAAGTTTTGGCTTATTTGGTAGTCTGTGTTTAAGCTCAAAGTAGTGGGTCAAACCTGTTTTTTAGCTTATTAACTTAAATCACCAATTCATAGCATCTTGTAATTTAGAGGTTAAAACCAGTTGTTTCTAGTTTCATTTTGACACTTTAAGCATTTCATAGCTTCTGTATCAAGTTGGTAGCTTGTTGTAGTTTTTGGCTTATCAAAAGTGCTTATTTATAAGCAGTTACAACTGCAGTTCCATAATCTACCACACAAGCCCATGTTTTTCTATTTTTCTTAGATTCAGTAGATTAAAATAGACTTTTCCTGAAATTTTCATAATTTTCTATAACAGTTTGCTATTTTTCTTAATTAAAAACAGTTTTTAGGCATTTTTTAATAGCTTTTAATACAAATAAATCAGAAAAAGCTTGAAAAAATATGTTTTCAATTTTCCTAGATTAAGATAAATATAAAAGTAATAAAAAGTATTTTTCCATAATTTTCTTGGTTTAAAAAGTATTTTTTAGCATTTTAATTAGTTTTAAATAGTTTTAAATTAATAATAAATACATATAAAGTCTAAAAAATATATTTTCAGTTTTAAAATAAGTTTTATCATATTTTAGATTTTTCTAAGTTATAATTTCATTTTTCTAGGTTAATTTTGTATTTTCTTGTATTTTAGTGCATTTTAAATACTTAATAAATAGTTTTTAATTAATAATAATTAAATAAATAGTTTTAAAAATAATTTTCTTTTTCTAATAATTTTATTTTATTATTAGGATTGTAAAAATGTCATTTTCATATTTATAGGCATTTTATTTCTTTAAAACTCACGTTTTATTTTGTACGTTTACGTAATTTTATTTAAACGTACGTTTTAGGTTTTAAACGTTTATCATTTTAAAAATAGTGATAGCGTTTATTTAATATATTTTAACTTTTTAATTTCTTTTAATTTGCATTTAAGTCGCTTTAATTTGTAGATCTTTTCTTTAGGTAATTATTTCTCAAAAACCTTACTGATCACTATCCTTAGTGATTATTCGACATCTGAAGTTGTTTAACACCAATTCATCCTCCGTGGGACTTAACGACCCAGGAATCCCATATATTCCTCTGATCTTAAATTGCATTGGTGTGTG
Organism: Chrysanthemum seticuspe; assembly: GCA_019973895.1. NCBI lineage: Eukaryota > Viridiplantae > Streptophyta > Magnoliopsida > Asterales > Asteraceae > Chrysanthemum > Chrysanthemum seticuspe. The sequence goes on along the minus strand of BPTQ01000004.1, from coordinate 89,183,662 downwards.
AACTGTTTTGAGTTTCTTACGGTTGGTCATTCACAAGTGGCTAGCTTGCGTGAGATAACTTGACGGTTTTGCACCAATCAAATTTTGGCGCCGCTGCCGGGGAGGCTGTAAGCGTGTTCTAGCATTTTTCAGACCCGTACTTGCACATATACCACAGTTTGTAAAAAGTTTTTTGTAAAGTTAAATATAAATCAAAAAGTTCATTAACACTTTTCCTAAAGTGTTAAAAACCCAAAAACAATATAAAACAACAAAACAATCGTAACGTTTTCTATTTTGTATTCTCTTTTAAGGTGATTCTTAAAGAGATACGATTTGGTTAAACGAGACGATACCAAAAATATTTTCCAAAAGTTTTTAAACCCCATCAGCACAAATCATACCTACATCTTTTCAGTGGTACTTAATTTATACATAAAAATCAACCACCGCAAATCAAGGCAGTGCACTACCTAACTGGGGGTGCGACCATAATAAGTTCCCGAACCACAGATTTAAAACTTGCCTTTGTGTCACTTGTGATTTGGTGTACCTTTTTCAAAGAAGCCATTTCATTTGTGATTATTGGTTAAGTTCACTTGTGTTTTGCCTCATTTGTTTTGAAAAATTGATTTTTATACTTAGTGCATGCGCACTCGTTCTTCCAGTTCTACAAGTCCACTTTCTGAACTTGGAAACATTCCTCGTAGACGTAGAGGACGTTCAGCTCCTTCAGCCGTGACTGAGGAACGTCTACCACCGCCACCACCTGTCGAAATGGCAGAAGACAAACCCATGAATGAGCTTCTCCAAGCACCCATCGAGGGTTACGGAGATGCCATTGTTGTCCCGGCCATTGTGGCTGATACCTTCGAGCTCAAAACCGGGTTACTTAATCAGGTAACCCAAAGCCAATTCTATGGTTTTGAGCGGGATGATCCTCATGCACACATTCGATGGTTTAACAAGATTGCATCTACCATCAAATACAAGAATGTCCCACACGAAGCTATCAAGCTTCTTCTGTTCCCATTCTCTCTAGAGGGACAAGCCCGGAATTGGCTTGAGAAACAACCCCCTCGTTCTATTGAGACATGGGAAGATTTAGTCACCAAATTCGTTAACGAATTCTATCCTCCATCCCGAACCACAAGTCTTAAGAATGAGATAATGAAATTTTCTCAGAGATTTGATGAATCATTCGGGGAGGCATGGGATCGTTACAAAGAGTTGCTTCGCAAGTGTCCGCATCACGGTTTTACCGAGTTAATGCAAATGGATACTTTCTACAATGGTCTCAATCAGACTAATCAAGACTCTTTGAATGCCTCCGCGGGAGGTAATTTTCTGAGCAAGACCACAAAAGAGGCCTTGCAAATCATTGAGAACAAATCTCAGGTCCGTCCTTTCAGAGCAAAGACATATCAGTCTAATGCTGGACCTTCTTCTTCTTCATCCCCCGTGAGTACATCTAGCACCGATGCTAAGATTGACAAACTCACAGACATTGTTCAGGCTTTGGTTCTTGCTAACCAGAAGAAAGTCTCCTTCACTCAGACACCAACACATGCTGAAGTGAAGAAAGTTGAGAGCTGTGTCACTTGTGGTGGTCCTCATGCTTACTACAATTGTACTGCCACCGATGGTAGTCCTTTTGAAGCAAATGCTCTAGCCGGTAGTTCACAGCAAGGAGGTAATCAATACCGTCCTCAAAATGAACCACACTACCGTGCTAACACTAATCAGGCACCACCCGGTTTTAACCAGAATCCTAACCGGAATCAGAATCAACCTAGAATGAACCAAGGTTATCAAAACCAAGGTAATTTCTATCCTGGACCCAATCAAGGTTTCCAACAACAAGGAAACCTTAATCAAAACAATTTCAATCGAGGGAATCAATTTCATGGGAATATGAATCCTAATCAAGGGAATTTTGGCTATAATCAAAACATACGGCCTCAAATTGTCCCTCCAGCTCCTCCCGTCATTATTCCTCCAGGACCATCATCTGATGAGTTACTGAAGCAATTCATGAAATCCCAAGATGAAATGAACAGGTTGTTGGTCAGTCAGATTGCTGATCTTAAGAAGTCTTTAAATGATCAACCCTCGGGCTCAGGAAAACTTCCGAGCAACACGATCGCTAACCCGAGGGGCGATGCTAAGGCGATCACAACCAGAAGTGGTGTTTCATACACTGGACCTGCTGTTCCTACTACCTCTTCTTCTTCCTCTCTCCCTAAGGTAGTGGAGAGTGAACCTCGGACACACAATGGACCTTTGACTCCAATGCCTCCTCCACCTGTGCCAATGAGTCAAGTTACCAAGGATCCAAAGGACAAGGTGCATTATTCAAGCCCACGAAGTACCGCACACGTCCCACCTTCGGTAGTCCAAGTTTTAAGTCCGGAACCCGAAGTTCCTAAGACAAATTCTGAGCCAAAAATGACTTCCATCCCTGCTCAAAAGTCTAGTCAACTTCCTTACCCATCAAGAATGCATGATGAGAAGCTTAAAGACAAAACCAAAGAGCAAATGGAAAATTTTTTTCAAATTTTCAATGAATTGCACTTTGATATAAGCTTCGTTGATGCTCTCGTTCTAATGCCCAAATTTGCATCCACTCTTAAAGGGTTACTAAGCAACAAAGATAAGTTATCTGAAATGGCTAAAACCCCTCTCAATGAGCAATGCTCAGTGGTCCTTCTTAAAAAGCTTCCCGAAAAGCTTGAAGACCCTGGCAAGTTTTTAATCCCATGTGATTTCTTGGGGATGGTTCAATGCTCCGCCTTGGCCGATCTTGGCGCTAGCATTAACCTCATGCCACTCTCAGTATGGAAGAAACTTTCTCTCCCTGAACTTACTCCTACTTGTATGACTCTCGAGCTAGCGGACTGTACAATAACTCGTCCACTTGGAATAGCCGAGGATGTCGTGGTAAAGGTAGGGAAGTTTCATTTTCCGACTGACTTTGTTGTAGTAGACTTCGATGCAGATCCTAGAGTTCCCCTCATCTTAGGGAGAGCCTTCTTGAGAACGAGTCGTGCTCTGATTGATGTGTTTGCTGAAGAGTTGACCATACGGGTTGACAACGAAGAGCTCACATTGAATATCAACCAGAACTCCAAACCTTTGAACAAACATAGTGTTGCCACAATCGATCAAAAATCTAAAAGAATCGATGCAACACTCTCTAATTTCACGGTTAAGAGGAGTCACCAAAAACGTGCTGAGCTAAAAGCTCTAAAAATCAACCCTGGTTCAAACAAATGGTTTGAAAGTTGTACCAAGGGAGTCATGAGTATTCTTGATGATGATGATCTAGAATCGGAGACTTTATCGGAAGTGGTGGAAATTTCTAGCTCTAAGAGCACACCACTTGTCCCACCTCCGGAATCAGTTTATCGTATTGAGTTTGTTAACTCTGTAGGTGAAACTGAACTCTCTTCAAAAGATCCATCATCCATTTCATCTCCAGATCCAATTGTTTGCGACTTTTCCATTTCTTCTCCCACTTCGGATGAGGAAGATGATAATTTTTGGAATGAAGTCGATACTTTTCTGAGTGATGAGTCAATCCTAATAGGGGTTGATGATTCTTACTTGGATTCAGAGGGGGACATCCTCTTTCTTGAAAGTTTATTAAACGAAGAATCGTCCCCAAACCTCCCTCCCGGAAATTCCTTTGATAATCACCATAAAAGCTTCAAATGTAAGCTTAAAAATGTCAAAAATGGTGATTTACTTCTTTCTGATGAGGAATGGACATGCATTGTAATGCACATATTTATTCCATTCTTCACAAATGGTGTGGTTGCTCTTTCCCTTTTCTCTTTCGGGAATGAGGACACCATCTTTGACCCCGGTATTATTCTTTATAGTTTCTACTATTAAAAATACCGGTTGTATCTAGTCGGAGTGGAACTTTCTGATGTTCATGTGTTTATTAACACTGGAATGAAAGTCCGATTGAGATTGGTTTTCCACGTTACATTCCCCATGAACCAATGAATGCGGGGATCGAGTCAAGCTAGTGACTCGAGAATCAAAAATTGTAGCACACACCATATGGGTTTTCACCCATGTTTCTGTCTTCTTACCCCCTTTCTACCACCCTAGTGTGGGGGAGTTGCCCCCCGCTGTTGTACATATCAATCTCTTAAAAAAAAAAAAAAAAAAAAAAAAGTATATATCAAAAACAAAATAATGGCCGTAATATTTCCCTTTTATGTTCTATGTTTCGGCATAACCGCCGGTACTTTGAATATTGAGGGCAATATTCATTTCTAAGTGTGGGGGGGAATTCTCACGAATTTCATGTATTATCTACCCAATTCCCCCGTTTTTGGCCAAATTTTTTTTTTGGAGTAAGTGTTCTACACTTACTCAGCAAATGGTAATCAGTCCACCATGTCTAAACCACATAAGGATTGGCTAATCCAGGAGCAAACGGCTCTTGGTAAAGATATTTCAAATCCGTTTATGGCTTGCAATTTGCCCAAAATTGTATGGTGTTCAACTCACCATATCCTAAAAAGTGAAGAGTTGGCTAGCCCGCAAGGTTATGGCTTGTGGTAAAGGCAGTTGAAAATCCATAATTGGTAATCGGCTCACCAAAGATAATATTGATAATTTATCTAAGAGTTGGCTAGTCCAGAAGCAAACGGCTTCTGGTAAAGACAAATCAAATCCGTTCACAGCTTATGATTTGCTCAAAATCATTTGGTTATCATTGTACCAAGGTTCTTACTTGAACTAAAACAATTGGCTACTCCAGAAGTAATGGCTTTTGGTAAAGAGATGAAATCCATTAAATTTTCTCAAATCATTGCTAGGGACTAGCAATATCTTAGTGTGGGGGATTGATGAGTGTTTAAATACTCATCATTTTTATACTGTTAGAATGCCAAAAACATCTGAAAACACTCAGAAACACATCAAAATGATGAAAATATCACAAACAAGTGTTTTATATGTTTTAAATGCAAAAACATCAAAATCTGGTGAAAAACGTATCAAGTTTGCATAATTGGCAGTTTTAGTCCCCCAAGTTACAAAAGTTGTCAAAAACAGTCCCTGGTAACTCAAAAACTTGTAAAATATCATTTTAGGACCATGAGATTCAAAAGTTGTCAAAACAAACCTTTTAAAATTCAAAAATCACAAAATGACAACTTTAGTCCCTAAACTTTGAAAATTGTCAAATATAGTCCTTGGTTAATTTAAAAAGTGAAAATTATCAAACATTAAACTTGAACTATTTATAAATGGCAAAAATGGTCCTTATGATAATCTTTGGAGAAATTACAAGATTGGTCCTTGGAGTTTGAAAATTGACATAAAAAGCCCTTGGATTTATAAAATGGAATTTTATACCAAAGTAGTCCTTGTACTAATCACATTTGGCAGTTTTGATCCTTGTAATACCTTTGGATGATTGGCAGGTTCAACCTTCAACTTTGGCAGAATTACATATTTGGTCCTTGTTGTTAACATTAACCAAACGGATCCTATTAACTAAACACAATCCAAATCCAATCCAGCTACTGGCCCAACACCTTGACCCGGCCCAAAAATTTAAAACAGATAACACCCGCTCCACTGTTCACCCTCCTTCCCCCCTAACACCTGTTACCACTCAATCTACTCCACCTGCTCACTTCCACCTTTCCACACTACCTCCTAACACTTGATTACATCCCCCTCCACCTCCACATCATTCCAAGCCCCATTAATTCAGAAAACCTGCTCTTTGAAATTTGGCGCCAAAATCGCCACTTGGCAATTCTAATGATCTGGCTCAAACCAATGGTCAAGATGTGGTGGGATTTGCTCAAAGATGTCGACAAGACTGGAAAAGCTCAATATATACAAGTGTGGTGCAATGGAATAGAGTAACTAGTGTAATTTTAATTTTTAATGTCGTTTTAGCCTAACTTTAAATTCCAGTGTATTTTAAAGCTTTTGAATCTTGTATTTCATGTTTCCAGTGTAAAATAAAACTTTTGAGATCATCAATTTCAAGTTTGAAGTTCCTATCTCAGTTATGCAATTTTTCAAGTTTAAAAAAATCTCATTAATGGTGAATGTTGTTAATCAGTTGTTACTCTGGACTTAGAAGCCCACATAAGCTCCCTATAAAGCTTATTCAAGCTTTTAGATACTTAAAAAACAGTTTAGTATCAAAAATATAAAAATTCACAAAAATACCAATAAATTAGCTAAAAAATAAAAAGCCACCAGAAATGATCAAGACAGTGGAGTAGAGATGATCTTGGATTGCCTTGGTATTAGAGCTTAGTGGTAAGCATACAGGATTGGTTCTCAGTTCTTGGTTCTCAGATTTTGGCCTTGATTCAAGTTGTAAGCAATTTCTTGATTTTGCCATTTTCTGTAATAGTTCTTAATTTAGCTTAATCTCTCTTGTTTCATGCTTATTTGGTGTTGGTTAGTGATAATATAAAGTAAAATCAGTAGGTTGTTAGTTGGAAATCTTAGTTGCTAGTTGTTTCATATTTTTAGTTAAAATAGTGTAGTAGTGATTCATAGTTATAAGTTGTTAATTACTGTGTTCTTGTGTTAATCTGATCTTATATAATCATAATCAAGTGGTTAAATTCAGTCTCATGTTTTAAATCAGTGTTATACAACACTAATCAAAAGAATACCCTTGTTAAGGTGTGTTTGGATTAAGCTGTTTCACTAGGTATATGCATGTTATTGTCCTTAATTCTTGTTACTGCATGTTTATTTAGTTCAACATAGTCCATATCTATCATAATATAGAGGTCTTATTAGTCAAAAAGTCAAAATAGTTTGTAATTCCATCTAGCTGTTTAACTGTTAGGATTATAAGTTCCATAATCACCATACTAGCTTAGAATCTGATAACCTAGCTTAATCTCATCTCAACATAGCTTATTACATCATAATTAGTAAGCAAGATTGATTTAAATCTCATAAAAGTCAAACTGCTTCATTTGTTCAAAAAGGTCAAAGAGTGCCCTGTGCACCAGTTTTACTAGCTCAATCACAAGCCCCTACAGAGCTTTTTAGTTGTCCATAACCTGTGATTTTTAGCTCTTTGGAAAGCTAACCTGGTCCTCTTTAAGTTCTAAGTTTAAAATTTCAATTTGCAGCTTATTTGATAAGCCTGCATGTGCTTATCAGTTTGTCCCAAGTCACTCAGTACACTGAGTTTTACTCAGTGGTTTTTCAGGTTTTGAAAAAGCTTCTCACAAGCTCATTTTAGCTCATTTGGATCTCATCTTTGGTTTCTAGTTTGCCAACCAGGTCTTGTTTAGGATCCAATCTTTGGTTTTAAGTTTTGGCTTATTTGGTAGTCTGTGTTTAAGCTCAAAGTAGTGGGTCAAACCTGTTTTTTAGCTTATTAACTTAAATCACCAATTCATAGCATCTTGTAATTTAGAGGTTAAAACCAGTTGTTTCTTGTTTCATTTTGACACTTTAAGCATTTCATAGCTTCTGTATCAAGTTGGTAGCTTGTTGTAGTTTTTGGCTTATCAAAAGTGCTTATTTATAAGCAGTTACAACTGCAGTTCCATAATCTACCACACAAGCCCATGTTTTTCTATTTTTCTTAGATTCAGTAGATTAAAATAGACTTTTCCTGAAATTTTCATAATTTTCTTTAATAGTTTGCTATTTTTCTTAATTAAAAACAGTTTTTAGGCATTTTTTAATAGCTTTTAATACAAATAAATCAGAAAAAGCTTGAAAAAATATGTTTTCAATTTTCCTAGATTAAGATAAATATAAAAGTAATAAAAAGTATTTTTCCATAATTTTCTTGGTTTAAAAAGTATTTTTTAGCATTTTAATTAGTTTTAAATAGTTTTAAATTAATAATAAATACATATAAAGTCTAAAAAATATATTTTCAGTTTTAAAATAAGTTTTATCATATTTTAGATTTTTCTAAGTTATAATTTCATTTTTCTAGGTTAATTTTGTATTTTCTTGTATTTTAGTGCATTTTAAATACTTAATAAATAGTTTTTAATTAATAATAATTAAATAAATAGTTTTAAAAATAAATTTCTTTTTCTAATAATTTTATTTTATTATTAGGATTGTAAAAATGTCATTTTCATATTTATAGGCCTTTTATTTCTTTAAAACTCACGTTTTATTTTGTACGTTTACGTAATTTTATTTAAACGTACGTTTTAGGTTTTAAACGTTTATCACTTTAAAAATAGTGATAGCGTTTATTTAATATATTTTAACTTTTTAATTTCTTTTAATTTGCATTTAAGTCGCTTTAATTTGTAGATCTTTTCTTTAGGTAATTATTTCTCAAAAACCTTACTGATCACTATCCTTAGTGATTATTCGACATCTGAAGTTGTTTAACACCAATTCATCCTCCGTGGGACTTAACGACCCAGGAATCCCCTATATTCCTCTGATCTTAAATTGCATTGGTGTGTGAACTGTTTTGAGTTTCTTACGGTTGGTCATTCACAAGTGGCTAGCTTGCGTGAGATAACTTGACGGTTTTGCACCAATCAGTCGCTAATACTTAATTCGCTACACCACTAAGTCGCTAGAGTCCCAAGTCGCTAGACAAATGCAAGTCGCTAAGTAGTAACTCGCTAAGCCTCAAGTCGCTAGCAAAATTTTGGCAGCAATTCGCTACTCATGTCGCTAAAGATACAAGTCGCTAAAGAGCAACTCGCTATAGACCAAGTCGCTATCACCAAGTCGCTACCCGTAGTGGAGAGTCCACTATTTGTACTGTAAATCGCTAGATCTAAGTCGCTAGGTTTAAAACTGTAACTCGCTACAAATTTGTAAAGCAAGTCGCTACGAAGAAACTAATCCGTGAGTTAAGTCGCTAGCATGAAAAAACCACATAAACATCACTTTTCAATCCAAAAACAACCCAACCAAGATGATTTAAGCTTACCAAATGAAAACCTACACACTTGTGATGATTCTAAACATAAAAGTACTAACAAAATCCAAACTTTAACCCGAGAAATCAACCAAATGATGCAAAAACCACTAAACTTTTTCAAACTCAAAAACCACCTAAAAACCACTAGAAATCCAAAGATGTGCAAGATATGATCTAACCATGGCTCTTGATACCAATTGTTGGATATTAGTTTTCACATACACATCAAACCATAACACAAAGTGGCGTATAGATGGAATTCTAGAGAGAGAAAGTTAGAGGTTTAGGGAACTTAGTGAGAGAAAGTGAAAGATATTATTATGAGCTCCAACTCTCTACCTTGGGAGGTAGAGAGTATTTATAGTCTTACATAAATCGCCACACATCGGGCTGTGGATCAGGCATACAGTGGGTAAAGACCCGTCCGTCCTCCACGGTGTTACTTAACTAAATACTACTTAACTTAAAAGAACTACGACTACGAGCTTTCTAACGATTACATATACTTGAGGTGACCGACTCTTTAATACCTGGAATTTCTAATTCCTAACAATATATCTGTTTGTGTTTACTAACATATGCAGGTATCATGGTTTAAAAGAATGTTCCCGATCCGGATCCCACAATTGAATATGATTGGATGCCGAAAGGAAAGGGTAACTATATCTTGGGTTGACAAATGAAGAAACGGAGCTTTATTTGACTTCTATGGAGAGTTGGCATGAAAAATGCAACGTAAGAGGTCTCACTGCATCAGCAGATGGTTTTCTTCATCATCAAATGAAGAAACGGAGCTTAATTTGACCTCAGTTGGCATGAAAAAATGCAACGTAAGAAGTCTCACTGCTTCAGCAGATGGTTTTCTTCCAAGCCTTACAACAACAACAGAAGCAGCTTCTACACCACCTAACGTATTTTTGTGCAGGATACCATTTTTAAACAATTTTGAATAAAATTGATTAAATTGTTTTGAAAATGGAAAATATTGTTTTGAAAATTAATTGGACTTAATTTTGAAAATCACCGGACTTCATTTTATCAAAATCTAAGTCACTCAATCAACGACTACAGTCATCGATTGAGGGGGAGAGTGATTTAAAATAAAATATTTTCAAACGATATTTCTTCATAAAAGGTCCGGATTGTACAAAATATGTGGTGATCTAAAGATTTAATGTTATGTCATGGTATGATTTTCTTTAAAACTCAAAGATCTTACAAAATGAAATTTTTTCTGTTCTTGTTTGATTGTGAAATTGTTTTATTTTACTTAAAGATCTCTTAAAAACTATCATATCTGACACTTAAAATATTTAATGTCTTATATTGATCCTTATCCATCATTTTTCAAAATCAAATCTTGCCACGTCTTTCCCCAAAATTTTCTAAATGATTTAAATAAATTGGGATCGCAAATCTCAATTGGTTTGAAATTTTTGATCGGGGGAGAGTTCGTGATTTAAATCTCAAATCGGTTTTAAAGGGTGATTGTTTCAAAGCACTCTTTCCTTCATGTGTCAAACGATTTTGAAATACACAATGCACATGATTGTGGAGGGGCATTTAACCAAAAACCAGAAGAGTATTTAAACAAGGCCACATTTTCTCCCATGTTTTCTAAACCTTATTAAATCTCTTGGGATCCTAAATCTCAAAGGGTTTGATATTTTTGATTGGGGGAGAATTTGTGATTTAATAATGAAACTTGATTAAAGATGATCGTTTTGATTCAATTGTGCAGGCTACTCTCTCATATGTGCTAAACGCTTTCGTATCTCGAAGCACATATTGTGGGGGAGCATTTCTAAAGAAAACAAACTTTCAAGGTACAAAGATTTACATGTTTCAACATAAGTACCTTGATTGATTTTCTAATGGTTTCTTAATAGCTTTTGTGATCGTGGATGTACTTAAAAAGAACTCTTTCTTCTATGTGATAAAATGATTTCAAATATCCAAAGCACATATTGAGGGGGAGAATTTACCAAGAAAATCAAATGGCTTTTTCTACGGAAATTGTGATCAAGAAATTATTTCAAAGAACTCTTGCCTCCATGTGCTAAACAATTTCAAGATCATATGCACATGTTGAGGGGGAGCATTTCTAAATGATCAAAACTATTAAGGTACAAAATGCTTTGATCTCGTATCACAAGTACCTTGATTGATTTTTACAAATGATTTTTCAATTGGTTTCAAGGAAGAATGAACTATACCAAAAGACCGACCATTTTACTTTATGCATAGTGTTATAAGGATGGTTAGGTTAGGTATTCGTTCCCACGATCCGCCAGATAGTGTAGAAGTCCTTAGGTATGATGAAAAAAAGGAGAAAAGTGAGAAATGGGAATAGTGCGGACTGAGACTGAGCTAGTACTGGAATCAACCCAACAAGGTTCTAGTTATGAAGTCTCGGTAAGCACTGAAAGGGTTGAAGAATGAAAAAGAATTGAATGAGAAAAGGGTGAAAAGAAATAGCCCTCCAATAATTCAACCTTAGGGCAGTAACCGGGTTCAATACATATGCTACTGGTGGTTACTAAGGTAACACTGGTATTGAAGACAAGACGTCATGGACCTAGTGACGCACTGCACTAAACTTCCCAAGCTACTCAAGTTCCTCTTAAAAGGGCTTGTTTTATTCTCACGGGGAACCTACATTATCTATCAACTTTCTCTTAGAGATTGTTGATATTGAAGAAGGAGACCCTCTCCCTAGTCTCCGGCATAGGAACCAAATGTGCACAATTGAGTCTAGAGCCAAGAGATCATCCACCATATCTCGTTAGGACACAAAATTAATGAAGACTTGCTGTTTCACACAATGTGGAAAGTAAGTATATATTGAGAGTCCTACGCATTATCCTTGTGGTATTGCCAGAACATCCGAGTGATATGTAAAAATATTCACAATGAAGATGGAAATCCTTCTAGAGCCAACATCAAACAAGCTCTTGGTGGGTGACATGTGAGATCTTCTCGTAAGATCAAGCTAGTGACAACTGGATAGAAATGATGGGGCGATTCATTCTTGAATCAACCTTGGTCCAGGATAAGGATTGACGGATACCTTTGAAAAACCGGTCGTTGTGCTTAAAAGTTCTTTTCTATAGCACATCGACTGTGTATTAATGTTTCAAAATTAAAGGGTATTTATGATTGATAATTAATTTTTCATAAAACCTTCGTTGTATTGCAAAACACTTTCTTCAAGAAATACGCGATTGTTTTCAAAACATTTTGAATCAATAAGTAAATCTCAATTTGCTGGTTCACTCACTCCGTGTTGTCTTCTTTGAGACGTTCCGGTTTGAGAACGGCTAGAACAACTGCGAAACCCTGTCAAGGAGATTCTTATGAATCCTACCTGATCACAGGCAATACTTGTACTGATCAACGGGGAACCGTGGGTCGTGTACCTCAATTCAACGAAAGTGATCAAAGACACTTTCGTGTGTTTTATTGCTAACTGTTGTTTGCAGGTACATTTGGACGGTTGCAGCTGATCAGAATTGAGGAGTCAATCGAAAGCCGCATGCTCACAGCATCCACACTTAATTGAAGAAATCATGACTGGTGCATATCTACAGAACCTGGCTCTGATATTTTTATACTATGCTTTTGCTACGCTGCTGCAAATATCATGAACTAGTAAAGCTTCCGCTACTCTGATGGAAAGATGTCATGATCCTGAAAGTGTGAGCATGTCGGTCCAAAAGTCACAACATCACATAATGGCAACACAATAAAGGGTGATCCAGAGATTTATTGTGGCTGATGATCTCAAAGAAAGCTCGAAGATCATCAAGACGTGGATCAGTTAAAGACCTCCACTGAAAGTACAAAATAATCGGACTTTGAAGAATCGCTACTAATGCACAAGATTGCAGATTTGAAGAATTGAAGTCTACGAGCTCAAGAACGAAGTCAAGAATAGAATGCTAGGATTCAAAATGTAAATCATGGGGTGACCTCCCTTAGGGGGAGATTGTTAGGAATTGGAAATTCCATGTTAAAGTGTCGGTCACACCAATTATAGTCTAGCATATGTTAGCTCGTAGACATGTCGTTATTTACGTTATTCAGTAGTTAATTAGTTAGTTAGTAGCGTAGATTAGGTTAGTGCAACACCGTGGAGGAAGGACGGGTCTTTACCCACTGTATGCCTGATCCACAGTTCGATAGGAGGATGTAGTATTTGTAACTATAAATACCCCTTCCATCCTTGGAAGGGGTGGTGCTTCTTAATCTAATCTTTCACTTTTTACAAACCAAGTCTCTACCAAGAAACACCCTCTCATCTCTTTCTCTCTCAAATGGCTATCATGTATTTCCATCATCCAAGACCACCCGAATCATCAACACAATAATATTTACGATCCTAACAGAGGTGTTAGGCATTTGGTTTTGGATTTGGCTTCAAAAATGATGTTTTGTTAAGGATTTGAGATTGTTGGGCCCACTAATAACCAAAATATTTAGGATATACAAAAGATGGCTAAGAGGATGAGATTAGTAAAAGTATTGTGTATTAGTGGGTCCTAGTATTACTTTTCTTAAATATTTATAAATGATATCAAATTATAATAATGATTTATTTATTTTATAAAATATTTTCTCTCTCATACGTAAAATCCAAATTAAATCCTAATCCAAATCTAAATTATAATTCTAAAACCATCTACAAATCAAACGGGCTCTAAAAGTATAAAAATTCCGTCCACATGAGTATCACATATTGAAACTTAACGAATCTTAATAAAGGCCGTTATAAAGAGGGACTAATGGTAGATAACGTTTTGCATTTAAAGACCACCGGTAAATTTTTTGGTTCAAAGGCCGAACCTTGTTGGTCAACGCAAACCAAAAAGACAAACAATGTACTCAATATTTTATGAATTTAGTATACCTTTTGTAAATGTCGGGGATATTTTTTAAAAGCTTTATAATTTGAAGGGGCGTTTTATAATTTATGTAATTAATTGAATAAAAAGTTTTATTTTCATTATTCAAGGTTTTGAATTTTAAAATACCAATTATGAAATCTATACTATCTATAAAACAAAAATGGTCAAAGTGAAAAGTCACTAAACTGAAATGTGGAAAAATGTAAAAAAGAAATGTTGAAACAATTAATTATGAGTAATTGCAATCATTAATACACATATGTTTCAAAAGAAAACTATTAATACACATAGAAAACCGGGTTGACCCGGGATGCTTCAAACCCGGCGGTGTTGACCCGGTTTAATTTGATCCATTTTTTCGACCCAACCCGTCGGGTTGATCCGGTTTATATTGACCAGAACGGTTCAACCGGTTGAACCACCCAGGTCGAACCGGGTTTCAAAACATTATGTTTAATCACAAATCCTCAATCTTTTATTATTTTCGTTTATAACTCATAAACTTTTTTATTACTAAATTTATCCGTCGCTATAAAATCTCGTTGCTATGCACGGATACTCGTTAAGTGGAATTCAAATCGTTTTAAATTTAAAGTTGATCATTCTTTCCGTCCGAAAATAATTATCCCTCAACAAAAAATACAAAGTTCAAAAAAACATAATTAATAATGTTTTTCTTTCTTATTTTGTAACCGAATGACAAATTTGCTCATGACTAATTAATTAATGTCTTTTTTAAAGTTTGTAATAATAATTTTAATAAATGGTAATATGGTAAACTCGATCAACATCCGTATCTATTTTTAACAGTGGTCAACTAAATTGGGACATCACAAAAAGGAAACGTGAACTACTATGTATTAATTTGGGACGGAGGGAGTAGATTCTCAGAATGTTTCGAAATAAAAAAAGACGTGTTGCTCTTTTGGTATAAACTTGTGGTCCATTTGGTATGCTATTAGGAATCACTAAAGGTGTGGTTTAGATTAAAGGGTGTATGAGATTGAGGATATTAACTCGACTATTATTGTTTGGTACAAAAGTTGGGATATAGGTATATCACATTTAATAGAACTCATCCGAGTATTGAGATTCTATTATTTTTGGTATAAAAATTATAATATATTTGGACCGTATAGAAATGGTTAATAAAAGATACATCTTTTTATTGGTTTGAATATATGATTGTTAGAATCATATTTTATATATAAATTGTCACACCCCCAAAATACCTGTTTTGTAGCGGAATGGAATTCTTGGGGGATGACTGCTATAGCATCACAGTTACAGTTATATTGAACGACCTAAAGTCCTTGTATGTACAATTTCGAACTTGATACCTTCCTGCAGCTCCTGTAGCAGTAGCAAGTCTAGCAGATTCAGCAGCAGCCGCGGCCTCGGCAGCAGCAGTTACTGGTGCTCTTTCTTTCTCTAGTGCCCTAGCTATACTATCCTCTATATACTTTTGGATAAAAGCTTGTGTCATAGTTGGTGGAGCTTTCTTTGGCGCCATAACTCTTCAAAATAAGAGGGAGGGTGAGACGTAGCAAAGTCCTATGTTAATAATAAACGCTCTAAAGAGATGTGATAGGAGGTGATAAGTTTGAGGTTATTTTTCAAAATGATTGACAAATTCCTAGGAGATGGGTTATGAGATGTCGTAAGTGCTTCAAATGTATGATGGTTTAGTGACTTAATGTGTGAATAGCGTGTAACTCGACATGTTGGTGGTGAAACAAAGGAGTGAGAGTGACTTCAACCTCCTTAAAGGTTTTATCTCGGCATTCGATGTTATCGGTGATGTGTTAACTGATGTTAAAATTGTGATAGGGAATGACAAGGCATTCTCCACGTTGGAGTATGAAGAAAGGATAATGGAATGGGTATCTGAAGACATCAATGTGACAATCGATTTGAAATGAAAGTAAATAACTCGCAAAATGTACGTATGAAACCGCATGCATAGAATATGCACTTATGATGAAATGGTGAGATGCTATGATGATGTAGTTATAGTCTAGGGTCAATGATGCAACCTAGTTCTCTATAACCGAAGCTCTGATACCAATCTGCCACACCCCCAAAATACCTGTTTTGCAGCGGAATGGAATTCCTGGGGGACGACTGCCATAGCATCACAGTTACAGTTATATTCAACGACCTAAAGTGTCGTTTGAAAAACACATCGTTTGATATTTATTTAAAGCATTCAGAGTTACAAAGATAGGTCCCAAAAGGTAGTCAACATCTGCAGAAATAAGTTGGTTACAATCCAAACGATGTTTTAAAGTGCATAAAACCTATGTGAGACGCGTCGTCACCGCGACTCTACGATAAGTCCTTATGCATGTCATGAAGTATATGCCTTAGATACCTGAAAATACATTGTTAAAAGTGTCAACACAAAGGTTGAGTGAGTTCATAGAGTTTATGTAAATGTTTTATACGACTACCACAAGTATAGGCCATGTATGACAAATATGTCACATAAAAATGTTACAATTGCTATAAGCACATGACACCGAAGCTAGAATGATCATGATGTTCGCCCCAACAGAGTGTTTTGCCAAACAACTCAAATTATGATATTAAATGAAATGCATCCGTTTGACCAGTTGGGACCACCAACCCAGATGGAGGAGTCACCCTCAATAGATCTATTCACTCGGGCTCATAATAAAATGATGTGCAATGTATTCTCCCCCATAGGTTTGAAATAATGTACAAACTTGTAAAACAGGGCTATGAAAACTCACTTGATACAATGATATGATGGCAAAAGTGGATACACTGAAATGAGGCGCAATCTCTAACCGTGACCTATTAATGATGATATGATCTAATATAAGTCATGATTTAATGTTATGCATGCAAACTCATATGATATTCATACCACTTGTGCATTTTGAAAATAAAGTTTATCGTCGAAAAATAAGTTTATAACGTATTGTCTAGTTATAAATTACTTTACAAGTACTTACGTTGAAATGACATCCTACGATAGTCATTTAGTGATTTATTAAGAAATTATAATTTTTCGTCGTAAAACAATATAATTTGACAACTCATGAGAATGACTAAATGGCCTCGAAAAGCTAGTCATAAAATAGTGAATATCGAGTGTTAGAAAACAAACTCAATGGTTTTGGAAAGCTTGTAACGTTATCTAAAAGTCTTAGCTTTTAACTTTTGATCATAGAAGTCTCGATCATAGAGAAAAATATAGATGAAGTAGGGTAGTCGGACTAAAAATATTGTTTAAGGTTAGTTTTCGGCAAAGTTTGAGTGATCATATATTATTCGTTACAACTCCGTTTGACGAACGGTTGAACATTTTGGAAAATAGGCTAGGTGAACTCACTTTTACCAGAAGACATCGTCTTCTCAAAAGTATTCTATCGATGTGAAAAATGACTCCAAACATGGTTACTTGCGACAACCATTTTGACTAATAAAAATAGGTAAGTGTTATACTTGTGTAAAATAGTTACGATATCCTTATTTAAAACGCGTATAACTTAGTCGTTATAGGTCCGTTTTCTACGTTTTATATATCCTTAGTTTCGTGTTAAAGTATACTAATATATTTTTGACAAATCGACTCATTTAGAAAATGTTAAAACTCATTTTTGCCCTTAAAATAACCCTTAACAGCTTACTATTTTTCAGAAAATTAGTTTTCGTCGTTAAACTTGAAAATATCGTAAGTTCTTCGTTATAAATCCATTTTAACCCGTTCAAGCGACCACGGTTTTGTTTTAAAGTATATTTTCTGAATATCTAGCCCAAAATAATCCATGACCTGTCGAAATTTCCAAATTTTACAAAAACGATCAGACCTCATTCTTAAGTTGTCGAAAATGATTTTTCTAGCGTAATACTTGTTTCAGTCACTTCAAATCAACACCAAATCTATTCTAAACCTACCATACACCTTCTTAGGGTGTCATGGGTTCCTAAACTTCATCAACAATGATATGTTTCAAGGGATTAATTATAGGATGATTAAAACTTATAATAAGTAATAAAAACAATTAAAAGTGGTATGAATCACATAATACTTGCATGATTTCTTACTAGAATGATAAAAATAACTCAAGAATGATTATAAAAGATTAGTAAAGATCATGAAAAGCTTACTAGTATTATGATGAGGTTTTAGTAACTAGGTATCCTAAATACTCCTAGGTTTTTATTGCAAAACCTTAAAAGAAGTATACTAGTATTAATATAAGCACTTGATCTTGAAAAACTTTTGATTCTTGCTTGTGTTTCTTGCTTGGCCGAATACCAAAGCGAAGAAGGAGAGGATATGATTGTTGGTGTAAGTTTCCCAGCAGCAGGGTAAAGACAATCAATGACAGTATCAATACCACTTGGTGGTTACCGGATATCACTTGGAATCGTGTGATCACTTTCCAAAGTAAACTATTCGACCCTAATGCCTGGGTATCACGAATATCTACTTGGGATAAGACCAAATGCAGTTAGAGAATTAGGCACAATTCTATAACCCTTTCGCTAATAAGTGTTTACGTTTTCTGTGTGTCCCTTTCATGCATGATCAGATCTCCTATTTATAGGAGGTTACTCTTGAGCTATTCCAATGGAATTATGAGTATTAATCGGCCCATTAATAGCCTCATAATTATCCCCATTATAGCCGTTAGTGGTTACATGACCAATTAAACGTGGTCATAAAGAAGTTGTAACTGCCATTTAGCAGTACTTTCCATAAGCAGTACTTTCCACTAGCAGTACTTTCACTTGTAGTGGAAATACAGCCTATCAGTGGAAACACTGCTTATCAGTACTTTCATAGCATCAGTACTTTCACAGTGCTATCAGTGGAAACACTGCCTATCAGTGGAAGCACTGCCTATCAGTGGAAACCACAAGCAGTACTTTCCACAAGCAGTACTTTCACCAGCAGTACTTTCACCAGTACTACCAATACAAACCACTATATGAGTCAGGGTGTTCATGGACCTTATGGGTGTACACTCCGTACCTCCTAACCCATTACAAGGTGTGAACTAATCCCACAAGTGCACTAAATTTTCCAACAATCCTCCCCAAATTTAGTTCACTTCCTTTGCATGAAAAATAAACATTAAGCAAAACATGTGCATAAACGAAAATGTCCTGAGGATTGAATTTCCATCTTAGTAAATTACACGTTCAAATATTCGAGAATCAGGGTGTTCTAAGAATTGAACCCTTCAACCCATTTGAATACCTGAAGATAAAATACACACAAGTTTTCAAACACTTAACAGCTCCTGACACTATACAAGCCATGTGTCCATATCCAAATTCATAAATGTTGTAAAAGCTAAAAGTCCAAAGCTTCCTGAAGCGGCAAAACTTCAACATTTACATAGGTGGTTCCTCTTTAGTCATGCTCCTGCCAAGCACTTTTTCAAAGAAAATTAACCATTAAGAAGTAAAGACTTCATCCTCCTTTCAGCAGCTTCTGAGCACAACCTTGGGATGTAAATAAAACATGTGCTCCAGTCCACTGAATGTTCAGCTTTCCACATTGAACTCAGCTCCTAAGTTTCCTCAGGAGGGAGTTGGGTGTCCTAGCATTCAGTGACTAAGTTGGACTTAAACCCATCCCTTTAGCAGACTTTATAACCAAGTCTCTAGCCAGACCCTTCGTCAAGTGATCAGCTAAGTTCTGTTGAGATCTCACAAACTCTATAGATACCACCCCATTCATGATAAGCTCACGAATCATGCTATGCCTGACACCTAAGTGTCTAGACTTACCATTGTACATCTGGCTATAAGCCTTAGCCAATGTAGCTGCACTATCACACCGGATAGAAATAGGTGCTATAGGTTTAGGCCACAATGGAATCTCAAGAAGCAAGTTTTTCAACCATTCAGCTTCTTTACCAGCAGCTGCTAGAGCCACAAATTCAGATTCCATTGTTGAACTGGTGATGCAAGTTTGCTTCTTGGATGCCCAAGAAATTGCACCTCCACCAAGTAGGAATACCCAGCCACTGGTAGACGAATTGTCTTCAGTGTTACTGATCCAACTTGCATCAGTGTAACCTTCCAACACTGATGGGTAACCAGTATATGAGAGACTATAATCCATAGTTCTCTTCAAATACTTCAGTACCCTCTGAACTGCTTGCCAGTGATGAGCACTAGGATTACTAGTATACCTGCTCAATTTTCCCACTGCAAAACCAATATCAGGTCTTGTACAAGTCATGGCATACATCAGGCAGCCAATTACCCTAGAATACTCAAGTTGAGATACAGCCTTGCCATGATTAGGCATCAGCTTCTCACAAGTATCCATAGGAGTACTCACTGGAGTACAATCAAAGTAATTGAATTTCCTCAGTACCTTCTCAATATAATGAGACTGAGAGATAGAAATTCTATTACTTTCATGTTTAATCCTTATACCAAGGATAACATCAGCCTCCCCCATGTCTTTCATGGAGAACCTTGATGACAAAAATTCCTTTGTCAAGTCAACCTGATTTTGGTCAGTGCCAAAGATTAACATGTCATCAACATATAGACAAATGATGACTCCTTTACCAGATTCATCAAATTTGCTATATACACATTTGTCAGCTTGGTTAAGAACATAACCACTAGACAAAACCACTTCATCAAACTTTTGATGCCATTGCTTAGGTGCCTGCTTAAGTCCATAAAGAGACTTAATCAGTTTACACACCTTGTTTTCATTGCCAGGCATGATGAAGCCCTGAGGTTGGTTCATATAAACCTCCTCTTCCAATTCACCATTCAAGAAAGCTGTTTTCACATCCATCTGATGAATAACCAGATTGTGAATAGATGCCATAGCAATCAGCAGTCTTATGGTACTGATACGAGCCACAGGGGCATAAGTATCAAAATAGTCTATTCCTGACTTTTGTTTAAAGCCCTGAATGACTAGTCTAGCCTTGAACTTTTCAATAGTTCCATCTACCTTCATTTTCCTTTTGAAAATCCATTTGCAACCCAGAGGTTTGCAACCAGGAGGTAGATCAACCAACACCCAAGTGTTGTTGCCCATGATGGAATCCATCTCATCATTGATTGCTTCTTTCCAGAAAGCAATGTCCTGGGACTTCATTGCTTCTTCAAATGTCTTGGGATCATCCTCAACAATGAAGCAATAGGAGTATTGGTCTGAGACCTCATCCCTTGTACCTTCAACTAAGTATAGTTGAAACTCAGGTCCAAATGACTTTGGAGTCCTGACCCTTTTGCTCTTCCTGAGCACAGGTTCAGGTTGTTGAACCACAACCTCATCAGGGACCACTGATGGTTCACCATCAGGGACCTCTGATATACCAGTGTCATGAGTTCCATTAGGAATCCTCTGACTTGGTCTAGGGACTGATGAGAATCTATTTTCATCGAAATCTGCATCCCTTGATTCAATTATTGTGTTAACTGAAACATGTTCATTAGGTTCAATAACATAGAACCTAAAAGCCTTGGAATGCTCAGCATATCCAACAAAGATGCAGTCAATGCCTCTTTCACCCAAAGTCTTTTGCTTTGGATCAGGGAGTCTTATAACAGCCCTACAACCCCAAACCTTGAGATAATTCAGGTTGGGTTTCCTTTTAGTCCAGAGTTCATAAGGGGTAACCTTGTTCCTTTTGTTGGGAACCCTATTTAGCAAATAGCAAGCTGTTAACATAGCTTCACCCCAGAACCCTTGACTCAGTCCTGAATAGGACAACATGGAATTAACCATCTCCTTCAGCACCCTGTTTTTCCTTTCAGAAATACCATTTTGCTGAGGAGTATAGGGAGCAGTAGTTTCATGGATAATACCAACAGACTGAAAGTACTGAGTATCCATGTACTCACCTCCCCTATCAGTCCTTAATCTTTTGATCAAAGACCCAAGTTGTAATTCAACTTCAGTTTTAAACACTTTGAATTTATCTAATGCTTCATCCTTGGTATGTAATAAATAGACATAACAAAATCTAGAAGCATCATCAATAAATGTCACAAAGTACTTCTTATTCCCCAAAGAAGGAGTGGCATGCAAATCACACAGGTCACTGTGAATAAGCTCCAAGATCTTAGTCTCACGACTAACACCCTAAAAGGGTTTCTTGGTTATCTTGGTCAACATGCAAGTTTTACACTTTTCAGTGTCCATGTCAAAAGCAGGGATTAAACCATCCCTAGACATATCTTGCATTCTTTTATAGTGAACATGACCAAGTCTAGCATGCCAAAGGTTAGAATCAGTCTGATCATATGTGGTCACAAAAGCTGAAATAACACTGTCAGTGGTAATATTAAGCCTGAACATTTGATTACATAAATAACCAAAACCAATAAAAACACCACATTTAGAAAGAACAAATTTATCAGATTCAATAACTTGTTTATATCCATGATTATTCAAAACACTACTTGAAACCAAGTTTTTCCTTATATCAGGAACATGAATAACATTAAACAAAGTTACAATCTTTCCTGAACTAAACCTAAGATCTACACAACCACGACCATGCACCAAGGTTGTTGACTCATTTCCCATGTGAAGAATAGAACCATCATTCAGTGACTCATAAGTCTTGAACCAGCTTCTATCTTTACACACATGAACTGTTGCACCAGAGTCAACCCACCACACAACATCATCATCCTGCACATAAAAAGATTCAGATACATATGTAACATAATAAATCTGAAAAGACTTATTAAACATATTCTGACCTTTCAGTGAGTTGGTTGAACCACCACTCCCTGAACCATTAGTGCCTGATCCATTGGCTTTACCACCAACTTTAACACCCTTGCAGTCCCTTTTAATGTGACCAGTCTTGCCACATTTCCAACAAGTAGGTGTTGCCTTCTTGTTAGGATCTGCCCTTGTGTTATCATGAAATTTGCGTTTGCCTTTGTTGTCATTGTACCTGGTGGAGTTGTTATGCTCCACCATATTGACAACAGATGGTCCAGCAGCATTGCTACTCTTTGGCTTGTCATTATCCTGCACTTTGAGAGATTCCTCAATGTGCAGATGACTGCCCAACTCAACAAGAGTTAACTCCTCCTTCATATGTTTCAAGGTATGCTTGAAATCTTTCCATGAAGGAGGGAGTTTGTCAATGACACAAGAGACTTTGATAGCCTCATCCATGTTCATTTGGTGTTGTGTAAACCTTCCAAGTATTCCAAGAAGTTCATTGTATTGTTCCATAACTGGTCTTGAATCAGTCATTTTGTAATTTGTGAAATTACTAACAAGGAACTTCTTACTTGATGCATCCTCAGCCATATATTTGGCATCCAAGGAATCCCACAGTTCTTTGGAAGATTCAAAGTTCTGATAAATATCAAACATAGAATCAGACATACCATTGAGAATAAGACCTCTGCATATGTAGTCATCATTCTCCCACTTGCTCCTCCTCCTGATCTGCTCCACAGTAGCATCATCACCATCATCAGGAATTGGAGTAGTCAGCACATAGACCACACTCATGCTTGACAGCAAGAAGTGCATCTTCTTCTGCCACCTCCTAAAGTCCACCCCTTCAAACTTGTCCAGCTTAGCAAAGTTTGAAGCCATGTGTTTCATTGCAGCAGTTGCCATTGATTATCACAAAATAGTTTACTTTGATTGTTGGTGTAAGTTTCCCAGCAGCAGGGTAAAGACAATCAATGACAGTATCAATACCACTTGGTGGTTACCGGATATCACTTGGAATCGTGTGATCACTTTCCAAAGTAAACTATTCGACCCTAATGCCTGGGTATCACGAATATCTACTTGGGATAAGACCAAATGCAGTTAGAGAATTAGGCACAATTCTATAACCCTTTCGCTAATAAGTGTTTACGTTTTCTGTGTGTCCCTTTCATGCATGATCAGATCTCCTATTTATAGGAGGTTACTCTTGAGCTATTCCAATGGAATTATGAGTATTAATCGGCCCATTAATAGCCTCATAATTATCCCCATTATAGCCGTTAGTGGTTACATGACCAATTAAACGTGGTCATAAAGAAGTTGTAACTGCCATTTAGCAGTACTTTCCATAAGCAGTACTTTCCACTAGCAGTACTTTCACTTGTAGTGGAAATACAGCCTATCAGTGGAAACACTGCTTATCAGTACTTTCATAGCATCAGTACTTTCACAGTGCTATCAGTGGAAACACTGCCTATCAGTGGAAGCACTGCCTATCAGTGGAAACCACAAGCAGTACTTTCCACAAGCAGTACTTTCACCAGCAATACTTTCACCAGTACTACCAATACAAACCACTATATGAGTCAGGGTGTTCATGGACCTTATGGGTGTACACTCCGTACCTCCTAACCCATTACAAGGTGTGAACTAATCCCACAAGTGCACTAAATTTTCCAACAATGATTTGTTTTACACCTTTGTATTATGTATTGTATGTTTTGAATTTGGTAATATCTAGTATATAGCAAATATCTAGTCAAAAGGTGTATATGTGTACATTAATCTACAAGATTTTAATACAAAAATGGTAACTCATGGGGGGGGGGGGTGTCGGCAAGTGCTTATGGGTAAAAGGGTTTGATGTATTTTGTGGTTTAATTGTATTTTAGGTTATGTATAATGTGTATTTTGTAAGTATAATTAGGTATTTAGTGTAGCGTTAGCTAGAAATCGATTTTAACGGAACAAAATAAAATATATCGAAGTCATAAAAATTATAAAAATACATTTCTCGCAAGAATTGAGTGAAATAATAATTATCGAGTTGAATTTACGAAAACCGTCGTAAATATATATATATATATATATATATATATATATATATATATATAACAATTTATATACAAAATAAATTCAAAATATCGGGTAAACTAATAATAGTCTTAAAATGAGTATAAAAATATATCAAGATAATTTTTGGAAGTGTCGGATCAAATATTTAAAATAAATGATTATGCTATAGCGTTTATTTAATAGGAAAAATATACGTTTATGAAAAATACAAACCCACGCATAAACTAATATGATGATGATGTTACTAATGATATTTAGACTAAATCTAGTCTATATGAAATGTCCTCAATGATTTTTCATGAATTCGCAGCTAAACCCTTACGGTTACGCAAATTTGACACTCGTAAACCGAGTTTACGAAAAATGATGAATAGTAAAATCATGAATAGTGATTTTTCTCCGGGATCGAATAGCGTTTCGTGAATAGTAAAATTTTGAAATAACCTCTCAAAGTCGTAAACTGACTTCAAAAACGATGAATAGTAAAATGATTAATAGTAACCAGTGAATAGTAAATTCCCGAGATGAATAGTAAATTTGAGAAATGACCTGAAATTACGAGTTGTCACATAAATCTTTAACCAAGCACTTTACATGATTTTTTAATGTCTATAGCATTCAAACGAAATGCCTCTTAGGATGCGTTTGTTTTGAGGGTGTGGATTTAAGATTTGGAAATAATTGCTAAATCCAACGTTTGGTTTATATTCATGATTTATAAAACAGTAGTTGAATCCAATATTTAAGGGTATCCACAATACCTTTGCACACCCTTATAATTTATGAAAATCTCTGACAATAAATTTGTTGATCCTAGATGAGCACTTGATCTTATTAATTATCTTAGATAAATCTAAGATAACTAAAGTATAGAAAACTGTCTTTGAACAAGATTAAACACAATGCGAGATATTATGTTTAACAATAAAGAGAACGATTAACAAAGCTGTTATCTCACAAAACACTTCAATATATTAATACGAATAATCAAAAGTATTAGGGTTACAAAACCTTGAAGTGATCGACTCTAAGAATGATACATATTCTACATCTAACCTAGGACCTCCTTATATAGTGCAAAGAGTCCTTTACAAGATAATTATAATAGTACAATATTTGTATCAATCTAAATACAAAAGATATACATCATATCTATTCCATAAATATCTCTCCACACGTCTTCAATCTTCTGCCTTTATCACATAAGCAGTAGGAATGTTTGTACTGGCAGTTAGTACTACTCGTGTATTTTTCAATCTGTCCATCTGTAAGCTTAGCAGTACTAAGTCCATATGCTTGGCAGTACAAACTGTTAGCTTAATTCCCAACAATCCTCCCCTAAACTTGTGATTTCTCTTCAAATCATCAAGTTTCTTGAATTAAACTTCTCTACATGATATTGAGGGAATTTTGCAAACATCTACTTACTTGGTCTGTTAGCTTGTACAAAGATTCTGGTTATCAAATCTCTTGCCATTTCACTATCTTCTTCAATTGTAAGCCTTGAAGATAACATAACCAGTAAAGTCTTCATTCTGAGTGGATATTCTTTTTCCATCAGCATGAACCAATATGAAGTACGCGTATACACATATGAACACCGGATGAACTATATAGAATCCATGTAGTTCATGGGACAGTAGTGTAGGACCTTGTTTTTCTCAACCTTATCACGTTACCTTGCTTAGCACACGAGTATACAAGTAAAACGCAAAGCTTATGCTTAAAGAAGATGAAGCAAATATTAAACAAAGATGGTGACTTGAGAGATATATATCGTGTATGTGTAGAGAAGGAAATATGAAAAGAAGAACTTGTATTGCAAAGAAAATACACACAAAACACACTCAAGCACACCCCTCAAATGACACATTTGAGGGGTATTTATACTCTTAAACAAAACGCCCTAATGGGCTTGGCATGGGCTTGGATTGGGTTGGATTGGATTCTAACTTACATAAGGCTAGCTTAACTTAACTTCTAACCATTTAGCTTAGCCCAATCCACGAGCCCGTTGACTATTCTATTACGATATCTAACACACGTTACAAAGTTCCTAAACGTGAATGACCATCACTTCTATTAATTATTATTAAGGCTAACAATCTCCCCCTAAGGGGTGGTCATTCAAAAGATGCTCCACTTGAATAGGTTTTTACTCTCCTTGAACTTTATGTGTCGATATAGAATAGTCTTGATTTTCATTCCTTCATGCTTAGTGATCAGATAATGGTGTTGTCCGCCGTTTATCAACTTCTTTGGGATAGGTGTCTCCACGTCTTTCTCCACCATACTCACACTTCTTTTGACTTTGAAATTGCAATGATGTGAAGTTCTATAGTCTTTGAACTTTGTAGATTATTTGACACTGATGAAGAATCATCTTTAACTTTGTGATGCCTTTGATTTTGGTGAGAACTTTCATGTATTCTGATGTTGGTATGAGCATGGGAAGATGGTTCGGTCTTTCCTCCAAGGAACAATCATCAGTACCTGCATGAATATGTTAGTTGAAAAATACCAATCGATCAATGTGGACTTTTCTTAAAGAATTGACCACTACGATTGTTATACTGATGAATGTCTTGATTCCATTCACCTTGGTCAGGCGAATTAGCCGTCCGAATCCCATTGAGGGACAGTTATCATTACCATGAATAGATTCAAGTAATGACCCACGTCTTCAGGATTCGATTCGTGAAAGGAATATCCTTGACGGGATTTCCAGCACTTATAAGTTCGAATGTTGAGGGTGTTAACATCATAGTTTGAAAACACATCTCTAATTCTTACAAAGGCTGTTCCTGAACTGGAGTCCCTCAAGAAGGCTAACACGATGTACCGAAGTATATCTACAATTCAGGTGAGTCGCTGAAGTACACCAAAGTATCACTGCACGACTGTAGACCGTTTGAGACACACTAAGCGTAACCCATAAAGAATTACCGAAGTGACCTGCTGTCAGGGTTGCTTGATGTTGACCCTGGCAGGAGTTTCCATTCAATCACTGAGGATCACAATTGTAAATCCTCTCATAAATGTTCTGGCAGATTGCTAAGATCTGCGTAGGACTCTATAATGTATCACTTGTGTCCTTATTGTTGAACAACAAGAGATGAAATATTGAGTATTCCTAAGAGATCTTGTAATGAATCTCGTGGCTCTAGACTAAATTAGTGAGCTTTAGTTTTCCTGAGCGGATACTAGGGAGAGGGTCTCTCTCTTCAATACCAACGATCTCTAAGAGAAAGTCGATAGATTATGTAGGGTTCCCAGTGAGAATGAAACAAATCCTTTTAAGAGGAATTGAGTGGCTAGAAGGTTAGGTGCATTGCGTCACTGGGTCCATGACATCTTTGTCTTCAATACCAGTGTCACCTTAGTGACAACCAGTAGCATATGAATTGAACCCGGTTTCTGCCCTAAGGTTGATTATGGAGGGCTATTTCTTTTCACCCTTTTTCATTACATTTCTTTTTAATTCTTCAACCCCTTCTTTCTCCTTTCTCACATTACTTCTTTTTTCAATCATACCTAAGGACTTCTAATACTAACTATGGGTATTGTCCTTGAGTAGATCCCTCCGGCTCTGGCGGATCATAGGACGGATTTTCCTATCCTTAGTCACCTTATAACTCTATGACTATTCCTATGTTGCCATAAAACCTTTTTCTTGAAAATCTCTCAAAGTGTTTATGATTATAAAACATGATTTGTTAACACCTTGAGAGTTTTATATTTTTAGAAACACTCCCCCTTCACATGTGCTTATATTGTTTTAACTTAAATCAGCACAGAGAGGGTAGAGTTCGCACTTTTTGAATTGATCGGCTCATGATAAACAATTCCCCACGAGACACGGTTAAGTAGCTTAGTTAAAGAGTTCCATTGTTAGTTTTTAGGTGACAACTAGCTCTAATAACTACATTGAAGTTGTAAACTCTTCTTGAAAAGAAGGTTTGACCCATGAAAGTGCATGTCTATCACGAGTTTCTCAAAATGGTACATTTACTGACTTTGATTCCTCATTAATTCAATGGTTTCAACTG
This sequence comes from Chrysanthemum seticuspe, assembly GCA_019973895.1. Taxonomy (NCBI): domain Eukaryota; kingdom Viridiplantae; phylum Streptophyta; class Magnoliopsida; order Asterales; family Asteraceae; genus Chrysanthemum; species Chrysanthemum seticuspe. The sequence goes on along the minus strand of BPTQ01000004.1, from coordinate 89,155,012 downwards.
AGTCGAGCTCTTTTGAGATTCAAACAACGATCATTAAACTTTTTGATTAAGTCTTCTCCCTCTCAAAAATAGCATATTCGTGATATTTTTGATATCAATGGATTAAACATCATTTTTAGAATCTTTTGGGGAGACAAATGGATTTGAATTAAGCATGAATTTGGAACATTTTGGTTTTATACTCCCCCTTTAATAAAGCATAATCAATTAAAGGGAGCTATCTTGAGCACAAAATATTTTGAATGATTTTAAAAATCTTTTTGAACATTCTTGAAAAAGGTGCTCAAGATGATGATGATTTCTCACCAGTTTTGAATGTAGTGCACTGAAGCGTACACTAGATTTTTTCTTTAAAAACACGAGTTTTGATTTGAAAATAATCAAAAGTCATCATTTTTGGTACGAGTTTCGTACTGAAGTATACGAAAGCCATTTTTTGAATAAAATTTGAGGAACGACATGTTTTAGAAAACATTTAAATAAATCTCGCTCAAGCATCTGTACATGTCCATATCATTGTTGAATGACATTTCTAGAAACGTACAGAATATCGATTATACGAGAGACATGTCGTGAGAAGAATATTTTTGGATTTTAGATTTTATATTGTTTTTGTATTTTTTGAAGGTTTTATATTTTTATATTTTGCTTTTGTTGGTTTTTCAAAATTTGTATTTTGTTTTTCAAAAATATTTACAGCGAAGCTTTTTAGAAAATCATTTTCAAGAAGATTCGAGAAGACGTTCTAACTCCTCAGGGGTTAGGTTTCGAATTCCAATTCATTGAACTAAATCGTTAAACCGTTCTTTTGGAAGGGCTTTAGTAAATAGATCGGCGGGTTGGTAATCTGTCTTCATGAAAAATAATTCAACAGTACCTTCTTCTACGTGCTCTTTTATGAAGTGGTAACGGACACGAATGTGCTTAGTCTTTGAGTGATGAACATGATTGCATGATATGGCTATGGCACTTTTCGAGTCACAATACATAGGTATTTTATCGATAGAACTTGAGCACAACACGCAGATAGAGACACATACTCAGCTTCAGCGGTTGAAAGTGCAGTACAATCTTGTTTCTTTGAAGACCAGCTTACTAACTTTTCACCCAAAAATTGTGCTCCTCCTGATGTACTTTTTGCTGTAACTTGATCACCTGCATGGTCCGCTTCTGAAAAGGAAATTATATCAAATCCGGATTCCTTCGAATACCAAAGTCCCATGTGAATGGATGTCTTCAGGTACCGAAAGATCCGTTTAACCTCTTTGAGGTGCAGTTCGGTAGGCTTTGCCTAAAACCGTGCTAATAAGCAAACAACAAAATGAATATCGGGTCTACTAGCAGTGAGGTACATGAGAGAACCAATCATGCTCCGATATTTCTTCGGATCGATGGGTTTCCCAAATAAATTAGCTCCAAATTTTGGTGAAGTTACCATTGGTGTACCGATCGAATCACAATTATCCATACCATGATTTTTCAAAATCTCAGTTGTATATTTAGATTGATTAATAAAAATTCCACGAGGGGACTGATGTATTTGTAAACCAAGAAATTGTTTTAGTTCCCCCATCAAGGACATTTCAAATTTGCTTTTCATGAGATTTTCAAAATGTTTTGAAATATTCGGATTAGTGGACCCAAAAATGATGTCATCCACGTAAATTTGAACAATAAAAATTTCATTGTTGCATTTTCGAGTAAACAAGGTAGGATCGACAGTTACTTTGGTGAAATTGTTTAGAATCAGGAAAGAAGACAGTTCGTCATACCACGCGCTCGGAGCTTGTTTCAAACCATAGATTGCCTTTTTGAGTTTGTAGACATAGTCTGGATGTTCCATGTCTATGAAGCCTTCTGGCTGACTCACGTACACTTCTTCTTTCAGAGTTCCATTCAAGAACGCGGTCTTAATGTCCATCTGATAAACTGTGATGTTTTTGTGAGCTGCATAGGCTAAGAATATCCTGACTGCTTTAAGTCTAGCTACCGGCGTGAATAACTCTTCAAAGTCTATCCCTTCTTCCTGTCTGTATCCTTTGGCCACGAGACGAGCTTTGTTGCAAATTACAGTCATTTCTTCATCCCTTTTTTTCTTCCATAACCATTTGAGATCAATGACGCGAATGCCAATTGGTCTTGGAACCAAATCCCAAGAGTCATGGAGACGGTATTGGAGAAGTTCCTCCTGCATCGCTTCTATCCAAGCATTTTCTGCCATTGCCTCCTGAATGTTCTTTGGTTCTGTAGTGCTAATTGAGCAAAGGTAAATGCACAAATCGCAGTTTGTGGCAAGTTGGCGTCTCATCTGAATTGGCCTCGAAGGTTCACCAATAATTTGTTCAATTGGATGGTCTTTAGTCCACTTCAGAGTAGAAGGATACCGTGGGCTTAACGTATGCGAGTTAGATGGTTCTCATAGGCTTGAAGATGATTCAGCTGATTCCGTAGCAAACGGGTTTTTAAATAAGTCTTCATCTATCGTTGCATCATTATGGTTTTGTGAAGGTTCTTCTTGAAATAATATGTTTTGGTTTTGCTCATCAACGGCTGGTAAAACTGTTTCAAGAATAGGATTTGCAGAAGTTGATGTAGATGACGTTGATGAAGTTGGTGCATTGGTTTCAACCGTGGTAGATGCATCTTCTGTTGGTGGTGGTGGATGATTTTGAGCGGGCGCAGCGGAATGATGGTTTGATGCATTTGTCGAAGTTCCACCATAGTATTCATCGAACATTAACTCGAAGAAATTCTCCCATTCTTGTTCATGAGGTGTGTCAGCAAAAGTTGATGGAGCTCTTTGTTGTATGAGTCCTGAACTGATGTGTCCAGAAGTCTGCAGGTTTGGTGCGGGTTCTAATCTGTTTTGATTAGAAGCCATCGGATTAAGCGCGGGTTCTAGAGCGAGTCTCTCAGAAGCTATTTGTGAAAGTTCGTCATAATTCACATTCATCGTCTCCATTATCTTCCTAGTTCTTCTGTTATACACCCTGAATGCCCTCGAGTTTTCTGAGTATCCAATGAAGATTCCAATATCACCTTTAGCTTTCAGTTTTCCTAGATCTTATCTGTCGTTCGTTGGATAGCACAAAGCGCCAAACATGTGAAGGTAAGAGATATCAGGTTTTCTGCTGTTCACTAGCTCATAAGGGGGTTTTGTTGAATCTCGGATGGATTAGGGATCGATTCTGAGTGAAACAAGCAGTGGCAACAGCATCAGCCCATAGAAATAACGGTGCACTAGAATAAATTAGCATTGTGCGAGCAGCTTCCACAAGAGTCCGATTTCTTCTTTAAACTACCCCATTCTGTTGTGGAGTTCTAACAACTGATGTCTGATGTGTGATTCCAACATCTTCAAAATAGGTTCTTAACTCCTGATTTGTAAATTCTTTGCCATTGTCTGTTCTTACAACCCTTACTGGTGCTTGTAGTAGTACTTGAATACGCTTCAGAAAGGTGATGATGATGCCTGGTGCTTCGTCTTTTGACCTCAGAAACTTAACCCATGTATATCTTGAATAATCATCGATGATAACAAGAATATACTTTTTCCCATTGATGCTTTCAACTCTCATTGGGCCACATAAGTGAATGTGTAACATATGAAACTTTGCTTTCGAACTAGGTACGGATTTGGGTTTATATGATGCTCTTTTGCTTTTTCCTTGTTCGCATGATGGACATAGGTGATCCTTGGTGTATTTGAACTTTGGAAGTCCGTTGACAATGTTGTCTTTGGCAAGTTTGTTGATAGTATCGAAATTGAGATGGGATAATCTTCTATGCCACAACCAGGACTTTCTTCCAGATGCTCTTGTCATAAGACATATTGGTGATGAAGAGGCCATTTTATTTATGTCGATTGAATACAAGTTTGTATCACAATTCCCAGTTAAGAGATCAATGCCATCCAAGTTTCTAACGAAGCATGCATTTCTCCTAAATGCAACCTCTAAATCTGCATCGCAGAACTGCCCGACTGAAAACAAATTGTGTCCCAACCCTTCGACATATTAAACCCGAGTGATCAAATAATTTCCAAAAGGTAGATCTCCATAACCCATGATAGCTGCTACATGATCATTTCCAAAGCGTACGGTACCCATGAATTTCCAGACGAAATTGATCAGCAGCTTCATATTCCCGGTCATGTGCTTGGAGCCCCGAGTCGACGATCCAAAGACATATTTCGATAACCTGCCAAATACAGAAGAAGAAGTTTTTGAAAACCGTTTTGATTTTGGTTCCTTTGGGTTAGAGGAAAAATCCTGATCACACTCATAGAAGTTTTCTACTGGGTATACTGGTTTATCACTCATTCTACCATTCTAGAGTGTGAAAATTCTACCCGTTGGTTTCCAAATATCATCCCTAAAGTAAAGACTATGCTTCTTGTCAGTAGTTTAAGACCTAAATCTTGCAACTAGACTTCTTATCGGTTTAGCATAAGTTCTTTTTGGAACGTTCTTCTGAACAGGCTTATCATTCACATTCTTAGAAACACAATCATCTTGAATATTAATTAAAGATTTCTTGCAAGTTAGACAAACAGATTCAACACATTCATTAACCATAGCAAGTTTCATAGGTTCATTATATTCAGATGAAATGTATTTCTTATTAAAAAGTGGTAAATTCCTAGGGTGTTCTTCTACTTTCTTCTCTTTATTCAGGCTACTACTCTTAGAGGCAAGCGAGACTCTATTGTTCCTTGTATTGCTCTTAGGCTTTAGTCTGCTGCTCCTAGAGGTGCTTTCTAGTCCTGTAGAAGGTAAGGCACTCGCATTAGGATTCACATTTTTATCAAGAGAAGGGGTTTCAGCTTTCCTAGTCTCTTTAGAGTGCTTTTCTAAACTTATGTCGTTTGTTCCATATGGTTTAGATGTGGAGGCAGACGCATTAGTGGTACTCATCTTAAATAGGCCAGGTGCTAAAATATTTGGTTTCTCGATAATCGCTTTTTCATTTTCAACAATCTTTACTTTTTTGCTTTGACAAGGCAGGTGGAGTGACTGGTTTTGACAAATCTTTTTTCTCATTGACTTTTGGAGGAGGCTGAGAAATAGACATTTTTGGTTTCAAAATTGGTTTCGAAACATTTTCTTTCTCCTCAGTCAATGGTTTTGCAATCTTAGGATCCACAGCCTTTCTTTTTTGACATTCCAGCTGAGTCCTTAAAAGATCATTTTGTTCTTTCATGTCCTTGTAGGCACGCTCATACGACAATTTGTCATACTTGCATTCCTCAGGTTTTCGATCAAGTTGTTTAAAATATGATACATTTTCTTTTTCAAGTTTTTCAAGAGCTTTTTCATATTTTGAAACAATTGCGGAGGTCTCAGACTGAAGACTTTCATGATCTTCAACAGAATATGTTTGTAAAACAATGGACATGATATCAGTAGTTATAACATCTTCGAAGAGAGAATCATTTAAATTTTCCAAAACTTTGATGTGTTCAAAACATTCATTAGCTTTCTTTACCAGGGATTTATGGTCCTTGACAAAGTCACCTGTTTCTTTCAAAAATGCTTGTTCAAAGTGAATTACCCTCGCACTGACGTGGTTTAGCGGATTGGCAATTTCATTTTCAAAAACCTTTTTCATTTCATCGTGAAAACTAGAAAACCAGTTGTTAGTGCTGATGTTGATTTTTGATTTAACAAGCTCTTGAAGTTGCCCCATTATAGTTTTAATTTCATCTAAAATGCTTCTAGCATCACTTGTGTTAAAAGGATTGTTTGAAGACATTTGTTCCATGTTCGAAAATGATTTTGAGACAACAATTGGTTTTGAAACTGATTTTGACTCTTTGTTTGAAACACTGGGTGTTATGGAAAACTTTGACTTTTCTTTTTGAGGAACAAATTTAATTCCAGAAATTTTGTTAAGTTTGTTGTAATCGATTGGTTTTATTTATGGGTTCTTTTGTTTCATTTTTGATCTACTCTCGTCAATGAGTTCTAACGTTTCATGAGAATCACGAACTTCTACGGGTTCATATTTATCTAACAAAGCTTTTCCATTGTATAAACATTCTGTTCTTTCTGAGCTTTCTTGAGTGCACAAGGAGGTTTGTTACCAAGAGCCATTTTTGAGTTGTATGAAAATACGGGTTTGTCTGATTTGTTAAAATGTTGACAGTTTGAGCTGAATGAACCGTTGTGACAAGCAAATTTTCTAATTTGTTGATTTTTTCATTTTTCTCAAGAATTTCATCAAGAAGAGAATCTTCTCATTTTGAAAAATCAGCTAACAACTTTTTCTTCTCTTTTTCAAGATCAGAACAAGTTGCTTTTTGTTTAGAAAGTTGGTTTTTAAGACCAGAAATTTCTTTGTTTAAAGATTTTATTTTCAAGCTCAAATTAACATCAAGTGTGTCATACTTGATTTGCAATTGTTTTTCTCTTAAAACGGAATTTCGATAACCAATTTCTAATTCTGACTCTTTATTTTTGTGAAATTCAAAAGCTTTTGCATTCTCCTTGTACCTCTCAAGCTCAGCGGTCAATTTATCATTCGCGGCCTTAACATCGCGATTGACCTTTTTCACTTTCTCAATTTCAATGCCACAATTATTAATCAATGATTCAAATAAGGCACGTGTTTCCTCATCAGTCTCAGTATTTTGTGCCACACAGCCTCCACTCAGATCCATATCTGGAGTTTCAGAGTTAATATTGATACTACTCGGATTGTCCAGGTATGTATCATAAGTAGGTTCTGGTGTCACAGAATGTTGTTCTTCATGAGTAAACACATCAAATATGACGTTGTTATAGCATGGATCAATGATTGGTACCTCAGAGACTGCATTGGCGTCATAAATAGGAGGTGTGTCAGAATCAGTGTTGTACTTAGCCTCCTGACGATTTGCCATGAAGATGCAGTTTGCATTGATATCCTCACGATCTTCCATTTCATCCATAATAGCTATAAAGTCATGTTCCTCAGCACTCAACTGCATCCCTACTTCATTCTTTTGTGCCAACAGCATTGCTTTATGAAGATACGCAAAATACGTCTTTTTCGGCTTAATAGGAAAATTCCTTGCAACGTGACCCACTCCTTTACAGTTGTAACACGTAACCCGATTAGCCTGATTCACATTTCCATAATTCCCAACGACTGGAGCTGCAACATTCCCATTCTGATTACCCACTACTCTATTTCCAACATTCTGACCCATCTGATTTCCAACATTCTGACCCAACTGATTACCATGATACGGAACCGCCTGATTACCCATGTGAAATCCAGTAGCATATCCCTGTGGATTCCCAAAACTCCAACCACTGTCCTTGTTGACCTATAGTCAAACCCGGCTGTGCAATATGCCTGTTGCGAGTGTTAGATGAAATCCTTTGGTTGTTGTTACTTGGTGTGGAATAGCGTCCTTTGAATACTTTTGTCAAATAAGCAAATGCATTTGACAAAGCCTCTGTTTGTTCAGCTTCAAGGTCAGTGATTCCTTGTTCCTGGTATTGTGGATATTGTTGTTGTTGTTGAATGACTTGTTGTTCTTGTGGATAGAATTTTTGTTGAGGGATAACAGCTTGTGGTTGTGGAATGTATTGTTGCAAGTTGTTGTTAATGGAAGATGATGAAGGTTGTTGTTGTGTGCTCACTGGAGTTGGTGACTGTGCAATTAGTGCCAAGGGATTATGATTCTTTGCCAATCTTTCTTTCCTAACTTCATTGACTTTAGCTTGGTTTTGTTTCATAAAATCGTAGAGTTGATCAAAGTTCACCTGATGTAAGTCCTTTGTTTGATTGACAATAGTGACATAGCGTCCCCATTATTCTTGAAGATTGTTAAGGAATTTGATGTTACTCACGATAGTTCTGGGTGTCAACTTGTTTCTGATAAGCTCATTCATCAAAGTTTAAAACCTTCCATAGTAGGATTCAATGGATTCTCCTGTAGTTGATGTAAACTTCTCCCATTCAGTTAGCAACTTGTTTTCCATGTCTTATTGACCAATTTCTGTTCCATAACATAGCTGTCTAACACGTTCCCACATATCGTAAGCAGTTTCACAGCTATCTACAGCAGCAAAGATTTCTCTTGATAATCCCAGTTGGATGATATGTATTGCCATGTCATCTGCTTCGACTTGCTTCTTATCCTCTTCATTGTATTCGGATTTATGTTGAGCACGAAAGTATGGTGGAACGGGAGGTGTTGCATAAGGAATTCCAGGGTATTGGACTTGCCGTGGCTTGAAGGGTCCATTCATAATGGATTGAATCATGAGTTTTCCATTAGGTTTGGTTTTGATGTAGCGGAGCATACGACTTGTCCATTGAAGATATCCACCTTTTTCCAGCATAGGAGGACGGTTTTCGGCACCGGCTGCATGAATATCTTGTTGAGTTGCCATTTGATGAAGGTATTTTATGATAAAGTTGATGTAGGATTGATTCAACGATAAAGGAGTTGTGTTTTGATGAAGATTAAGCTCGGTTGTTGTAGTGAAAATTAGGTCTGAAAACTTAAAAACCTCAATAACTTCTGTTCGGAGCGTTTTTAGGACTCGAAGGTTGACCCGAATAAACTTTAGTTGATTCGGCGTGTCATTCTCCTCGTTCTCACGGCCGTTTTGATTGGTAGAACGCTAAAAATGGAGTTACGGTTCAAAAGTTATGGCCGTTTGAAGTTTTGCTGAAGATCTTACTCGTAAACTTGTTCTTAGGTGTAAACTTCCTTAGGCGTAGACTTCCTTAGGCGTAGGATGAAGCTTATGCGTAGACTCTATCTTACGCGTAAACTTAAGGTTAAACGTAAGCTTATGCGTAAACTATAAACTTAGAAGTAAAGGACCTTACGCGTAGGATTTAACTTAGGTGTAAAAGTGCTTACTCGTAAGCTTTAGGCTTAGGCGTAAGATTAGGTTTGAAACCAAAATCCTTCACACTTGTCCAAGTGTGAGAGATATCCACAAGTCGAAGTATTTCACAAACTTATCCAAGTGAGGGAAGTACTGAGTAACCGTTGTTGCACGAAGATTCTTCACCAAATGCTTAAGCGTAGGATTTGGTTCTTACGCGTAGACCTTAGGCGTAGGAATAGGGTTTTGACTTTTCCTTAGGAGTAGAACTAGGGTTTTGACTTTCTGTACTTGAAATCCTTACGAGTAGACTGCCCAGATTTGTGCAAAAACACTAATTTTCACCCAAAAACATGATTCCAAATGATTTCTTTTGCACAAAATTCTTCTAAAACACGTAAAGATCAATAAAAACTACAACTTTAGCTTAAATAACACGTAAAAATCAAAACTTTAAGCAAAAAGCACACGTTTTTAATGAAAAAACGCAACTTTTGTGTAAAGTTTCAACAAAAAACGTAACACAAACACTCCTAAAACATTGTTAGGCGATTGATACCAATTGTAGGACCTTGTTGTTCTCAACGTATCACGTTACCTTGCTTAGCCCACGAGTATACACATAAAACACAAAGCTTATGCGTAAAGAAGATGAATCAAAGATTAAACAAAGATGGTGACTTGAGAGATATATGTCGTGTATGTGTAGAGAAGGAAAGATGAAAAGAAGAACTTGTATTGCAAAGAAAACACACACAAAACACACTCAAGCACACCCCTCAAATGACACATTTGAGGGGTATTTATATTCTTAAACAAAACGCCCTAATGGGCTTTGCATGGGCTTGGATTGGGTTGGATTGGATTCTAACTTACATAAGGCTAGCTTAACTTAATTTTTAAACATTTAGCTTAGCCCAATCCACGAGCCCATTGACTATTCTATTACGATATCTAACACACGTTACAAAGTTCCTAAACGTGAATGATCATCACTTATATTAATTAGTAATTTATTATTAAGGCTAACAAGTAGCATCTTGACTCCAAAGTCTATCATAAGGATCAGGTTCAAAAGCCTTTCTAATTCAACTCATAACTCCTGTTCCTTTTCATCTTCACACTCTCTGTGACTAGACCTTTGCTGCACTAAATCCCATAGCTTTACCTGATCATCCTTGTCAAATGACTTTACCATATCTGCAAATGTCTTATACATCTCTACAATATCACCAACTCTGGTAATCTTCCAAGCTTTTAAAAAGTTATCAGTATAAATCTCTGTAGGATCGTATATTTATTGTGTTGATGATTCGGGTGGTCTTGGATGATCAAAATACATGTTTGCCATAGTTAGAGAGTTAGTAGAGAGAGGGTGTTCTTGCTAGAGGTTTACAAAAAAGTATGGAATATTAGATTGAATGAGAAGCACCACCCCTTCCATGGATGGAAGGGGTATTTATACTTACACAATACACGACCTCCTATCGGCCTGTGGATCAGGTATACAGTGGGTAAAGACCCGTCCTTCCTCCACGGTGTTACGCTACGCTAAACTAAACTAATAACTAACTAATAAACAGATAAATAACGTAAATACCGACACGTCTACGAGCTAACATATGCTAGACCTTAATTGGGGTGACCGACACTTTATCATGGAATTTTCAATTCCTAACAATCTCCCCCTAAGGGAGGTCACCCCATGATTTACATTTTGAATCCTAGCATTCTATTCTTGACTTCGTTCTTGAGCTCGTAGACTTCAATTCTTCAAATCTGCAATCTTGTGCTTTAGCAGTGATACTTCAAAGTCCGCATAGTTTAGTACTTTCAGTGGAGGTCTTTGAGCTGATCCACATCTTTGATGATCTTCGAGCTTTCTTTGAGATCATCAGCCACATTAAATCTCTGGATCACCCTTTATTGTGTTGCCATCATGTGATGTTGTGACTTTCGGACCGACATGCTCACACTTTTAAATCATGACATCTTTCCATCAGAGTAGCGGAAGCCTTACTGGTTCAAGATATTTGCAGCAGCGAAGCAAAAGCATAGTATGAAATATCAGAGCCAGGTTATGTAGATATGCACCAGTCATGATTTCTTCAAATTAAGTGTGGATGCTGTGAGCATGCGGCATTGGATTGACCGCTCAATTCTGATCAGCTGCAACCGTCCAATTGTACCTGCAAACAACAGTTAGCAATAAAGCGCACGAAAGTGTCTTTGATCACTTTCGTTGAATTGAGGTACACGGCCCACGGTTCCCCGTTGATCAGTACAAGTACTGCCTGTGATCAGGTAGGATTCCTAAGAATCTCCTTGACAGGGTTTCGCAGCTGTTCTAGCTGTTCTCAAACCGGAACGTCTCAAAGAAGACAACACGGAGTGAGTGAACCAGCGAATTGAGATTCACTGATTGATGAAAAATGATTTGAAAAACAATCGCGTATTGCTTGAAGAAAGAGTTTTGCAATACAACGAAGGTTTTATGAGAAAGATCAATTTTCAAACAAAATACTTTTTGTATTAGAGAATGAGTACACATTCGACGTGCTAGCGAAAAGAAGAGATTCGCACATCGAACTGTTTTTCTTAAAGTATTTTTCAATCAGAGATACTTTTTGAATTTGAAAACATAAGTACACATTCGACGTGCTAGAGAAAAGAAGGTTTGCACATCGAACGGTTTTTCCAAAAGTATTCGTCAATACCATTCCTGGACCAAGGTTGATTCAATAATGAATCGCCCCATCGTTTCTATCCAGTTGTCACAAGCTTGATCTTTTGCAAGATTTCACATGTCACCCACCAAGAGCTAGTTTGATGTTGGCTCTAGAAGGATTTCCATCTTCATTGTGAATACTTTACATATCACTCAGATGTTCTGGCAATACCACAAGGATAGTGCGTAGGACTCTAAATATATAAACTTACTTTCCACATTGTGTGAAACAGCAAGTCTTCATTAATATAGTGTCCTAACGAGATATTGTGGATGATCTCTTGGCTCTAGACTCAATAGTGCACATTTGGTTCCTGTATCGGAGACTAGGGAGAGGGTCTCCTTTTTGTCAATATCAACAATCTCTAAGAGAGAGTCGATAGGTAATGTCGGTTCCCCGTGAGAATGAAACAAGTCCTTTTAAGAGGAACTTGAGTGGTTTGGAAAGTTGAAGTGCAGTGCGTCACTGGGTCTATGACGTCTTGTCTTCAATACCAATGTTACCTTAGTAAACACCAGTAGCATATGAATTTGAACCCGGTTACTGCCCTAAGGTTGAATTATTGGAGGGATATTTCTTTTCACCCTTTTTCATATTCATTTCTTTTTCATTCTTCAACCCCTTCAGTGCTTACCGAGACTTTATTACTAGAACCTTGTTGGGTTTATTCCAGTACTAGCTCTGTCTCAGTCCGCACTCTTCCCATATTATCATTTTTCTCCTTTTTTTCAATATACCTAAGGACTCTACACTATCTAGTGAATTGTCCCTGGGTAGATCCCTCCGGTTCTGGCGGATCGTGGGAACAAATACCTAACCTAACCATCCTTATAACACCATGCATAAAGTAAATTGGTCGGTCTTTTGGTATTGTTCTTTCCTTCATGAAACCAATTGAAAAATCATTTGGAAAACCAATCAAGGTACTTGTGATACGAGATCAAAGCATTTTGTACCTTAATAGTTTTGATCATTTAGAAAACCTCCCCCTCAACATGTGCGTATGATTTATAAATTGTTTAGCACAAGGAGGCAAGAGGACTTTGAAATATTTTCTTTGATCACAATTTTCATACGAAAAAGCCATTTGATTTTCATGGTAAAATTCTCCCCCTCAATATGTGCATAGGATATTTGAAATCATTTTTATCACATAGAGGCAAGAGTTCTTTTGAAGCACATCCACGGTTACAAAAGCCATTTAAGAAACCATTTGAAAACTCAATCAAGGTACATTATGTTAAAACATAAAAGCTTTTGTACCTCGATAGTTTATTTGCTCCCCCTCAATATGTGCTTCAAGATTCAAAAGTGTTTAGCACATATGAGCGAGCAGCGTGCACAATTAAATCAAAACGATAACCTTTTATCAAATTTCATTATTAAATCACAAATTCTCCCCCGATCAAAAATATCAAACCCTTTGAGATTTTGGATCCCAAGTGATTTAATTAGGTTTAGAAAACATGGGAGAAAATGTGGCCTTGTTTAAATACTCATCTGGTTTTTGGATAAATCCTCCTCCTCAACATGTGCATTGTATATTTGAAATAGTTTGGCACATGGAGGCAGGAGTGCCTATAAAGGACTAAAACCGATTCCATTAAAACAGATTTGAGATTTAAATCACGATCTCTCCCTTGATCAAAAATTTCAAACCAATTAGGGTTTTGGATCCCGATTGATTTAAATCATTTAGAAATTTTTAGGGAAAGACGTGGCAAGATTTAATTTTGAAAAATGACAGAGAAGGACCAGATTTAGACATTAAAGATTGTTAGTGTCAGGTATGATAGTTTTTAAGAGATCTTTAAGTAAAATAAAACAATTTCACAATCAAACAAGAATAGAAAAAATTTCATTTTGACAGATCTTTGAGTTTTAAAGAAACCATACCATGACATAACATTAAATCTTTAGATCACCACATTTTAGCGTACAAACGGACTCTTTTGAAGATATATTGTTTGAAAATATTTTATTCAAAATCACTCTCCCCCTCAAACCATGACAGTAGTCGATGATTGAGTGACTTAAGTTTTGATAAAATGAAGTCCGGTGATTTTCAAAATTTAGTCCAATATATTTTCAAAACAATATTTTTCCATTTTCAAAAACAATATTTTTCAAAGTTTTAGAAAAATGGTATCATCACGATTATCCTGCACAAAGATATGTTAGGTGGTTGAAAAGCTTATGTTGTTGCTGTAGGGCTTGGAAGAAAAACCGTCTGCTGATGCAGTGAGACTTCTTCTTACGTTGCATTAAGAATGCCAACTGAGGTCCAATTAAGCTTCGTTTCTTGAATCACTTAGAAGAAAACCATCTGCTGATGCAGTGAGACCTCTTACGTTGCATGTATGCCAACTCTCCATTGAAGTCCAATTAAGCTCCGTTTCTTCATTTGTCAACCCAAGATATCGTTACCCTTTCCTTGCGGCATCCAATCATGTTCATTTGTGGGATCCGGATCGGGAACATTCTTATATACCAATATACCTGCATATGTTAGTGAACACACATACAAATATATGGTGGTCGACATCACCCAAACAGCAATCGACTAATAAAAGTCAATCCAACATATCAATCATATCATAAAGGTATGGGAATAATGTGTTTATCAAACTCTAATCATCTAATCCTAACAATCTTATCCTAGGCACCTAGTCCTTCAACGTAGGTTAACATCATTTTTCAGTTTAAGCATTTAGGATAACTAAGAAAGCCCGTTAGATGATATAGATTTGAAAACATTCTCCCCCTCAATCAATGACTCATTTTTCTGAAAAGTTTTTAAAAGCGCAGAAGTCATTGATTGAGTTTGCAAATTAATAAGAAAACTCTGATACTGATTGATTTAATAGCAACTCATTTACCACCATTAAGTTAAAACAAATATTTTTCTGACGAATTTTAGATGGAAAAATATTTGAGTAGGAACAGCAGTCCTTCGACATACTTTCCTCAAAGTGTTTTTAGGATAAGTGCATGATATTTTTGAAAATATGTTTAGTGCAGCACTTTCCTTCTTTTGAAGAGCGGGTTGCTATCAGAAATAATAGCAAGCCATGGTTTAAGCACGGGTCACAGTCTGAAATAACTATAAGCCATATTTTGAGACATGTTTTGGAAAAGAATATTTACACCTCCTGCTCGAACTTCATCTATGGTCCCGTGCCATTATTGAATGACATTTCTAAGACCGTAGATGTTATCGATACCAGAAGACATGTCTAGAGAAAACATATTTTTGGTATTTTTGAAATTTTCTGATTTTTATGGATTTTTGAAGATTTTATATTTTTCTATTTTCTTTTTGTTGGTTTTATATATATATATATATATATATATATATATATATATATATATATATATATATATATATATATATATATATATATATATATTAATAAATATGTACAAAGAAAGAGAAGATGATATGGTAAAAGAAGATGATGATACGAGTACCGAGATAAGGATATCAAGCAGCCCCGTTGTAGAAGATAGAAGTCATCATCACTTAAACATTCACCACCAAAGCAAATCGAGGCTCCAGAAATAGAAGACAGAACATGAGCCTTTGAGAAAAAGAGACTTTGGCAGCTTCCCCCCAAACCGAAAATCCATAAGATGAGCAGATTCGAAGCTCTATTTCAAGCTTGCCTTAGCCAGGTGCACAGATAAGCACACCACTATCATAAATCCCGCTGCTCCATTTAAGAACGATAATCGAGATTCTCCGTTCGGGGTTTTATCATCAAGATAGAACAGCATCTACGTATCATCCCACATTTAAATAATCTTCTCAATTTTCAAACCCACTGAAGTCTGAAGCGATCCATTCCAAAAAGGTGTCAAGAGAACAATTCCCCCAAGTAGTTGAATTGATGTAGTCAGTCTCTTTGTATAATGCTCAAGAACTCTACCGAATACACATCATGAGGGGAATGAAAACACCTCCCCATGTTCACATTTTTCTTCCCTGATGATCATGTATGAAGCTCAAGAACCCGAAGTACACCAATACCCAAAAGCTCTCCCGAATACACATCATGAGGGGAATGAAAACACCTTCCCATGTTCACATTTTTCTTCCCTGATGATCGTGTATGAAGCTCAATAATCCGAAGTACACACATTCCCACCGAAAGAATAACTGATAACACCTCCCTCATGTTACACATTTATCTCCCCTGAATATGTCGCACTTGTGTACCTCTTTTATCTTCAGAAACTTTCTTTTACATCACTTCCCCCACGTCGTTGGAATACTAACACTAAAAGCCTTGATGAGTAAAACCTTGAGTTTCTCTGTGGTCATGACATTTGTTTTCCCGAGATATCTTCAATCACTTAGAAGTATTAAGCTCATCAAGTTTACTCGCCATGAGTCAAACCTTGAGTTTCTCTGCGGTAATAACATTTGTCTTCCCGGGATATCTTCAGTTACTTAGAAGTATTAAGTTCATCAAGTTTACTCGCTTTGTGTTTAGATGTGTGTCTCCTTGCCCCTTTCTGGTTTTGATACTTCAGAATCAGCAACAAATATAAGCCCAAATACTTGAAATCTTTATGAGAAGAACACTTGAACTCTTGTGAGAATCAACTTGCTGAAGACTCTCTCTGACTATTTTTATCAACCCTTATGTAGACAATTTGAAGTGACCACTGATGAAGAAAAACCGATATACCCTACTTGAAACTGAAGTCAACTTTCCCACATTTGTATCTTAAGCTTGCACCTAATGATGGAAGAACGGTGTAGAGAATTTATGCTTCAAGCAAATCTCTAAGTACTCACTACCCAAACAAAGTATGAGACATTAACACCTCTTGCGATTATCCACACCGTCATATGCGTGTGACACTGAGTAAAACAAAGTAACTCCTAATAGTGATAGTTAACCAGGTCTTCAACCATCCACCTCGACTGCTGGTAACTAGATAAACCAAGTCTTCAACTCAAATTCTTAAGCCCGAGCAAGTTATCAAATAAGAACACGCCTTTGTGAAAGTCAACTTCAATCTCAAATAAGTGATAAATGATTAACTCCGAAGTAATCAACTTGTGTCAAATGTCCAATACGAGAAATAGTCAATAACAACGTCACGAGGAGTCACTGCTAAAGAATATGAGCAAGTCTAATTGGGGATTGAATCTGACTTATAACTCTCTCCCAATTAGTGCTCTCCCCTAAACCGACAATCTGTTTGATAAATGCCCAGATTAAGAAGAAGTCTTTAGATCGTTAAATGCAACTCGTCTTTAGTCTTCTAACATGTAGCAGAAAATGTAGAACAGACTGTAGACTCGACCTTCTTCAAGATTGTGCAGTTGGGGACTAGATAGTTAACATCTTCAACTCACACCAAAAAGCATCCCACCAAAAAGCATCCCAATTAACTTACATCTTGCAAATCCCCTTAACTAAAATCCCTCCCAATCAAACAAGAACAGAAAGATGTTCATCAAGGAAATCAGCAATCAGGCCGCAACGAACACACAAGATGGTAACACCAAACTACCAATCACATCAAACAAGAACAGAGAGATTGTTCGGAATCATCATGTTGATGTATACGTGAAGCATTAACCGGAAGCACTTTGTCGATAAACTCATCAATCCGAGTGAAGATGTCAACCAACGGCTCTTAGAAGAAACTCCATGTAAAGATGATCCGATAAGAAGAAGCTCGGTTCTTACATGAGTTTGGAGCCGTTTGACCATTTATTCTCAAAAATCAATCAACCATGCAAAAAATTATCACACTTCTTCTCCCCCTCAAGAATTGTATACGGAGATGCCATTCTTGATTAAACAAGTGAAAATCATCCAAATGTAGTCAATTCACACTTCTCCCCCGCAAAATTAGCACAGGATGTCGCCATCGTCAATATAGTTGAGCAAGTGGAAAAAGAAAAACAATCATCGGTAGCCCGGTTCACTTGATAATCGAAAGCACATGGAAAAAGCATGAAGCATGTTGATGAAAATGGTCATAATAAGAAGATTTCTCTTCTTCAGAAGATAAAGCGCACTGACACGTACACCTTTCTTTTCTTTAGAGTACGAGGCTTGAACTGAAGTATTCAAACGTCATATGAAGATTTCTCTTCTTTCGAAGATAAAGCGCACTGAGACGTACACTTTTCTTTTCTTTAGAGTACGAGGCATGAACTGTTGTGTTCATACGTCATAAGAAGATTTCTCTTCTTTCTAAGATAAAGCGCACTGAGACGTACACTTTTCTTTTCTTTAGAGAACGAGGTTTGAACTGAAGTATTCAAACGTCATAGTCTCTCTCTTTTCAACTCTCTTAGCAAAACATGTAATCATCCCCATTATCATTCTGTAGGCTCTTTGTCGTGACAACTGATGGAGAAAACCCAATATGATGAATTTGACCCTGAAGTAGAACAACCCAAACTCGTGACTTAAACTTGCACATGTGTAACAAAGATCGGTGTCGAGAATTCATGCCCCTTTGAATCTCTAAGTACTCTATACTCTTCAACCAACCAACCATCAAGTAATAGACGTACATTACCTCTTGAAAATCCACAATTGAATGTGACACTGAGCACTACAACGTAACTCCTTAAAGTGATAGTTATTTTGTGGTGGTATGAGCCCAATTCCCCCAAGTGGTAAAAGAAAAGGTAAAAGACACCCAACAATAACTAGATTTCCATGTCTTCGTTTTTTATAATAAGCTCGAACAAGGATCATGAAGAATCTTCATCCAACCATCCCCGATACCTTCAGATACTAAGTACACTCGCCTGTGATATTTTACTTCAACCTCAAATAAATAATACTAAATTAACGCCGTTGTCACATCTTCTGATTAAAAGCTCAAAACTAGCCTCCTTTGACATTTTAAGTGATCTATGATAATGGTTTCATCCCAACCATGGTAAAGTAAGCATACCCCCGTAAAACCATGTACTAATCAAACTGCCATGAAGACAACCCAAACACAGACCCAATTCATGAAGTACACCCTTTTATCCCTTCTTTGAAGCAGAAACCGTAGCACCAGCATCAGATAAGATCCCGAAATACACTTTCCTTTTCTCCAGGATGGTTCTATCATTACGGGATTTTACAACTCTATGGTTTAAACCGAAAAATAGATTCTTTCGCGGGATTTTACAAAACCAAGAATAAACCGTAAGATAGATCCGGAAATGCACTTTACTAATACCAGGATGTTTCCATTGTCACGGGATTTTACAAGTCTATGATTTAAACCGAGAAATAGGTTCTTTCGCGGGATTTTACAAAATCAAGAAAAAACTGTAAATAATGTCAGCTTGAATGTGTTATGACAAATTTGGTTTCGGTGAATATCTGTTTTAGGGGAAACATGCAGCGGTTCATCAACGGTTTATTAACCAACATCAACAACATCATCAACCATCCAGTAAGCACTTTGGTAAACACATCATTCTCAGATTCTGTCGGCAATTGCTGTGACCATATGGTGAAGTAAACCCAATATACCAAATTTGAACAAGAAGTAAAATTCCCCAGATTTGTTACTTAAGCTTGTACTAATCCTCGTGAAAAAGAAACGGTGTACCCAATGTACAAAACCTCTTGACATTCTCAACTGAGTGAGACACCGAAGTGATAGCTACGTTGTGGGTTAACCGAGAAAGAATCACAAACGTAACTAAATGGCCAAGTCTTTATCACACTCAACAGAAGCCCAAACAAGTCATCTTCGCGGAAGGGTAGAAAGAAAGAAGACGAAATAAGTAAACGTGCCCGGAAAACGTCACTTCAAATCCACATAAGAAATATCGAACTCAAACAACCACATGGTCAACGTTGTTCCAATAACAATTCAAGCCGTGACATACTATCTTTCGTGAAAATGTATAACACAAAGTACCAGACCTCATAACCCATCGAATCACAACATCACACCAAATCATATCGTTAAATGTCATCAATCAATCTAATATCATCATAATCTAACAACTCGCATCCCATGAATATGAAAATATCACATATACTTGGCCCTCTTCAAAATAACTACAGTTCTGTTCACAGCACACAATCAAAATGAACTTACGATCCAAGAACCCTATCAGTGTAGAAAGTCCATCCACGTTTTCATAAAATGATGCAAGTAGCCCCAACTATCCTCATATCATTAGTTAATGATTACGTAATTAAAAGCAATTTTATGAAAAACGTTTAGAAGACAATTTCATATTATGACAATTGGTTAAAAAAAACGTTTACATCATTTTTAAATAACCAACATTTACGTCATTTTAAATGACAAGTAAAGGAAAACGTTTGCATCATTTAAGTATCAGGATCTGAAAGCCCCACTATTCATTTAGCCCAAGGACGCACTCCACTTACCCAAATCCAACAATTAATCCAACATGAATACAGTTGAGGCCCATGTCACCACATATCTGCGAAAGCCCTGATCCAAAAAATGCAACACCTATTTACTCCAGGTATAAAACGCTCACTAAACCAACTCAACCCTAATAAACCTCCACAATATTACGCCCCCTCTTCCAACACTCAAACCCTAATTAATCTCTAAGAAAAACATTCCGCCTCATTCAGTCATTTCATACTCCATTCTCCCCATAGTATTCAAATTAATCGAGTACATCAAGAAGGATTGAATACATCTAACCATAGATCAAAAGAAGACGCTCGCCACAGGGATGGCATGAGCTCTTTTCATTAACGCCACAGGGATGGTTCGAACTATGCATCAGTCCAAATGTTTCCAGGTAGGTAAATATGACATAAGATTAGTTGAAAATCTTGTACTTTTACCTTTGAACTTATGAGATTGAACAAATCTAAGAGAGAAACTAACACACATGTTAGATTTCTACTCTTTTATATTCGGATATGAAGTGAAGCATGGTCTTCTAAAACTGAATAGATCTATGACGGAAAAAAATGTAGTACTCAAAGGATCTTTTAAAATCTATGAGTATCACGGATCTGAGATCTCTTTTATCCTTTTATTTTTCTTAACCGAATAAGATGATGAATGAAACCTATTATAGTTTTTGTTCTTTCTTCATAATTCGAATAATATCACAAAGTGAAAGCTTTTCAAAGATCAGTGATGGATTAATGTTTCAATAAAAATAGTAACTAATCTGAGATTTTTCTGTTTTCGATTTATGTTTTGAGTTATGGTTGAATGAGAGTTTAGGAGTGCTTGTAAGGGTCTTGGGGTGATTTTATTCTTTTTGTTTGAGTCTTGAACGAGCTTAAAGAAAAGAGATAACATAGTTGTTATGATCTTGTCTTTTTATTCGGATAGTGACACAAATATTGATCAATGATGATGTTTGTTCAACAAAAAGGCATATGAGAAAGATATGCGGAAAGGTTGACATGAACTGAGATCTAGTAATGTTTGTAATTCGTTTTTGTTAGATGATTGGAGTAGAGGTTTTGAAGTTATGACATTGACGGATGGTTGTATGATGTTGGGATTAGGATAGTTTAGTAATTGGATGTTATTGGAGTTAGATTTGTTGTTGGTTTTCTATCTTATGGACTAATGATGGTTTAAGTAATTTGAGGTCGAGTCTTGTTTATCGTAATGATATATGTTGTTGGTCATGGTCATTCTTCTTCTACCTTTCTTTCTGTCAAGTCGCTAGCCTAAGTCGCTAGCCTAAGTCGCTAGCCTAAGTCGCTACGACCAAGTCGCTAGACCAAGTCGCTACAGTTGTTGACTCAATAGTCAACAACTCGCTAGCACAACTCGCTACCAACATGTTTAACAACTCGCTTCCAGGTTCCATGAATCTAGACAACTTGTAAATATAAGTCGCCACCAGTCAAAACTGTATATTTATAAACAAGTCGCTAGCCAAAAGTGAAGGACAAAAACTAGACATTAGTCTTATACCAAATCGCTACCAAGAATATGACCAGTTTCAAACCCAGAAAACTTGCATAAAGATGCATCCTTTTTTTACCCATTTTGACTTCAAGATGAAGAGATGACCCATTTTTATCGAGCACAAGTTTTATCACAGATTTGATGCACAAAAAGTCAAATAAAAATGATAGACCAAACTAATTTGGACAAAATTTACTCAACCCAGATAAAAACGTGGACCATAAGACTTTCTTTAAAACAAGTAGGATACTCAAAAAGTTAAAAACTGTTATCAACTAAACAAAACAATTCGATTTCAAACATATTGTTAAAAAACAGTTTAGAACTTGTAATAAAAACCATACCAATCATCAAAACACAAAAAAACCATGGCTCTGGTACCAATTTTAGGATCGTATATTTATTGTGTTGATGATTCGGGTGGTCTTGGATGATCAAAATACATGTTTGCCATAGTTAGAGAGTTAGTAGAGAGAGGGTGTTCTTGCTAGAGGTTTACACAAAAGTATGGAATATTAGATTGAATGAGAAGCACCACCCCTTCCATGGATGGAAGGGGTATTTATACTTACACAATACACGACCTCCTATTGGCCTGTGGATCAGGTATACAGTGGGTAAAGACCCGTCCTTCCTCCACGGTGTTACGCTACGCTAAACTAAACTAATAACTAACTAATAAACAGATAAATAACGTAAATACCGACACGTCTACGAGCTAACATATGCTAGACCTTAATTGGGGTGACCGACACTTTATCATGGAATTTTCAATTCCTAACAATCTCCCAGTCTATGATATGATGCTTGGTTTGAAGTGCTTCAACATGAACACCTTCATTAGGAACAATTATCATCATATCCTGCATATCCTCTTCTTCCATTTCTTTTGCAGCTGTAGATGAACTTTCTTCAACCTTTTGTTTCTTTGAAGTTTCAGATTCCAAAAGCAATCATGCCCTCTTAGTTCTGGTACTAGGTTCTTCTGTTCCTTGTGGCCTGAAATCTTGTATTCTTCTGTAAGCATTGACATACATTTCCTGAATCTCTTCAAATGTTTTCCCTTTCAGATGAGAATCCTTTTTGTAGTCTTGATGCTTTAAGTATATCTTCATGTTCCTCATCAATTGCCCTTTAGTAGGAGGTTTCACCTTCTTCTTTGGCTTCTGTTTCTCTCTCATTTTCTGTATTAGATCTTGAATAGCATCTTCCTTTTCTTCATCAGGAACTGCTGCACTTTCTTCTTCTTGCAAGATCTGGGAAATCAATCTATCACTTTCTTCTTGAGTTATCTCAGTAGATTTTTTCAATTTTTGTTCTTCAAGAAACTTAGCAACCTCTTGTTCCTGCACCTTTTTAGCTAATTCATCAACAAAGGAAATTTGTACATAATCCTTCCTCTTCTCCTTCATTGGTTCCTCTTTAATCAGAATACCCTTTCCCTTATCTGCTCTAGCAGTACCCGATTTTTCACTGGCAGTACCTTCTGGCTTCTTAGAACTAGTAGCAGTATCTTCAACATTTTCATGAATATCTACCAATTCTATAGGAGCATCAAGATCAAATTGTTCAGTTCCTTGATCACCACCACCCATATCTTCATCATAACCTCCACTTAGATCAAAATATAATTTCCTCCCCTGAGTTTCTGCATCTGTCTTCCTCCCCTGTTTGAAAAATTCTCCAATATCAACATCAAGAGCAGTATCATCAAAACTTAAGGAGTCAACAATGTGGAAAACTAGAAGGGGGTTGAATAGTTTTACCAATTTAAAACTTCCTTTTAAATATTTAGATCGACTTATGTCAATCTATTTAGATGTGTATGTTGGACGTTGGTAGATAGATATATAAAAATGTAATAAAAGAGAAAGAGTAAGAAGCACATAACCACGACACGAGTATTTATAGTGGTTCGGCTACAAGGACACCTTCCTTGCCCTACTCCACTCCCCGAGTCACCTACTCGAGAGTTCGTAAACACTACACGACACCAATCTCCTTATGGCGGAGAAGCCTTCACAACGTCGCCTACTCTTTTTCCGGTACTAGGCTAACCACCGGGTTCTTTCACTCCAAGGTGAACCACACCTATCACAACGTCGCCTACCCTTTATTAGGTACTAGGCTAAGTACCTAGTTCCATTACTATGGAGGAACTACTACCCAACACAACACAACACAACACCTAATACCAAGGAGATCCACTCCTTATTACAACACCATCAAGGATATCACCATCCTTGGAAATAAACTAATACTATATGTATAACGATGCACCTCATCGATTATACGACCTAGGCATTCTTCCCTAATGCCACTTGATTTGATTCCTAGGCATCCTCACTAATGCCTTTGACACAACGCTTGGCAACTTTCACTAATGCCTTCGTCTTGACACCTTTAGCATTCTTCACTAATGCTTTTAACATGGACGTGAAGCACCTTTCCCTAATGCTTTCGTCTTGATTCTTTCGGCATCCTTCACTAATGCCTTCAACACAACACATCTACGGAGGAAGAAAGAACTATCAACAAGAGAACCTCAGTTGTCTTGATGATGACGAAGCATGGCAACTCATGGACTTGAGCTTGCTCGACTTCAAGAAGTGGTGATCTCGCCTTTAAGAGGAACCTAGAGAATCACACAAAAACAAAGCTACAAACATAGATCACTTGGATCTGGGGTTAGAGAGTTTTTAACTCAAGGGGAAAGTATGTAAAAAAGGGGTGAGAAATAATGAAGAAATGGCTCACTATTTATAGAGAGAAAAAGCCTACTGTTCCCCAGATCCCACGGATCCCTTCCACAAGGGATCCGTCTAGCGTAAAGCTAGGGGATCCATGGGACGCTCCTCTTTACCCATGGATATTTTGATCATGGGTCATGGAATATGGGTTGATCCATGGGTCTTTTACTAGATACAATGTATCTCATGAGTTCAATGTACCTAGTCAAATGGGTATGGGTCAATACCATAGGTTATGGATATTTTCCATGGGTTGTAGTTTTTACCCATTTATATAATATATACTAGTTGTGTATATATTTTGCCCAATATGTAAACACTAGTTGTTGTACATATATATTACTAAAACATAAAATCACTTATACTTGTTTTAGTGTTTTATATGAAAACGTAAGTGTGTTAGAAAAACTATTGACTCAAACTAAATACGTATTTTATTTGTTTGGTTAAAATGATTTTACGTTTGTTATCGACAAAACATTAGAAGATCGTAAAATATAAATAAACGTTTTTACGGCTTATTTGTATTAACAATCTCCCACTTTTTGTTGATGACAAAACATAAAATTATTTTAAGGAAAAACTAAAATTCGTAAAAGTTCGAATTGGAGTTTTTACTCTCTTCTCCCCCATTTTGTCAAAACAAAAAGAGCGTCGAAAAGAAACTTACACATTGTTTTAAGAAAAACATGTAAAAAGAAAAGATGTGAAGAGAGCAAGTGATGGGAATGGTTCTCGTCTTAACTCCCCCTTGATGAGTCCATCCGTTTGTGAGGGCGTCAAGTACATAAAAATAAGTAAGCTAATGTATTGCAATTATGTTTGCAAATGGTTCGTCCTTGTGACGAAAATGCTCCTCTTTGAAGATTGCAACGTTGCAATGGGGTGTCATGAAGTATAATCCAAATAAGGATTATGTTGCAAATGGTTTTGCAATATGGTTTGACACAAAGCTCCCCCTAGCTTTATGGTGTCAAGTTCTTCATGTGTATTTTGAAAATCTACAAAATAGAGGTTAGAAAACAAGAGTATAGTGCATAATTTCCTGCAAATAAGACTCAAGTTAGTAGTAAATTGTTCTTCTGTACCACGGATCCCACGGTTCCCTTTGTGGAGAGATTCGTCTAGGCATTTTGGAGGGATCCGTCTGTCTGGTGACATATTATTCAGCAGAGGCGATGTATCAAGCAATGCTAAATATAAGATCACGATATGTAAACAAACAACAAACATATACTCAGAGAAATATGGCAAACAAGTTATCATTCAATAAAACAACGAGGCAATCAACAAATCTCTAAAACTAAGAGAATGATCTAGCCATACATTTTCTACTAATAAGTTACTAAAGCTTAGAATGCAACAAAGTGCTTGAGTCTAAGGATGAGTAGACTTGTTGATTTGGTCTAATCTTTCAAGAAGATGATTAAACATGAAATGTAACTCAATTTGTACTTCTTGAACAAGTCCTTGGGTGATTAGACAATTTGGGCAATTATTGCCTTGATTGGGAACCTGAGGAAAATGGATATTTTGAGGAGGCTCTACGAATGATTGTGGGGTTTCATTTTGAGGTGTGAGATGAGGTTCTACTAAAGGTGACGATGGTGGTAGTGGAAATTCCTCCATATGATCATGTCCATGATTGTTCCTTGTTTCCCATGATGGACTATTCGGTGTTGTGGGTGGTTCCCTATTTAACGAGAAAGTTGGTGAGTGGGAGGTTCTAGGTGGTGAATGCTCTAATGAATAGAGATTTGGGTGAGGAAGAGGTTCGTTAAATCTATGCTCAAGGAATGAGGACTTAGATGGCTTGCTAGAGTTAGCTATGTTTGGTTTTGAGCTAGATGACCCTTTTTCTAGTACAAAAGGTTTGATGCTAATCCTTGCGGTTCTCCTAGCAATTGTTGAATGAGTTTGTTGAGGTGGGATTCTAGCATTGTTATCTCTTACGGGAGATGATTCGGTGGATGAAATATCATGAATCATG
Organism: Chrysanthemum seticuspe; assembly: GCA_019973895.1. Taxonomy (NCBI): domain Eukaryota; kingdom Viridiplantae; phylum Streptophyta; class Magnoliopsida; order Asterales; family Asteraceae; genus Chrysanthemum; species Chrysanthemum seticuspe. The sequence goes on along the minus strand of BPTQ01000004.1, from coordinate 89,128,794 downwards.
TGACCCTTTCTTTTGGATTTGCCTTTGGTTGAAGAGTTGTTGCTAAGTGCTTTGGTCATGGTGATGGTAGAGATGCAATATAAGCTTCTAATCACTGAATTTTGAGAGCTAGGTGAGAGTGATGATTTAACCTTAGGAGTGTTTGGTTTATAAAGGATGATTTTGAATTAGTGAATTAAATTCTTGGCCACTAAGAGGATTAAGCATGCACTTAGGATATTGATCAGCTCTAGGGAGATAATAAATGTAAGATAAAAGTGGTTAGATAACCAAAAGGTGGCTTAAAATTGAAGAGGGAAGCTGATTTAAGCTTTCTGCAGCCACGGATCCCGCGGATCCCTCTCACAAGGGACCCGACTGGTTATAAACCAGGGATCCGTATGTTAGACAGTTTCTAGAGATAATTATGATTTTTGAAAGGTCTAGTACTTATGTATCTCGAGGTTTTGTGATAAGGTTTTAAAAGGTACCATTTTGAGGGGTCGTTTTAGCCCTTATTTGATCACTTTTGTATCCGTTATTGCTTAATATCGTTCCTTTTCACTTTTTAGGTCTCTTGAAGGCAAAATGCTGGAATGGAACTTATTTGGACGAAAAGGCGCGAATATACGAAGAAAATGGCCAAAGTCAGAATCGAGACACTCAAAGCTGCTGAAAATAGAAGGCGACGGCGTCACTGCTTAACTGCGACGCCGTCGTAGGATTTTGTGACGGGTCAGAAGACAAAACTCATATTTTCAAGAGACGGCGTCGGGCTTTAAAGGAGTAGACCGTCGCAACTCAGACGGCCTAGATGTGACCCAGACGGCGTCAGAAGCTGAAGAGGACGGCGTCAAAGGCATAAGGTGACGCCGTCGCAAGGTTAACGTGGCCAAGACGAAACCCTAATGACGGCGACACGAAGGCGTCACGAAACATAAGGTGACGCCGTCGCATATGTAATCTTATATATAGAATCCGAATTTTTCAGTTTTAGAGAGAGTCTTTTGGAGTAAAAACCTAAAACCGAACCAAGGGTATCTTGTACAGTATTTTAGGGTTCTAAACCCTATTTTACATCAAGATAAGTCTTTACTTCATCAATTCAATTATGTATTTGATTATTTGTGTGTATGCTTGCATGTTCTCCATGTCTGGCTAATTTACTTGTGTGTTTGCTTAGGAATATGAAACTTAATTATTGAATATTGATTGGTTGTTTCTTATCTTAGTTGACTAATGATCTAGTAATGCGATAGGTCATTCGTTGAGTACTTAATGCTTGATTCATCTTTGTGAACCTTAGAATATGATTACCTGAGTAGTTGTAGGCTAAACCATCCAAAGAGTGCCTTAGAGTAAGAGTTTATCATCCCTAGTGGGTTTTGTAGACGAGACCCTTTGGTAAGTTCAAAGAGTTAGGGAGAAACGCATACCCTACAACTTTAGACACACAACGCAACTAAGAATAAGGACGTGACAACTCAACCATCAATAGGAGATAATTAAGGAGTAGTAAAACCTAAGTAAACACATCTTTAAACTATCATACGAGCACACATTAATTAGACATAGACTCCCACAACCTTAGTTTAGATAATTAGATAATAGTAGAGTAATCGGTAGAAATACCAACCCCCCCCCCCCCCCAAATCCAATACCCGAGATTCGTACCTTTCAATTTCATAAAATATAAAAATACAAAAATAATCTTCTTCAACCTCAACCTTAGCGTAGTAACTCCTTACTAGCATTCCTATTCCCCTAGAGAACGATATCAATACCCGTGGCAAACCCTAATTACTACACTACAACAATTAGGTTCACTGCCTAGGGTGTTATAAAACTTGCTCGAAGAAAAGGAAGTTTCCTTGACCCCGAACGACGCGTGTAGCGTTATCATTTTGACTTAATTAGGAAGTCTTGAGTGGTGGATGTCTTAAATGCTCAACCATAATGGGTGATGGTGCTTAATGATGGTTTTGTTTAGGAAAGTTCACTTTAGGTAGTTTAACTAAGTGCTTGAGAAAGATATCATTTGAATTGAGACAAAAATATGGTGGAATTTAGTCCTAGAAGTCACATGAAGCCTTAAGGAAAATTTACTAAAATCTTAAAAAATAAAAAAAATGAAAAACTAGTTTTGAGCCTAATTTTGAGTCAAAAAGTGATTAAAACCAATTTGCTAAAATTGATGGATATATCAAACTAAGTGTTATGAAATGTGATAAACAATGTGTGAGCGTTGGAGCGGAAATATGGTGAGTTTTGATGAGTTGATAAATCAAGAACACTTTAAAAATATATCCTAGGTAAGCCATGGGTGAGTGTGAGGCTTTCAAATATTTGAGGAAGACTTAGTTGGCTCTAATATCTTATGTTTGACTAGTGTGAGGTGATCTAGTGAGCTATTTTGATGTAAGCAAGTCTGTATTGCTCATCTGTAGTCACGGATCCCACGGTTCCCTTCTGGGAGGGATCCGGCTAGTTATAATTCTGGGATCCGCCTACTGCAGATCAGAAGGCTTTAAGCAAATGTGCCATTTTGCATTCTTAAGCAAGTGCTTCTCTTAGTTATTTCTATAAGGACTAAAAGCAGGAACATATCAAGTATAACGCACAACAAATGTGGGACAACTAAAAGTTCCTAAAAATGAGTGATGATGACTACTTGAATGCTTTCAAGGAGTCGTAAAATCTCATTCTACATGTTCCTAAGTTAGGATTTTTTAGTGCCAAGTTATGGCAAGACCTACATGCTACATCCTATTCTACATAAGTATTGTTTAAATGTTACAACCCATTGTTTGAAATTGTTTTTCACAAACTTTAGGTCCTTATGACCTTACCTTGCTTCTCCCGTCTTCACCCATCCTCCACTCTTTATCACACCATATTTACTTCTTTTTCTTCTAGAAGTTGGCGAAGCACTTGAAGATTCCCCTGGTTTGTTTCCATTCGGGTGATGCACCAGGAACGTCCGGAAATTGGTTGATGAGTCCAAGGGGTCGAGATCGGTATTTCCGAGTGGGTTGCTACTACATTCACATTCTCTTTGCCTCTCCTTTTCTTCCAAGGAATCCGTGGGTGGGTGAGGCCTTTTGCCATCTACCATAAACCTTGTAGTTCTTCCCTCGGTCAATGACACCATAACCTTGTTGCAAAAGCTATGATCATAGGATTGCGGAGAAGGATCTAATGCAAAGATGAATTTAGCAAGATGGGTTAGGAGCATTGCGTACGGGAGTACCATTTTGTCCATGCTTCTTACACTTGCCATTCTCTTAATCATGTAGTAGGCAAGGTTAAAACGAGTCTCGGTCACTAGACAATAGATCATGAAACTTAGACATGCGTTGGGGTGATCCTTGTTTCCTACCAGGCACACCACATTCTCCCTTACCACATTTTCCCATTTCCTATACAATGCGTACATCTCGGAGAGCTCCATTTGGAAAGGATCCCTATAGATCACTTTCGAATTCCTAGTGACCCTTGATGGGGATGCTCTTGGCATGAACACGGTGTCCCTCGCCGTGGTTGCTTCCGGGATCATCATGTGGTATATTTCATGATGATCAACCATAGAGTGTAACTCTTCCAAAGACCACTCATTAGAATATATGCAAACACCTTGGTATGGAACCCCTATTATTCTTCTAAACTCTACAAGTGAAAGGGTGTACTCATGCTCATTTATGGTGAAGACAATCGAGATGGACCCATCATCATTTCTAACAATCCCCATTGTCTTGTAAAACTCGAGTACAAAAACCGAGCAAATTTGTTTGTTATGTCCAATAAACAATCAAAGCCGATGGCTCCAAAAACTTCTCTCATGTCGGTATTGGCAAGAAATGATGGTTCTACTACTCGACCTTCGTGAAAAAGTCTCTTTTTGAGCATTTTAAAAGCTTTCCTATCTTCGGGACTAAGTCCATCTTTTCTATGGTACATTGGTATGTAATGAGCGGTATCTTGGTAGTCTTGTTGTCGGTTTCTTGGCATGATTGTTCCTAAACAATATAACCACAATGTGGTGTTAATTGTGAATAGTAACCTAGAGGGGTTGATTACAATTTTGCTCTCATCATCTTTGTTGAATTCAAGAAATGTGTTTAATTTGTATTAACAATGTTAATTCTTTGATTTAGATTATCTTAGAAAACAATGTGGTGACAAATTATGATAAACCCATTTGAACCCAAATCTTAAAGATGAAGAAATTGTAATCCTAGAAATCAAGGAATTAAATTAACAATGTAGTGAAGATTATACTTACACAAGTGATTGTTATGCTTGAGAGAAATGATCAAATTGCTCCTCTGAACAGTAATTGTGTTCTTGTTCGTGAGTCTTTGAAGGGAATATAATTGTGGAACATCCGCAGTGATCATTACTAACTTATGCTGTCTTCTGTTGCACGGATCCCGCGGATCCCTCTCATTTGGGATCCGGCTAGTGTAAATGCAGGGATCCGGCATGACAACAAAAATCAGCTTAAGCATTCCTTGATAACTTTGGTTTGGGAGTTCTAAAAACTCCTAGAGTTTGATGTTTAAGCTCAATAACTTGTGGTTTAAGTATTTGACGGTTTAGTACTAATCCTACTAGACGTGGTTCCCTTTTTTAAGAATTAGTCACAATTCTTGGAAGGTTTATTAAAGATTATGATAAAATCCCATTTTATCATAATATAAGAAGTTTCACACGGAAATGTATTGACATAGATGGAGTGTCAATAATTCCTTTGTGATGGATAATGATTAAGGCTATCAAATAACCAAGATATCATTATTACGAGTTGGTAGTGTAGTCCATACAAATCAATCGAAGAATACTATTCTTGATGATGACTTTAATATAGTTAACTACTTAAGTAATTACTAATAGATATTAATTATGCAACTAAGATAAAAACAAAAGTAAATTATTAACGATCATACCTTTGCTAAATATTCTTTTTAAGAAAAGAAGTATTTAGATGAAATGCTTTGTGATCTTCTTGGAATCTCCAGATTCATGTGTGAGAAGAACAATACCAAACATTCTTTTTGCCAAAAGAAATATTTAGATAGATTCTTCATGATCTTCTTGGTAAGCCCAAATCCAAGTATGGAGAATACTTAACAAGGAAAATGTTAGAACATTCTATCATTGTCCAACAATAAACATTATAATGATTTTTTAAAACATGACTTGAGAAATCATTCTTTGTAGTTTTCAAAGATACACGGATCGTGTCAAGTTTTTAAAATACAACATACTTTAAGAAACTTGGTAACGAAGCTCTGATGCCAATTGTGGAAAACTAGAAGGGGGGGGGGGGGGGTTGAATAGTTTTACCAATTTAAAACTTCCTTTTAAATATTTAGATCGACTTATGTCAATCTATTTAGATGTGTATGTTGGACGTTGATAGATAGATATATAAAAGTGATCTGAAAGAGAAAGAGTAAGAAGCACATAACCACGACACGAGTATTTATAGTGGTTCGGCTACAAGGACACCTTCCTTGCCCTACTCCACTCCCCGAGTCACCTACTCGAGAGTTCGTAAACACTACACAACACCAATCTCCTTATGGCAGAGAAGCCTTCACAACGTCGCCTACTCTTTTTCCGGTACTAGGCTAACCACCGGGTTCTTTCACTCCAAGGTGAACCACACCTATCACAACGTCGCCTACCCTTTATTAGGTACTAGGCTAAGTACCTAGTTCCATTACTATGGAGGAACTACTACCCAACACAACACAACACCTAATCCCAAGGAGATCCACTCCTTATTGCAACACCATCAAGGATATCACCATCCTTGGAAATAAACTAATACTACATGTATAACGATGCACCTCATCGATTATACGACCTAGGCATTCTTCCCTAATGCCACTTGATTTGATTCCTAGGCATCCTTCACTAATGCCTTTGACACAACACTTGGCACCTTTCACTAATGCCTTCGTCTTGACACCTTTAGCATTCTTCACTAATGCTTTTGACATGGACTTGAAGCACCTTTTACTAATGCTTTCGTCTTGATTCTTTCGGCATCCTTCACTAATGCCTTCAACACAAAACATCTACGAAAGAAGAAAGAACTATCAACAAGAGAACCTCAGTTGTCTTGATGATGATGAAGCATGGCAACTCATGGACTTGAGCTTGCTCGACTTCAAGAAGTGGTGATCTCGCCTGTAAGAGGAACCTAGAGAATCACACAAAAACAAAGCTACAAACATAGATCACTTGCATCTGGGGTTAGAGAGTTTTTAACTCAAGGGGAAAGTATGTAAGAAAGGGGTGAGAAATAATGAAGAAATGGCTCACTATTTATAGAGAGAAAAAGCCTACTGTTCCCCGGATCCTCCCACAAGGGATCCGTCTAGTGTAAAGCTAGGGATCCGTGGGACGCTCCTCTTTACCCATGGGTATTTTGATCATGGGTCATGGGTCATGGGTTATGGGTTGATCCATGGGTCTCTTACTAGATACAATGTATCTCATGAGTTCAATGTACCTAGTCAAATGGGTATGGGTCAATACCATGGGTTATGGATATTTTCTAGAGCTGGCAATTTCAACACGAAATACGAAACACGACATGACATGACACGAAGTTAACAGGTTTCGTGTTTGGGCTTATCGTGTTTCGTGTCGTGTTCGTGTTCGTGTAAGATGACACGATAAGATAATGTGTCGTGTTCGTGTCAAGACCTGCTAAGACCTGTTAAGACACGATAAGACCTGTTAAGACCTGTTAAAGACCTGTTAAGACCTGTTAAGATTTCGTGTTTTAGCGTGTCAAGACCTGTTAAGACCTCTTATCGTGTCTTATCATGTTCGTGTTCGTGTAACCTGTTAATTTTCGTATTCGTGTTCGTGTTTTAAGATCTGACATGATTAGCTTATCGTGTCGTGTTCGTGTCAGGTCTTAACAGCTCCGTGTCTTATCGTGTTCGTGTCGTGTCGTGTCGGACATGTTATGCCAGCTCTAATATTTTCCATGGGTTGTAGTTTTTACCCATTTATATAATATATGCTAGTTGTGTATATATTTTGCCCAATATGTAAACACTAGTTGTTGTACATATATATTACTAAAACATAAAATCACTTATACTTGTTTTAGTGTTTTATGTGAAAACTTAAGTGTGTTAGAAAAACTATTGGCTCAAACTAAATACGTATTTTATTTGTTTCGTTAAAATGCTTTTACGTTTGTTATCGACAAAACATTAGAAGATCGTAAAATATAGATAAACGTTTTTACGGCTTATTTGTATTAACAAACAATATTTGCTCTTCTTTTAGCCTTTAGGGTCTTGACTTTGATCTTCAACCTTTTGACCTTTTTAACCAAGGTAGTGTAGACGTTTGCATAGAGATCCTTTATGTCTTTAAGATCATTCTCTAAAACTCCACCCTCGTAGATAAGGTAGTACACAGAACCATTAATTCCTTAAGTGTCAGGCTGCCCTCAGCACTTCCAGATGTGTTGCCTTCTGGGAGAGGTGCATCACGGGGCATAGACTCAGTATCCACCCTAGTTGGACTAGGAGGAATACTAAATTCTCCATTTGGCTTGGGATTCCATATGTTGTATCAAGCCCTTTTGGACTAGAAACAGTTGATGTTGCCATGGTTAGGGTCTTATTGATGTTACCACTGCCCTTTGCCGCTTCTAAGCTAGTCACAATAGTGGCAGCCCCTTCCATTCTGCCAGAGGCAGTCTCATGAACTCCTCGGGTCTGAGTAGGACCACTAGGTTGAGAGACCCTAGTGACCTGTCTACGTTGCCTCCTATAGGTTTGTGTAACAAGGGGGATATGAGTGATATTTGGAACCACAATGGGTGTGTGTTGGGACTCAGCTGGGATTGCTCATCCTTCACCCTGTACCTGCACAAGCATATTAGGAAACAAAGAAACTACTACCCTATTAAACAACCTTGATGCCATAGACATATTTTCAAAATTTTTTTGTTGCAAACAAGGTGTTGGATAAATTTCTTCATGGGTAAGTATTTTACTTTTCTTCAAAACAGTTTGAATAAACCTTGGGTACATCAAAATTTTTGATTTAGATTCCACATTCTTCACCATATTTTCAAAAATAAATTTAGAAAAGTTAAAAGTCCTATCAGTTTATAAGCAAATGAGTGCAATAGCAATATTGCTACTGAATTGATCCCATGAAGTTTTTTTAGGACTAATACAGTAAAGAATTGTGTAAATGAAAAACCTCCATTGTGGGGATAAACAACCCTTTTGAAAAGTAAGTTTTTGATTGGTTGTATCATAACCCATTCTGGAAAGATGTTGAAAAATCTCAGTATTTGGTAAACCAATAATTCCATTTTCATCTTCCAAACGGAGAAGTCTCCGAAGAGAATATTCAGTAATTCTGATTTTCTTACCATCTACTTCTGCTTTTAATTGTTTGTCTCCCTGTTCTAGTGTTTTGACAGTAACAGTCTGACAAAACTGTTGAATATGGGAGACATAGATAGTGGTGTGGAAAACTAGAAGGGGGTTGAATAGTTTTACCGATTAAAACTTGGTTTTATACTATTTAGATCGACTTATGTCAATCTATTTGTACGTGTGTGTTGGATGTTGATAGACAAGCGTATAAATACATAAAAGCTAAGATAAAGAATAAGAAGCACAAAACCACAACGCGAGTATTTATAGTGGTTTGGCTACAAGGACACCTTCTTTGCCCTAATCCACTCCCCGAGTCACCTACCCGAGAGTTCGTAATCACTACACAACACCAACTCCTTGTGGCGGAGAAGCCTTCACAACGTTGCCTACTCTTTATCCGGTACAAGGCTAGATACCGGGTTCTTCCACGAGGTAGAACCAAACCTATCACAACGTTGCCTACCTTTTATCCGGTACAAGGCTAGATACCGAGTTCCATTACAAAGGAGGAACTACTACCCAACACTACACAAATCCTATCCCTAAGGAGATCCGCTCCTTATGACAACATCAACAAGGATATCAATATCCTTTGACCCAATACTAATCTATCTTGTACATCAACACACCATATCGAATGTACACCTTAGGCACCTTTCACATATGCCTTTGACTCGACTTCTAGGCACCCTTCACTAATGCCTTTTGACTCTACTTCTAGGCACCCTTCACTAATGCCTTTTGACTTGACTTCTAAGCACCCTTCACTAATGCTTTCAGCAAGGACGTTCGACACCTTTCACTAGTGCCTTTACTTTGACTCTTCGACACTTTTCACCAATGTCTTCATCTTGACCCTTTAGACATATTTCACTGATGTCTTCGACACTACACTTTTAATGAGAAAGAAGAGAACTATCAACAAGATACTAATTGTAGTCTTGATGATGACGATGCTAGGTAACCCATGGACTTGAGCTTGCTCGACTTCAAGAGGTGGTGATCTCGCCTTTAAGAGGAACCTAGAGAATTATACAAACACAAAACTACATACAAAGATCACTTGGATCTGTGGTTAGAGAGTATACAACTCAAAGAGAAAATATGTGTGAAAGGGGTGAGTTATAATGAAGAAATGGCTCACTATTTATAGAGGAAAATAAGCTACTGTTCCACGGATCCCACGGATCTCTTACTTGAGGGATCCGTCCAGTGTAAACTGGGGGAACCGTGGGACGCTACTCTTTGCCCATTGGTTTTGGGTCATGGGTCATGGGTCCTAGACTTTGGACCATGGGTATCCAAGTAGATACAATGTATCTAGTAGGTGCAATGCATCTAGTCCATGGGTTAAATCCATGGGTCATGGATAATACCCATTTATGACTTATGCATGATGTCATGCAATGGGTTATGGGTTATGCTCCATGGGTATGGGTCATGGACTTTGGGTTAAACCCAACTATATTCAATGTATTTGGTCAATGGGTCAAATACTTAAACTTCTACCAATTATATTACCCATTATAATACATACTAGTTATGTATATATCTACCCAATATGTAAACACTAGTTGTTATACATATGTATAACTAAATCATGAAAACACTATTAGTTGTTTGGTGTTTTACGTGAAGAATGTAAGTGTGTTAGTAAACTATTGGCTCAAACCATTTATGTATTTTATTTGTTTCGTTAAAATGATTTTACGTTTGTTATCGACAAAACATTAGAAGATCGTAAAATATAAATAAACGTTTTTACGGCTTATTTGTATTAACAATCTCCCCCTTTTTGTTGATGACAAAACATAAAATTATTTTAAGGAAAAACTAAAATTCGAAAAAGTTTGAATTTGAGTTTTTACTTTCTTCTCCCCCTTTTTGTCGAAACAAAAAGAGCGTCGAAAAAAAACTAACACCTTGTTTTAAGAAAAGCATGTAAAAGAAAAAGAAAAAAAATATTAAAAATAGTGAGTAAGTGAGGAGAAGAATTCTCGACTTAGCTTCCCCTTGATGAGTCCATCCCTTTGTGAGGGCGTTGAGTAAAAAAAAAATACTAAACTAGTATATTGTAGCTATGTTTGCAAATGGTTTCGTCTTTGTGACGAATATGCTCCCCCTTGATGATTGCAACTTTGCAAGGGGACGTCATGTAATGTAATCCTAATGATTATATTGCAAATGATTTGCAATGTATTGCTTTGACACGAAACTCCCCCTAGCTTAGGGTGTCAAAGTCTTCATGTGTATATTGAAAATCGACAAAACAAAGGTTAGAAAATCAAGTATATAATGCATAATTTCATGCAAATAAGACTCAAGTTAGTAGTAAACAAGTCTTCTGTTGCATGGATCCCACGGTTCCCTCCTTGGAGGGATCCGTCTAGACAAAACTGAGGGATCCGTCTGTCTGAAAGCTTAAGACAGCAATGGTGATGTAACAAGTGATGTTAACATCAAAATGAGATATGTATTAAAGCACCAAACATATACTCAAAACAATATGGCATATAACATGTAATTTTATTCAATAAAAATACGAGAAATGATCTACAAATCTCTAAAACTAAGAGAATGATTTAAACATGAAACATGATTCCTAAACTATCTAACTTAAGCTTAAAACTAGGACACCACTTAAATCCTTAAGCTCAAGGTTGTTTTGGTTTGTTGATCTTGTCGAAACGTTCGAGGAGGTGATAGAACATGAAACGTTGATCTTCACATACTTCATGTATCAAGCTTTCAACATGTTGACAATGATAACAATCTTTGTCATGGCTCGGAAATGGTGGTGGTAGAAAGGAAATGGCTTGATGTGGAGAATCAAGTGAAGAGTGTTGAGGATCCTTAAAGGAAGGAGGGATTGGCGGAGGCACATTCGATGATGGCTCAACTAAGGATGATGGTGGAGGTAGAGAGGTGTCAACTTCCATGTGGTAGGGTGGTTGAATTTGATGATTCCTCATAATCCAAAATGGACTATTTGAGGGTGACGAAGAAAAGGATGCCGAAGCTAGTGTTGATTCAACAACACCTTGATTTTGTTGCGCTATTCTTTCCATTGAGAATATTGCAATGGTGGAGGATGAGATGGCCTAGGAGGCAAGTTCTCTAGATTGTAGAGGTGTGGTGATGAGATTGAAGAGGTGAATGATATGGCTCTAGGCACTAAGGGTGATGGTTTAGTGGAAATAGGAGTGTTTGGTTTAGGGGGTATAGTGGTGTTTGGCATTGGTAGTTTTATGGGAACAATCCTTTTGGGGATTAGTTTGATAGGTGGAGGGAAGATCCTACCATTTGTGGATTTAACAGGAGATGATTTGGTTGAAGAAATTTCGTGAACAACACGAGCAAGTTTCTTGGGTGGTCCTTTGGTGGATGAGTTACCACTTGGAGCTTTCCTCATGATGAGATGATAAAAGAGAATTAAGGTTATAAGGTTTCTAAGTACTGAGAATGAGGATGTAGATGATGACTTTTAGGAGTCTTCACAAGATGGTTTATAAGAGGAAGGATTTGGCAAGTGCATTCAAGACTTAAGCCACTAAGATCCTTTAGAATGTGATGATTTGCATGCACAAGAGTCATCTTCAGAGTTGCACTGATCTAGGAGTTTAATTAAAACAAGATGGAGTGTTCAAGTTAGCAAGAAGAGCTTGAAATAATTGTTTTAGCTAGAGTTTTTGGTGAATCTGTCACTCGGATCCCACGGTTCCCTCCAATGAGGGATCCGTCTAGGCTTATCCTAGGGATCCGGCTCTCAGCAACTAAGAAAGAAGGAAAATGATGTTTGTTAGGTCTAATACCTATACCTCTTGAGTATTTCAGTCTTCCTAAGTGTCTTAAATGAAAGGATACTTAAATGATCAAGGGTAATGAGTGATGTAGCTAATGGTTGCCTTTTATGGAAGAACAATGGGACTTTTATGAGTACCAATGAATGACCAAGGATGACACTAGAAAATTTGAGAGTGTCAAGTGGAGCTAAATGATCCTAGAGACCAGATAGTAACTTAAGATAATTTTGGAAAATATCTTTAAAGTTATAAGAAATGGAAAAACTAGTATTTGACCCATTTTGAGGTAGGGATGACTAAAAATCAATTTGCTAAAATTGTGAAATCTATAAGACTAGATGTGTTGACATGTGAGAGATGATGTGTGAGTATAGGATCGGAAGAATGATGAGTTTTGGTGAAATGATAAATCGAAAAGCACTTTGAGTGTGATCCTAAGTGAGCTATGAGTGAGTATGAAACTTACTAATCGTGAGAAAGACTTAATTGGTCCTAAGGCATTATGTTTAGCTAGTGTGTAGTGGTCTAAGGACATGGTTTGAAGTATAAAGACTGCAACTACATTTTTGTTTGCCCGGATCCCACAATTCCCTAAGTGGAGGGATCCGTCTAGCACAAATTAAGGGATCCGTCTCCTACTAAACAGTTGCTTCACAGAAGGTATGCAAAAGTTGTACAAGGTATCACTTTTCAAGGCTAGTGTTTTTCTAAGAAGTTTGAACAACTGCATAAATGAGACATCAAATGTTAAATGTTTTATTTCATGAGAAAAATTACATTACAACGATAAAAGATGAAATCTAAGGATTGAGCCTATTTGAAAAGGAGACTAAGTTTCTTGATCATTTTCGCTAGATGGATCGTCAAATGGATGATAAGTAGTTGCCGATTCAGGGATGAAGAAAGACTTGATGAGAGATGTGTTTAGAGGTTCCATCATCTTATTCACGAGTACGTACAACGGACTTTGAAATTGAGTATGGAAATACATGATATGATGATAAAGGCGTGTCAGGAACATTCCATAAGGGATTAGTTTGTTCTTGTTGCTTTGAAGGTTTACAATTTGCCTTGAGAAGAAATAGGCGAGATTGTATGGTTGTTGTGTCAGCAAACAATACATTATGTGAGCACAACAAGCAGGAAGGATTTCTCGATTTCCCCTAAGACTCCAAACATTTTCACGTAAGATGAGTGCGAGAGGTTTAAACTCATCTCGGATATCACGTGTATAGATTATGTTTGGATTAGAGTGATAGGGTCGAGGTTTGCATAACATGCTAGTCAAGTCTTGAGGGGAAGGTATGTGTGAACAATATGGACTATTTTCTTCACGATAGTTGAAGAGAGAATCAAGAGACCAATCTTTAATGAAGGCACATTGTCCATGATTTGGAATTCGGAGAATGTGAGCAAATTGCCCAAGGGTTAAAACAAACTTTTGGTTTTTGATAAAAAACCAAAGAGATAGAGATCGATCCTCGTTACGAACGAGTTCAACTTGACGGAAGAATTCCAATACAAACCTTGGACAGATTTTCTCGTTAATTCCGAGAAGGCATTCTAGTCCTATGATTCGGAAAAAGGTATTGATACCTTCTTCGTATAGTAGAGGTGTGTCGACAATACATCCTTCATGGAAGTGACGAGTTTCGAGATTATTGAACCCACGGACATGATTGCCAAGTGTGTTGGGCTCAAGAGAGATGTTAGGAATGTAGGCATAAGTGAATGAAAAGTAAAACTCATACTCATGAGACATGACGAGACCTATGGGAATGAAAAGCTAATATGATGAGACGCATTAAAGCAAAGAGATGATCACCTAACGTTTTTACTAGATTTCTATTAACAATGACAATTAACTAACTTAGTATTTAACATTCTAGTGGGATATTTCTTTTTAAGATGAAAACGGTTTATATTGCATGAGAATCTATTTTCCAGTTCCACGGTTCTCACGGTTCCCTTCTAAGAGGGATCCGGCTAGTAGAACTCTAGGGATCCGTGAATCTGTAGTGACAGAAAAAGGATTTGACGAAAAATAGATTTTTTCATCTTATAGATTTATAAAAAGAGATGTATTTTAGCCAATATTTACCTAGTTAAGCATGCATTGTAGGTTTCTAAGATATCTCAAGGCCAAAAGTATGAAAGACAAAAAATAGAGGAAATGACAAACACATTATGAAAAATAAACTAAAACATTAGTAATGTTTCATTTCAATGCTAAGAACGATACAAAGGATTGGGTATATAACACCAATGTAGATTAACAATACAAAGTACATGTCTCCATGAGAAAACTTGATCATGGGGTACACGAGAGTTATGAGTGTCAAGACGATGAGTACGAAGGCGATGTAAGCCATGATGATGAAGTTCTTCCTTGGTTTTGATTTGAGATGAGATGAGAAGGAAGATGAAGTTTGAATGAGAGGTAATTTTTGAAAGTGGAAGATTTGAAAAATGAGGGTTTGGTGGAGTTTGACGATCGGAGGGGATATTTATGGGGAAGGAGGAATTTTTGAGTTTGTGTTTTGTTTTATTATTAGAAAGATTTGATTTTTGGATTAAGTGAAACAAGACACAAGTTTATAAACCTAGACTATAGACGGAAGAGTTACACGTATGCAAGAAAAGTTTCCTAACGAAGCTACGTGTAATATATGAGTATGTGGAAAGATAATCATATAAGTTCCTATTTAAGCATACTTATTCTTAAGCTAATGTTATTTAGAGATAAGTAGGAAGTCATACCTCTAATGCACTTATGAGTGTCTTTTTTATGACAAGAAAAATGTCAATAGAAAACTCCGGTTCCTTCGTGATTAAGATACCTTCTTAGGGAAGGTAATCTTGTTTCCAAGCAATTCCTATGGCTTGATAGCTATGAGCTTTAACTAAGCAAAATGACAAGGAAGGTTAGTGCAATTTAGTAAGATAAAGAAAGAGAAAAAAAATATTGTTGTCATCTAATCAACATCCTACAAAAGTGTTTTTTTTAGATATGGTATTTATTTTTGTAAAAGACCTTCTTTGTAGTTTTCAATTAAACACGGATCGTATCAAGTTTTTAAAGTACAACATACTCTAAGAAACTTGGTAACGAAGCTCTAATGCCAATTGTGGAAAACTAGAAGGGGGGGTTAAATAGTTTACCGATTAAAACTTGGTTTTAAACTATTTAGATCGACTTATGTCAATCTTTTTGTTCGTGTGTGTTGGATGTTGATAGAAAAGCGTATAGATAAATAAAAGCTAAGATAAAGAATAAGAAGCACAAAACCACAACGCGAGTATTTATAGTGGTTCGGCTACAAGGACAACTTCCTTGCCCTACTCCACTCCCCGAGTCACCTACCCGAGAGTTCGTAATCACTACACAACACCAACTCCTTGTGGCGGAGAAGCCTTCACAACGTCGCCTACTCTTTATCCGGTACAAGGCTAGATACCGGGTTCTTCCACGAGGTAGAACCAAACCTATCACAACGTTTCTTACCTTTTATCCGGTACAAGGATAGATACCGAGTTCCATTACAAAGGAGGAACTACTACCCAATACTACACAAATCCTATCCCTAAGGAGATCCGCTCCTTATGACAACATCCAAAAGGATATCAATATCCTTTGACCCAATACTAATCTATCTTGTACATCAACACACCATATCGAATGTACACCTTAGGCACCTTTCACTAATGCCTTTGACTCAACTTCTAGGCACCCTTCACTAATGCCTCTTGACTCTACTTATAGGCATTCTTCACTAATGCCTTTTGACTTGACTTCTAAGCACCCTTCACTAATGCTTTCAGCACGGATGTTCATCACCTTTCACTAATGCCTTTACTTTGACTCTTCGACACTTTTCACCAATGTATTCGTCTTGACCCTTTAGACATCTTTCACTAATGTCTTTGACACTACACTTTTAATGAGAAAGAAGAGAACTATCAACAAGATACTAATTGTAGTCTTGATGAAGACGAAGCTAGGCAACCCATGGACTTGAGCTTGCTCGACTTCAAGAGGTGGTGATATCGCCTTTAAGAGGAACCTAGAGAATCACAAACACAAAACTACATACAAAGATCACTTGGATCTGTGGTTAGAGAGTTTACAACTCAAAGAGAAAATATGTGTGAAAGGGGTGAGTTATAATGAAGAAATGGCTCACTATTTATAGAGGAAAATAAGCTACTGTTCTACGGATCCCACGGATCCCTTACTTGAGGGATCCGTCCAGTGTAAACTGGGGGACCCGTGGGACGCTCCTCTTTGCCCATGGGTTTTGGGTCATGGGTCATGGGTCATGGGTTATCGGTTATGGGTCATAGGTCATGGGTCCTGGACTTTGGACCATGGGTATCCAAGTAGATACAATGTATCTAGTAGGTGCAATGCATCTAGTCCATGGGTCATGGGTTAAGTCCATGGGTCATGGATAATACCCATTTATGACTTATGCATGATGTCATGCAATGGGTTATGGGTTATGCTCCATGGGTATGGGTCATGGACTTTGGATTAAACCTAACTGCATTCAATGTATTTGATCAATGGGTCAAATACTTAAACTTCTACCCATTGTATTACCCATCATAATACATACTAGTTATGTATATATCTACCTAATATGTAAACACTAGTTGTTATACATATGTATAACTAAATCATGAAAACATTATTACTTATTATACATTTACGTATTTTATTTGTTTCGTTAAAATGATTTTACGTTTGTTATCGACAAAACATTAGAAGATCGTAAAATATAAATAAATGTTTTACGGCTTATTTGTATTAACAAGTGGGATTAGTAGTAAGTGCATACCTGATGTGGGTATTATTCAAGAAATCCACTATCTGATGAAAGCTTTCACTGCCTTCAGGTTTTTCCAAGTAAGCGACCTGATTGTGAGATTTTACAAATTCCAAATTCTCCATGTTTATGATAAAAGATTAGTAAGACTGCTGGGATTTGATCGTTTTAGAGTTAATTGTATGTTGGTACTGCCAATTGAGGTTTTATTAGGGTTTGAGAATTTTGCGTGTGTGATAATTTATCTTTGAAGAAAATTTGATAAGAAGTTAGAAAATAGATAACTATCACAAATAGAAACCCTATAAATATATTTAGAGAGTGAAAATCCTCAACGGCTAGTCAAAAAATCATTTTAGCCAAACAGTACCAACGACTATCCAGCAATACAAAATTTTACGCTAGCGGAACAAATTTAATACTAGCAGTACAAACTTTTTGACAAAATTTTTATCTGGCAGTATAAACTTGATATCTTTGACAAACATACTGTCCTTAACATTTTGAGAGAAATAAGTGTAAATAGGAACACTTTATATAGTTTTTAGAAAACTATCAGCTATCAACGAATTTGAGATATCTTTACCAATAGCCGTTTGCTTTGGACTAGCTAACTCTTTACTATGAAGCATGGTGAGTTAAAAACCATATAGTTTTTGGTAAACTATCAACCATGAACGAATTTGAGATGTCTTTACCAAGAGCCGTTTGCTTTTGGACTAAGTTCTTGATGTTTATGAAACATGATGAACTTATTACCATTTGTAGTGTGACAAAGATCACACACAATGCAAATTCCAATGCACAAAGCTCTCAGTGCACAAATCCACTCAAAGTACTTTCTCAACATGTAAAAGTTAGTATACACCAAAGAAAACACAATCCAAGATGCTCAAAACGATCCAAGGAATCTATCAAACTCCACAATATTGTAACTAACAAGTTATCAAAACATTACCAAAATCTTGTACTAACAGTACAAACTGCACTTAGCAGTAGAAAACCATTTAGCAGTAGAAACAACTTTTTGACATCAATAACAGTACAAATCCTTACAAAACATTACAAAAACACAAAGAGATAAGATTTTTCAGAGATTCATCATACCAATACTAGCAATTAAGAACTGAAATCTACCCACGTCAAAACTTTTTGTGAGCAAATCTGCAACATTATTATCAGTATGAATTTTAACAATTTAAATTAGTTTCTTTTCATAACAATCTCTTATAAAATGATGCCTTATCTCAATATGTTTTGTTTTTGAGTGAAAAACAAGATTTTTAATAATGCACATTATACTGTTATTGTCAATGAAAAGTTTGGTGTTCATAAAATTGTACCCGTAGTCCAGCAATTGATTATGAATCCATAGCACTTGACCACAGCAACTTGAAGCAACTATATACTCTGCTTCAGTAGTAGAATTGTCACCACAATTTGTTTCTTACACTGCCATGAAATCAACCTATGTCCAAGATATTGACATCCTCTAGTTGTTGATTTCTTGTCCAAACATGCTCCAGCATAATCACTATCTGAGTAGGCCACCAGATCAAAAGATGAATCTTTTTGATACCAAAGGCCCAATTTAGGTTGACTCCTTAAGTATCTAAAAATTCTCTTTGCAACATTCAAGTGTGAGATTTTAGGGGATACTTAAAATCAGACACAGGCACATACTTTTCATGACTAATAAAGATGCCTTCATATTTTTGCTTAACTTGAAGTCCTAAGAAGAATGTGAGTTCACTCATAGAACTCATTTAAAACCTGTTATGCATTAGCTTTTCAAAGTCTTCACATAACACCTTATTTGATGACCCAAAAATGATATCATCAACATACACTTGAACCAATAAGATATCCTTGTTGGTTCTTTTGTTAAAGAAAGTCTTGTCAATTGTCCCTCTAATAAAACCATTGTTCAACAAGTACTTTGATAAGGTGTCATACCAAGCTCTAGGAGCTTGATGCAAACCATATAATGCTTTCTCCACCTTGTAAACTCTATTACGATAATCAGGATCTTCAAAACCAGGTGGCTGTGAGACATAAGCTTCCTCATCAATTGTCCCATACAAGAAAGAACTCTTCACATCCATTTGATACACTATAAAGTTCTTATAAGAAGCATAAGCCAAGAATAATCTGATAGCTTCTATTCTTGCCACAGGAGTAAATACTTCAAAATCAATACCTTCTTCTTGAGTGTATCCTTGAGCCACTAACCTTGCTTTGTTCCTGATCACAATGCCTCTTTCATCTCTTTTGCATCTAAAAACCCATTTAGTCACATTTGCCTTTTTCCCAGGAGGCAAATCAACCAAGGTCCAAACTTCTTGAAGCTTAAATTGCAGCAACTCTTCTTGCATAGCTTCCACCCAGCTTGAATCCTGCAAAGCTTTATAAGCATTCTTGGGTTCCATTTGTGATAGAAAGCAAGCAAACATGCAATTCTGAAGGTCTTTGTGACTGTTTCTTTGATGAAGAGTTTGAGCAAATAACCCTTGATCTCTTGATCCTTTTATCTTACTTCTTGTTTGAACAGCAGATTGAGAATCTCCTAGGATCTGCCATTGTGGATGATCTTTGTGCACTCTGGTGGTTGGAATAGGACTGGTAGAGTAAGAATGCTCCATATTGTAAAAGTCAGCCTCTGCACACCAAACCCATCCAAAGCTTCATCATCAGTGTCTTCATAGATATTAACTAGACCAGGCATATTTGGATCATCAGGATAGTCATCATCACCAAAAGATCTTCCATCTTTATCAACAGTAGGAAATCTTGGATAACTAGAAACACCAGGCTTAGCAGTAGTAACTGTTGGCTTAGTAGTATTTTTAGGCTTGGCAGTAGAAACAGATGTACTACTATTAGATGTATTTCCTTCCTTATCACCATTTATTGATGCTTTGCTCTGCACTTCATCAATAACTTGTGGTCCTTCAGTAACTACCGTTTCAACATTAGAAGGTTTAGCTCCACCTTCTGCATCACCTTTTGGCACTCCATCAACAAGATCTTATTCTGAAATATTTTTCTCTGTCTCTTTGGGTGT
Source organism: Chrysanthemum seticuspe (assembly GCA_019973895.1). Classification (NCBI taxonomy): domain Eukaryota; kingdom Viridiplantae; phylum Streptophyta; class Magnoliopsida; order Asterales; family Asteraceae; genus Chrysanthemum; species Chrysanthemum seticuspe. Next base: position 89,108,687 of record BPTQ01000004.1, on the reverse strand, counting down.
GAAAATTTGATCAAGCTTCCATTTTTCAACCAAAACAAACTCCTTTGCAGATTCATTCTCCTTAGCTTGTGTACCTGCATTGGAATAAGCTTTTGTACCTACAGACTCATTAGTTGTACCTGCAATCACTGGCTCATAATTCATGCTCTTGGTTTAGTGAATTAATATCAAACAGCCAGTCATGTCCACTTCATGCAACATTAGGTGAGCTTTCACTGAATCTAACATGCAAGTTCTCTTCCACATGCCTAGTTCTACTGTTGAACACCCTAAAAGCTTTGCTATTGATGGAGTATCCGACAAAGAAACCTTTTTCTGCTTTCTCATCAAACTTGCCTAGGTGGTCAATGGTATTTAAGATAGTAACATGACACCCAAATGGTTTTAAGAAATCTATCATAGGCTTTCTATCATGTAAAAGTTATAAGGGGTCTTGTTATGAGGCTTAACTACTTTACTCCTATTTTGCACAAAGCAAGCAGTATTAACTGCTTCAGCCCAAAAATTAGTAGGTGATTTTGATTCAGACAACATAGTCCTAGCAGCCTCAATAAGTGTCCTATTCCTCCTCTCAGCAACACCATTTTGTTGAGGAGTTCTAGCTACACTAAACTGTCTCATAATACCTTTTCCACACAAAACTGATTCATTACTCTATTCTTAAACTCAGTTCCATTGTCACATCTTATTATCTTAACTTTGAGATTAACTAGGTTTTCTAATCTTGTTATGAAAGCCTTAAGGATTTCAGATGTTTCATCCTTAGTTCCTAGAAAGAAACCCAAGTGAATCTGCTATAATCATCAGTGACAGCTAGATAGTACATCTTCTTATTCAAACTTTTCACAAATGTTGGCCCAAAAAGATCCATATGTAACATATATAAGGGCTCAGAAATAGAGTTCACAGCTTTGGACTTACAAGAAGCTCTGTGTTGTTTTCCCATTTGACACGCAACATAGGATTTAGGATTTTCAAAAACTTTTGAAGGTAAACCTCTTATAAGATTTCCCTTAATCAATATATTTATAGTTTCGAAATTTAGGTGACCAAGTCTCCTATGCCAAAGTTTGGATTCATCAATTGTGGCTTTTGCAAATAAGCAAGTTAAAGCTCTTTTGGGAACAATGTTCTTTATGTCAACATTGTATATGTTGTCTGTTCTAGGAATTCTAAGAAGCACAAATTTATCATCAGGCATCTTAAAATTAGGAGATAAGACAAGACATTCAGTGTTGGTAAAAAGAATAGTGTTCTTTTTGTCACACATTTGTGAGACACTAAAGAGGTTGAACTTAAGCCCATTTACAAGATACACCTTTTCAAAATCCAAATTTCCTGTTCTTATTGTACCTCTTCCAATAATCTTTCCTCATTTAGGATCATTCCCAAATGCAACATATCCACCATCAATAGCTTCAAAATCTTCAAGATTGAACATGTCACCAGTCATATGTCCCGAGCAACCATTGTCAAAAATAGCTTTGTCCTTTAGCTCCACCTGTACGTTACCCTGCACATAAAATAAAAGAATTAGTTTCTCTTGGGGACCCAAGCCATTACTGACTTGGGTCTGCCTTGTGCATCAACATAGTCAAATCTATTTAAGTCCATTGATGCACTGCTGTTCCTGGAAACATGATCTAAAACCTTTATTTTTTGTTTTCAGACCCAGCAAGCTGAGGCCTTTACAACATAAAAATGATTGCCCATTACAGTGTCAGTGATCACTTTTGGCTCAGCAGTAGAAATTGCTTTTACCTCAGCAGTACAAACATCTGTATCTTTTTGAAAAGACCTTTTAGCATTTGTAAGAACAATAGTAATTGACCTAGTAACACCAGATCTCATCAATACTGCCCTTGGAACCATATTTTTATTAGCATGAGGGTGAGATATATGAGAAAACTTTTTGTGGTTTACCCTGCTATTTTGGTTCCAATAAGATTTTTGATAGTAAAAACCTTTTTCCTGTAAATGCTCAAAACTACCACAGTTATAACAAGCCTCATTAACCAATTTAAAATTACTACCTAATTTATGTGATATTAGGTTGTTCCAGTTTCTTTGGTTACCTCTTGGCCTATTATTATACCTTCTAGGTATCTCTCTAGGTTCCTCATTATTCAACTAATATCCTAGAGATCCTTTCACCTAACACAGGTTTCACAATTAACCTAACTTGTTTTACTTTTGATTTAACTGTTATAGGAATTTCTTCCTTTGTAGTCTTAGATGTTGAATCAACCTGTTCATCATCATTATCTGATGTCCAATCTTCAATGGTTGGAGCATTAGAAGACTTCCTTGCCACCTTAGGCATGTCATTACTAACCTCACTAGACTCACCTATAGGTGTGCTTCCTATTTCACTTATGAATGAAATTTCTTTCTTAGGGGGAGCAAAAGCACTTTTAAGTGGAGGAGCTACATCATTATATCCTAATCCATTGCCTTTTCTCATTAAGTGACTCTCAATTGACTTATGCACAAGATCAGATGCATATTGTTGTTTCTCAAATCTAACTATATGTTTTTCTTTTTCAGCTAAAGCTGCTTCTTTTTCTTGTTTAGCCTCTTCTAGCCTTTGATTGAGTACATTAATCTCATTGTTTTTCAGAAAAATATGACCTTCTAGTATATTTATCTTATTAACATACTCTATCTCATTCTGTTTAAGAAATTCAAGATTTAGCTCAACTGATTTTAGACCAACTTTATAACCTAAGTTATCTAGTTTCAGTTTCTCAACTTCATCTCTTAAACTTTCATTCCTAGCCTTAAGTTCTTCTATAGTATCTAAACAAGATTTATATGAACAACTAGATTCATTAGATACCTCAGAATCAGAACCAGATGATGAAGAAACATAGGCCATTAGAGCAAAGTTGGGTCCATCTTCAGTTTGATCACTCCAATCATAGTCTCCTAGACCATCACAAGATACTAAAGCTGTAGTCTTTGTATCTTCAGTAGCAACCTTCCTTGGAATTTCTCCATTCTTCTTTGGTGCCATGCACTCTCTTGCAAAGTGACATTTTCTCTGACAGTTGTAGCATTCAATCTTGGATTTATCAAATCCTGCATTGCTTTGTCCTTTAAACTTTAGCTCCCTTCCTGTCTTCTTCAAGAATCGCCTTGCCCTCATAGTCAACATTGCCATTTGCCACTTCAAGTCAATTTCTTCAAGATCATCAGGATCAATTTGTTCCAAATCATGATTTATCACATGAGTACTGGTTGTAAGATCAGCCAAAAAGGCACATATAGCAGCATCACTTATGTTATCACTGTTTGTAGAACCAGCAGTAGAAACATGTGTGCTAATAGTAGAAACTCCATAAGCAGTAGAAAGAGATTCTTGATGGCTGTCAGAACCTTTGGAGGACACAAAAGCTAGGTTTTGTGCACCAGAGGATGAACTGGATAACCCTTTGACTTCATATTCATACACTTTCAGATTGCTGTATAAATCATCCAAGGTCATCGATTCAAAGTCAGCATTGTTTCTCCAAACCACATTATGCATACTCCATTCAGGTGCTAAACTTCTGAGAAACTTAAGATTTATATCCTCTTGAGGAATTGAAGCTTTCATAAGTGCAAGCTGACTTATAAGTTTCTGAGTCATGAGTAGCATTAAAACTTTTAGAACTTAAGGCAGCAAAGTTCTCAAATTGATGCTTCAGTAGATTCTTTCTTGACTTCTTTGGAGCTTCATTCCCACCAAACCTTAGATCAATAGCTTCCCATAAGGATTTGGCATCTTCAATATCACTAAAACTCAATTGATACTCATTAGGTATTCCCATCATAAGAATACTGTGAGTCTTGATTTCCATCCTTCTTTGAGCTTTATCTTCAGCAGATTTAATGGGCACATCCTTCCCATCAGCACCTTTAGCAGGTAAAGAGTCACCATTCTGAATGATCTCCCACATAGAATAGTCAAGCATCTTGATTTAACTGCTGAATTCTTAGCCTCCATAACTCATATTCTCCTGGCTTCAGCATAGGCGCCTTTGATGCAGTCACCATGTGTGTTGATTCAAATTCCATGACTTCAGTAGTTGTTGAACAGATTTGAGTTAATACAGCTTCTAAATCACAAGCTCTGATACCACTTGTTGATCCCAGATGAGCACTTGATCTTATTAATTATCTTAGATAAATCTAAAACAACTAAAGTATAGAAAACTGTCTTTGAATAAGATTAAACACAATGCGGAATCTTATGTTTAACAATAAAGAGAACGATTAACAAAGTTGTTATCTCACAAAACAATTCAACATATTAATACAAATACTCAAAAGTATTAGGGTTACAAAACCTTGAAGTGATCGACTCTAAGAATGATACGTATTCTACATCTAACCTAGGACCTCCTTTTATAGTGCAAGGAGTCCTTTACAAGATAATTATAATAGTACAATATTCGTATCAATCTAAATACAAAAGATATACATCATATATATTCCATAAATATCTCTCCACGCGTCTTCAATCTTCTGCCTTTATCACATAAGCAGTAGGAATGTTTTTACTGGCAGTTAGTACTGCTAGTGTATTTTCTAGTCTGTCCGTCTTTAAGCTTAGCAGTACTAAGTCCATGTGCTTGGCAGTACAAACTGTTAGCTTAATTCCCAACAAAACTACTTGACCCCCCACTAGCTATTTTGGTTTAATATTTTATTTATATCTTCTAACAATGTTTTGAAAATCGGGTTTTTAATTGACCCGGTCGAATCACCGGGCTCCCAGTTCAATTGGTTCGACAGTCGGGTCAACCCGTTTTTTTATTAAAAAAAACTATTGTTTAACCGGGTCAACCGGTTCGACCACCGGGTCACCCCGGTTTTCTATTAAAAAAAAATGAAAAAACCAAACCCAACCTGGTTTTGAGAACCGGGTTGACTTGTCACTTAAGGCGGGTTTAACCGGTTAACTCGTTTTTAAAAACCCGATTTTTTACCCGTTTTTTGACCGAAACCGGTTAACCCCGCCGGGTCGACCCGGGTTTCAAAACATTGTTCTCTACTTCATTTTTTTATTATTTTTTATTTTTTTTATATTATTTCTTTAAAATATTAATAATAGTTTTTAGTTTACTCCCACTTACTTTAATATTGTTTTTTCTCTTTCCATATCAAATCTAAATCTAAATCTAAATCCAAATACAAATCTAAGCGCTCGTTTGGTATCCGGGTTTGATTGGATTTGGCATGAAAGTTCAACTAAATCTAATGTTTGGTTTGTTATGTGTTTTCCTGTCACAAGTTCTCATGCCAAATAATAGGACATGCATAAATCCCATTTATCCAAACTCCTTTTGTGAGGATTAAAGACTTTTGCGGGCTTATGTTATCTGTTAGCCACAACTTTTATTATTTTTATTATTTTAAAATAAATTTTTTATTTTTACAACTTACTCAATTCACAAAACAACAAAAATTTAAAATATTACTCCCTCCGTCCTTAAATAAATGTTTAGTATTGACTTTTAAAGTCTTTTTTTTCAACTTTGATCATAAATTATTTCGTTTGTGGTATGTAATACTTAATGAAAATTATACCAAATGAAAATATATTAAAAACCTAATCCATTTATATATTTTGCATTAAGTATTGCATAATACAAATAAAATAATTTAAGGTCAAAGTTAAAAAAGTAAGACTTTAAAAGTCAATAGTGGACACTTATTTAGGGGCGGATGGAGTATATATTTTCTCTCTTTCAATTTTATAATATATTTTTTATCTCATAAACCTTCATTAAATCCAAATCCAAATTCAAATCTTAATCTAAATTTAAATCTAAATTCAAATCCTAATCCTAAACCCACGTACAAATCAAACATGCACTAAATCAAAATCCAAATCATAATCCTAAACTCATCTACGAAGCAAACGGCCCTAATATCCTATAGTACAGTGGTACACACTTATCGAACCAATTGCTCATGTTTAGGCCCATATTTAATGGGCTTCTGTTCAGCCTAAGAAGTGACAAAGCTGCATAACCTTTCTGACTTTATCATTTTATGAGTAAGTGGTTGGTTGTGTCTTGAACGTGACACCGTGGATGCAACGGGTAGCCCAAAGACTATGATTTGCCTACAATGGATGTACGCAGATTGAAGTTCACTTATCACATTAGACATTACTCCGAAAAGTCTATATGCGAGCGAGTACTTTTGCAATAATTTTAAATTGGTGATGTTTGAACGGGATCCTGTTTGAATGTATCCCATGATTCAAAAATTTAACATAAAATTGATATCTTTGCCAATTACATCTCAGTTGTGTCTAAAGAATTTATATGCACATCCATCCAGGCCAGGAGTTGTAAATGGTGAATAATCTATATATATGCATTAACCATGGCATGTCTAGATTGGTCTAACTGATAGTATCAGTGAAAAAAAACCAAAAAGTGTATTAAAAAAGAATTAAGTGGTAAAAAGCATGAAGTTTTTGAATCCTCTATATATTATTCCAGGTAAAGTTTGCTCTATGAAACTCTCTATACAAAGGTCAGCTTCTATGTGTTCCTAGTGTTATGTCATATCCATGTCGTGCATTTTTTAAATAACTTGAGACTAGTCTTTTTGGAATCATTTTTATAATTGATATATTGACAATCCTTCAAAACCTGCCAGTAAGCGATGGGACCAAGTTTTTATCTACAACCGCCTAGTAGGAGCTGGACGGGCTGGGGGACCCTTGTGGCATGATGTAGTTGGTTTAAATTTATCTGTGGATTTTCTGTCTCTATTTCTTGTGACTAAGGTACGAGGACGCGCTTATGTATTCTTTACATGCCCCACCCACTCTCTCTTTGTCTTTGATTATATCGTAATAAAACTAGTTACTTGATATTTCTTTGTCAAGAGAGCCTGTGCATTGAGGGCTAGCGCATGTTGTATAAACCTGAAATACACCAGAAGAAACGTGTTCAGTCAGTTAATACGTTGTAATCTGATAGGTAGTATAAACAGCACTGTGCACTTGAGCATGCGCTAAATCTTTTTCTTTTCTTATTATGATACAATTTAGTGATTACCGCTAATCCTTAATAATCTGTAGCATAACTTTTCAATGGTTTACTTTTACAGACACACACAAAGCCTTTTTTATGGTTGTGAATCACAAGTCATTGTACACTTCCCTTACATTCCGGCCATCCCGGAAACAACACACACACTTACCCTCATATAGGTAGAGAAATTGTGCTCTTTGAAGGATTAACCGCGCAGAAAAGTAACCAACTTTGGTCTGATTTTCTTTTTGGGTAGCCATCTTTGTTTTCACCCTTAATAGCTCACGCATTATATAATTTGATTCAAGGTAATCTTCAACTTTATAACAAGTTTATGTACTGCACATCAGGATACCCTCAATGTGATCATATTTACAAGCACGTAATCGTTTAACATACCCTTTTATATGGTAAACCTTTTTTTATAGATGCTAAATTATGTGTCTGGGACCGATGAAAATGACATCTTCCTTAGTAGTACTCGAGTGTATGACAGAGTTTTGGGTTAAACTGGGCTTCATGAAAACGACTTGCAAATTTCTTTGGACCATTCCACAATTATTTGTAAAAGTAAAATTTTGATTCATGATGTGTGTGTGTTCATGTTTGGAAAGACTTGACTGTGTTACAATTTACCTTGATTGCACTGGGCCTTCATTAAGTAGGTAGATTGTGGCAATTTTATAAGTCCCCCACAATCTGAATGACACTTTACATCTCACATATGTCCACTCATACATTAAATTGTCTTACTTCATAACCTTATGCTTTGTGTCAATTTGTTTGGAATGATACATGTGAATGTACTTTCCCAGAAGTGCAACTCACGTGACTTTTTAATCATACTAAGAGCACAAGGTATCATGGATACCAATAACTATTGGTATGCCATCTCGGCGTCACATCATACACCTTTAAATAACTCACAAATAATTAAAACATCCTCCCTCATAACACACAACTAACATGTTATTTAGTCCCACAAAATACCCCACTAAAAATACCCACTCACTCACAATACACACAAAAAAAAAAAACACTAAACATCACAAATGGCACGAAAAATGAATATTTAGCATGTTAAATTCTCTCCATACCGTGTGCTCTAAGAACAAACAAAGCCATATATATAAACATACTTTAAGCAATCACCATTATTGTTTATGGAAAGGGATCCTCTCAAGTTGAGATGATCAACTTGACTCAAGTTGGGCATTTATGAGCCATTGGATTTGATCCAAGGGCTCAAATCAAAAGAAATTATTTTAATTTGAGCCATTAGATCAAATCCAATGGCTCATAAATGCCCAACTTGAGTCAAGTTGATCCTCTCAACTTGAGAGGATCTTCTTCCGTTGTGTATTCATACATGTTTCATTAAGTAACAAAGAAACCCCGGGCAATTTCTCTTGAATATTCATATTTAGCCTGCCTTGATATTTAGAGTGTGTTTGTTTCATTAAGATGTTTTAGATCTGAATCTGACTACCACATCTTACTGGTAAGAGGTGGCTAGAAAGTCTAAATCTGAACAAAATAATGTTGTTTGTTTTTGTATAATTGTCCGAATGATTTTAAATGCTCGTTTCTACAATTTATTCATTAAACTAACGCAATGCGATAATAAGTAACTTATGTAAATATGAAACAAGATTTTTTATCATAAATATAACATAGTTAATTAACACAAGTCTTCAATCTCTTATAGAGTAAGAGGCGGTAAGACAAGTCTCCCACCTCTTACTGAGTAAGATGTTATATGTCTAACTGGGTTTGACTCAAAAGAAAAAAACAAATAAGCAAAACGTCTGCCCTCCTCTTACTGGTAAGAGTAAGAGGGCTAGTAAGATTTTTTTTTTTTTTTAAACAAACACACCCTAAAATTACAGCTTTTAGTTGATATTTTTCCAAAATATGCAGTTAATGTGATTGTTAAGTTGGATATGTAGGTAGATAGTGAGAATCAATGTACGTAGTTTGGTTTATATATATCAACACGTGCATTAACCTTTAGTATCAGGATTAGAGACAATGACATATTCACGGGGTCTAGTAAAGAACTAAAGATTATGCACATATAACAAACATTGACTGTGAAAAGTGTTAGTTGCTATTAAATAGCGTGATATATAGCTTAACTTAAGGGTGGCAATTCTTGACACGACTTACAATACAACCCGAGACCGACACGAAAATAAACGAGTTAGGTTCGAGGTAAACAAGTCCGGGTTAGAAATAGGTCAATAAGACTCATATGTTTAATAAACATGTTATGTTTGAGTTGAGATTATCAACCCGATTACAATCTGTTTAAAAATAAATTAAAAGATATTAACTATAAAAGGTTATGTATTTATTCATTAAAATATGACCTAACTATTTTGTATCTCATTATATATATATACTAGCTTAGAGACCCGTTGATACCGGGTTATTTTTTAAAGAAATAGATAAATGAGATGATAATAAAAGTAATAACGTAAATTTGTTAAATTTAAAATATGTGTGAGTCACAATCGATTTACAACCATCGCGTTGCCAATCTAAAATAGATTGACTCGAACATAAAATGATGTGTGATTTTAATGATCAATTGAGTTGCTAACAAACCTTGTAACATTAAAATAGATTGACTCGAACATAAAATGATGTGTAATATTTGCACTAACATGGTGTACACCCAATAGTCCATAGAAACCCTTTAAACAACCGCATATAGTTGTCCGTGTGTGAATACCGGCTTGTGTAAAGCTAAACAAAAGTTATGTGTTTATAGTAAGTATTTAGCTCCATTAATCCTTTAAAGCATAGGTAAATAGGTTCTTACTTGCAAACATCATGGATGTAAAAAACAAAAAAAAAGAACAACTAATGGTTTTTATACCCGATCAAAACCTATGTTTAATGATTTGATTGTACATAAAAGTTATATATTTAATGATCTTAGATTTGGAACCTGAAAATGGTAAGGATCTCATTATAGTACATCTTTAACTTTTGTTTTCAACTTACCTTAGATTAGCATTGTAAAATAAAGTGTTTCACAAATACAAAATGGTTTCGACAACAAAATCAAATTTCTATTTATGACCCTTTCCATAACAATCTGAAATATTATTATACATATAACATTTATCAAATTTTACTATAACTTATTTAGCTTTATGGCGTGTAGTCACCTGCATCACATCAACACATAGTAAAGAGAGAACCAACGCAGTTGTGATGAAATGAAGTAACTTATCAGGACAAATATGGTGTACTTCTTTTAGAAAGTAAATTTCATATAGTTATAGTTAAAAGGTTCAAAGTTTCATGTCATTCTGATTAAGTAATTCGTTTGCTATAATTCAAGTGTTACAGAAGAAAAAAAATGTCAATAGTAGTTTGAACGTGGCAAACAAAAAGAACTATATTACTACCTTAGTCTCACACCTATTGTTCACATTACGATAGGTGGGTCGTGTGTGTTGGTTATATAATACTTTTTTGAAGACAACGTCTGTAATAAATTTTGATATATTACCATCTTTATCAAAAATTACAGCCTTCAAGCTTATTTTTCTTTTGACTCAACGTATAGTTGTCCATGAGGTGATCTTTAACAATTCTTGTGAAGGTTGTCCTTTGTATCATGACAAATATTGGCACTAATTATGTTATAGGTAGTACTGCTACACCGAACAATTCCTTTGTATCTTCCTGAATGAGTGATCTTTAACATATCCCATGTAACTATATGACAGATAAAATCACGAAGTCCAACTTCCATATTCGCTAATAGAGAGGATGCATATTCTACCCCAAACATACTAACAACTTGATTTTATAACCTGGTGCATCTTCAATTATATCATCGTTTCATAATATACACCCCAACATGTCTGGAATATGTGACCCAACATAAACTAAAACCCCCAATACAACCAAGCATTAATTAAAAATAAACATCGGCCCTTATATCATTACTACATAATTTGACAGAAAATAAATAAATCATGTTAATAAGGCATGTAATGATCAATTCTTAAGCTGCAAAGAGGGTTGGCATTAGTGAATCTTAATCTATATAAGCATTTATAGAATCCTACAGTAGAAACAATGCTAATTTTACCAAAACAAAAATAGGAAAAAAAACACAATGAACTTGGTTAGAACCAAAATTTCAAAGTACTATGAAAATGAAACCCTTTATAATCTAAATTTCAAAGTACTATGAAAAAACACAATGAACTTGGTTAGAACCAAAATTTCAAAGTACTATGTCAAATGAAACCCTTTATAATCTAACACGGGTTGAACATCCTTTAGAGCAATTATCATTTTTACTATGGACTCTACTTCGGCCAACTTGAGCGTGTTACTGAAAATGATACATCTTTTAGGTTGTCGAAGTGCTCCTGCAACACAAAATGATATGAGTTCCGTTATGATCAAAACGATTCCACCGCATACGCTTAATGACCCTTGGATTCACGGGGTTTTTAAAGAAATATTCAAATGAGATAATAACAAAACAACGAACGTAAACATGTTTCGTTAATATATGAAAGAAACAATGAGATAATAGATGAATTATTCGACAATCAATTGAGTTTGTAACAATTAAAATAATAAACACCGATACCGTTGTCGTCTCTAAATTTGACGGTCTTGAATAGCAAATGACGTATGTGAACGCTGATCAATTTGATAGCAAATGTCAATTCCGTGCACACTTAATGATCCATAAAAAATGTAAGTAAAAGCAGTTTGTGATTCATAATCTATTATAATTTAAATATATTGTCATGGAAAATATGTACATTCTAACAAAATGTCAAATAAGTAAAGGAGAACATATGATTGTGTAAAAATATACCGTAGTTTATCAGTTGACGGGCATATATATATATGCAAGGATCTTCTAATACAAATGACCAAAGGAATTTATACAATTTACTTTGTTAAGATATGCATTTAGCATATGTGATTCACATGATTGATTATTAGTATGAACATGGTCCCATAGGTGCAAAAATGTGTACCTAAAGTACTTCGATCAGTTTTGACATCCCCTTGAAACTTGTCCGGTCTAAGAGCACTCCTTGACTACACATTGATCATTTTCCAAAACTATCAAGTACAACAGTTGTTAAATCTTTTGAACCAGGTATATGTGAGCTCATACATGTACTTGAGAAAATAATCAATAAATTGATATCTTACACATGAAGTTAAAAGGAAATAATGTGTACATGATCCTCACTGTAAATAATAGCAGCGATTTTGGCATGAGATTGTACAACCAAAGTTGGATGGCTTAACATGACACCCTTTGGCTTCCATGTAGTCCCTACAAACAGAAAACATGGTTTATGCAGGCGAGACAGAAAACCAAAACAATATTTCAAAATGAGTACCCAAACTGACTCTCAGTCCTTTGTTACAACTCCACTCATTCCAGTCTATGTTAACAAATAAAGCACCACCTTGACCAGGGTGGTTCATTGAGAAACATGTCAAATATAGCCCAGACTCACTTAAAGTGAAAGCTAATTGGCCATGTGTTACATTTTCCAAATGGTGAAGAATGTTTCCATAAGGCGATGTTACCTGCAAAACAAAACCAAAATCATAAATTTTCTATTCACAAAAAATGTACTTGAAGATGTGTTCTATTGGACTTTTTTTTATCCTGTTAGACTCAATAACAAAGACCTTATTATGCAAGTAAAAAACAAAGACCTTAAAAATTTGCACATATTAAGCCATCAATGTATTTAAAATTTCCAAATTATTAGTTTTTAGCATTTTGCACAAAGACCTTATTGGACTTTTTGATCAAATGTAAAAAAAGTCAAAAACAAAGACCTTAGAACATTTCCAAATGGTCTTGGGTTTATGCAACCCAACATTAGAGATGAAATTATGCAAGTAAAAAACAAAGACCTTAGAAACACTAACTACCACTATAACAGACGAATAACATAAAGTCCTAAAGTGAAAAAAGATGAAATTATTAGTTTTTAGCATTTTGCACATATTGATCAAAGGTAAATAAATTAGAAAATTATCACCTCTTCGGTTTAACCTCATTGAGACAACTCGGTAAACGCTTAAAGTGAAGTAAAAGTTACAAAAAGATTTAATATGTAGTCTTGAGTAGTTGAATGTGATAGATTTGAAAATTAAAAACTTTGCTTCATGTGAAAGTTTTGAAGTTTATGTGTACCTGCAAAATTTATCTTGTGACTTATCATTCTTGCACCTGCAAAAACAAACACACATTGTTACAAAGATAATTAATTTATCTAATTTTAGCATCTATAGTATGCATAAAAAACTTAGCTTTCGAACTGGTAGGTATATATTAACAACACGTTTGAATGAATCTATAACTTCTCAATAAATGGATAAAACATTGAATGGGGTTGAGTGACTAATCAGAAGACTCGCTTAAAACAGTTTTGTAAACAAAATTGCTTGTTTTGACACACTTTATAACCCGTTTGAGCCACCAATCACTTTATAACCCGTGTAAAAAAAATTAATTATTTGACGAATCATAAAGTGGGTTGATTGACGAATCATAAGACTCATTTAAAAAGGTTAAAAGGGGTTGATTGACGAATCATAAGACTCAGTTAAAAAGCCTCTTTGTTTTACCCACTGTACAACTTGTGCCAACCATCGATTTAACATCTCAACCTATAATGCAAATCAAACTTTTTGACCCATTTAAAAGCCATTTACAACCCGTATAAAATATCCTATTTGGACTAAGACTCACTTATAAAAAGATTTCTAACACATAAATACTTTGTTTTACCTACTTTATAACCCGTGTCAGCCACCAATTTAAAATCTGAACCTATGTGTCAACAAACTTTTTGACACACTTAAAAACCATTTTCAACCCACATAAAATAATCTATTTTGGACTAAATCAGGTAACAAATAACACAAATCGACCCATTCATGAGTACAACCTCTAAAATATTTCATTAGACAACAAAAAATGGTTTGTTACGGTTTTAATGGGAAGATGGAGTAGTATAAATAACACAAAACCACCAAGGTGAAGGCGACAAATCTACTTGTTTCAGACCAGGGACATATCCATGCCACTACGAACTTTCTGCTGTTGGGAAGTCATTTAAGCCAAGTGCATGACATGTACTGTTTATCATGGGTAGTTTTACTGTTTTAGAAAAATGATGTATACAAATAAAAAAATGAAAAGAAAAGATGCTCATATTTAGATGTTACCTTAATGGCGGAAATTAGTTAATAGACGAAAAAATCTGAAAAAGTGTGATGAAGACTCTTATTCCTTATCCTACAGGAAGTAGTTCATATGGGAAAAAATCTGTAATTATCCCACTGGAAGTAGTTTACAAAATCATCTATGATGGAGAAACAGAAAATGTATGTGTAATAGAGATATACCTTACCATGTTCTAATTATTTCAAAGGGAGAACACCACCACCTTCCCATTACAAATCCATCACGGCTCTTCTCCACAAAAATGACAATAAAAGATCAGATAATTAAGTTACATTCTAAAGTATACTAAATATAAGATCTCGTACCACATCCCAAGGGAGTGACACTTTAGTTGGATCAATGTTCCTTTCTGAAACACTATTGCAAGCAACAAACCTTCGACAATCCTGCATTTTTGTACTCATTTTAAGATGACAATTCATTTAAAATAGTATCAAGCGCCACATGTGTAGTATTGTATATCCATACCTATAGGAATAATGGTTGCATCAAACCCACCCGACAACATCATATTATGTACCACATCCCAAGGGAGTGACACTTTAGTTGGATCAATGTTTCTTTCTGAAAGACTATTGCAAGCAACAAACCTTCGACAATCCTGCATTTTTGTACTCATTTTAAGATGATAAAATAGTATCAAGCGCCACATGTGTAGTATTGTATATCCATACCTATAGGAATAATGGTTGCATCAAAACCACCCGACAACATCATATCCTGCCAGTGCATAATAAATTAGTTTAGACAAAGAGTTCGTAGGCGGTTTATCCAAAAAAAGATAAGTTTATTAAAATGAGATTTCACATGATTAAAATGGGATTTCACATGATTCATTAAAATGAGATTTCATTTAGAATGATAAGTTTATTAAAATGCGATTTCACATGATTAACTGAATATTTAGGTTGTTACCTACAATGAACATGAGTTTCATTTAGAATGATAAGTTTATAAAAATGAGATTTCACATGATTCCTAAAAACATTATGGGTTAAAAAAGCAGTACTAAGAGCTGGTAATACGGTGAGAATGCATCAATAAAACATCTATTAAGCATGATAAGTAACCCAAAAAAAAGCTTACCCAACACCCACTTAATGAATGGGAATCTGGTATCATTTGTATCTATTGCACCCATTAGTATGCTTTGGTAAGAACCTAATAAGAGAATTACTAAAAATTCTTGCCACTTTCTTTCATATGCATCCCTAAAAACCATATCACCATGACCCATAAAGAATATGAGTTCCATATATTTGTTTGAGTAGCAAGATAAAGAGATAACACATACATAGTAACAATTAAAATATTCGGAAAACTAAGCAAAAATATAACCATCCAAGAAATACCTTTCAATAAACCTTCTTAAAATCAAATTTGCAATAGTATAAATACCTTGCCGATATCATTGGCTTCTTAGAATAGAGTTACTTTTCAAGAAACCTTCTTGCAGCTTAACGACTCCTTATCTTCATAATGAGAATTCGTGTTCTTCACAAAGCAAAGACTTTTATCAATACAAAACACGTAATTAAACCTCTAAAACAGAATTGCCGAACAAAAGTTTCATTGAGGAATTTTATGAAATAGTTGGCGTACATTTCAAAATAATAGCAATAATATGAGTTTGAAGAGGTCGTCGAATACATAAACAATTGCTACGTCAAACAAATCGTTTCCAAAGCAGTTTCATATAGCCCCTATAAGCAGTTTCATAAGCAATCCCAAAAAACCCCTATAATAGGTTTTCTAATAAGTAATCATAAACAACCCCAATAAGCAGTTTGTATAAGAAATCCCGAATATCCCCTAAAAGTAGTTGCTCTAAAAAACATTCCCATATAGGTTCTATAAGCAGCTTCATAAGCAATCCCTTAATTTGAACATGTCATATTCAATTGAGAAGAACAGAATATGGACCCAAACACTTCAAAGAACACAAAATAATAAATTTAACAATCAATTGAAGATTTTATTCTATACATAAGAGAACTAAAATCGAAAACATACCTGAGACACATTCGATCCATGCTAAGGAGTGAACATCTTTTGAAAGTTAACCTGCAAGATGAATCAGTGAAATCATTGGATTTCAAATTGATTACCTTTGATGAGTCAAATGTTAAATGACAGGGTGTGTTACGGTTTTGTTAATGAATGAGATGAGTATCACAAATATTTTGAATCGGTGACAAACTGTCGATTGAAACTGAAATAAAGAGATTATTTTGATTGAATCGTATATGAAGGGTGTTTTGATTTGTGTTTACTACTTTACAAAAATACAGGTATTGACTTTCTTTTATGTGTTTACAAAAACCTATGCATAAAATAATTGTACTTAGAAGCTAAATAAGGTAGTGCATTAAACTAATTTTTAATGCAAGATGCTTAGTAGGCTTGTACAAAAGCTTATTTTATTATATATATATATATATATATATATATATATATATATATATATATATATATATATATATATATATATATATATATATATATATATATATAGGGAAGGGATCGGGTGCGGATTACATTTTAAGTAGGGATGGTGCGGATAATATCACAGTAACATTCAAAAAAAAAATAATTCAAAAAAATCTGAAAAAATTAAAAAAAGAAAGAGGACAACAATGTATTAAGAATCGCTGAAAAAAAATTCAGAAAAAAAAATCATTTTCATGGTTAAAAGGTACAATGATATTATGAATTTTGTTAATATCACCGTAATTATCAAGCTTTCTTAATATCACTACTAACTAAGGCTAGCAGTAGTTTCACTAAGGCTAGCAGTAGTGTCACTAAGGCTAGCAGTAGTTTCACTATGGCTAGCAGTAGTTTCACTAAGCCTAGCAGTAGTTTCTAAACTAGCAGTGATATTAAGTTTTTTTCTAATATCAAAGTAACTTTTTAAGTAAAATTGTTAATATCACAGTTACTTTTTACATGTTTTCTTAATATCAAAGTTAATTTTTTTAATATCACCGTGAGTTTTCTTAATATCGTAATAAAAAAGGCAATGATATTAAGTAAATTGTTAATATCACAGTAGGACTCATAATATCGTTAATATCACGGTAGAACTCATAATCAAAAAAACAAAAATTGCTCAGAAAAATCTGAAAAAATTAAAAAAATGAAAGAAGATAACAATAGTAAGGATCGCTGAAAAGGAAAAAAATTAAAAAAATCTTTTACATGGTTAATTGCTACCGTGAAGATAGCGCAGATCTTGACTTTTTTACAAAAAGTCAAGATCAGATCTGAAATGGGCGGCCCAGATCAATCCGCACATCCGCACGAATTAAAAAAATCCGCACCTGATCCTCACTGTATATATATATATATATATATATATATATATATATATATATATATATATATATATATATATATATATATATATATATATATATATATATATATATATATTAGCTACAATTAATTGTAGCCAATTGGCTACAATTTTGTGCTAAAAATGTGAGTCTCTGATTATTTTTGTGGGTCCTGATTCTTTTATGTGGGTCCCTGAATCATTGATAGTGTATTTTTTATGAAAAATTGTAGCCAAGCTATCCCCATATATATATATATATATATATATATATATATATATATATATATATATATATATATATATATATATATATATATATATATCGTTTTTCGAAATATTTGATAATGGTATATACTTATATCAAAAGCTTTATGATGCATCACTTCAACAACCAATTCCTCTAAACAATGTTTGAATAGAAAATACCCTAAGTACACAAAAGCTGAAGACAACTTCAGCTCACACAAGACAGATGCGGAAGACAACTTCAGCTCAAACAAGGCATATACTGAAGACAACTTTAGTACACAAAAGTTGAAGGCAACTTCAGCTCACAACAATGAAGACACTGAAGACAACTTCAGCTCACACAACATAATTCTGAAGACAACTTCATCATACATAACACAGAAGCTGAACTGAAGAATGAAGTTTAGCTCTTACTTCTTCTGAGTCCTTGAAGACCAAAATATATCTTCACTTCAAGGGTACTGATGCGGATCAATTACTGATGACCAAGTCCAAAGAAGAAGTTCAGTTCAACAAGAGTGACAATACTTTGCTGAACGATGATGAACTCTCACAATTGGTATAAAAGTAAAAGTAAAATCTATCTGGGAATGACAAACTCTCACAATTGGTATAAAAGTACAAACAATGTACTCAACTGTTTCCGAAAGTAAGACTTAACCTTGTACCTGTTTAGCAACATCCATTCCACCACAGGATTCTAGACGCATGTACAATAGAAACCCCTTAAAATCCTAATTTCCCTCTATAAAAGATAATGCATGTAAAGGAGTAAAGTATCTCTTGTAAAAGATAACAATTTCTTCAAAAGAGCATTTTACTCCTCGAACCTAACTAGGTCGCTAAATATTTAGCGAGTAAGTATAGTTGGTACTTAAACTTCATCACAGGTTGTAGTTTAAGTTTGAGAGGAGATCACAACACATGGTCATTCAACTAGGTTTTCTATTCCGCAAACAAAACTTGTCAAATTCTTTGATTCATTCAAATAAGATTTTTAAATGTTGAAAATTAAACTTTGTGTGACAAACTATAAACTGCTTAATTTATTGTTTATCTTAGCTATTTATGTACGTCCATTGTTTGCATGGAGTGTTGTGCAACTTAGTTCTTAAGTTGTAACACACTACATAGGGTCCAACACTTCATCGTGTTGCTTAAAATATTTCTAACATACAAGTTACTATATTCGAGATCTTCCATTAAAACTATATTCAAATCATAAACGGGTAGACACACCTTTAATAAACATGTTAAGGTTAGGGTTAAACTTTTTCGACATGATTAATTAAACATGTTAGGTTTGGGTTGAGATTTTTAAACCCGTCAACCCAAATCCGCCAACCCGGATACGACCCGAATTGCTACTCCTAGTGCCTTAACTGAGTGATTTATAGAAAAAGTTTAGTGTCGACAATATGCCTCCAGCTATAAAATGCATATAAGTGAATTTGCTGTCATCTTACTAGGTTTCTGAATCCATTTCTTTATGTACCAATAATTATGAAGATGTCACGAGAAACATTTCCCTTGTCCAAAATGGCATTTTATGCATCAAAGTTGGCCTATAGAGAATGTTACTTTTGGAATTATTCATGAAATGATGTGATAAATAAATTTAAAATATATCCAAAAGCTTTCAAAATAAAACTAGTCTAACTCATGAACAGAATAAGTACGAACGAATTGTCACAAGAAAATTTTTAAAGAGTTAATAATTAAGTCGTTTTTAATAAAATAATCTTTGACAGTAACTTAACTTTTTAGCAAATATCCTGCTCTTGCATGCAAAGAGGATACAGTTACATGTGACTTATGAAACATGTGAATAATAATAATAATACTAACCCAAATTCAGAAAAGATAACCTTTTCTAAGATTCCAAAATTCCTGGAAACTTTAAGATAAGCAACACAATATCTGTTCCAATGACATACAGTATAAGATAAGCATATATATACAATTTACACTACACTTGAAGAAAACCATATGATTGATTTACTTCCATTATTTGCTATGCAAATAGTTGTAATATGATAAGTTTAAAACCATGCCAGCCTCCCAATTTTGGTTTGTTTTCTTGCACTTTATCTTCCTATTAACCATCATATCGATCACTCTCCTCGAACAAATTATTGATCCCCACCACCATCATAAATATTTAGAAATATAGAAAATAATTCATGGTTCTCTTTTTGTTCAGTATCTTTCTGAATTTCTGGACTCTTCTTAGCTAAGTCCAAAGAATGTCTAAAAACCACTGTTTATATAGTATAACTTAATAATTAAAAGTTGTTGCATCAACAAGAGGGAATGTGATTTCCTATCCAAATAGCAAAGCATGTAGGATAAAGTTATACTTCTTGTCTGTCTGTGTTACATAGTCCCGAGGCAAAACGATAATTAGCACGTATGTAAGGCAATATTACAAAAAATTTAAATTATGCTCAAACATAGGGAATATTTTCTTGGCGTGCAGCTTATCTGGAATCAAGTATGTCTACTTCATTCATTAATGATATGAGATCAGGTTTTATGTGTTAACTTATATAATAATAACTATACGATCATTAAAAGTTCCATGAATTAAGAGTCTCATCTTTGACGTATTAGCACCAATGGGTAGGCCTAAGTAAGTAAATGGAAGTTGAGACGGTTTGCAACCAATCAAGGATATGATACAACAGTGCTGACTGCTGAGTTCAAGTAATAATAAAATTAGAAGTCCCATCAATTGAAGGATAAAATGAGATATATATTTACTAATGGTGGTAGATTCTTAATTAGGGCAAGAGACAAAGGTCTGAAGAGCAGGACATGGTGATTGTGTGAAGGGAATTGTATTCTTGTGATGATTAGTGCACACATGTGAATGGAGGATGGTTGTGTGGTTTGTCTGTGAGCAATGCTGACAATGTTGGAAGCAAATGGTGAAGGCAAAGCATAGCTAACAGTGCGAAATTGCCAACTTTAATCACACACCCCATACATAACATATAATACTGATAAACATCTCGTGATCGATGTATGAATGAGGACATGTATGGCAGTAAGCCACAGATTCAGATATTTTAGTTATTCACTTAATATCTTCACTTTGTTGCATGAGTGTTCAGTTTCAAGGAAAATAGAGATGGGATACATATGTAGTAGTTAAGAACGACAGCTATTAAGAAAAATGCACATGTGAAATAGAGAGCACCTAGTTCCCTTTGACCTCTCGCTAGTGACTGTGATTAGACCATCCAGTGACAACCACTTACCACGCCTCAACTTAGATTGCCCTCAAGCTGGTTTCTTTAGCCTTCATACATGCATGTGGCCTGTGTAGGAATTAGCTAGCTAGTCAATACATTTTAAAAGTTGTAACCAACTTAGGTGTACGCGTACGTAGAGTTTGGTTTGTTCCATGTTCCTATTTATTCATATACTGCTATTCGTGTGCATAATATTGATTTGTATTATATTCTTATTTATTTGCCGGTTTGGTCTCTGGTTCTAATATATATGATCTCAAGCTGCCTTTTGGTATTTTACCGGGGTAAGCCCCTTTACCCAAAAAGTTGCCTTCTCGGCATCTAGACTCTACCTGAAATAGAGGAACCAAATTCTTTCACTTCTTGTCTGTTATTTCTCTCTTTGAGTAACATGAAAGTCTATTTATACAATACATAAATCTCGTTTGGCCATTCATACGTATGAGGAAAATTAGACCATTATTATGGGTTAGTTCAACATGCTTCATAGCTTATAAACCCTAGTGTTAACCTAGGGTTTAATTCATCTTGCTAAAGACTTGGCATGTTTCTTGGTTCTGGTTTTCTACAAATCTATTTGTCGAAGGGTTTTAGGGTTTGGTGTGATGTCGAATATCAGAGAGAAGAATATTACTATGCCATGTCCGATTACTGGTTTGGTTGACAACAATTTGGATGTGGAGGAGGTTGCGCAGTCTACTGGTATTATTAATGGAATGGGTATGGTTACTCATTCTGAATTTCCATTTACTCCTGAAGCTACTGGAGGTGTGAACAACCTTACTTCTACTCATGATAAACGTACTGATGTTACTGGTAGTTCAAGTGGGTTGCAGCATCCTACTTTTAGTAGTGATCCGGTAGTATTGGAGGCGTGTAGGACTTTTGAGGTAGCTATGCGTGGTGCTGAATTAAAGAATACATATAATGTGGTTGCTTCTAATCCATTACCCAAGGTTCATAATGTTCTCAAACAACCACAACCTAATGTGAAGCCGGTTTCATATGCGGGTGCTATGCCTGTTAACCCTAAATACACGTCTAACTTTCATAGGCTGGAGTGTAGCAAGGTTACGAATGGTGTGGATCTTACTCTCCCTATGAAAGTGGTTGAAGAGATGAACACTAGGTATGAGAATACTCTCTATGGTTATTTTCTTGGTAAACGTATTGCTTTTCCTGTTGTTGGTTATTATGTTCGCAATGTGTGGGCTAAGTATGGTATACAGAAGGTTATAATGAATGCCAAAGGGGTTTTTTTTTTTTCTTTAAGTTTAATTCAAAGAAAGGTGTTGATAATGTCATTGAAAATGGTCCGTGGTTGATTAGAAATGTCTCTATTATTCTTAAACCATGGACCTTGAACAACAAGTTACTTAAAGAGGATTTGACCAACATCCTGGTGTGGGTTAAGTTCCATGATGTTCCTCTTGCTATGTTTTCTGATGACGGTCTTAGTCATTTTGCCACATTGATTGGTACACCGAAATTGTTAGATGCTTATACTAGCCAAATGTGCAAGGAATCATGGGGCCGCAGTAGTTTTGCTAGGTGTCTGATTGAAGTTAAGGCGGATGAGGTACATAGGGATAACCTAACTGTTGAAATACCCCTACTTGATGGGTCAGATTCGACTATTGAGAAGATACGGGTTGAATACGAGTGGAATCCTCCTCGTTGTGATATGTGTAAGATCTTTGGTCACACTCTTGTTGATTGTCCAAAATCTGTTTTACCCCCTATTCAACCTACCAAGAGAGTTAAGGATGGTTTCCAAACTGTCAACAATAAGAAGAGGGGTAAGCAAGGTGGTCAAGCTGCTTCAGGTCAAGGAGGGTTTACGAAACCTAATGTGGGTAAAAAGTTCCAACATAAACCCATAAAGCCTTCTGCTGATCCTCAGCAAGTTGATGTCACTAAGAAAAAGCCTGCTGATGTGCCTAGTACGAGTGGTACGAAGATTGCTACATCCAATAAATTTGATGCCTTTAGTATGGATGATACTGATGACTTTAGTATTTCTACTAAGGAAGTGAATAAGGATGTGGACATTGGTAGTACAGTGGAGGAAAAGAAGAATGAGTCTCCAAAGACTAGTAATACGTTGCATGAACCGCTTGTGAGTGACTCAATGGAAGCTAACGAGGTTGCTCCTACCCCTATTGTTGAGAAAAGTTGGGGAGTTTGAAAAGCTTCTTATTGATGGGAAGGCTACTCTTATTGATGATGATGGTAATCCTATTAAAATGGTTGATTATCCGGGTAATAAAAAGGATTTTCCGTCTACTTCTTCTACTAAGAGGGTTAACTCATTCTTTAAGGTGGGAGAGATTGTTGATTTCGATAGTGATGAAGAGGAGGTTGTGAACACTTTTGATGAGTCAGTGAACCGATTTGGTGGTGGTCATGATCGTGAAGATGATTATAATGACTATGATTATGATGACTATGCGGATCAGGTCTACGATCTTTCAGGGAATTTGAATGCTCTTTATGACACGTATGGTATCAAGCTCTAAGGCCTTGGCAGGAAGTAATTTTGTTCTCATAGGAGTCTAACGTTTCTTTTGAGTAATGGTTTATTTTCTTGTTTAAAGAATATGGAGTATTTTGTTATGTAAGCTTTTTCACCTATGTAACGGGCTGAGATATGAGATTCACCCATATCCTTTGTACTTAAACATTTTTTGAGTAATATATTTACCGGGTCTTCGACCTTTTACCAAAAAAAAAGACTATTAATTAACCTTCAAGCAACTCATAGGTGAAAGTGGCTCAAATTCATTATTTCTTGTGAATGTTGGTGCCTTTCTCTACGATAAATTGATGTCCTTAATGGTTGTTAACTTACTTTGTTAAGTGTGTAATTTGTAATTTATGAGGTTTTCTTGAAAAACAAGGTTTGTTAGCCCTACATATATGCGAGGCATTAGCATTTTTTTTGGACGTAATCTTTACACACCCATACAACCTATGTCACACATAATATTGCACAATGTTTTCAACGTGACTTGAATCTATAACCTCTTGAATGTTCGGCTACTCACATACTATTAAACTAAAAGTCTTGGATACGCGAGGCATTGAAAAGTCAACCCATTCTAGTCACTCTTGAAAAGTCGAACCCTCTTCTTTCCTCTCTTGCAATCATTGGCAGAAACTCGATCACAAGGTCTTTAGAATCGCTACTGATTTCTTCCTATGTCGGGATCATTAATATATCTATAGTTGGTTCAAACTGTGAAATTAGTTGACTCGTAACATGCTCGAGATTGTTTGAGGAGAGTCAATCTGCATAGACATCGTGGAAAGCTCTAATTTGTTTAGTAAGAAACCAATATACACATCTCTAAACACGCTATAGTGTGCTGTTTAGTACAATAGTATTAGAAGAGATATTCATTTTTAACTAAAATAAAATTCCTATTTTCATCCCCTAACAACCCATTTTTTATTTATATCCACTTCCACCTTTAAAAAAATGAAAAAATAAAATGTCTAAAAAAACATTAATAGTTAGACGACACAAATTACATTAGTGCAAACATTTAATTATCTTTCAATATATGTCACTTTGATATACGCTTTCGACAAACTTCTTTCTTGTTATATTCTTTTTGGTTTTTTCGGTACAAGAGTTTGTATGATATATCATATATGACTAGTCGGGTACCCGCGCACAGCGGCGTCGATAAGTATAGTTATATGTGTTTGCTTACCCGTTTAGTGAATTCGTTTCACAACACTTCGAATGTATATGTGTTAGTTGTAAGTGTTTGTTTGGGTTACCCGTAACTTTCCCGTAGCTTTCCCGCGACATCATTATTCCCGCATATAAAAATACCCTCGCAATCTCTTACGCGTCAAACACTACCCCAAAAGTATATGATTTTGACGAATCAAGATTATATTGATTGAAATAAATGAAATAAATGTTAAAGTTGTAAAAATTTGAATTAAAATAAAATAAATCCATTAAAAATATAAAAACTCATAAAAATATATCAAAATGGATGTTGAATTAAAGTGCATAAAATTTTAAAAAATATGGTGAAATTAGATTATAAAAAAAATAAGTAGATAAAAAGATATTTTAATTTAAAAATAAAGATGAATTTTTAGTTGAGAAATGACACATGTCATTTTATAATTGGAGCTATTTATCTTAATTTTTAGTGGTTAGGAGTTAGGTTTGGAGTTTGTTAGAAGTTAGGCTTGGAGTTTGTTAAGAAGTGACACATGTCATCTCATGATTGAAGCTCCTTATCTTAATTTTTGGTTAGAAAAACTCTTTCCATAATAAGCAAGTATAAAAGTCTGAATTTTTAAGCCTTCTAATTTTAGAAGGCCTAAATGCATTATAAAGTAGTATAGATATAACACTAATATGTAATTTCAAACACTCAACATGTTGTCGTAAAATGCGCATAAGTATTTAATAAGGGAATTAATTGCATATATATTCTTCAAAAAGCTCAAAATTGCATATATATCCAACTTAAACTTATAATTACATATATATCCTCTCAAAAGCTTAAAATTTTCATATATGTCCAATTTAACTTAATAATTGCATATAGATCTTTTCTAAATCTTTAATATATCATATATATCAACATAATTATAAACTCAAAGTTATCGAAATTATAATTTAAAAATAGCAACAACTATATTTGTTTGAAGGGTACGGTTACCTAAGGTTCAATTTAAGTAGATGGTAAAAAACAATATATCAAGAAATGTTTAACCTCACGAGAAAATTCAACTCATCTCATATATAATATGAATACATGAAATAAACTCATCTAATATATCATGTTTGTTATATATTATACATCATAGATAGAATATGTTTACAATAAAAGCGTATATACTACTGCCAACAAGTTTATAAATTAAAATGATATATATATTTATTATTATTATTATTATTATTATTATTATTATTATTATTATTATTATTATTATTATTATTATTATTATTATTATTATTATTTTTTATAACAAACAATCACTTCATTAGAAATTCAAAAGGGTTGCAAGAAATTAGTGGGAAACCGAGATACTAGTTGGGCCCCCACTTCTCTAGCTATAGCAAAACAAACCCTACTAAAAATATGGTTAGCAACACACGCCCCAATATCTTGGGTGACAGATAACTTTCGGATCCGCTTCAGCAGGGTCACCGCATCCTTCTCGAGTTCACCAAAGGAAGAGAAAGAGAAGGGGAGAAACCCATATCCAATATCAGCGCATTTGGTTTCGTACTTGATACGTTTGCGCTGTGCAGCTTCAATCACAGCCCGCCCCGGTACAAAATCAGTCATACCAGTTTGCATCAAGGGTGATGACCCTGTTAGATCAACACATACATCAAGCCCTCTATCCCACGAGTAAAGTAACAGGTCAACTGGGCGTAGGTGTTTGTCCCTCTCTCCGCTAAGCCCAACATCAACTTCTTTACGGGCCGAAACCCCTACCCGGGAGCAGATATTAGCAAGAGTATCACGCACCACATTATGTCGATGTTTAATACCAATAATACTTGCACATGATACAACATAATCTCCGTAGATATCACCCGCAAATACCTTGGAACAAGCAAAGCACGACATCTGAGTGGAGAAAAGGGGAACACCTAGTCGATAGCATAAAACACAGATATCGGGACAACTCTGAGCCAGTCAGAAGTATGGTCTTCCATTTTCGATCTCCATAGGGCCATCTGTCTAGAAGATAAGCAGAAGGTGGATTCAGCCTCTTTGGTGACACGTGTGAAATATAAATCTGCCAATTTCTTCATGAGTTTGGGGGCAGCGATCTCACAAGAGCTACCCAGAAGGTCGGTTTCCATTTTCTCGTTAAAAACATACAGGGCATCATCGAAGGAAGATCCAGAAGTACCAACGCCAGACTGTCGGAGGAGTTCAGTCTGTAGGCTGGCCGATTAGAGTCTAGAAGCAAGGAAGGCATAATTCAAGACATCACCATCAACATATACACCAAGCCCCCAAATTCAAAAGGTAGAATGGCCAGTCTCCATTTCCAATTGCCAAACCCATGCCCATAGACAGTGACAATACACTTCAGAGAAGAGCGAAGTGCTGCATCGAATGAAACCTGAGCACGTTCAAAGACACGGGGGAACATGTGCGCATAGAGAAATATAACTTGGAAATACCGGGACATGCCCGAAGGAGCAACAACTCACACTAGGGGTCATTAAGTTTAGCAACAACGTCCATAAGTTCAATGGTTTTAGAAACCCGTTTCAAAACAAGCTCACTTATAAACTCAAGGTCTACACCAACAAGCCCGTCCAACAATTTAACACAATTTAGAGGCCGGGCAATATTAGGAGGGAAAACACCTGCAAGTCTGCTTCTAGGATCTTCCCTTGGCCAAAAAATCTCAGTTTTATCGACGTTGAGGTGTAAACCATAACGAGGTTCATCCATCGTAATGAGCTCCAGGGACTTCCCAACTAACAGAGTATCTCCAATGATCGTTCCATCATCTAGGTACCAAGCTTGAAAGGGGAGAGAAAAGGAGTATTTGATCTTGCGAGCCAAGGATGTAGCACTAATGCAAAAAGGAGAGGTCCAAGAGGGTCACCTTGCTGCACGCCTTGGTGTGACCATTATTATTATTATTATTATTATTATTATTATTATTATTATTATTATTATTATTATTATTATTATTATTATTATTATTATTATTATTATTATTATTATTATTATTATTATTATTATTATTATTTAATTATAGTTGTTAATATTATTATTTAATTATAGTTGTCACGTATTTTAGAGTTGTAAATTTAAATTAGGTATTTGAGTATATATTTTTAAGGTTTATGAAGGATATATATATGTAATTATAAGTTTAGGTTATGCAATTCTTTAGCCTTTGAAAAGCTATATATGCAATTACAAGTTTAAGTTGGATATAGGGTTATGGTACACAAAAGTTACTAAAGTTTACAAAAAATTGGCCTAAGGTAATATAGTTTCATTTTGTTCATCCAGGTTACTAAACTTTGAAACTTTGTTCACTCAGGTAACTGAACTTATAAAAGTGAATATTCATGTTATTGAACTTTGAATTTTGTCCACTCAGGTTACTGAACTTATAAAAAAATATACATCCAAGTTACTCGGACTAACACTAAATTTTCAAAGTGTATGCTTACCAAAAGTTTAGTAACCTAATTGAATAAAATGAAACTATATTACCTTAGGACAAATTTTTTGTAAACTTTAGTAACTTTTCTGTACCATAACCCTTGGATATATATGCAATTTTGAGCTTTTGCAGAGATATATATGCAATTCCACCTTAATTAGAAACCCAAATGATTCACCGTTTTTATTTTATTTTATTTTTTTTTTATTTTTTTATTTCATTTAAAAATATGAATCATTAGTTTTTCAACCATATATTACACATAATTTTTAAACTTTCAAATCATATAGTTTATTCATAAAATTTGGAGAAAATATATGAAAATCTTTTCGATATTCAAGCTCGCTTGATATATCACATATGATATAACACTAACTTGTAGATTCGAAGACTGAACATGCTGTTGTAAAATAGACATAAGTATTATTTTTCAGTACAAAAACTGTGAATCTTTTGAAGTTATATACAAATACTTATATCCATTTACGATAATATGTTGATTGTTCAAACTTACAGATTTGCTAGGTTATAATCCCTCCGTCCCATATTAAGTGTCCACAATGAAATCTTGAGATGTCCCAAATTAAGTGTCCATAATGTATTCCAACCAATGAGAAGAGACTTTAGTATGTGAAAATGATATTTGATTGGTGGAAAATATAGTTAGTGGAATTTTTTAGTGGACACTTAATATGGGATGGAGGGAGTATCAAATATGGTATATCAAGCGAGTTTGAATATCAATCCTTTTTTACTTCTTCTTCTTCTATTATCTACAACTTCTATGAATAAGTCATATTGATTTAGAGGTTCAAAAGTTATGTGTGATATATGTATGAAAAACCAAAGATGTATAAATTTCAATGCAAAAAATAATGAATCTTTTGGAGTTATATATAAATACTTATGTTCATTTTAAGACAACATGTTGAGTATTCAAACTTGCATATTAGTGTTATATCACTTATGATACAGCAAGTGGGTTTGGCTTTGTTATATCACTTGTGATACATAATGCGGGTTTGACTATTAAAAAAAATCTCTTATTTTCTCCAACTTCAATGAATAAACTGTATTGATATGGAGGTTCAAAATTTATGTGCGATAAATGGTTGAAAAGCTAAATATGTGTATTTTTTAATGCCAAAACCGATGAATCATTTGGAGTTCTACACAAATATTTATACTCGTTTTACGAAAGCATATTGAGCGTTCGAACTTACAGATTATTGTTATATCACATGTGATACATTAAACAAAATGCTATACCAAAAAAAACTAAAAAATTATTGAAAGTATATGAAAGTAGCCTTCTATTGTAAGATAATTAAATGCTCGCCACGATAGTGTAATTTATGTAGGTTAACGGTTTACGATTCTTGAGACATGTAATTTTAAAAAAAGAGGGGTGAGAGTGGGTGCTTATTAATAGTATTTGTTGTCACCATAATTACACGTCTACTATTAAACTAGAGAGAGAAAGTGAGCGTGAACACTTTATTTTAGAGAGAGAAACGAGAAAGAAAGAAGGAAAGTCTCGCAAGACATGAAATAGACACACATCTGATAACCCATGAGGTAGGGGGTATTTATACCCGTACACTTGAGAGACCTCATGATGCAGGATTTCTGACCAGGTTTTAATATTTATAAAATCTCTTTTACCTATGGTCCACCTTATGCACTCACGGGCAGTGTACCCGGTCGTGTGAAGTGTAGCAATCGGTAAAACCGAGGTCGTCTCAAGAGCTATGTGAGTAGATTCTAATTAAGTCTAGGTGTCATTGGTTTTAATTGTTTTATGTATTGAAATGATTAATTAACTAGAAAACAAGATATAATGCGAAAAGTAAATAGTGGTTGTAATCAATAGAGGTAAAGTGTGCTAACGTAGTTACTCATACTATCATGTAATGTTCACGTTTTACTACTTCCAATTGATTCAAGTGGGGGTTTAAGTCGCTAGGACAACATTTAGTCATTTCGTCCTAACATATCAGCAAAGGCTTCCACCCGAGATCAAGCTACTACCCTTGAAAGTCGAGTTGTTTTTAGTCCCCTAAGCCAAGTCATTAAGTACCGCTACATGCAAGATTCGAAATAATGAGTGCCCGTGCGCTAGCATCTTAGACACTCATCCTTAACTTCTTAAGTTCATCCAAACGACCGGTGATCATTTGGTCAGTTCGCACAAGCGAGGAAGGGTCGTCAGTTGGTCAATTCTTACCCTCCCTACTTAACCTAACTACTTAGGGTCAGTTGGTCAATTCTCCTAAGCAACTAGATAGATCGCCATTCAAAACTACCAAAGCTAGGGTAACTACCATCGAACTATGCATGCATACACTAGAAACAATTATACGGAAGCATGAAAACATAAACAAAACAATTAAGGAATCATAACTAGGCTAGCACCAAAGGTGCTTAGCCGATCATATTAAAAGAACCAAAGATTCAATGTTTGACATAATGAAATACATGAATCGAAATTAAAAGATAAAATAATCGCTAATTCTTATCGTTTGGGAGTGATTTCTCCCTTGGAGATGGCTCCGTGTGCTCTTCAAGATATGCCTTTGGACCCCTCTTGACGTTCTATACTTTTTGGTATGAAGTGAATGATGTAAAATGCAAAAATTAGGGCTGGTATTTATAGGCCCAATCTAGTTATGGCGTAACTTGAGTTGAGATTTACGTCGTAACTTCAATAATTCCTCAATTATTCTCTCGGCAAGCTGGTTCGGCGTAACACTAGGGAAGGGTTACGCCGTATCTTCGATACAAGTTACATTTGGTTTGATTACGCCGTAATCATTGAAAGGAGTTACGGCATATCTGATGGCGGCGTGAAACATTTCTTGACCTAGTTGGTTACGGAAATCCTTAGTTGGGAGTTACGCGGTAATTGATGTTGAGTTGGTCTTTTGAGTCAACGCGCTAGCTACGGCGTAATGTGAGAGATGGAGTTACTTCGTATCTTCTTCACAGTAGGCATACTATCATAAATCTCTAAGAAAATCTCCAAATCCGCGTCTCATTAGCTCAAATGCTCCTAATTTACCTGAAAGTGAAATATAAAGGAAAACAAGCGTAAATCCATATAAATGATATAAACTACGAGCATTATCAGGGGAAATTGACACTTAATATTCAGGACTATTTGATGTTATCAAATATCCCCCCACTTGAACTCTACTTGCCCTCAAGTAGACCTTATTAGAAAAATTTCTAAAAAGATATCCCACATTACCTGGAAGATATGAGTTTAAAAATCCCTTATGCTAGAATAAATCAAAGACGAACACCTCAGAAATGGGAACAAAACACTCAAATTCTCTCAACTAGTCTAAGTGTCAATTTTGGGGTGATCACTCATAGCACAGTCATAGCATGTATTCTATCATAATCTTGGCGGTTACACAAATCTCCACCACTAGAGTTAAGGACTAAACAATTATTTAAGGCAATATGGGTAGACACGACATGGTTAAGGGTGAATTGTCATTACTAACATGTGACGGCGAAGTGGACAAAATCAGTGACACATGACCAAATCCATGGCCAAGACACCAAAGATTGCTCGCTTCATCACCTAGACACGCTTCATGACTACAGGGTAGGATAAGACATGGGATTTAATTGGTGTAAAGTAAAAATAACAAAGCAAATAGTCTTAACCTATAACCAAGTCATCATCACTTACCGTTCATCCAAAGTTCAAGTTTTAAGGCGAAGAAACCGGATCATGATGTACAAGTAGATGTGCCATTAGCGGACGTCATCATGGGCACATTACCTGTTCTTCAACGGTTGGCGCAATAATTACCAACTCAATTCTTCAAATGTGACCGAGGTGGCCTCCTCGATACTAAATCTTTGATGAGCTCCA
Source organism: Chrysanthemum seticuspe (assembly GCA_019973895.1). Classification (NCBI taxonomy): domain Eukaryota; kingdom Viridiplantae; phylum Streptophyta; class Magnoliopsida; order Asterales; family Asteraceae; genus Chrysanthemum; species Chrysanthemum seticuspe. Next base: position 89,076,454 of record BPTQ01000004.1, on the reverse strand, counting down.
AACATAGTGCTTATAACATAGCACTTTACAATAAACAATAAACTACTACTTTTTTTTCGAATCATAAATAAACATAACATCCCCCACTTGAGATGAACATAATGTTAGAATCTGGGGGGTCTTCAATGATCTTCAAATATAGGTCTTTAACGAAAGCGTGATTTCCAAACCTCTCTACTTGAACCTTGAACTTAAGCAAACAATGACTTCCTAATCACAAATTAAGACTACATGGTAGGCTAAGGTGAATGGGTGTAACGAAACAATATATATTGGGTGAACAAAATGAAAGGAATGGCTCAGACGGGTGTATCTAAGGGCATCTTGCACTAAAGAAGAGTGCAAAAAAAGGTTTAACAAGGGGGTCGAAAAGTCGAGGTGACTAATCGATAGACACACAAGGATAGACTATTTGGGTGATAATCCTATAATATTTCCTTCTTAAACTGATTATTCCATATATATTAAGCGAACTCAACATACCTCGTCTATGGTCTCGAAATGATGCAAAGGCAAAGTTATAAAGTTTACAAGCTACCGGCACACTCATAATTTGGTGGATTTGGGTAAATAATTAGAAGCGGATAAGGCTAATCTCTGACCATATAATATCAAGGGTTATAATGTGGTCGGCTAAGGTCTAATCTAGTTATGTTAAGAAAAACATGTCAAAATTTGAAAAATAGCATAATTTTTTAAAAATAAACTAGAAAAACGAGGGCAATAAAGTTCAAGTAATAATTCTACTACCGTCCCCCCACTTGAAATGTACAAAGCCTCTTTTGTACTAAATGTTAAATAAAGGTGAAGAGAAAGTAGAATTAGAGTGAGAACTTCCCTGAAATTCGCTCCTAAAAGAAAGAAGGCCCATGAAGAGAATCGTGCCTTCGCTTAAGCATCCACGAGCAAACTTCATTCCCTGAAATCACACTAACCAACAAAGATAATTCTAAAAAAGAAAAAGAAGAATAAAAAGAAATCTAACTCACTTTTGTAGGAATCACGGTTGCATTTAGCATATGCAACAAGCTCTTAAACCACTTGGTGTCCCAAGTGGACGAGTGTAGTTGATCAGGATTTAAAAGGTACACTTTTGAGGGGTCATTTAAGCCCTTAATTGATCACTTTTGTATCCGTTACTACTTAATTTCGTTCCTTTTCACTTTTTAGGTCTCTTGAAGGCAAATTGCTGGAATGACACTTATCCGGACGAAAAGGCGCGAATATACGAAGAAAATGGCCAAAGTCAAGAATCGAGACACTCAAGCTGCTGGAACTGAAGGGGACTGCATCAGTGTTTAACTGCGACGCCGTCGCAACATGTTTTGTGACGACTCAGTAGCCAAATTGCTTATTTACAAGTGACGGCATCATGTTTTAAAAGAGTAGGGCGTCGCAACTCAGATGGCCTAGATTTGATCCAGACGGCGTCAGAGACTTAAGGCGACGGCGTCACAGGCATAAGGTGACATCGTCACAATGATAACGTGGCCAAGACGAAACCCTAATGACGGCGATCCGACGGCGTCACAATTAAAGAGTGACGCCGTCGCAGTTTGTAACACTATATATAGAATCCGAATTTTTTAGTTTTTAGAGAGGTAGTTTTGTGGAGTAAAAACCAAAACCGAACCAAGGCTGTCTTGGGCAGTATCTTAGGGTTCCATACCCTATTTTACAATAAGATAAGTGTTTTACTTCATTGATTCAATCATGTCTTCAATTGTTTGTGTGTATGCTTGCATGTTCCCCATGTCCGACTAATTTACTTGTGTGTTTGCTTAGATATATGAAACATAGTTATTGAAAATTGATTGGTTGTCTCTTATCTTAATTGTGATTGACTTAGTATTGCGATAGGTCATCTGTTGTGTTATTAATGCTTGATTAATCTTTGTTGAACTTTAGCTTATAGTTACTAGTGGAATTGTAGGCTAAACATCCAAAGATCACCTTAGTGTTAAGTTTATGAATCCTAGAGACTTCGTAGTCATTAACCTTAGGTAACTTCAAAGAGTTAGGGATAAACGCATATCCTTCGACCGTAGAAACACAACGCGTTAAGAATAAGGACGTGACAATTCAACCATCAATAGGAGATAACTAGGGAGTAATAACATTTAAGCAAATACATTTTTAACTATCATAAGAGCACACATCAATTAGACATAGACTCCACTCACCTTAGATTAGATAATTAGATAAGTAGAAGTAATCGGTAGAAATACCAACCCCCAAATCCAATACCCCGAGATTCATAATTTCCATTTTCTAAAAAACATAAAAAAGATAAAAAATAATCTTTCTCAACCCCAACCTTAGCGTAGTAATTTCTCACTAGCATTCCTATTCCCCTAGAGAACGATATCAATACCCGTGGCTTACCCTAATAATACACTACAGCGATTAGGTTCACTGCCTAGGGTGTTATAAAACTTGCTCGACGAAAAGGAAGTTCCTTTGACCCCGAACGCGCTGCGTAAGCGTATCAAGTTTTTGGCGCCGCTGCCGAGGAATAGAATAGCTAGTTAGGAGTTCACCTCGTTTAGGTTTCCTTGCTTGATTCCTATCAAGTAAGATTTTTTCCCCATTTTTAGCTTCCTCGTAGTCTATCCCCCTTCTTCATAAACCCCATCACTTTTCATCATGGAAGGTGATAATCAACCACCACTCATCAACCCACCACCAAATGACCCGCCAAGAGGCCGTACTCTTGGTTAATACTCAAGACCAAGCTACCTAGGCTATAGAAACACCATTGAGCTTCCCGACCAAGCCCAAACTACGACCCTTCGATCCGACACCATCTGGTTGGTGCAAAACGGATGTGCATTCCATGGACTTCATTCCGAAGATCCTAATCAGCATCTTAAGGATTTCCTTAAAATCGTCGATTCCATCGACCTTGATGCTACTACTCGGGAGGCCACGCGCTTGTGTCTCTTCCAATTCTCTCTACGGGACCAAGCTAGTAATTGGCTTGAGCGACTTCCCGCCGGCTCCATCTCAAGTTCGGATGATCTCACCGCTCGTTTCCTTGCTCAATGTTTCCCACCGGGGGAACTACTAAGCTTAGGAATGAAATCTTGATGTTCCAACAACATCAAGGTGAATCTCTCTACGAAGCATGGACTCGATTCAAGGACTTACTCCATAAAGTCCCTCATCACGACATTGATCTTTAGCTTCAAGTCCAAATCTTCTATGATCACGTCAGTCCCTCCCTCCGACGAACCATTGATTACGCCACATGTGGAAAGCTAAGTAACGTCAATGCCGAAGCATTTTGGGGAGTCATTGATGACCTAGCTCAATATGAAGAGGAAGGATGGGAAATTCCAGTAGTCCAGGAAAATGGGCTAGATTCCCAAGCACAAATATTCATGAGCATGGAGGCACAAGTGAATAAGTTAATGGAAGTGACCACCCATGCTTATAAGCATGTGAACGCGGTCAAGGAATTTTTGCTCCCAAGAAAATCCCGGCAAGATGAATTCGAGGACATAATGTTGACATTTTTCCACAATCAAGAAAAGGAAATAAAACGCCTCGAGATGCAAGTGCGAAAAACTCACGACACCTTTTTAGGATTAACTGACAACTTCATGCTGAAACTTCGTGAAGAAATCGCAAGAAACAATATACCAAAAAAGATAGAAAAGGTATACGCGATACCGGAGCATGTTGGAATAACTCCCGGACCCTCTCCAATTCCATTACGCAGGGCAATTCTCCGCAAGGAATCACAGCCTTTGAATTCCTGCCCAAACACTCCTTGTTTGCTTTCTAGGAATATATTATTGGAAGGGTGCACGTGTTACTTTCCAACTTTCCAAATGTTGGGAAAAGATCTTTTGGTTTTAATCCAGGATATGAGAATCCACATTTCGGCACGTCGAGAATCTCAATTGAAAGACAGTTTGACACATGCGTTGCTTACCTTTGTGGAAATTGTGGGTGGATTGACAAAAAAAATCTTAAAATAAAATCCAAAATCTTTGTCAAAGATAGTAATCAGATTTTTGATCCGGGCGGATAACAAAACCATTCTCTTTTGCAAAAATTTGGGCATGACGCCGTCTCATGTAAAGTGTAACGCCGTCACTAAGCCAAATCAGACGGATAAAAACACCAACCATCCCTTTCATTCTCTACCCTACACATTCTATCCGCCACACACACACCACTACGTTTTCTCCACACCAAATTCGCTATTTTGCTGCGTGAATCTCCACAAGGTAAGTAATATACATTGGTCTTTGTCTAGTCAATTGCTCAATTTCATGCTCAATTTTGATTTCCCCTTCCAATATGAAAATCCCCAATTGATTTGATCTATGCTAAATGTCGCCCATGAATCTTGTTAATCAGACTTAAGATTAGGCGAATTGTAGTGTTGTCATGTGGGTTTGATTATGCGAGAAGCCCTGACGGCTTAGGAACTAAAACCATCTCGCCAATACACCATTGTTGCTGAAACAAGGGTGTTTGGGTCAAGGGTTATGGTTAAAAACCTGGATTTTTCCATCGCAAATGTCGGATTCAAAAAAATTTTGTCGGGGTGACGGTGTCAGGTTTATGTTGCGACGCCGTCAGAACCTTCTAATGTCATCCTTAGCATCACGAATGTTACTCATTTGTTCCCCACCTATTTGATTTCCTGTTTCAGATGAGCAGAAGAACGAAGAGAACTAGGGGACAATCTTCTAGTACCCAGGAAAACATAGCTGACACGATTGCTGGGTGGGGAGTATTTGTTGAGGAAGGGTGCCAAACCCGTTACAATGATTTGCTTCATCAAACTATTGACTCAGGGGCTGTTGTGGACTAGGGATTTCTTGAGGAGCATGATCTGGCTAGGGAGTTCTCGAACAGTTTTAGGAGGGACAAGTTCACTGACCCCCATTGGGAAAGGCTGTTTAGGATGCGTGAGCCCATGTATGGCGAGTTGGTGCGTGAATTTCACGCATCTTATCTGATGGATATTAATTCATGTCGGGATAACATTGAGTTTCAGGGGGTCCGATTTAGGTTAGGTGGAGAATGGAGGGCTATGTCGGTACTTGAGTTTGGATGGAGATTGGGACTGTATGTTGCTGGGGATAGTGAGAGCGATGTTTTTAGGGCTAGATTGGCAGCCGGGATTACCCATAGGGACGACATGTTGGGTATTCAGTTTTGGAACACAATAGCTAACGGGGAGTACATTACTGGGAGTACCCTCACCTCACAGATCTGGGATCCACGAATTAGGCTCGTGCACCGTTGCCTCACTTTCTCTATCACAGGGCGCCAGGGCACGAGTTATCATATCACTTTACCAGATCTATTCTATCTCTACTGCATGTTGGCCGAGGGTGTGCACTGTAACATCCCATTCTGGTTGGCCGATTACTTGAGGACTGCTAGTGGGATGAGGTTTGAGGATAGGGTGTATGGAGGCATGCTTGTCACCCGGTTGGCCCAGTCCTTTGGCATCTTGGCAGGGGAGGCACCCGCATACCTTAATGTGGTGGCAGCACCAAGGGTCGTCAGAGCTAAGTCCCTAAAGGCAATGGATGTCATCATGGATTATGGTAGAGGTTACGCGTGGTTCCGTGTTCAGCCCGACATTCAGGTTGGTGATGATGACGATGATGGCGAGCCGCTGATTCCAGCACACCAGCAGGGGGATGGAGCAGGAGGCTCCGCTGACGCCTACCGATACATGTCCAGTGGAGATTGGCAGGCCCACCAGGGAGTGTGGATGGACCGTACGGACACGTGGATGGCGCAGCAGGACCAGAGGGCTAGCTGGACATATGATCATACCGTCAGACAGATGCAACATCTGTCCATGCGTGATCAGCTTGACCCATACCTGCAGATAGATCCATTTCCCGGGCGGGAGGAGGATTACCCGCCTTATGGATACCTGGGCCACCTCCCTCCTGGTTATGACTACCGTTATGGACCCCCTCCCCAGTGACTCCTGTATTTGTTTATGGATATTTTATGGTTAGGAATGGTTGGTTGTTGGAACAATTTTATTTGGGCATGTAATAATCTAGGCTATCTTAACTTTGTGGTGAACGTTGAACAATTTGATGTGTATGTATATTTGCATGTGGTTTATCTATGACTTGTGTGGATGGATTGTCTATTTTTGTGTCGTATATCTTTTAGTGATTGTTTATCCTCATGTTTAAATTTGTAAAAATGCTTTATTTTGTCTTTAACCTCGTCTTAATTACATATAAAGGTATTTTACATAAGGGATAAGTATAGGGAGGATTACACACGTTTTCAAAAGAAACGTGAACATGAGAATTTCAATTAATTAAAAGATATACATGTGTGTTTGTTCGAGTTAAATGCTTGCATCGAGTCATAATGGATGTTTTTGCAGAAATTTTTCCAGATTCTAAAGATATAAATTTTCCAGAATTTTTCCAGAAAATCGCAGACCAGTTTCTGTCAGGATAACCTGACGGCGTCAGGATCGCAACCTGACGGCGTCAGGAGGAGCAGAAACAACTTACTACTTTTTCTCGTTTTCTGTGCTACTTATTAATTTTTGGAATTTTCCAGGTCTTAATTTTCCAGAAAATCTGTAAACATCCATTCCACAAGCATTATATCCTAGTTTAGTAGAGTCTTATATATATTGTTACCGCCGATTTTACACGAAGGTTTCGTTTGTTTTCTTCAAGTGTACAGGTTTTATTTATCAAGAAGAATATATAAAAGATTGGAAGAAGCTTTTCACGCATAACATTCTTCTTGAAGAAAGATTTAACCACTACTTCACATGGATCCTACCGAGCCAATCAGGGGATTACTAGTTTCTTTCATTTTTAATTACCTTCCATTATCATAACTTTGATATTTTCGGAGAACATTGGGGACAATGTTCAGTTTAAGTGTAGGGAGGGAAAATAAAACGGGAACTTTGAAACTATGCTTATCCTTGGTTATTTGCCTTGTCCAATTTCATTTGTGTAATAAACCATGAGAAATATCGGTTAGGGTAATTTTGGCACCAAATTTAAAATTTTTCATGACATGTAGGAGTGGGCCATTAGTCTTAAAAAAGCGTCTCATGGATAGGAAATTATATGACTAGCACAAAAACCCTTTACCACTTAAATTCCACCCAAAATGTGAGGATCGCCCTTAGATTAGTAGGAATTAAAGCATTCATCTTTAATGCTTAGAGTGTGAACCGGTAGTATAATAGATTCTGAACTTGTTTTGTGATCATTCCGAGATCGCTAGTAAGACTACACTTGTGTAGTTAGGAATAACTAAATGATAAGAGGCATTAGGATAACCCTTGTTTGATACCCATAATATAATTACTTCTTCCACATCGGTTGAGTAATTCCCCCTCACCCTTGCGTTGTACTCATCTTTAGTACACGATACCCCTAGTTAAACCCTCATAGCCTATCCTTTTCGCGGTTCTCGTGATGTTTTGGTTTTCCGGAATATCAATGAAGAGCATTGTTTACAATCCACCCACAAATGTACACCCAAATCGCCTTAGCCTACCTTGCATGCACTCACTTTTAGTGCATTATTGTTATCACACTAAACCCTTAGTTCAATTATCTAGTTGCTTGTATAAGTTGCTAAGTCGAGTCATATCCTTTGTACACAGTTTTGGGACGATTGGGACTCATGGGAAAAGTTAAATTTTATGGAATGACGGGAAGGGAACGTTAAATTCAAATTCCCTTTATTTGCGTAATAATGTACTCCAAGTGTTTTGATCTTTTCAATTCGGGTCAAATTAGTGTTAGAGTAATAAAAACTCAATTGTAGGGATGTGCCTATAAATCCCTACTATTTTGATGTTATCGTAGAGGATGGTAGAGTGAAAGTGTATGAATGAAAAACAAAAAGAAAAAAAATAGAGTGTTGAAAAAAAAAAAACATACGGGCTACCATCCTACATCTATCTTTAAATTTATGTTTGTTTGTTTCAGTTATCTAGAGTTTAGAGTTTCGAGTCTTGGCTTAGCAACGCCATTCTTCTCGTGCTTGTATTATAAAGATTTTTGACTTGCCACTACTAAATCGCCTATCCCACCAAACCCTTTGTTTCCCTACCGTAAGCCTAACATTACAACCCTTTAAAAGACCTCTTGGATAGTTTTTTTTTCCTAGGTGCTTACGCCAACGCGATGCAGGTTTGATCTAGTCTCAAGCCTATGGTAATTTATGTACTAGGACCGGTTAATGAGTGTTTATCTTCCATTTCCAACTTGATATATTTCATATACACCCGAGAGATGTGAGTATCCAAACACCCCTTGTGAGGTGCTAGTATATAATTTCCGTGCTTGTTATGACTTTTGCGGGGCTTATATGTGTTGTGAATTGTTCTAAACTAATGCTTCATAACCCCTAACTTATAAATTAATTGGCTAAAAGCACATTTGCTTGAGGACAAGCAAATACCAAGTGTAGAGATATTTGATAAGGATTTAAAAGGTACACTTTTGAGGGGTCATTTAATCCCTTAATTGATCACTTTTGTATCCGTTAATACTTAATTTCGTTCCTTTTCACTTTTTAGGTCTCTTGAAGGCAAATTGCTGGAATGACACTTATCCGAACGAAAAGGCGCGAATATACGAAGAAAATGGCCAAAGTCAAGAATCGAGACACTCAAGCTGCTGGAACTGAAGGGGACAGCGTCAGCGTTTAACTGCGACGCCGTCAGAACATGTTTTGTGACGACCCAGTAGCCAAATTGCTTATTTACAAGTGACGGCATCAGGTTTTAAAAGAGTAGGGCGTCGCAGCTCAGATGGCCTAGATTTGATCCAGACGGCGTCAGAGACTGAAGGCGACGGCGTCACAGACATAAGGTGACACCGTCACAATGATAACGTGGCCAAGACGAAACCCTAATGACGGTGATCCGACGGCGTCACAATTAAAGAGTGACGCCGTCGCAGTTTATAACACTATATATAGAATCCGAATTTTTCAGTTTTTAGAGAGGTAGTTTTGTGGAGTAAAAATCTAAACCGAACAAAGGCTATCTTGGGCAGCATCTTGTGGTTCCATACCCTATTTTACAACAAGATAAGTGTTTTACTTCATTGATTCAATCATATCTTCAATTGTTTGTGTGTAAGCTTGCATGTTCCCCATGTCCGGCTAATTTACTTGTGTGTTTGCTTAGATATATGAAACCTAGTTATTGAATATTGATTGGTTGTCTCTTATCTTAATTGTGATTGACTTAGTATTGCGATAGGTCATCCGTTGTGTTATTAATGCTTGATTAATCTGTATTGAACCTTAGGTTATAGTTACTAGTGGAATTGTAGGCTAAACATCCAAAGATCACCTTAGTGTTAAGTTTATGAATCCTAGAGACTTCATAGTCATTAACCTTAGGTAACTTCAAAGAGTTAGGGATAAACGCATACCCTACGACCGTAGAAACACAACGCGTTAAGAATAAGGACGTAACAATTCAACCATCAATAGGAGATAACTAGGGAGTAATAACATCTAAGCAAATACATTTTTAACTATCATAAGAGCACACATCAATTAGACATAGACTACACTCACCTTAGATTAGATAATTAGATAAGTAGAAGTAATCGGTAGAAATACCAACCCCCAAATCCAATACCCCGAGATTCATAATTTCCATTTTCTAAAAAACATAAAAAAGATAAAAAATAATCTTCCTCAACCCCAACTTTAGCGTAGTAATTTCTTACTAGCATTCCTATTCCCCTAAATAACGATATCAATACCCGTGTCTTACCCTAATACTACACTACAACAATTAGGTTCACTGCCTTGGGTGTTATAAAACTTGCTCGACGAAAAGGAAGTTCCTTTGACCCCGAACGCGCTGCGTAAGCGTATCAGTAGTCTCGTGAGGGCTTACAGGGAACATACCCACAAAGTTTATTTAAAAAATAATACAAGGTTATTGTGTTAATATAGAAAGAATTAGAACTGAAGGATAATTACGTCGTAACCCATTAAAGGAGTTACACCATAATTGTGGCAAAACCTGGCAGTCGCTACTGGAGAATAGCTACGGCATAACCATGGGATGAGATTACGCCGTAATAGGTAATGCTTTGGAGAGAATTGTTACTGATGATTTGTTAGGCGTAACCATGGGGGTGAGTTACGCCGTAACTAATGGACTGATCTGGTCCCCGTTTTAGGCACTTGTGAATTCATCTCCACTTCCTGCAAAAATTGTTAAAAACACAAAACCCAACAAAAATAGAAATAAAAGAAATAAAAAGGATAATTCGGGTTGTCTCCCGAATGAACACTTTTCTTTATTACTGAGTCTTTAAGTTAGACTCAAAGCCATGGGGCTTCACGGTGGCCTTCGAACTTGGCCAACTTCCTCTATATCTTTCATCAAGTTGTGTCTGACACAAGCAACATTAGTAGCGGTGCGGAGATACTCCTTTGTCTCAATCTTCCGAATATTGCAAAACTTTTTGTCCGGCCCCAAGTGGTAGCTTGTAAACTCATATTTTTCAGCTACAATTGGTGGTGGCCTTTTGTACGAAATACCAAGAAGTTTGCACCTCCTTTGTTCGTATGCTTTAATTATCTGGGTCAGTGAACCCGTCTTCACCTTGTAGTTCAAGGTAGTCCATAATTCCCTCAATGTCATCATCATCGGACTCAATTCCCTTAAACCACTTATCATCTAGTAATTATTCAATAAGCACACGCTTGCTTTTTTCTTTCTCCTTACTCGATGTTTCTTCGCTATCCTCATTCATCACTTCACTAGTATCGTTGGGAATTTCTTCACTAAGGTCTTCTTCACTCATGCATCCCTTCCAAATTTTCTCCTTAGTGGAAGCATCTACTTTACCATACTTGATTTTAACCCAATCGTCAAATCCCAACTTATCTAACAAAGGTAACTCCATTCTCTCATCGTCATTGGTTGAGGTCTACAAGAACTCATCATCCCCAACTCTCGCTATGCTACTCCCCCCATTACAGTCATCGTCAAACGGGTTACAAGAAGCCCAAAAGATTTCACCAAAGGTCTTTATCTTCTCACACCAATGCTTCCGAGCTATCTTGTCATTGGTGTTGCTTGAGGGAACATCCTTGCAGGAGGTATTATCTTTGGTTGGCTTTTCATCCATGGACTCTCTTTGGTGGAGACAATGTTCTTTATAATCGAGCTTGAGCTTCCTTAGTAGACCCATATTAATAATAGCATCCCCGGATCTTACCAAATACCAATCATGAAAGGATAGATCTCTGAACTTGACGTCGTGTCTTTCTAGATCATGAGGGCATGTCCATTCTTCACCCTTCATATTACTACCCCCGTTGCAATACTCGCGGAAAGGATTGCATGTAGGCCATGCTCGTGTGGAATCGTCTTCCATGATCATTATTGGATTGTAGCAGTGCTTAATAGGGGGTTTCTCTATTTCCTGAATTGAGAATTTTGCCAACCTTTCATCATCGTTAGTTGTAGACCACATGTATTTGTTATTTTTAACCCTCTCCTTATCATCTCCTCCATCGCAAATGTCGTTATGAGGGTTGCACGAGGCCCAAATATCGTACCACTCATCATTATCCACTGGTATCGCTTTGCACCAGTGATTCTTCCTCTTGGATGGGGATTGTGGGCACAGGTTTGTATCACTGGACCACCCATTAATGACATGTGTTATTGATTCATCCAATTCGAGAAACCTGTCAGACCAAGTATCCCAGTTACCCTGTAATTTGGATGTGGGGTTACGGCGTAACTGGCTTCTGTCAGCACTTTTAGCATCATTTTCCTTTACCATGCTAGAGCTCTCGTCGGATTTGTCTTTTTTCAGAAAATACGGCTTTGCATGTTATTGGTTTACTCTTTTGTTCTTCATTCCTTCTCTGTACCTCATCGCTAAGCTTGCCAATCATGGTTTCCAAGTTTTTTAGCGATTCGTCATGACTAAAAAGGCTTTTGTTTGTATTTTCTTAAAAGTTCTTTAGTCATTCTTCTTGCTCTTTTTGTCTCTTAGTCGAATCTTCGAGGTATTTGCTGATCGTGTCCTCCAAATTAGATCTTATTTCCCTTAAAGTCCCATGGTTGTAATATGTAAGAGGTCCCCCACGATAACCATTCTCATTTCCATTTGCCCCTTGAAACAGTCGATTTTCACCATACTTCACTTCTTCAACTTTGCTATCTTCGTTAATGAGAGGACAATTTTTTGTGAGATGTCCCCCGCCACAGCTTTCACATCCTACTTGGTTAGCATGAACACTTTCCTTGAGCTTAATCATGCCACACCCAAGATTTTCAAGCTTGCTTGTAATGGCAGCAATACCTTCAAAATTTCCGCCTAGGCTTCTTTGGCTTCCTCCCTCGTGCCATTTTTGAGAATGATCGGCCATTTTTTGAATGGCTTCAATGGCGAGGGTAGTAGTCACACTTGGAATTGGTCCCTGGTAGTCCAGCATTTGTCTTGTAGCCACGTTGATACCTTTGTAGAAAATGTTGACCTTTTGCGGCCTGTTTAGGTCATGAGTGGGACACTTGTAGAGAAGATCGTTGTATCTATCCCAAGCTTGATACAACATTTCATTACCTTCTTGCTTAAAATTATAGATATCCATGAGTTGATTAGATGTATTTGAAGGAGGACAATATCTTTGAATGAAATGCTTCTTTAGGAGAGCCCATGTATCGACTGCCCCGGCGGGCAATCTATCAATCCATCTTCTTGCTGCCCCAGTAAGTGTAATGGGGGAATACTAGGAGCATAACCGAATCATGTGAAACACCAGGTATTTTGAAAAGGCTTGTGATGTACAAGACATTTTCAACGTGTTCATAAGCATCTTCATCTCTATTTCCCGAGAAAGGGTTAACACATAGCTCCCTCATAAACTGTTCTTTGATCCCGAAACGGACATTAACTCCAATAGCCAGCCTGACGAGCCCCGGCCCTTGTTCATCCCTAGTCAATGGCAGATATTCCTCAAGAGTGAGTTCATCAATGTTCACAACCTCCATGGTACCTGAAACTTAAAAGAAATCGTGAGAAAACAAGAATTCAAAATAGAACAAAGATAAAAGACTTAATAAAAATCCTAATATAACTCCCCGGCAGCGGCGCCAAAAACTTAATGCAGGATTTCTGATAAGGTTTTAATATTTATAAAGTCTCGTTTACCTATGGTCCACCTTATACACTCACAGGCAGTGTACCCGGTCGTGTGTAGTGTAGTAATCGGTAAACCCGAGGTCGTCCCAAGAGCTATGTGAGAGGATTCTAATTAACTATATGGTGTCACTGGTTTTAATTATTTTAAGTATTGAAATGATTAATTAACTAGAAAACAAGAAATAAAATGCGAAAAGTAAATAGTGGTTGTAATCAATAGAGGTAAAGTGTGCTAACCTAGTTACTTATCCTATCATGTAATGTTCACGTTTTACTACTTCCAATTGATTCAAGTGGGGGTTTAAGTCGCTAGGACAACATTTGGTCAGTTCGTCCTAACCTATCAGCAAAGGATTCCACCCGAGATCAAGCTACTACACTTGAAAGTCGAGTTGTTTTTAGTCCCCTAAGCCAAGTCATTAAGTACCGCTACATGCAAGATTCGAAATAATGAGTGCCCGGTCGCTAGCATCTTAGACACTCATCCCTAACTTCTTAAGTTCATCCAAACGACCGGTGATCATTTGGTCAGTTCGCACAAGCAAGGAATGGTCGTCAGTTGGTCAATTCTTACACTCCCCTACTCAACCTAACCACATAGGGTCAGTTGGTCAATTCTCCTAAGTAACTAGATACGATCGCCATTCAAAACTACCGAAGCTAGGGTAACTACCATCGAACTATGCATGCATACACTAGAAACAATTATACAGAAGCTTGAAAACGTAAACAAAACAATTAAGGAATCATAACTAGGCTAGCACCAAAGGTGCTTAGCCGATCATAATAAAAGAAACCAAAGATTTAATGTTTGACATAATGAAATACATGAATCGAAAGTAAAAGATAAAAAAATCGCTAATGCTTATCGTTAGGGAGTGATTTCTACCTTGGAGATGGCTCTGTATGCTCTTCAAGATCTGCCTTTGGACCCCTCTTGACGTTCTCTGCTTTTTGGTGTGAAGTGAATGATGTAAAATGCATAAATTAGGGCTGGTATTTATAGGCCCGATCTAATTACGGCGTAACTTAAGTTGAGAGTTACGCCGTAACCTTAATAATTCCTCAATTATGCTCTCGGTAAGTTGGTTACGGCATAAAACTAGGGAAGGGTTACGCCGAATCTTTTATACAGGTTACATTTGGTATGATTACACCGTAATCATTGAAAGGAGTTATGGCGTATCTGATGGCGTCGTGAAACATTTCTTGACTAGTTGGTTACGGCGTAATCCTTAGTTGGGAGTTACGCCGTAATTAATGTTGACTTGGTCTTCTGAGTCAACGTGGTACCTACGGCGTAATGTGAGAGATGGAGTTACACCGTAGCTTCTTCACAGTAGGCATACTATCATAAATCTCTAAGAAAATCTCCATATCCGCTTCTCATTAGCTCCAATGCTCGTAATTTACCTGAAAGTGAAATATAAAGGAAAACAAGCGTAAATCCATATAAATGATATAAAATACGAGCATTATCGGGGGAAATTGACACTTAATATTCAGGACTATTTGATGTTATTACCTCACAACACGTATGCATTCCCTCGCAACTATACAAGTGTTGCGAAGGCACTTGGTATCGCAAGGTACAACAATGCTACATAGCATACCCTATTAATTACAATACTTATAATAGAAGTCCATGCTCTAATGGTTTACACTTTTCGTGTTCTGACAATCTCTCCCTAAGGGTTGATCATTCAGGCCTTATATTTAAGGGCATACTGTTGCGCCAGCTTCGAGATCCAATTTGTTGTTCTATGCGTTTCCATGATGCTCGAAGCGTCAACCTTTCTCTGATCACTTTTACAACTCTATTCATCAAACAATGGTTCTTTGCAGTCATTTCCATCTGCATGTTCTCTACCTTTTTCAGTATCCTCTCAAGTCTTTCCACTATCCATATTAAAGTTCCAGTAGAAAATTGTTAGGACAACATTTTTGTATCAAATCACACTGGATAATATTAAATTTTTTAGAGATATAAATATAAGTTTTAGTAAGAGAGAGAAAGAGCTGTGTGGTAGGCCAAACAAGAAGTGAGGTGAGAGAACTTCACCTTCACAATATGATACTCAGCTCTCCTACCAAGCTATGTTAGGCTATATATAGCCTACATGACAAGCCTTATTAGGCTTGATGGGCCGGGCTTTAATATTTACTAATACATTAAGCTTAACTTATCTAACCTAAACCTTTTTACCCATGTCTAGACTTACTATTACACGATACATTATTACAATAAAAAATCGTTGACTCAATAATGATGGTAACTTCAATAAACCATTAATCCTAACAATCTCCCCCTAAGGGACGATCATTGAGATCTCTCTTTGATTGCATTAATGATCAACATTTCAATTCCTAACAATCTCCGCCTAAGGGATGATTATGGAGATCTCTCTATGAGACCTTGATCTTTGAACTTTAATGCTTGCTGTCTTGAACTTTGAGTCTTGTCGTGTTGAACTTTGAGTCTCGTTGTGTAATAGATGTGCTAGTTCCTTTGTTCCTTCATGCTTTGTGATCTTTAGAAGAATCTCTTGTTTTTATCTTGCTTTCGATCAATATCTTCAAATGTTTGTTCTTTCATCTTCTCTGACATACTCATACTACATGGTCTTTAAACTTTGATCTTTACTCAAATTGTAGAAAACTAGAAAGGGGGGATGAATAGTTTTTCCAGTTAAAATTTTGTTTTAAAACTTTTTAGATCGACTTATATCAATCTATTTTTATGTGTAGATATGGTAGTTAAATAAGATGAAAGTAAAATACTAGTTAGAGTAAAGAAAGATAAAACCATTGACACAAGTATTTATAGTGGTTCGGCTATAAGGTTACCTTCCTTGCCCTACTCCACTCCCCGAGTACCCAACCCGAGAGGTCATAAACACTTCACCACAATCCCCTTATCTTGGCGGAGAAGCCTTTACAACGTTGCTTATACTTTATCCGGTACAAAGCTAAATACCGGGTTCTTCCACAAGGTAGAACCAAACCTACGTCGCCTACACTTTATCCAGTACAAGGCTAGATATCGGGTTCTTCCACAAGGTAGAACCAAACCTACGTCGCCTACACTTTATCCGGTACAAGGCTAGATACTGGGATCTTCCACAAGGTAGAACCAAACCTACGTCGCTTACATTTTATCCGGTAAAAAGATAATATCGGGTTCCTTTACAATGGACGAACCAATCCCAACACTAATTAACAAAACACATCTATAACATGATAAGTAGACTCAAATCCAAGATTTACTTCAATGGTCTTGTGATGATGACAAAGCCTATAAACCCATTTCTTCGAGCTTGCAAGTCTTCTATGCAAGTGATCGTGATCTCGCCTTTAAAAGGAACTGATGACGTACCCTCCGATCAGGTCGAAGGACCCCCCTTCGGCCTCAGTCGAATTTGCATTACGAAGACCCAAGTCTTTCTTCATAAGTTATTGGTGGCGTAAAACCATTCATCATTGACATGGTTACCAGTTGGGAATTCGCCAGCCGAAGGCCTATGCCCTTCGATGTCTTCTCTTGAAGGCGCCAAGACAAAGGAGAATCTTGACTTGGTCTTCCCCCATGTTCCCACTATTTCCTTAGCTTCCCCGCCAAGGCCGAGATAGTGGGGATGAAGCCCTAGCGGTTACCACAAATCAGGGGACGCCCCCCATGATCTCCTAAACGTGTGCTAACACTCTTCAAGCTATTTTCTTCACCTATAAATAGGTTGGACGAGTCATTTCAATGGTATGTTCACTCAACACAGTATTTCACATACTCCATATTATTTACAACACATATCGCATACTTACTCTCACGCCGGAGATGGTTCGCAGGGCCCAACCCCTGCGCAATCACTTAACAAAGTGTCTACTATTTCTTATTGCAGATTGGCTACAAGTTTGGCGCAAGCATATCACCCCTCATACCCTTCGATCACCATCGAAGGCCTGGTCGTATGAATTATTGTACAATCAGTGGCGCCATCCGTGGGACCCGCTACTATTGGTCTTGTTAATCCAAACTTACACCCAGTCAATCACTCTCACTAGTTTTACGGCATGAATCAAGGAAGAGAGGATACACCCCCTCCGGGTTTCTCGACCTTGACACCAATCCCAGTCAATGATTCTAACAACCTTCCCAATATAACCGCATCCACCTTTACCACACGATCTCACCCTGAAATAACTCCCAACAACCATGCTTCAACCTCGGCTAACCCTGAACCGGTAATCAGTCCAGCATTTGTCGAAGCTAACATCGAAGCATTAGAATCTTTACTGAGGGCTCGAAGGAGGCAAGCTCGGAATGTGGAGATGCGTAGGGAGTTAGAATACTCAAGCGTTGAGTATGACGAAGAGTTGGAAATGGAGGCTAGGCCCTTGGCTCCTGGGGCTACACGCTCAGTGCTAAGGATAGGGTCTCCGATCAGTCGAAGGCCGAGTGGAAGGTTGGTTGGTTTTGAAGATGTTCCGGAGAGGGCTCCGACAAGAAGGGAAGGAACGATAGAAGGCTCCAATGGAAGGAGTCACTGAAGGGATACTATGGAGGTTAACTTGCCACCACTTTTGGCGGCTCATCTGGGAAGAACTGAGGCAGGGGTTCCGTTGCAGCCTTCTCAGGCATCCGACGTAGAAGGAAATCCATCTCAAATGAATGGGGGAGGAAATCTTCCTCCTCATGGTATGTACCCTCCTTTTCAGGCTCAATCTTACCCTGAAGGGGTCTATACCCCACCTAATGGGCAGGCTAGCAACCCTAGTTTTACTCAACCATATGGAAGCATGCCCTACGGGCAACCTATGGTATATCCTTCGTACCCTGTCGGAAGTCACCCACCTTATATACCTACTGCTTACCCTCAATATGTTAACCAAAACCCTGTTGGAATACCTCCAAATTATAACCCGTACAATGATGCCCCTACCTACATGCCACCTTATAACTGCCTTTATTCGGAGCCCATGGGCTCCACAACACCCTTCGTAAGATGGATAGAAGACTACCCTTTGCCTGATGGGTTAAAATGCCCGCGCATATTAGTACTTATGATAGGAAGGGGGACCCGGATAACTTCTTACACCTGTTCGAAGGGGCTATCAGAATGCAGAAGTGGGTTATGCCCGTTGCTTGCCACATGTTTACATATACCCTACGAGACTCTGCTCGTATATGGTGTAACGGGCAAAAACAAGGTAGCATTGTGAATTTGGATGATCTCAAGGCCAAGTTCAGATCACATTTCAGCCAACAGAAAAAGTTCACAAGAACGCACCTAACAGTGCACAACATCAAGCAGAAGGAAAACGAGAGCACCAGGGCTTTCATTACCAGATACACCGATGACACCTTACAGACAATGGGCTTGCGCGAAGACCAACGCATCTCAGGTTTCGTGCATGGCCTACGAAACAGAAGTTTTGTTGAATTCCTCTCCACTGATCTTCCTGCAACCTATAAGGGTTTAGTGGAGAAAGCTTACACCTGGATCGAAGCAAAAGAAGTATCTACCAACGGGGCTCCGGTCGAAAATAAAGAAAGTCACAGCAAAGCCCCGAAGCATCCTTCGTGGGAAGGGTCAAAGAACAGACACAAAGGCAGGGACAGGTTTACACCGTACCACAAAAACATCAACCATAGGCTCTTGGCTGATCTGTCCAAATATCCAAGGGAGATACTTGCTACGGAAAAGGCTGCGAAGACCTTTGATCCTCCTCCTCCCTTGGCAAGCAGAGGAAGGCCCAGAGATACTTCCAAATACTGTTACTTCCATGACGATTACGGACACGACACCAACAATTGCAGAGAGCTCAAGAAACAAATAGAAGAGGTGGTGAAATCTGGCCAATTGGGACATTTGGTGAAGGGTATTAAGAAAGGTAAAGAAAAGGTCTCCAACACACAGTTGGGGAAAGACACCACACCTGCCAAAGCACCCATCCTCATGGTGTACAAGGATGACTCTGGTTTTAAGAGGAACGAAGCGGAGGAAGCACTATGCGGAGTAGGAGATGTCACTTTTCCTTCAATCACAGGGAAAGTTCTTTCAAATGACCCCGTGGTCATCAAGGTCTTGATCTCCAATAGAGAAGTAAACACGAAATTGAATACAAAGGTAGAAACTCGGTCAAAGGGCAAATATTGGCAGACTTCTTAGCGAAAACACCCTCCGAACCAAAGCAAGACACAAAGGTTGCTGAAAAGAAGTCTGATAAGGCGATCGAAGGGTGGAAAATTTATACTGATAGAGCCTCTAGCTCCGACGATTCTGGCGCAGGTCTCATGCTTGTTGACCCCAAAGGGAAGGAGTACACTTATGCACTCCGCTTTGAATACGTGCTACTAACAATGAAGCAGAGTACGAAGCCTTGCTAGCAGGCCTCCGATTAGCTAGGAACATGGAGGTAGAAGACTTGGCCATTTTCGTTGACTCACAACTGGTGGCCAATCAGATAAAGGGCTCCTACGAGGCGAGACAACATGTGATCAAGCAATACCTGGATAAGGCCAAGGAAATGCTCGAAGGGTTTACATCCTACAACATAGAGCATGTTCGGAGAAATCAAAACAAGAAGGAGGATGCACTTAGCAAACTGGCATCAATGACATTTGCCCATTTAACTAAAGAAGTTCTGGTCGAAGTGTTGACAGATAGGTCCATCGTCCAAAAGGAGGTGTCTGACGTAATACTGGAGGAAGACTCAAATTGGATGACTCCAATTAGAGAATATCTAATAAGTGGTATATTGCCGGAGGATCAGAAATTAGCTCGCAAGGTCCGCATCAAAGCACCACAATACAGAATCATGGGGAACTATCTATACCGAAGATCCTTTTTGTCCCCATGGCTTCGTTGTGTAGGACCTAGGCAAGCCGCCAACATCATTCAAGAAGTGCATGAAGGATCCTGCGGGCTTCACGCAGGACCTCGCTCCGTTGTTTCGAAAATCATGAGGATCGGATATTACTGGCCTTCGATGCACAGGGACGCTGTCGAAATCATTCAGAAGTGTGAAGCCTGTCAAGTTCACTCAAGGGTTCCAAGGCTACCAAAACAAGATATGACCTCTGTGACGTCCGCATGGCCCTTCAGCCAATGGGGGATAGACATCGTAGGTCCTCTACCAATTGCTCCAGGAGGAGTAAAGTTCTTGGTCGTAGCCATCGACTACTTCACGAAATGGGTGGAAGCGAAGCCTTTAGCATCCATCACGGGAAGGCACATGGAAAAGTTTGTATGGGAACACGTTATCTGCCAGTTCGGAGTACCCCACATCATCATTTTAGATAATGGGAAGCAGTTCGCCGAAGGGGTATTCCCAGTGTTTTGCAGAGGCCTGAATATCAAACAATCCTTCACTTCCGTCTACCATCCTCAAGGTAACAGACAAGTGGAAGTTACTAATAGGGACATCATCCAAGGCATAGAACGAAGGCTGGGATACAGTCACCATGGTTGGGTAGATGAATTACCTCAAGTACTTTGGGCTCACAGAACGCATACAAAGTCAAGTCATGGGGAGACGCCTTTTAGCTTGACATATGGCACGGAAGATGTCATCCTTTCGGAAGTAAGTGTCGAAACAGAAAGGGTCATGAACTTCGAAGCAGCAGACAACGAAGAAAGACTCCATAGCAACCTAGATCTACTCGAAGAACGAAAGGAAATAGCCTCAATCAGAGAGGCTATCCATAAGCAAAAAATTGAAAGGTACTACAACAGTCGGGTTCGGCCTTCGACCTTCAAACCAGGGGAATACGTCTTCCGACTCAACAGCGCAAGTAAAGCTGAGTACCAGGGTAAACTAGGACCTACATGGGAAGGGTCCTACATTATTAAGGAAGCATATGGCAACGGAGCCTACAAGCTGGAAACCTTGGATGGAGACGCTATTGATAGAACTTGGAATGACACTACCCTTCGTAAGTTCTAGGTATGAAACTTACAATGTCTAAGGACATTTTTTATTTTGCTTTCAATCAATGTATTTGCATTCTTCTCCCTTGGGGAAAGAAGCATTAATGGTAGGCGTCTAGTATTCATTTCTTAAAATGATGTAATCCTCCCTACCCACTTAATGATATAACGCATTTCCCTCAAATCTCTTGTTTCGTTCAATACAACAAAGATTTTTCCACCAAGTCGCTTTATAAGTTTCAATGTCGAAGGGATGTACAAAGACTAACAACATGTCTTGCTCATATGCATAACATCCAACTCAACTTCACATTAACTTTCCTATATGGCCTTAAGGTATTTTAAGCCTTTCGCTGCCCAAATGATTAAGATAGAGTGGGTCGCAACCCTCTGTCAGCAGTCAAATTATATGATTGCTAATATTCTTGGTGAAGTAACTACACACAATGAGGCTATGCATCTACCATACGCCTTAGGTTGTAAATTTTTTTTACGCAAGTAAAATAAAAAGAGAAGAATCACACATGGCAAAATACAAGCCCTAGTGGCTTTAATGTAGATTAATGACTAGTTTAACTAGTCTAAATAGGCCGTAGCCTTAACGATCCAACCAAGCAAAACATTGTCTTAGGCCGAAGCCTACATCATACACACCAAATGTTAATTGTTTCATCAAGCACAAAGCCTGGAAAGGAACACAGACAAATTATTTTAAAGCAGGGTACATACCACCCTGGGATCAAATTACAACCACATGGTTGCCTTCATCAAACCTTGGAATGAGTAGGATCAACTGAACCTGGGGATGGAGCCTTTGGTGACGGAGTCTTATTCGAAGGAGATGGAGGCTGGACTTTCCTTGGCTTCTTAGCCAGCAGGTCCTCCACAGAGGCCGCTGGGTCCTTCGTCACTTCGGCAAGGAAAGGGAACTCTAAAGCAGCTAATTCATTACCTGCATCATCATACTCTTTTTCATGAGTTGCCCTGTAGTATGGAACTTTCTCCAGCTTCACCGGTTCCTTTGTCGCATCTATCTCCTCCAAAGTGGTACACTTGCCATGATATATGGCAGCATTCACCAGGTTCCCAATTGCGTTCCCCACATCATCACTATGGTAAAGTTCCATGGCAATGTAGGGAATAACCTTGGTTACCAAGTCCACCCTATCCTTCTTCAGCATCTTCAGACGAAGGTTTAACCCATCTACATTTTCCCTGAGCTTGATCTCTTGGTCCAGCAGCTTCGCTCTCTCTCCTTTGAGGCCTCCACACTTGGATGAAAGAACAGATATCTGCTCTTTATAGCCTACGACCTTTGAGCCCTCGATAGTTAGCCTGCTGCCAGTTGACCTTTGAGCGTTTCATTATCAGCTCTGAGATCTTGCACCATGGGGTTCTTGTCAAAATCCTCCAAGGCCTATTCACATTTCTTCTCTAGGTCTGCATACTTCTGATCCCTAGCCATCTCCCTGGCAAGCATAACATCCATTTCTTCTCGAGCTTTGGTGACAACACGGAGCAGCTCCCTTGTCCTAGTATTGAGTTGGTTGTCTAGCATGCATTGTCAGACATAACTCTTGTCATGAAGGTCGCAGAGCCTTTCCATGGACATGTTGTCCATCACCCCCTTCCAGCTGGGTGGGATTACACGATCCACGAGTAGATGACAAGCTAAGGGAGAAGAAAGCTCCTTCGTATCAGGAAGTCCTGCAGCATATGTAAACTTGTTAATATATTACTATTGGTATCTAATTTTTTGTAACAAGCAAGAAACATTACCATGGATATCATCGCCGCTGGGCCCTTCGATGGCTGGAAATACCATAGCCTTACCCTGAGCACTCTTTTGCCGGGTAGTTCGAGAGGGAGGAGTAGGTAGGATAAGCTTCCTCTTCGAAGCGGACTTCACAACTTTTGCACTGGTACCTTTCCTGCTTCGGACCCTCTTACCAATGCCGGAGGGTCCTACAATGGCCAACTGCCCTTCGGAGACTGGTTCATCAGATTCAGCAACATTCTCCACAAGCTAGTCTTCCACATCTATGGGTTCCTTTGACGGATGAGCAGAAGAAATAGGAGCGATGGGTCGGGCTTCCACATCATTGTCATTTATCGACACTGACAGAGAGCCCACACCATAGCTCGTCTCTTGGGGATTCTTTGGAATGAAGCTAACCTCCTTTGCACCACCAGCTACCACAAAGTTTCTGAATGACATTTCTGCACGAAGGAGCAAATAAGATAAATATCAGAAAGATAAGTTTTTATCTCTTATTTTAATCAAAAAAATACATACTTTCTCCATCACAAATAATCTCAGGTACCAAAAGAGATTTCTCCCATCTTTCAACAAGGCCAGCCCTGAAAAGAATTGGCTCAGGGAATGTTTGGCAATCAGCTGGATGACGAGCCAAACGCTGATACAAAGGATTCCTTCTCACAGTATAGGGCAAGGGATCGTTGAACCTTTTTTCATCATATTGAAATTCTGGGTTTAACAATGCAGGGAAAGTCAGAGGGATAATGGTGTTTTGGATGTAAAAGAATTTTCCTTTCCAGTTCCTGATGTTCGTAAACGGCCTATCTATGAGAATGGGCACATCCCTTTCACCCCTCTTAGCCAAGGTCAACTAATCTCCTCCAGGGTATAAATTCAAAAAACCCCTAAGCACAGTTAATGATGGTTCAAACCCATAAGCTTTGCACATCACAATGTATGTCGTAAGCTTGGCTAGGCCAAAAGGGTTAAACCTAGATATGTGTACCTCATAGTACTGGAGGAGTTCTAAAATCAAAGTATGCAAGGGTATCCTAAGGTTGGAGGTGGTGAATGCATGGGTGTATAAGCCTACATAGTTTTCTGGGGCATCAAAAATCCCTTTATTTCTACTAGGTAGCATGATTTTATGCTCTTTGGGAATTAGGTAATCGGTGAGGAACGCTTTGAGCTCCTTCCTTGTCAAGGTGCAACCTTGTTGTTTGATTACAAATTTCTTATTTGTAGACATTGATCCTTCTAAAATCCACAATAAAGTATTTGAAAACAGATACGAAGGAATACTTTACCTTGTTTGATCGAAAGTTTGATCGGAAGAGGTTTTAGTAGGTGAAAACTTGGGCGTGAGATAAAATAATGTTAGGGTTTTACTGTTTTTAACTTTATATACCCTCACATATACTAGATCTCGGCCCTACACATGTCCTGACTTATCCCCTTACCACCGGATTTTAAACCCTTTTTTAAATTTTGAAATGACGTTTTATTTTACCGAGGAAAAGGGGGTGGTTAGGATAAGTGTAAGCATTAAATACGGTCAATGGGTGCAATACTTTTCATCTTTGTGACGAATGGGAGGTTTCATTTCTATTTTTGAGTCGTAAGCAATATTTCTTGTTCGTACATATCACTTTCGACTGGGGGGCTTGATGACGTACCCTCCGATCAGGTCGAAGGACACCCTTCGGCCTTAGTCGAATTTGAATTACGAAGACCCAAGTCTTTCTTCATAAGTCATTGGTGGCTTAAAACCATTCATCATTGACATGGTTACCAGCTGGGAATTCACCAGCCGAAGGCCTATGCCCTACGGTGTCTTCTCTTGAAGGCGCCAAGACAAAGGAGAATCTTGACTTGGTCTTCCCCCACGTTCCCACTATTTCCTTAGCTTCCCCGCCAAGGCCGAGATAGTGGGGATGAAGCCCTAGCAGTTACAACAAATCAGGGGACGCCCCCATGATCTCCTAAACGTGTGCTAACACTCTCCAAGCTATTTTCTTCACCTATAAATAGGTTGGACGAGTCATTTCAATGGTATGTTCACTCAACACAGTATTTCACATACTCCATATTATTTACAACACATATCACATACTTACTCTCACGCCGGAGGTGGTTCGCAGGGCCCAACCCTTTTAACCATGTATTTTTTTACAACACATATCACATACTTACTTACACGTTTATTTAGATTTTAACCATGTATTTTTTTAAAAGTGTAAGTAACAAATGTTACTTATTAAGTGTATTATAAAAATGGGTTTGGCGTTGTATAAACTATTTAACTAGATGTTTGATGCTTTATTTGTTTGAGTGAAATGAGTTAGAAAACTATTGGCTCGAAAACTTATTTATTTTATTTATTTTGTTAAAATGATTTTACGATTGTTATCAACAAAACATAAGAAGATTTTAAGATATAAATAAACATTTTTACGGTTTATTTGTATTAACAATCTTCCCATTTTTGTTGATGACCAAACATAAAATTATTTTAAGTAAAAACAAAAT
Source organism: Chrysanthemum seticuspe (assembly GCA_019973895.1). Lineage (NCBI taxonomy): Eukaryota > Viridiplantae > Streptophyta > Magnoliopsida > Asterales > Asteraceae > Chrysanthemum > Chrysanthemum seticuspe. The sequence continues at coordinate 89,051,060 of BPTQ01000004.1, read as the reverse complement.
ATGTAAACTTTTTATTTAAGTGTTACTCTTTTCACCCCCTTTTGTCGAAACAAAAAGAGTGTCAAAAAGAAACTAACCCGAGTGAGATGAGATTAAGATAAAGAAAGCGTAAAATATAAAATGACCAAAGGTATTTGCTAGTTTGCAAAGCTCTCCCTTGACGAATGCTCCCCCTTGGTGAGGGTGTCAAGTAGTTTGGAGAACTTTAGAATGGAATATTGCTAAATAGCAATGCTTTCTTTGACGAAAGCTCCCCCTTATTGAGAGCGTCAAGTAATCCAAGTGAATTTTGAAAATATACAAAACAATGGTAACCTAATGATGCTGATTATGATGTTGGTTTACCTATTGATTTGGTTCATGAGGTTTATGAGAGGTTGAAAAATTCATTATACGGGAACTTCATATGTAAAAGTCTTGCTTTTCCTATTGTTCAATGGTTTGTGCATAACAATTGGGAGAAGTATGGTATTGTAAAAGCTATGATGAATGCGAAAGGGATTTTCTTTTTTAAATTCTCATCAATTCAGGGTGTAGAATATATTCTTGTTGATGGTCCATGAATGATTCATGGAATTCCAATATTTCTTAATAAGTGGTCTCCCAAGATAGGCCTTTAGAAAGAAGATTTGTCTTGTGTCCCACCCAGTTTAGGTAAAATTCCAAGATGTCCTGTTAGTTGCATATACTTCAGATGGGTTGAGCTTGATTGCTTCAAATACTGGTACTCCAATGCTTCTTGACTCGTATACCAAGAATATGTGTTTGGAATCATAAGGTAGAAGTAGCTATGCTAGAGCATTGATTGAAATTAATGCGTATAATGAGTTGCGTGACACTTTGGTGTTGGTTGTTCCAAAACTCAATGGAAGTGGATATACGAAAGAAACTATCGTATCAAAAACGAATTGGAACCCCCTCGACGTAGTACATTTTTGTTATATGAACATCTTATTGATGTGTTTCCCAAAGCTACACCTAAACGTGTAGTTAATGCGGTTGGAAAAGGAAAAGGTCTGTGTTAATACAAATAAATCGTAAAAACATTTATTAATATTTATCGACCTCTTTGTGTTTTGTTGATAACAAATATAATGTTATCATAAGTAAAATTATAAGGATACATGTTATTTTTGTAAAGCATCTACATATATAATCATTTAATATAAATTGTTGTAATAATTCATTTATTGTAATAGTTTATTAGGATGGATAAAAACCATAACCCATGACCCACACCCATGAAGTTAACACATAACCCATTGACTAGATGCATTGCATCTCCTAGATACATTGTATTTAGTTGGATACCCATGGTCCAAAATCTAGGACCCATGACCCATAACCCATAACCCATGGATAAAGAGGAGCGTCTCACGGATCCCTCGGTTTACACTAGACGGATCCCTCATGTAAGGGATCCGTAGGATCCATGAAACAGTGGCAAGAATTTACCTATAAATAGAGAGCCATTTCTTCATTGTAACTCACCCCTCTTCTTACAAACACTCTCATATATTCTTATATTCTTCTAATATCAGATCTCTTGATCTAGATAGTAGTAGTTCTTTCTTTTGTTGTGATTCTCATATAGGTCCTTATCTAAGGCGAGATCACGAGCTTCTACAAGTCATCCAAGCAAGGATTCCTTGATTGATTTGTTTCTCCACAAGATTTCTGTAGCAAAGATCTTGTATTTCATATTTCACATATTCATTGTGTTATAGTAGTGTTGGTTTGGTCCTTCGTGTTAAGGACTCGGTATTTAGCTTTGTACCGGAAAAAGTGTAAGCGACGTTGTGAAGGCTTCTCCGCCGAGTTGAAGGAGTTTGTTGACATAGTGCTTGAACTCTCGAGTAGGTTACTCGGGGAGTGGAGTAGGGCAAGGAAGGTGTCCTTGTAGCCGAACCACTATAAATCGGTTGTGTCATTTCTATCCTTTACTTTTCTTGTTTTCTTTACTTGCATTACTTATAGATCTATACTTTCTCTCCATCCACACGATTTCACATAACATCGAATCTAAAGTTTTTGAAACTAAGTTAAAATCGGCAAAACTATTCAACCCCTCCTTCTAGTTTTCTACAATTGGCATCAAGAGCTAAGTTTACAAAAGTTTTAAAGTAAATAGTATTTTAAAAACTTTTCGATCACTATGGGTTCTGAAAATTATAAAGAAGGGCAATTTATGCAACGACCTCCACTACTTGAAACTAAAGGTTTTATTTATTGGAAAAATAGATTCGAAACGTATGTGAAGTCAAAAGATATTGATCTTTGGTACATCATTATTGAAGGCGATTTTGAAGCCACTACAAAAGATGAAACCAGAAATTTAGTAAACACACCTCATGATCAACTCACCGATGATCATAAGAAAAACCTTTCCAAAAATAGTGAAGCTAAAATGGTTTTATACAATGCTTTACCCAAAAAGGAATTTGAAAGAATTTCTATGCTTAAAATCTCTAAAGAAATTTGGAATTCTTTAGTTTTAACTCATCAAGGAAATCAACAAGTAAAAAACAATAAAATAGATTTGTTTGTTCAACAATATGAACAATTTTCAATATCGGATGAGGATACTATAGATCATTCTTTTGCTAACTTTAATACTATAATTACATCATTACAAGCGCTTGATGAGTCTCTCTCTAGTCGTAATCATGTTAGGAGATATCTAAGGGCACTTCCATCCAAGTGGAGATATAAGGTGACGGCCATTGAAGAATCAAAAGACTTGTCAATCCTCACCCTCGATGAACTCATAAGAAATCTAAAGGTCTATGAGCTTGTCCTCGCCAAAGATTCCGAAGCCTCAAAAGAGAAGAAGGAGAAGCACAAATCTCTTGCCTTAAAAACCAAGAAGGTCTCAAGCGATGAAGAAAACTCTTCTTCGGATAGTGATGACGAAGAGTATGCCATGGCGGTAAGGGATTTCAAAAAGTTCTTTAGAAGAAAGGGAAGATATATTAAGTAACCAAATGACGACAAGAAGGGGTTCCAGAAAGGAAAATACGACAGGAAAGCAATGGACGAATGCGCATGTTTCAAATGTAGGGACCCTAACCACTTCATTAGTGAGTTTCCCAAACGTGACGAACAAAAAGCGTTCGTGAGTGGTTCATGGGGAATGAGCGAGGAGGAGGATGAAGAAATTTGTCTCATGGCAAATGACTCAAACGAGGTATGTCCCGAATCTCTCTATTATAGTAGCTCATCATTAGACGATGATTCATTGCACCGTGAATATGATAAACTTTGCAAAATTAGTTTAAAAGTAATTAACAAAAACAAGATTTTGAAAAACCAAAATGAACGTTTAGAACAGGAAGTCGTTGAGTTAAAAGCTAAATTAAAACGTTTAGAAAAGGGGAAGATAGCAAGTGGGGAATGTGAGCTTTGTGTTCAACTTCAATCACTAGTTGATAATCTAGATTCCAAGATTGCTAGAATGAGTACTAATACTCTTGATATGATATTAGATAGTGTTAAAACAGGAAACAACCAAAAAGGTTTAGGTATTCAGCAACTTGATGCTTCAACTAGCGTAAACAAAGAAACACAATTCGTCAAAGAAACAGAAAAACAAGTCACTGTAGTCACGGATCTCACGGATCCCACAAAAAGGGAACCGGCTAGTGTAAAACCAGGGATCTGTGGGTCTGCTGATGCAAACAGTAATAATAATATAGCTACTTCATCTAGAACCGATTTTGTTATTGTTAATAAGAAGAAACCAACCCATGTTACTGTTAGACAACCACCTCCAAGACAAAATCAAAATTTTATAAGAAACAAAGGTCCATCATTTTCAAAACCAAACACATTTATAAGGAGACCTAATAATGTTTATCCGAGAAGTAACCATCAAATGAGATGGAACCCTAATGTACAAAACGGTTTTCCATTTCAAAACTTTGCACCATGGAATGCATACTCACCTTTTCCATATATGCCTAACATGAATGAAATGTATAACACTAATGGACCCATGAACAAATGGGGACCAAACTTTTGAGTTAATTATTTTCTTAGGTGTGCTTAAAGGTCGACCTAGATCCGGATGAACGGATCAAGGATAGCGGGTGCACGAGGCACATGACCGGTAATAAAGACTTATTTTCCACATATGAATCCTTCAATGGAGGAAATGTGGTATTTGGAAATAGCAAAAGCAAAATCATCGGTAAAGGTACGATTTCTAACAAATCTCTAACCACTAACGATGTGTGTCACATAGAAAACCTAAACTTTAACCTTCTAAGTATAGGACAAATAAGTGATAAGAAGTGTAACATACTTTTTAATGAAACCGGTAGTAAGATATTGAAAAACGGTATCAGTATAGGAAGAGGAATTAGAAAACATGGAGTCTATGTCATTAAAATCGGTAATGAACCTAAAGACAAACTTTGTCTTATCTCTATGGATTTTACTTTGACCTTATGGCATCAAAGATTGGGTCATGCCAATATGCGACTTCTTCAATCGCTATCATCCAAAGATCTAGTAAGAGATCTACCAAAATTAAAATATGAACATCACTTTTGTGATGCTTGTAACGTAGGAAAACAAGTCCATGCTAGTCACAAAGCTAAAAATATGGTCTCTACTACTAAGTGTCTATAATTACTTCACATGGATTTATTTGGTCCATCCGCTATCCAAAGTTATGGAGGAACTATTACACTTTGGTTATAGTGGATGATTACTCTAGGTACACATGGACTAAATTTTTAAAGAATAAAACTGAAATGTTCGATTACTTTGAAATATTAAGTAAGAAAATCCAAAGACAATTAGGAAGTCCTATAGTGTCTATTAGAACGGATCATGGTAGGGAATTCGATAATGAAGTGCAATTTGGAGCCTTTTGTGATGCTAATGGTATTACTCACAACTTCTCGGCTTCTAGCACTCCACAATCGAATGGGGTAGTTGAAAGGAAGAATAGAACCCTACAAGAAATGAGTCGCACCATGTTAAATGAGCAATCTATACCTCAAAAGTTTTGGTCCAAGGCCGTTGATATATCAACGTACATACTTAACCGAGTCTTAATTAGACCATTTTTAGGTAAAACTCCATACGAGTTACTTCGAGGCAAAAATCCTACGTTAGAACATTTTAGAGTCTTTGGTAGCAAATGTTTTCTATTAACACTAAAGATTACCTAACTAAATTTGACCCTAAATCAACTGAAGGTATCTTTTTAGGTTACTCTCCTAATAGCAAAGCTTATGTTATATTAAATAAAGAAACAATGAAGATTGAAGAGTCATTAAACGTAAAATTTGATGAGAGTCCACCTAAACCTACCCTACCTCTTGTCGATGACGAGATAGTCGAAAGTGAAGCCATAGAAGTAAAGAAAAATACAAACAAAGAAGATGAACCATTAAACAATGAAATCATCAATATTAAAGAGTCTAAAGATCATCCCGTAGATAAGGTCATAGGAAAGTTAAATGAAAGAACCTTAAGGTCTCAAGTCCAAAACCAAAGTAGTTTATTTTGTTTTGTCTCAACCATAGAAGCTAAGAATACACAAGAAGCCATAAAAGATGAAAGTTTGGTAATGGCTATGCAAGAAGAGTTAAATCAATTTGTTTCTAACGATGTTTGGACACTTGTCCCTACACCTAGTAATCAAACCATAATAGGAACCAAATGGGTATATAAAAACAAGTTGGATGCAAACGGTGTAGTGTCTAGAAACAAAGCTACACTCGTTGCCCAAGGGTATAATCAACAAGAAGGAATAGACTTTGATGAGACCTATGCCCCCATGGCTAGATTAGAGTCTACAAGAATACTTCTTGCTTATGCTTGTGCTAGTGATCGTAAGCTTTTTCAAATGGATGTTAAAAGTGCTATTCTAAATGGTTTTATTAATGAAGAAGTTTATGTAGCTCAACCTCCAGGCTTTATCGATTTCGAAAAACCTAAACATTTGTATAAATTAAAGAAAGCTCTTTACGGTCTTAAACAAGTCCCAAAAGCTTGGTATGATAGACTCAAATCATTTTTTATAAAAAACAACTACACCATGGGGTTAGTTGATAATACACTTTTCACTAAGAAAAAGGAATCACATATAATTATTGTTCAAATATACATGGATGATATTATATTCGGATCTACTTGTCAAGACATGTGTGATGATTTCTCTAAATCATGCATGACGAGTTTGAGATGAGTATGATGGGATAACTAAGTTTTTTTCTTGGTCTACAAATCAAACAAGTAGAAGATGGTATCTTCTTTAATCAATCTAAATACATAAAAGAGATGTTAAAGAAATTTGGTTTAGAAGAGTCAAAACCCATAAGAACAGCAATGTCATCCGACACTAAACTTACAAAAGATGAAGACGGTGAATCCGTTAATAACACAAAATATCATGGCATGATTGGTAGTCTTCTATATCTTACGGCTAGTCGGCCGGATATTATGTTTAGTGTTTGTCTATGTGCTAGGTTTCAAGAAGACCCTAAAACATCACATCTAGAAGTGGTCAAAAGAATATTTAGATACATTAAGGGTACGACTCAATTAGGATTATGGTATCCTAAGGGTACGGGGGTAGAAACTATTGTATATGCAGATTCTGACCATGCAGGTGATTATGTTGACGGAAAGAGTACAAGTGGTGTATGTACTTTTATGGGATGTTGTTTAACATCTTGGTTCTCGAAAAAGCAAACGACATTGGCCATATCAACAACCGAAGCTGAATATGTCTCCGTCGGCAAAGCATGCCAACAAGCACTATGGATGAAACAAGCGTTAGTTGACTACGACATTTATCTAAGTGACATAGCCATTCTACGCGACAACAAAGGTGCCATCGACTTAAGCAAGAATCCGGTATTGCACTCTCGCACCAAGTATATAGAGATCCGTCATCACTTCGTAAGAGACAATGTTCAAAAGGGGAACATCTCTATTGAGAAGGTAGCATCCGAAGACAACATAGCCGACGTCCTCACCAAACCGTTGAAGCGGGAACAATTCAACTTGCTTCGTCTTGGTCTTGGTCTCATGGAACAATCGTCGTAATTAGTTTCTAAACTCTACAAGGTATGTAAACACTAGCCTTCTCCTTTTCTGAGTCTAGGATCTCTATTTCACACACAACATACAAACAATACGGGAATTTTCAAAACCCAAGGTAAATTTAATTTACAACATGTAATTTCGTGTCTATTTTTCTTAACCAAAAGGTAAACTTTTCTTTAAACAAAAGAAACTTTTTCGAAATGCTTTTCTAAAAGATACTTCTTCCCGTATCATTTCCTAAAAGCTATTTCTCACGTCTAGGACAAACCTCTTTTCATTATTAATACAAACTAAAAACACGTTTTCATTGCATCTCATGTCTTTTGAATGCTAAAGGGAGCACATAACTAATATGTGTTTTCGGGTACATTCATTTAATCAACAATAAATTTAGGAGCACTCGGGTTATCTCACATAATAGTATGCCTTTTCACTTCTAGTCTATTTTTCGTTTTCTTTTTAGGAGTCGAGATAACCACAACTCCAAATGGTTTGCATATAGGCACACACTAGGCACAAATGTTTCCAAAAGGAAATTTTTGAGCTTCCTGAGTCACCAGTACCACGAATCCTAGCATTTACGCTCGACAGTTCCCTCGAGGGAGGGATCCGTGGGAACCGTGAGACAAAAGCTGAAATTTTTCTTCTATTTTCTGACTTTGGCTAAAAACCTTTATATCTTCATCATTTTATTCTTTTTACTAATGATTATGTTACCTAATACTTATGTTCTCATGATCACATGCCTTAAATTCATATCTAATCTATAGATTTTAGTCCACATTTTGGGTCAAGCATTCATTACAATGCATTATTTTCTCTATAATTAAGGTTCCCAAAATGCTTGCATCTTCATCACTCTCAACCTCACAAACAACCATCATCATGTCATCCAAAAGATCTTCCAACATTGATAAATCACCTAGTGCAAACAATCCTCTTCAATAAATCCAAAAACTTATCCTACCACCTATTGTAGTGCCACCACCCAATTCTAGAAAAACCGCACGAATTACCATCCGACCTTGCTGTTTAGCCAAAACATTGTCAAATAGTTCATCACCAACCACTCATTCACCACCAAATGGTTCCATAGTAGCACATCCCTCATCCCCAACAAGCACACCACCATCATCACCTATCAAGTCTCCACCAAAAGTCACTCTATTAGAACTCCTTAAGACTCCGAAAACATTCCAACAAATCAACCCAAAAGAACTAGTCTTTTTAACACCTCCCACATCTCCAAACACAATTTACAAGGACCTTATAAGTTCACCACCCTTAGCTCCCATTGTCTTACAAGAACATCTAGGTTCTTTTCCATCACCACTTCCAAACATTCCGGACTTTGATCCATATTTTCCAATTTTTCCACCACATCTTCCGCATCCCACACATCAAACTAACCCGAAAACCTTCTACACACATTACTCACATCATTTACATTGTGAACATTGTCAATCCACTAAGGAACTTGCAATGGAAATTAGGGAATAGATGCGATTCATACTTAACCACATCCTTGATCGCATCAACATCATCACTCACCAAAACCTCCATCAATAAACTTATGCAAGCATGGAAGGAATGATATTACTATTTTCTCTAATTTTTCTTTTGAGAACAAACCTTGTTCTTAGTTTTACATGTTTGTATGTGGCATATATAGCACTACACTTTGTTATTTTATTACAAGGCTTTGTTTACATACCTTGGCTCTACATCTTGTTTCTCATCAATCACAAGATTATATTGCATGTTACTACTAACGTTTTCTTTGTAGGTTTTATATTTTCTCACTTGACGCCCTATTCTAGGGGGAGTTACCGTCAAGGGGGAGTTAGAGATACGTGGACTATACTATTTTTCCACACTTTATTTTTTCGTTAGGGTCACTTTTTGTTTCGACAAAAAGGGGCAGAAGAAGTAAAACTTATCCTTTAAAAACATACATCTAATCTTAAGTTTTACTCATCATAACATTATGTTTTGTCATCAACAAAAAGGGGGAGATTGCTAATACAAATAAATCGTAAAAACGTTTATTAATATTTAGCGATCTCTTTGTGTTTTGTTGATAACAAATATAATGTTATCATAAGTAAATATATAAGGATACATGTTATTTTTGTAAAGCATCTACATATATAGTCATTTAATATAAATTGTTGTAATAATTCATTTATTGTAATAGTTTATTAGGATGGATAAAAACCATAACCTATGACCCATACCCATGAAGTTAACCCATAACCCATTGACTAGAGGCATTGCATCTCCTAGATACATTGTATCTAGTTGGATACCCATGGTCCAAAATCTAGGACTCATGACCCATAACCCATGACTCATAACCCATGACTCATAACCCATAACCCATGGATAAAGAGGAGCGTCTCACGGATCCCTCAGTTTACACTAGACGGATCCCTCATGTAAGGGATCCTTGCAACAGTGGCAAGAATTTTCCTATAAATAGAGAGCCATTTCTTTAATGTAACTCACCCCTCTTCTTACAAACTCTCTCATATATTCTTACATTCTTCTAATCTCAGATCTCTTGATCTAGATAGTAGTTCTTCTTTCCTTTGTTGTGATTCTCATATAGGTCATTCTCTAAGGCGAGATCACGAGCTTCTACAAGTCATCCAAGCAAGGAGTCCTTGATTGATTTGTTCCTCCACAAGATTTCTGTAGCAAAGATCTTGTATTTCATATTTCACATATTTGTTGTGTTATAGTAGTGTTGGTTTGGTCCTCCGTGTTAAGGACTCGGTATTTAGGTTTGTACCGGAAAAATTGTAAGCGACGTTGTGAAGGCTTCTCCGCCGAATTGAAGGAGTTTGTTGACATAGTGCTTGAACTCTCGAGTAGGTGACTCGGGGAGTGGAGTAGGGCAAGGAAGGTGTCCTTGTAGCCGAACCACTATAAATCGGTTATGTCATTTCTATCATTTACTTTACTTGTTTTCTTTACTTGCATTACTTATAGATCTATAATTTCTATCCATCCACACGATTTCACATAACATCGAATCTAAAGTTTTTGAAACTAAGTTAAAATCGGAAAAACTATTCAACCCCCCTTCTAGTTTTCCACAGTCTGACTTCGGGTGCTACTAAGGAGGTGTCGAATGATGGGTTTACAACTGTCAGGCGATAAGGATCTCACTATAAGCAGGTTTTTTGGGTATCTAACAACATGAAACTAGAGTATATGCAGACTGTCAAACAACAATCTACTAAAAAGGTGTCGAGCCTAAATAATACACCAACTTGGCCTCTACTTCCGAACAACCTACGAAGGTTAGTAATGTGTTAAATACTTCGATTAATTTTGATGCTCTTAATGAGATAGATGATATTACAATGGATAATGTTAAATCAAGTGGCGATACTATTTCGCCTACTGTTGAACAGTCCTTTACTTTTAATAGTAAACATTCGGATTGTGGTAATGAAATTGGGAACATGGATAAATAGGCGAGTGCAGCTATTAATTCATTTGGTAGTCTAAGTACTACATCTCCCGTTGAAAAGATTAATAATCTAGAAAGTCAAATAATTGAGGGGAAGCTTGTGCTTTTGAGTGATAATAGAAAGCCGCTTCTTATGCAAAAGGATGCTAATGTAGGACACGTGAGAAACAATCCCTAGCTTGTCCAATGATGCTCCTTCTGTTATTTCAAATAGCACGCCTGACATGGCTAAGATAGAAAAAGGTAGGTAATCTATTTTTTAATGTTGAGAATTTGGTTATTTCGGATAGTGATAGTGATAATGATGAAGTTGTTAAGGAGTACAATGAAAATACTATTTATATGGCATTTGACGGTGCTAAAAGTGGGAGTAGAGCGGGCGTGAAGAGCTTATATGAGCAATGGAAGGAGAACACCTATGATCAAGACCCTTATGATGATGATAATACCTTTGATGACTATGGTTTAACACTTTGACTAGTGCCCAAATGAATTATGCTAACGCATATGACATTAATCTTCGTGGTCAAATTAGATAAGTGTTTGTTTTACTTTGCATAAAGTATGACATGTCATTTTTTTATACTAGTTTAGGTCTTAAGCACTGTTGGCGCTTTTGGTTTGCCTTTGTGGGCTGAGTGTGAGACTCACCCAAACCCATTATACTTAGTTATTTTCTTAAAGTAATAATATTTTACCGGAAGTAACATTTATACTAAAAAAAATCATTTTTCTTTGACTTTTTATGAGCTGGTAAGCATTTAATCCAACTCCAATTACACATATTCTTAGAGTTTAATAAGTACTCCCTCCATCCCATACAAAGTGAACACTTATTTTTAGACATCCAAAAATAACAATTTAAACATCGAATTTGAGATGAATGAAGTATAAGAGAAGGTCTAAAAAAAAGTAGATAAAAAATATTTAGTTAGACCTATAGAAGAAGTTGATCCTTAGCTACTTTCAACGTGTAAACTTAGATAAAAAACCACAGGTACCAAACGTGTATTTTTGTCAAAGTAGAAAAATTACACGTTTGGACACTGTGGTTTACCCCAAATAACAAGTTTAGTCTTTAACTCATTTTAATTACACAACACATACTTATTTTTGAAACATGTTGGCCATTTAGTCCTTATTTTTAGAAATAGGAATCATATGTGTAATTATTTACAGTTTTTTTTTATTACACGAATAGTCCATATTTCCTATAATAAAGACTAAATGGGCAACATGTTTCAAAAATAGGTATGTGTGGTGTAATTAAAACGACTTATGGACTAAATATGTTATTTGAGGTAAACCAGAAGGACCAAACGTGTATTTTTGTCAAAATAAAACCGTAACATATCTCTTATTCAATAAGAAAAGATACAAAAAGTGAAAATCATTCTTCTTTTGACTAATGTAAGAGCTGGATCTTATAAGCGAGCTTTGAAATGGCGTTATGCTGAGTTGGCATATTTTGAGCGCGTGTTATGATACCATGGTTGCCAAGTTATTGCTTGTGTTATAACACACATTAGTATACTGATGTGGGAGGAAACGCGCGTTGAGCCCAATTTATCATACCCCACCCCATGTTGATCCGGTTTTATGCCCAAGTTACTATAAAATTTGTATTTTTTTTTAAAGTGAGTCTCAAAAGGTGGTGTTGAGGTGGTGTTATGAAAAGGAGTATTTTTTTGTGTTAATGTTGAAATGTTAAAGCTGAGATGGCACAGACGTGGCGGGATGTTTTTTCTATAACTTGAGTTATGATACCTGATACTCTTATGTTTGGTCGACTAAAGTCAAAATTGACTTCAATTTGGTCAAACACATCTAGCAAAATAAATATGTATACAAACACATGTGTCGATTTTGTAAAATAAAGGTAATCAATAAAATATATGTGTCGATTTTGTAAAATGTATGCGTCGGAATTTTTATTTTGCAATTTTACGTATATATGAGATTAAAAGAAATGGGTATGCTATAATGTTGGAGACGGTAACTTGAGTCAAAGTTACAACCATCTATTACGGAGTATAACATTACAAAATTCTAAGAAAAAAAATTGTATTTCAATTTAAGTTAAATAAATTATCGCGTTATTTTGTGTTCATATTTTTGCATGGTTCTAAAAGACGTGTCATGGTGGCGTCAAAGTGTCGTTAAAGCGTGAGGCGTGACCTCCATATTACTAAGTAGATAAAGGCCTCAACTTTAGGCCTGGTGTGAGATAAGGCGCGCTAAGACGTGAAGCGTGGTGAGTTTTTTTTTTTTCTCTTTTTTTTTTTCTTTTAATTCAACTCCGATCATGAAGAATAATACATGTAAGAATAGTTTCTTAGCCTTATTCATTATGTACAACGCTTTTTGTAAACTCGATATATATGAAATATAATATAAATATATAAATATTCTGATATTTTGTGATGTCTTATATCACGCTTTAAAAACGTAAAATCTTTGCCTTAACCGCTAAAACATGAGACTTGATCATGTCACCACGCTACGACTCGCGCTATTTATAACCTCGTATTTTTGTGTCCTATATTTCACAATAACCCACATGTCTCTTCCCTTCTTCACATATCTTTAGGAACCTCTTTTTCTATTTGAATTTTATGGGGGTAAAGTTATGTTTTAGGGTTAGAAGTTGTTTTGAATTTGTAAGAGAGAACAAGGGTATTGAGCTGGACACAACCGTTGAGAATTGGCCTCTTGCTTGTGTCGTGATCGTGATCGTGATCTTCATCTGTCTTCTTTATTTACACATCCAAAAGCCATGTAACTTTCTGGCTCACCACATTGTGCTCGGGATAGATATCCAAAATACATGTAAGGTTGCTCCCGTCGCAACCTTATGCCCGCATCGCGATCATGGGCCCCGTATAGGAAATATTCAGACTTTCGTTCTTTTGAACTTTAGGTCCTTAGTTTATCATTTCTTCTGCTTAAAGCAACAAGTCTTCTTTCCTTGGGAATTTCTTCAATGTTCTTCATCATTGACTTATAATCATCATGTTCGCATGGTTTCAATGTAAAGATGCTGTGTGGAAATGATCCATTTAAAATCTTCTTTTATCAAAAACGCTATTTTTTAAGTAACTAACTCCAATATATATAACAAATATATCTCACATGTCTTAGATAGGAATGAACAACAATCACTTGGTTGGTTGAGGTATATTATTTTCACCTAACATGGGGTACCGCTTGCCACAAGGCCTTTGGTTATCAAATCCGTTCTTAACTTTGTTGAACATAATCTGCTTTAAGATTTGGTTAAAAATTAAAGTACACATTTTAATAATAGAAAACCAAATTGAAGATTACATAAACAAGAAAACCAAATTTGGACAAGAAACATTTTGGAGAGTAAAATGAGACCCACGGCCACGTGAAGCCTCAATTTTGGAGTTGCATTCATGTATGAAGGCGACGCGAACGCACATAAGTTCACAAGCTTGGAACCTAAACAAAGCCATAATTTTGGAGTTGAATTCATGTCCAAAAGTGGCGCGAGTGTGCCTAAGTTCACAAGCTTCTTAGCTAAACATAGCCACATTGTCATTTTTCTTCACAACCCCTATGCATAGGCGTTTTGTAAAAGCAATACAATATACTAAGATATTCTTGATCTCGCATATAAACTACTCAAATGTTTGTAACACCACGCACCAATGTAGGACAAACTCAAACTCGTTTCTAACTTTTAGTTTGCATGCCCCAACTGAGTTAGTTTAAGAATCGATATCTCATTCATATAAAATCTATTTTGAACACATTTTAACTCGTTGTAAGGTTCTCTTAAAAGAGAACACAAGCACACAAATTTCTACTCTTATATATAACACATGCATATATTTATATGTATGAGTTGACACAAAATCATTTTGTTAATAATTTTTCCAATAGTACCGCCCTTATATGTGGGTCTTGGATATCACGAACGTTACACTAAAATGACATGAAAAAAATTTGTATCATTATACAGTATGCTACAAATAGTGAAATAGATAATCTGATCCAAAAGATATATAGATCGACATGTTGATTTCTTAGATGTGTTTTGAGAAATGACCACCCACCCCATTACCATTCCGTTACATTTAGAATTATGTAACAAGTTCTTAGACACAAAGAAACTACTGTATTTTCTTTATTAATACCTATCATATATAGTAACTATCACGTTGTATGTATGGTGTGATACTACTATTGTACAAAATGAAAAATAAGTGCACGTGTGGAGAGAGAGATAGAAGAAGGAGGAAGACAAAGGTGACGGCTGTTTTGAGAAAGAGAGAAAGGGGAACTCCAAATTCCCCGTGAGGACTCCTTGGAATCATCCAAAACCAACTATTTCCTTCATTTTTCTGCATAACCTAATGCTTTTTTTTTTTTTTTTTTTTTTTTTTCATCATACTACTAAACTAATTTCAATACTATTTAACGTTTTCTATAAGTTTGTAAGATTGTTTTTGGTAAGAACATCAGTTAACAGTTTCGAATATGATCCCTTTTTCGCTTGTATAATAAGTCTCTGTGTAAACTTATTACTGACATATTGCTAGCTTAATAAAACTCGTCATTGGAATATCAGTATTGAACGTGAGAAGGCTATTGTTGTAACTGTGGGTGAATCTAAATCATATGATGTGATATATATTCTATAACATCCTATATGTTTTGAGGCCTTTTTTTTATTACAGTGCTTAAACATTAAGCTTTGAAGGATTTAAAACATGCGTATTATTGATGTTATTTAACGAGCTAGCACCTAGATGAACTAGTTAGCTTTAAAGTTTCTACATCTTTTAACTAAAATGGCTTATGATATATTAAATATAAGACATAAAATACAATTGATTAGATACGTACAGTTTCAACCTTCAATTTCAATTCCAAAGGATGATCACGAGTTCGTAATATTTTCCCACAATTCTTCGTCATTGCCCTTGTCTTATAATATATACTCACATCTATGTGATTTGACAAATATACCCTCATTGCACCCATATATTCTACCATATTATATTTGCAATTAACCAAGAGTTCTTATAATTGTTAAGGAAATAACATTTTCCCCTAAACAAAATCTTAAAATATAGTTTCTACAGCTAAAGCTATGTTGTTAAAAAAAAGAAAAAAAAAAAAAAAAAAAAGGAAAAAAAGTTATTTTGCTCTGATATGATGTTTAAAATATTTAAAATCTATGCTACATAAAAAACACGAATGCGTTTTTTTTTTTAAATCTAAAAAATATAAAAATGAGTAATATTTTTCCTGAAATACCATTTTAAAACATAAATTCCTACATTCAAATTCAAATAATGTTACCTTAATAAATATAATTTCATTAACTATGTTCCCACAAAAAATGTAAAAATAATGCATGACAACTTTTGACTAAATTTTTGAATGAGTTTATATAAATAAATAAATAAATAAAATCCCGTTTCTATGTACGGTACTTGTCTAGTAAGATAAATACGTTTTTACCATTAAGAAGTCTTCTAATAAACTAGGGTTTCTTCAGCAATTTTTTCAAAGAAAAATCATTATTAACACGCTCAAGTAGCTAGAGGTGAGTATAAAAGATACAGTTACAATGAATTTGAACACGCAAAAGTAGGAACAAAGATCCATTCGGTCCGAACAAGACAGAAGATTGAACTTGTACGAGCGATCCACAAATGCTAAACAATTTGATCTCATTGGCGAAGATGTCTTTCCTTGGGGTTTTTCCATCAACTTAAACCTATACAAATAGATAAGCTTTTTTTCCTTGGGGGTTTTTCCTTGGCGAAATTGTATATTTATATGTTCCAACTTCCATTGACATGCAAAGTTATACGAATAGAGATTCTATATCGGTTAAATTTGTTACAAAAATTAACCTTAATCAAACATTATTACATTCACCATATATGTTATTATGTTGATGAGTGATCCATATATATATATATATATATATAGGGAAGGGATCCGGTAAGAAGAAAAACTAAAATAAGAAGAATAAGAAGAATTTCTAGCCACACATTTTAAATAAGGGAGATATTTTCAAGGGGAGATGCATCTATTTTAATAGGTGCATCTGAAATGTGTGGTTGTGGTTTCTTCTTATCCTTCTCATTTTAATTTTTCTTCTTATTTGATCCTAACTCTATATATATATATATATATATATATATATATATATATATATATATATATATATATATATAGGGAAGGGATCCAATAAGAAGAATAATTAAAATGAGAAGGGTAAGAAGTAATTCTAACCACACATTTTAATATGGGAGGGAAAATTTGAATGAAGATGCATCCATTTTTGTAGGTGCATCTAGAATGAGTGGTTGTGGTTACTTCCTATCCTTCTTATTTTTATTATTCTTCTTATTTGATCCTAACTCTATATATATATATATATATATATATATATATATATATATATATAGGCTCCGGTTCCATTGAGAAGGTTTTATTTTGAGAAGATTGAGAAATCTTCGTTTGAGCAAATTGATTCATGTTTTTGATTTGATTCACAAGTAAATATCATTTTATGGTGAATCGAATCTATAAATCACAAATTTGATTCACAAATCATTGTTAAAATCGAGTTATGATGATGATTCATTAAATTTGTACAGATGATTCAGTATTCTACATATATCGCAAAATCGAGAGATTTTTAACATTGATTCAAATTTTTTTTTTTACACAATTTGAATTTTAATCATATTTAAATGAGTTTTACGCTTGAAAAACATGAATCAAAGTTAAAAATCTATCGTTTTTGAAAACCTTTTCAATTTTCTCAAAATAAAAACCTTCTCAATCGATCCGGATTCTATATATATATATATATATATATATATATATATATATATATATATATATATATATATATATATATATATATATATATATATATATATATATATATATATTGGATCATTTAAAAAGTTGATCTCAAGAGAAAAGTGAGAGAAGTGATCTCAACCGTTAGATCTCCATCCCTTCCCCTCCCCTTTTTCACACCAAACTACAAGGATCCGATTGCAACTTTTTAAATTCTCCAAGGTTTATTTTGTAATATTTCCAAGGATCATATATAATGCCTAATTTTTTCATTTTTTTCTTTTTCTCTGGTTCAATTCTTTCAGCTCGTTCCACAATAAACACCCTCTTCCCAGTGCTTATTGCTTATAATCTCCGCAAGATCAAAACAACAAACACTATCTGTTATCAGATTCAATAATCATCTCGTTCTAATGTCTCAAATCTCCGATCAAAGTAAGTTTTAATACATTTTTTGATTATTATTTTGTTACTCTTTTTATCAAAGATCGAATCTAAATCTTATGGCATTGGTTATAGTTTTATTTGCACAAATTAGTGTTTTTTATGAGATAATTTTTTTGTTTTATTTCGGTAATCATCATCTTGCATATAATTGTACCGATTTTAAGAGTTTATTGACATGATTCATTGTATATAATAGTTATTTGAAACGAAATTGAGAAATAAATATATGGAAAACATGTTTACATAAGTTGCACACCAAGTGTTTGATAAAATGTTTGGATGGGATATTATAACTGCGATGCACCAATTTTACACTGTGATGCCCTGAATAATACGTTAAAATGGCCTATTTTATTTCTACTTTTGGTCACAAGCTGTTAAGCCACATGATACACATGATACTGATGTTAGCGGGATATATATAACATGCTATATTCAGTGTAGTCACCTTATTCTTCTGATGTCGTATAGTCAGTTATAACATTGCTAGTGTAAATGGTCTTTTATATAGTGGTACTGATAAGATATGCTTATTGTAAATATTAAATATGATATCAACACTTTTACCTTTAGATCTCACCCTTTGAACAATTGGCCAACTAGATTACATTGTGAGATATATCACATAGTGTCCTATACCGAAATTTGACGTTGATACCATACCGGGTAAGTTTACAGTTTATGAGGCTAAGATTACCAATTTTAAAATATCAAATTTGAGTCATTTTCTGACTTGTTAAGATTTCTTGCCAATAATATTGACATTTGTTTCGAAGCTGCGAAAAGAAATAGTTGGTGATTATTAATTTCATGATAAAACCAACATGAAGTTTAATTCTAAAAGTGCCATAGTTTGAGAGCAAAGAGTCAAATTGTGCAAGTAGTTTACTACAGATCACGAGTCTTTAAACTTTAAATCCATGTGAAGCATATATTGCATGTCTCAGACTATGGGGATACTATTCTATCCCCAAGGGACAATCCATACACCAATGATAAAGATTTACTACCAGAAATCTGGGCCTTAGGATTTAATAATCCATGGCGCTGAAGTTTTGACGCATAAAGACCATCTTATTTCATATGTGCTGATGTAGGCTAGGTATATATGTTGTTCCCTATTCACTATCGTTTAAAAACAATTAAGTACTTAAGAAAAATTAATAGTGAACAGTGACTGAAATTAACATAAGTAAAACACACTGAATAATTTTCAACATCATATTCTTTATTAGAAATGAATCAAAAAGAATATGTTACCCAAGTACTTGCGGAACAATACTTGGGATTGAAATGACAAAGTTTGGTGACTCCTCTCTAAGCTCAGGCTAAGTCTGAACACAACTCTTAGAACCCACTGAGCTATCTCAGGGATTAAGTTGTATTTGGAGGAGTGAAAAGATGGCTTGCGTGTATGTGTGTTTTTACAATTCACAAGCTTAATCTTTTCACTCCATCTCTTATGCTATTTATACATGTATGAGTTTTAACTCTTTCCTAAGTGACAAACTTACATCTTACAGAAGACAAAATACTGATGTATTTTGTCTCAGTTTACAAAGACTATTTTAGGTAAGAGACAAGACTACTTTCCTAAGGTCAGTGATGACACTGAGTCTGATCTTTTGCCATTCAGGGAAAGTTGACTTTGGTTTATAAGGACTTCGTCTTATCTGATTCAAACTTATCCCGCCTTGTCCCGCTCATTCTTCAGTCTTCATATCCTTCAGTCTTCTACTTCAGTTTGTCTTCAGTGTAAGTAGTTGGAGAGGAGTCTTAGGGATTCAGTGAGTTATTTTCATCACTCACTGAATCCACCATCTTCTTCTTGACTCAGTCTTCACCCTTTAAGTTCCGCCTTACTGAGTGGAGAGACGTCATCTTCGCCTCATATTGAGTATCCTGAAGATGGCTCACTGAGAGACTATGCACTCAATGACATGTTAGTGTTTAACGGTCTAAACACTTGGGCTATTTTCTATTCAAATCCTAGATTAAGGGGTTTGGGTATTTTACTGAACCCAACAGTCTCCCCCTATTTGGATATACAAATAGCCTAAGTGTTTGATCAGTGTAAGTGAGCAAATGGCTTCTTCTTACACTGAATGTACTAATGAATACAATAAGGAACGCTGAGTATTTTAACAAAACATACATCTTTTATTGATCACATTACATGGTTCCTATCACTAGTACATAAGATAAACAAAATGATGTCAGTCAAGATGGATTTCCAGTGCTTCAAGTTTAGGCTTCTTCTTGAGGAGTGCTTCTTTGTCAGGGTGCTCTTTTAACTTCTTATTCAAGTCTTTGAAGAACCTAACATTTTCAGGGGTGTTGATTTGAGAGGCCACTGGTATGTAACCTACCATGGTTCCTACCCCTGCAAGATCTATATCACTCCATCTTTGGAAAGCTGGGTTTTCATAGACATCAATGAAGAAAAGTCCTCTTTCAGGCTTTTCTATCACTAGACAGTTCACAAACTTCAATCCTTCAGGCAGCTCCCTATTACACTCCAGTACAGGCACTTTAATCTCAGGCTTGAACTCAACTCTCTTCCTTTTGCTAGTGGATGATTGTGGTTGAGATCCTTGAGGTGCTGTTAAGGTTGGCTGAATCCCCAGTTGCATTGGTGCTTGCCTCAGTCTTTCATACCTCTTACTGAGCATTTTCATCAGCTCCTTAACCACTGCATTCCTTTTTGTCTCTATGATTGGACCAAGCTTATCGAGTTCAGTGATCCCAAAGTCAGTAAAGGTTAAGGGATCATGAACTTCGAAATGTCTCTTATCATCCCGCCTGTATACATTCATTGCCAGTGGTTTGGAATTGGGGATGATTTTGACATCAGTGATCTCTTCAGGTAGCCTTCGGCTTGTCATTGTCCAGTTGTAATGCTCAATTCTGCTTTGTCTGAGAACTTCAGCTTTCTTCTTCTTTTCCTCCAACTGTTTTTTCATTTCAGCCATTTTTGCTGCCTGAGCATCCTTGAACTTCTGTCCTGCCTGACCCTTTTCAAGCTTCTTAGCATCTATTCCAATGTTTTCAGCTTCCTCAGCAACTACTTGTACCAGTGCTTCTCTGCTATTTCTTTCCTCTTCAGCAAGTTTCTTTTTCCTTTCCTCCTTAGCAAGGTATGCACTTAGCTGTTGTGGTGTGAGCAGGTACTAAGTGTTGTCGATCTTAAAGGGAATCTTCTCAGGCTCAGGTGGTGTTATCATTATGCCTTTTCCTTTGTCCTGGCCTGAAGAAGAAAATGCTACCAGGGGTGGTGTTGTTGTTGTTATTGGTGTGATCACTGTCAATGTTGTTGTTGTTGAAGATGTTGGTGGTACTGATGAGATTGGTACAACTGGGACTGGTGGTGATGATGATGTTTGAGCTTCAGATACTGGTGGTGTTGGCTCCCCCTCAGTGTGAAGAGGAGTTTCTTCAACAATATTCTCCCCCTCAACTGTTGCCGGAGCGTCAGTGAGGGCAAGAGTTGGTGTTGGTGCTGAGGGGGACTGAGCTGCTTGACCCTTGAAGGCCTGATAAATTTCAGTGATCATCGCCTTGATATCTGAAGTATCTGTTTGAATACCAGTGACTTTTGCTTCCAAATTTGCCTGAGATACTTCTAAAGCAGTCATTCTGGGCCCGAGATTCCAGGCCAAGGAAGAAGATGCCTGAGCCAAAGTAGCCACCTGAGTATTCACAGAGCCCAATGTAGCTTGAAAAGACTGGACTGAAGATTGAAGACCCTAAATGTCACACCCCCAAATTACCTGTTTTGCAGCGGAATGGAATTCCTGGGGATTGACTGTCATAGCATCACAATCACAGTTATATTGAACGACCTAAAGTGTCGTTTGAAAAGATCATCGTTTGATTTAATAAAACAATCAGAGTTTACAAAGTATAGGTCCCAAATGAAAATCATCTTGTGCGGAAATAAGTTCGTTACAATTCAAACGATGTTTTAAAGTACGTAAAACCCAAGTGAGACGCGTCGTCATCGCGACTCCATGATGTGTCCAAATGCATGCCATGATGTGAATGCCTTAGATACCTGAGATAAAACATGCTAAAAAGTGTCAACACAAAGGTTGAGTGAGTTCATAGAGTTTGGGTTGGAATGTAAAGACTTTCAAAATCGTTTATGCAGCAAAGGCATTGTAAATCCACTCAGTTCCAAGTTCCGCCCATACAAAACTTGCAACCTGTGTATTCACAACCCACTGCCAAAAGGTGCATAGTTTATGTTCAAGTGCATGATGTCAAATGAATTCACAAAATAGTGCCTAAATTAATGTATCCACAGTTACTTAATATAACACATAATTCGTACGGTTTCAAATTGTTCCTTGACCATTAGTTCAGGATTGTACCAAGACCATTAGTTCAATGATTCTACCAAGACCATTAGTTCACTGATTATACCAAGACCATTAGCTCAATGAATATACCAAGACCATTAGCTCAATGAATATACCAAGACCATTAGCTCAATGAATATACCAAGACCATTAGCTCAATGAATATACCAAGACCATTAGCTCAATGAATATACCAAGACATTCAGATCAATGATGTATGATATAGGATATGACTACTCATTAAGTTCAGTTAAGCATGTAGTTTCAAATAATCAAGATAGTCAAAAAAAATAGTTGAGCATGTATCTCCCCCAAAACAGTTATGAAAACAAGTAAAAGTAGGGGCTATGGAACTCACGGTAATCAGTAAAAGTTTAAAGTACTTGTGTAAATGAAAGCAAGTAGTTGAGCATGTATCTCCCCCAAAAATAGTACAAAACAATTAAAAGTGGGGCTATGAAAACTCACTTGGTGGAATGATGCGAAGACAAAAGTGAGTACACCGAGATGTAGTGTGGTACGTTAATCTTGACTTATTATGAATGATATGATACGTAATGAGTTATGATGTAATGTTATGCATGCATTTCGTATGTTATTTATACCATTTGCGAGTTTTTGAAAATAATACTTATCGTCGAAAAATACTCTTTTGACGTCTTGACCTTTCAAAATGACTTTACAAGTATTTACGTCAAAATGTCATCCTACAATGGTTTCGTAATGATTTATGGTGAAATTTTCACTTTTCGTCGTAAAACAATGTCGTCGGAATTTTTATAAAAGTAACAAAAATGGCTTTGGAAAACTAGTCGTAAAATGGTGTGCGTCGATCGTTAGGAAACGAACTCGACGGTTTTGGAAAGTTTGTATCGAAATCTAGAAGTTTCAGTTCAGGAGTTTTCGTCATAAAGGTCTCGAACATAAAGATAATAAGGGTTAAAGATAGTGATTTTGGCTAATTGTTGTGTAAAAAGTGAGTTTCGGCCAAGTTTAAACATCCGTAATTAATTTACTACAACTCCGCTATACAAACGGCTTGTCGTTTTGAAAAATATGCTCGGTGATCTTGATTTGATTAGAAGACAATTCGTTCCAAAAAGTTTTGCATCATAGTTAAAAACAGCCCTCAACATGGTCGTTACAGCTACCGTAACACTTGTATCTTAGAAATAATATAGTTTTTCAGAAATTAATAGTTACGGCAATTTTATGAAAACGTGCATATCTTTGTCGTTTCAAATCCGTTTTCTACGTATAATACGTCCTTAGCTTCGTATCGAAGTAAACTAATATATTTTTGACAAGTCGAAATAATTTGTGAAGCTTAAGGCTCGTTTTTGACTCGGACAAAATAAAAACAGCATGCTGAAATTTCAGAAAACTATATTTTTCGTCGTCAAACTTGTAAAATCCATAACTTCTTCGTTATAAGTCCGTTTTTATCCGTTCAAGCGGCCACGGATTCGTTTTAAAGTATATTTTCTAAATATCAAGGCCAAAAAGTCGTGCCTACTGTCGGTTTTTCCAGAAAATCAAAACAAGGACAGACCACTTTTTATAGTTATCGAAAATAGTTTTTCTCGGACAAAACCTATTCTAATCTCTTCAAATCAACTCCAAAGCTAATCTAATCCTACCATACACCTTCTTAGGGTGTCATGGGTTCCTAATCACCATCAAGACCAATGAATACCAAGGGGATAATTATAGGATGACCAAATATATATATATAACTCCAAAAATCAAGTAAAAATGGTATAAATCACATATGTCTTGCATGTTTGCTCCAAAAATGAAAAGATACATATGTAATGAAAAGAAACATGAAAAATGAAAGAAACATGCTTACTAGTGAATATGATGAGGTGCAAGTAACAAGGTTTAGCCTAAATACTCTAGATTTTTATTTCAAAATCTTAATAAAGAGTATTAACTAGATTGTAAAAACACTTGAGAAAATTTTTGATGATGATCCCTTTGAGCTTCTTGATGTGGCCGGTTTGTGGAGAAGAAACAAAGAGGAAGAAAAGTTTTGCTAACTCTTGATGAATTATTGAGATACATAAATGAGTGAAAAGGAAAGTGAATGTAGTTGGAGTGTATTCTTATACTATCAAAGAAAAAAATATACCAACTTCAAGATACATCCCCCCCCCTAGGCCGGTTATGGGGGGATTGTGTCTCATATTTATTTTTTATTTTTTTTTTCTCTTCCATTATTAATGTAAGTAGTTGTTGTAAGAAAATGATATTAAGTCAAAGTAAATTGTAACTTTTATATACATTTGAGTATTTAAGGTAGAGTTAGCTAAATATAATTTTTAATGGATCAAAGTAAAGTATGATGAGATCATAAAAAAATTATAAAAATACATTCCTTGTAAAATTTGAGTGATAAAATAATTATCGAGTAGTTTTTAAGTAAAACGTCGTAATAATATAACTTTAACGATTTATGTACTAAATAAATTTAAAACACTAGGTAAAGTCAAAATATAGTTTTTACAAACTAAATGTAAGTATAAAAATATGTCGGGATCATTTTTGAAAGTAATGGATTAAATATTAAAAATAATAACTCACGCGATAACGTTTATTAAATATAAAAATTACGCGTTAAATGTGAAATGAAATGTCATGAATGAACTAACGTGATGCAAATGATGCTAATGAAATGTAGACTAAACTTAGTCCATATGAAATGTCCGTAATGATATAATCATGAATTCGCCGCTAAACCATTAAGGTTACGCGAATTTGAAACACGCAAACCTAGTTTACGATAAATGTTGAAATAGTGAAGCATAAATTGTTTTGAGAAATGACCTGAAATTGCGAGTTGTCACACTAAACATTTGCAGATTTGAGCATTTCGATCAGTTCAGTGAGGCTGGAGGATTGTTTCAAGTAAGCCTCAGTAGCCTTCAACACTTTAGAGTTGAGCGCTGGGTCTTCTTTGACAAATTCCCTGATTTCATCTATCTTTGTGCCTACACCCTGAAGGTGCCTGAGAAATTTAGCCAAGTTGTCATCCAGTCTGTGAAGATTGTCATACATCAGATCCTTGTGCTCATGAATGTTTTCATCAAAAGCTTGTACCTTAGCTTTCAGATCTGTATAACTGGCACCAGCTTCAGTGTGTTGTTCCCACAATGTGTCAGTAACCCCAGAGTATAGCTTCCTTGAAGCTTTGGTGATCCACTGAACAAGCTGCCTCTCGGTTAGTGGAAGAACATTGTCAAATCTTTTGAATTCATCAGTGGAGGAAGACGAGTCAGAGTCATTATTGTCAGGTTGGAATGGTGATTCAGTATGCTCCTGTGGATCAGGCTGAGGTTCTTGTTCAGATTGAACCTCAACGTCCACTTCTTCCCCTGCTGATAAAATAACATCTTCACTTTCAGCAGGTTCATCATCAGAGAAAAGTATCCCAGTAACATCAGCAACAGTCAACAAGGGGTTGGTGATGGGTTCCATATCAACGGGTGGTATATTTCCCTCTGAGTCTTTGTCCCCCGTTGACCCCTCAGACATTGGTGGGAGTTTCCCAGTGCCTTCTCTGGAGTCAGGATTGGTTTTGGGTTCCGTATCGGCGGGTTGTTCCTTTCCGTCCGAGTCTTTGTCCCCCTGAAACCCCTGAGACACTGATGGGTTTTTCCAAGTGCCTTTAGCAGAGTCAGTGAAAGTGATATCCCTATCAGCGGGTTGTTTGGTTCCCTCTGAGTCTTTGGGATCATTCAGTGTGCCCTCAGACAAAGGCTTTGATTTGCTAATGTCATCACTGGGCGAAGTGGAAGGCGCTCCCCTACCAGCGGGTTGTTTGTTTCCCTCTGGATCTTGGGGAGTAGTAGTTGGGACCAAGGGCACTGATTGTGATTTATGAGTGTCCTTCGTTGTCACCGGGGTAGATGGTGATTGGCCTCCAGTGGGTATCAGATCAGTCTTAGGTCTTCTTTACCTTTTGGCTAGTGCTCCAGAAGCCTCAGGGCCCTGAGACTTGGGTTCGGTCTTAGTCTCAGTCTGAGACTTCCCCTTTCTCTTTATAGGAGCAGGGTTAGGATACATTGATTCCCTCTGGTTTTTTACAGCAACCATATGGGCCGTCAATTCAATATTTGTGACAAGGGATTGGTCCTTTTGAAAATTTGATTGGCTCAGGATGCCAGGTAAAGCACCAAAATTTTCTTCCTGAGGATAATTTGAACCCAGTAACACTTGCAAAGCACAAGAGACAAACCTAGGATACGAAACGTATTTCGTCCTAGTTTTGCTATGTAGCTTGGTTACGAGATCACTGTAAATGATCTCCCTTATGTCGACGGTGACCCCATTCATCAAGCAGTATGCCATCATCAACTGAATAGAGTTAACCTGTTCAGTGGATGAGTGGTTCCCGCCGAGGACCTGAATCACAAAAGTGAATAGGATCCTCCAAGCCACGGGATATGAACTTTTGGTGACTGGGGTCTTGTCCAAAAAATTTGGATCTAAAACGATTTGTTTTAACCCTTCCTTCACTGTGGAGGGTTCAGGATGGGCGACATACACTCCCTTGTTGTAGTGTAACCCTGTTGAAGTGCAAAAAGTTTTATAATCCAGGGTGAATTGCTGTCCCCAGTTAAGACTGAACCTGAAGAGATATTCCCTGAGTGGTCGAAGGTTATTCTCATTAGTAGAGGGTGTCGGGTCAAAGGCCTTAGCTGTTGCCCAAAACTCCCTGAGGAGGTTTTGGTACAGTATTGAGGGACACTGAACAAAGGCCGATTTCAGTGGGAAGTTATACAAATTTTTTATAATGTCCTTATAGGCTGGGACAGTTTGAGGATATTCAAAATTGCCTATGACATTATTTGTTTTAAATTCAACATTGCTAAGATCACCTACCCACTGTGAAGCATACTGAAGAGATTGTGTTCTTGCCATTTCCATTAAAAGGTTTTTAGGGTTTTAAAAAAAATTCTTGACAAGAACTGTCAAAGGTTTTGAATCTCTTAAGTTGTGATGAAAAACTTTTGTAAAGGTTTACAAATAAGATTTTTCAGATAGGATTTGAAGAACACAAAGATTTCTGGGTTTGAAAAGAGATTTTGACAGAGGTTTGTTAGCAGAAATCTTTTATGTGTGTTATAAGGATTTTGTGAGGGTATTTATAGAGTGTTTAGAGGGGTAGTTTGGGCATACTTGTGGATTTGTAAAGTTGGTTTTTGAAAACGTTTTGAATTTCCACATTTAATGCCACCCTCCACTACCCGCAGTAAAATCCCGTTTTTCAAGGAAATAGTTGCAGTGTACAGTAAAAGTGCACTTTTTGCAGTAATAAAATATCCACAGGATATTTTATGTGTGAGGAGGCATTTAATGCCAAGTGGGATGAGGTAAGTATGAGGGACCCTTGACAGTAAAATACAAAGACATATATTCCTATATTTAATTGGTGTGATTTCCAACCTAGGACATTTAAGTAACTAATACTTGATGCATTTAGTTACTCATTCAATGCTCAATATCAAGAGTCAGGGTCCCTGAATGAGTCTTACTCATTCAGTGAGAGGGTTATTTTGTGGTTTCAGGTAGGCGGAACCATTAGAGAAAGACTTACTGAGATTGGTTTTCAGATACCTGACTTTCAATGTCAAGCATTCCCAATTCAGCTTTCAGTCTCCTGAAGGTAGGTTCATCCAAGGGTTTGGTGAAGATATCAGCAAGTTGATATTCAGTAGGGATGAAGTGAAGTTCTATATCTCCTTTCATTATGTGGTCCCTGATGAAGTGATATCTGATATCAATGTGCTTGGTTCTTTGATGAAGGACGGGGTTGTTGGAGATTGCAATTGCACTGGTGTTGTCACAGAAGATGGGTACCATTTTGTAATGGATGTCATAGTCACTGAGTTGACTTTTCATCCATAAAACATTGGCACAGCATCCTGCAGCAACCACATACTCAGCTTCAGCTGAAGACATAGCCACTGATTGTTGCTCTTTAGCACTTCAACAAACCATTTTTCCTCCAAGAAATTGACAGGACCCTGAGGTACTTTTTCTGTCCATGTTGCAGCCAGCATAATCAGAGTCAGAATACCCTTTGAGATCAAACCCTGAGAACTTTGGATAATAGAGTCCAAGGCTTGGGGTTCCTTTCAGGTACCTGAGTATTCTTTTGGCTGCAGTGAGGTGGGATTCTTTAGGATTGGACTGCTATCTTGCTATTAGACAGACTGAGAATTGAATGTCAGGTCTGGAAGCAGTAAGATACATCAGTGAGCCAACAATCCCTCTGAAATGGGTTTGAGTGACTGATTTGCCAGTGAGATCAGGTCCACGGTTGTTAGGAGGGACCATAGGTGTCTTCACTGAGGCACAGTCAGATATCTCATATTTCTTCAAGAGATTTCTTGTGTATTTCTCTTGACTGATGGAGATCCCTTTATCAGTTTGCCTGATTTGTAGTCCAAGGAAGTATGTGAGTTCACCCATCATGCTCATTTCAAACTTCTTTGTCATCAGTTTTTCAAACTGTTTACAAAGAGTGTAGTTTGTTGAGCCAAAGATGATGTCATCAACATATACTTGGACCAGTATCACATCTTGTTTTGTCCTGTAGATAAACAATGTGTTGTCTATCTTTCCTCCGAGAAACTTGTTTTGAATCAGGAAGGCTGAGAGAGTTTCATACCATGCCCTGGGAGCTTGCTTCAGTCCATAGAGGGCTTTATCAAGCTTGCAGACATAGTCAGGGAATTCACTACTCTCAAAACCAGGAGGTTGCTGAACATACACATCTTCCTTGAGTTCACCATTTAGGAATGCACTTTTTACATCCATTTAGTAAACTTTGAAGTTCATGTAGGTAGCATATGCAAGGAAGATCCTGATGGCTTCCATTCTTGCAACAGGAGCAAATGTCTCATCATAGTCAATGCCTTCTTGTTGACTGTAACCTTTAGCTACAAGTCTGGCTTTGTTTTTGATGACAATACCGTTTTCATCAGTTTTTTTTCTGAAAACCCACTTCATTCCTGTGACAATGACATCCTGAGGACATTTGATCAAGGTCATGACCTTGTTTTTATCAAACTGTTGAAGTTATTCTTGCATGGCCTGAACCCAGCTTGGGTGTTTTAGAGCCTCAGTGACACTTTTGGGTTCTATATCTGATAGGTAATCAGCATATAGACATTCATTGGCTGAAGTTGCAGTTAACTTAGCAGCCATGCTTCTAGTGAGCATGCCCTCAGTGGGTTTACCAATGATGTTTACAAGCTCAATGTCCTGAGATTTTGTCCACTTACTTTGTGGTCTAGGATCTGAACTTGAGGAGGTCACTGGAGACTCAGGAGTGAGTTCTGGTGCATGAGCCACAGAATCATTAAGAACATCTGTTGAGATGTCTTGTTCAGGTTCGGTTTAATGAATCACAGGTTCCTGATCATTTGGATCAGTGTTGCCTATCCCAGCAGGGACTGATTGATTATCAATGAATTCGTTGATAGTTGGTTGTGACAGGTTGTGTGGCAAGACATA
The DNA here is from genome assembly GCA_019973895.1 of Chrysanthemum seticuspe. NCBI lineage: Eukaryota > Viridiplantae > Streptophyta > Magnoliopsida > Asterales > Asteraceae > Chrysanthemum > Chrysanthemum seticuspe. Next base: position 89,021,321 of record BPTQ01000004.1, on the reverse strand, counting down.
ATATGAGATGTCAGCATCAGCTTGGTATGAGGAATTGATTTCAGTGTTATACTCATCAGGAGGATATCTTGATGAGTTATCAATTCCTATTTCCTCCACTGAAGTGTTGGTGAACTTGATGCTTTATACACTTTCATCAAAGGTGACATGAAAGGTTTCCTCAGCTTGTTGTCTCCTTGTGTTAAATACCCTGAAGGCTTTGGAGATCAGTGAGTAACCTAGAAAGTATCCATCATCAGCTTTAGCATCAAACTTGCCTAGATGATCCTTGTGGTTATGAATAAACACAGGACATCCAAACACATGAAAGTAGCTGATGTCAGGAAGTCTACCTTTGAATATCTCATATGGGGTTTTGTTATGTCTTTTGACAATTATTGACCTATTTTGAGTGTAACAGGCTGTTCTTACAGCATCAGTCCAGAAATGCTTTGAGAGGGCTAAGCCATTTAACATGGTTCTTGCAGCCTCAACGAGAGTTCTGTTTTTCCTTTCAGCCACCCCATTTTGTTCAGGGGTGTAAGGAGATGAAATTTTTTGGGAGATTCCCTTTTTATCACAGAAACTCTCAAGCTCTTCATTTATGAACTCAGTACCATTGTCAGTTCTGATTTGTTTTACAATAATGTCATTCTGGTTTTCAATGTTCCTGATGAATGACATTATAGTATCAGCTGCTTGACTCTTTTTGGGAAGAAAGTATACCCAAGTGTATCTTGAGAACTCATCAACAATGACAAGAGTATACTTCTCATGCTGGATTGATCTAGGACTGACAGGTCCAAAGAGATCCATATGCAGGAGGTGAAGGCAACTTTTGATTGAGAAATTTTGTTTTGTTTTGAAAGATGCTCTTTGGTGTTTGCTTTTTTCACATGCTGAGCATGGTTTATCTTTTGCAAAAACCAGTGATGGTAAGCCAAGGACCTTGTTTTGTTTTGCCAAGTTGTTGATGTTTTTGAAACTTAAGTGTGAGAGTCTCTTGTGCCACAACCAGTTGATAGTTTCAGTGGCTTTGGCGAAGAGACAAGTTCCATTTTGAGAGAGAGTTGACATGTCTAAGACATAAACATCATCTCTTCTAGGAGCTATCAACACAACTTCTTTGTTGGCATTAAAAATGGTACCTTGTTTGTCATTGAATTGCACAATGTACTTAGCATCACATAGTTGACTGACACTGATGAGATTGTATTTGAGACCATTAACATAAGCTATTCTAGAGAAAACTATTCCATTGCAGTTTACTGAACCATAACCTTCAGTGGGACATGATGAGTTATCACCAAATACTACCTTGGGTCCTGGTTCCTTTACATACTTGTGTAGATACTCCTTCATACCAGTCATGCTTCTTGAGCATCCACTGTCTAGATGCCAAATAGGCTCCCTGGCGTGTCTCTGCACAAGTAATAAACTGAATTAGTTTCTCTTAGTGACCCACTTACTAGTGGGCTTGGGTCTCAAGGTCTCTTTGAATTTGGCAATCGACTCATGGTCAATGGTTGAGTGCATTGTGCTACCACAGGTTTTGCATTTAGAAACTGAGGATGACTCGGTGATTTTGGGTTGCTTGGAACTTCTCCTTGCATGGATGACACTGTCATACTGGGATGTCTTATGAGCTGGATTTCCGCAAATATCACAGCATGTGTTCATAAGACAATCATCAGGGTGATGATCATTAAACCTACAGTGTGGACAAGGAGGAAAGGGTTTTGCTCTAAATTTTTGAGCAGGCTTGGAGGTTGAAGCATACTGATGACCAACTTTGGTATAGTTTGCTTTACTGAGAGAACTTACATATTGCAAGTGATCAGAAGTTCTGTGATCATCTTTTTTGCAGATCATACAAAAAAGGATTCTATAGCAGTTGTCAGTGGTATGACTGGTACTGGTATAGTGGCATAGATCACACTTCTATTTGGATTTGGTGGTGGCTTTTGACTTTGAGGAACTAGAGGAAGCTGACTTTGTTTCCTTGAATGATTCAGGGACTTTTTCGATGGATTCCATCTTGTCAGTTAGCTTCCTCACAAGTTCAGTCATTTGCTGAATTTGGTCAGCTTCAGTGGGTACAGAGGATGTGGAAGTTTCAGTGGGGGTAGACTCTTGTTGAGTTGGTTTTGATGGTCTTTTCAGGATGGTTCTACCAAGTCCAGACCTCTCTTTTGGTGAGTGTGGATTGTATTGTAGAGGAGTAAGCTCAGAGCTGGGAGCAGCACTATGAAGAGGTTCCAGGGGTGGAAGTGGTGCTTGAGATTCAGCTTCAGACTCAGAGATGTGTTCAGTACTACTGGGCACATCAGGGAGTCCAAGCATGCTCTTTAGATCTTGACTTTCAGGCTCTAGAATTCTTCCAGAATCAAAATTTGGAAGCTTACTCTCAGGATTAACCCGTTAAATCCAATCACTGGGCTTGGGACTAGTCAACATACTGGTAATCATGCCACTAGACACAAATGGCTTAGGACCCTGGTCTTTGAGAGAGTCAGGAAGATGATCTTTATCCTAAGACTCTCTTCTTGCTACTGGGGGCTCCCACAGCATCAAAGACCCTGGGATTCTTAGCAGTCCAACTATTAAGGATATCTTGAACCTTTTTGAGTTCGTCTTGAAGAGCCTGATTTCTTTTAACTAGTTCAGTGTTTTGAATTTGCAAAGTGACAGCCTCAAGCTTAGCTTGTTTTAAAAGAAGCAGTTCATCCCTACACCTGTTTAATTCAAAACTTAGCTTGTTGTATTTTGAAAAAAGATTCAGTCTTTGCTCTTCTACGAACTTAAGGTCAACATTAAGATAATTCATGTAAGACTACCAATCAGAGTCATCATCCATAGAAAGTAAAATATTTACCTTCTTCATTGTGATATTGACCCATTCTCCATTCATGGCATGATTCTTTCCAACAGCTAGCTTGTCCTCTTCTGAGAGGGCCATCAGTGCACTGACATGCACCATTTCATCATCTGATGACACTGGCTCTTCATCCCAGTCGAAGGCTTCAGCAACAAGGCCTTTGTTTTTACCCTGCACAGATTGAACATTTTTTGTTGTTTATGAGGGACTGGCCTCAAGCAATGCAAGCTTAGCTTTGACTTTCCTATACTTAGCTTCAAAATCAACAGTTTTGTTTTGATCAGATTTATTTTGAAAGTTTTGATGAGACTGGTAGATTTTTGGTTAAAATTTGCTAAAGCCTGAGGACTGATTTGACCCTGATGGTTTATAAGAGGGTTCAGAAATTGTTTTTGAAAAACAGTCTTTTGCAAAATGACCTCTTTTGTGACACTTAAAGCATTCAGTGTCCTCATTTGCTTTAGCATTTGAAAAACCTTTGTTTCTTTTTATAAAACTTCGAGAGTTAGCAAGGAGTGCCATTTCCTGAAATTCAACGTTCAGGTCATTTAGGTACTCCTCACTTGATCTCTCATCAGGCTCATCATCTGAGTTTTCTTGGAAATATTGAACCACATTGTTGGAAAAGAAAGCAGTTGATATAGGTGTTGAAGTGGTGGTCAGGGACTTCTTGACTTCCTGAGACTTCTTTAAGTCAGGGTATCGTCTGTTAACGAGGTTTTCCTCATAGACAAATTTCCCATAAATTTCAGGAAGTTCAAGATTTTGGATATGGTTAGCATTTCTAAGTCCCTGAGAGAAATTCAACCACTTCTCAGGGAGACTATTGACAAAACCAACATTGATTTCATGTTTGGACAACTTAACACCATCATTAGACAGTTCGTTTAAAAGAGTTTTGTACCGGGTGTAAGTTTGAGACAGAGTTTCTGAGTCCTTAGCCCTGAAGGTGTTATACTCAAGTTTCAGGTCCATTATCCTGTTTTCCTTGGTCTCAGATGGGCCTTCATGGCTATGAACTAGGTCATCCCAGGTTTGTTTAGCTGTACTACAGCTTATGAATGACTCCATAATATCATCAGGAAGACATGATATGATGATACTTTTGAGTCTTTGGTCCTGGTTGACCACTCTTCTCTCATCCTGAGTCCACTGAGCTTCAGGTTTAGGCAAACCTTCAGCAGTCTTTGGGATAAATGGACCTTCATTTATACACTTGATATAATAAGGTTCCATCCCAATCAAATAGCAAAGCATACGCTTTTTCCATTTGTTGAATTTACCAACTTCAAGTCTAGGCAACAGTTGTATAAGCTACACCCTTTTTATCGACTAGTTGGGGTACATCAATTTCAGCCATAAGGATCCTGATTTAAAAACGTTTCAGAGCGGCTTAATTTTTTTTATAAAAGGTTTTATAATCAGCCAGCTCTGATACCACTTGTTGTTCCCTATTCACTATCGTTTAAAAACAATTAAGTAATAGTGAACAATGACTGAAATTAACATAAGTAAAACACACTGAATAATTTTCAACATCATATTCTTTATTAGAAATGAATCAAAAAGAATACGTTACCCAAGTACTTGCGGAACAGTACTTGGGATTGAAATGACAAAGTTTGGTAACTCCTCTCTAAGCTCAGGCTAAGTATGAGCACAACTCTTAGAACCCACTGAGCTATCTCAAGGATTAAGTTGTATTTGAAGGAGTGAAAAGATGGATTGCGTGTATGTATGTTTTTACAATTCACAAGCTTAATCTTTTCACTCCATCTCTTATGCTATTTATACATGTATGAGTTTTAACTCATTCCTAAGTGACAAACTGACATCTTACAGAAGACAAAATACTGATGTATTTTGTCTCTGTTTACAAAGACTATTTTAGGTAAGAGACAAGACTACTTTCCTAAGGTCAGTGATGACACTGAGTCTGATCTTTTGCCATTCAGGGAAAGTTGACTTTGGTTGATAAGGACTTCGTCTTATCTGATTCAAACTTATCCCGCCTTGTCCCGCTCATTCTTTAGTCTTCATATCCTTCAGTCTTCTACTTCAGTTTGTCTTCAGTGTAAGTAGTTGGATAGGAGTCTTAGGGATTCAGTGAGTTATTGTCATCACTCACTGAATCCACCATCTTCTTCTTGACTCAGTCTTCACCCTTTAAGTTCCGCCTTACTGATTGGAGAGACTTCATCTTCGCCTCATACTGAGTATCCTGAAGATGGCTCACTAAGATACTATGCACTCAGTGACCTGTTAGTGTTTAACTGGCTAAACACTTGGGCTATTTTCTATTCAAATCCTAGATTAAGGGGTTTGAGTATTTTACTGAACCCAACAATATAAAACATTCCCTTCACATTTTTTTGTCGTATTTCTTGATGAAGTATATTAAATTTCTCGTTTATCACAAGAATGTTTACGAAGAAGTAGATGTGATCACTAAAAACGGGAAATACGTGGTGGCGTGTTTATGAATGAGATACTCTTTACACTCCTGAGCAAGCGACACCTGGTGGAAACACATCTACAAGATCCATTAACCCAATTTTCCCTGTAATGGGATATAAACATTCTTATGTAAATAAGAATGAAGGTTCGGCTTCCATCACTAAAGGGTTCTTCTATCGATCCGCAACTGATACATGCTTATCTGAAAGGTCGAATAGTCAAGATTATATGAAATGTTTACTTTTTCATCTAAACTAGCTTAAATTAAAAAAAAAATAGAAATAGTGAGTGCTAATTCCATATGTTGGTGATTTGCAGTTCCATGTTGGGGGATTTATACGCTCACGATATGTTCACAGGCGTTGAAACGCCTAAAACAATGGCAATTTCACGACGAGCGGTATTTCTTTTGGTTGTGCTAAGGATTCACCTGAACTTTGTAGTCTTGTTCCCGGAAGTGAACTTACTGCATCGGGTTACCTCTTTTCGTTTGCGCTAGATAACAACAAAGATGTATATTTGTTATCCAGTAGTGGCGTTTATAGGATTGTTCCTCCAAGCCGTTGTGGATACTCTTGTGACTTAGAAAGTACAACCAAGGTCCCAAATCCAGCTCCACCATCCTCTCGTGGTTCAAGTGCAAACATGTTGAAGGGTTCAACCAAGATTCTACTGGTGCTCGTCTTGTTTTTCCTTGGGTTAGGATACTAAACTTAAGTTCAAGAATACGAGCCTTTTGTTTTACACGTAGGATTTATAAAGTATATTATCATCTATCATTTTTCCAGTCTTTTTTTCATATATTATGTAATATTATCTACAACATTGATGTCTACTTATGCTTTCTTTAGTCCTGAAAGATACTTTACCTTTGTCTTAAATTTTTGAAATAGACTTTGTATACTAAATAGTAAGGGATTTGATTAATTACATGAAGGAAGTTGGTTTAACAACCATTAAACACTGCATAACAATTCTACTAAACAGGACTTGATAGATTACATGATGAAATTTTGAAGCAAAAATGGTGAAAGTTAAGTAGTTTCACCATATAAAGCCAACTGAACAGGACATAACTTATCAAAAGTGTGCTTAAAACCATCATTTTACACCTCGCGCATACATCACCAATAAAAGATTACTACTAAAAATGGGAAAGATGCATCTTTTAGATTAAAAGCCAATAAAGTTTTTGCATCTATTTCAAGTTCTACAGTAAATTACAGTGAAAAAGATTTTAAAAACCCATCTAAGAAAGAAGGGAAGATCAGGAACAAAAAGAATCATAGAATCCTAAAAGGACCTTTCTTTATCGGCCCACAATTTTTCCTAAAGCTATGTGTCATTGTCATCTTAATCAGGATCAAGGAAATGAGTAGGTGTCATCTCATGTTGCAACACTGAGGCCGTCCATGAAGCTGTAAGTTGTTCCACATGCATAGCATTTTTCTCGAAGATTGATAGTGTGCTGTATAATAATCTTCAATGCAACCAAACTGGAAAAACTTCAAACTTTCCACACGCTTTGTACTGTTGAACTGCTCTAGCCACATTAACTCACATCTTGCATCTTGAATAACTTCAACTTGTGATTTTCAAAAGTGCTTATTTATAAGTATAATCAGGAAAAATAAGCAAGCCCAAACACCCCTTAAATTAAATTTAGATCAAACAATAACATAGAACCGAACTAAAATAGACATGCGATGACATCTTAACTTGTTAACACAACATCAATTAGACCTACAGATTGACATGTGGAAAAACTCTCGAATACAATTATTTACATTTGAAAGCAAGGAGTGAGAGCTCTTCACCAGTAGAGTTGTAGTTTTTCTTGCAGTAACAATGGCAACAGAGATAAACGTAGCTTCAAAAATCACACCGGTTGCTGCCACAGCAGTGCTATCAACAACAAATGCTACTCATGGACCAGAAGTCTCGTTAGGGAATGCTTCTTGAATAGGTGGTTCAAAATCAGATGTTAGCCAGACATGGGAGATCACATAATGATTACGTGAGGTCTAGTAATGAGCTTGATGAAATTCTTCTGAAGCATCAATTTTTTTACTGAACAGTAACATCGTTTGCAAATTCTGCAAAGACTTGTTGATCCATCAAAAGAGCATCTCTTTCAAGCAAAATATGGCCAAATACCTCATCAAGGGCCGACAAATGAGCTCTTTGAGCTGATGTTGTGTGCTAAGAATGGACAGATGTGATATTTAGAACATCAGATGCTTCATCATGAACAATTGCAAGGTAGGCAATTGCCTATAGGCTTGAAGCAAAGGGTCCAAGACCCCAATCCCATTAATAGAATGTTTGGAGTTGCTTATTTTCAAGCAGATAAGATTTTTTTTAATGTTACTGTTTGAAGTGGGTGTTCGGGTAAGTTGCAATTAGTGTAAGATTAGTAACATCTTCCTTTCTTTTATAAAAATATGTGCTTTAACATGTAATCTTATCGTAATTTTTATACCAATGACTTGAAAACAGCTAGTCATTCGTCATCAACTCAATACATTGAGCCCGGTCATACACTAAAAACCATAAACAATTATAATAAGCAATCCAAACACCCACTAATTGGCACAATCAATATAGAGGCAAATGACAGACAGATGCCCTGTTATGTACAAAAATGCACTAAACATGCAAATGGATGCACTAAACAAACACATTTGATGCCTTAATATGTCCAACGATGCACTAATCATGCTCACTGATGCCCTAATCATAATCTTTGATGCTCTAATATATTCAACGATGCACTAAACATATTTTTTGATGCAATAATCACACATCAGATGTCGTAACAAGTCATTTGATGCCCTAATCATTCTAATAGATGTTGTAACAACTATTCCTGATGCAATAAGCTTACAAACATATTCTAATTCATTGAACACTGATGCACTAGTCAAACAAACAAATGCTCTAATCATACTCATTGGATGATATAATGTATCACACGAGGCTTTAATCATACATACTTGAAGCGCTAACGTTTCATGAGATGCCCTAATCATAAAATCTCGATGCCCTTACTTTTTCATTCCATGCTATAATCACACACATTTTGTTCCCTAAATTTGTCAGTCGATGCACTAACCATACACTCCTGATTGTTTTATTTTGTAACCTTATGCTTTAATCATTCTAATATATATCATAACTTTAATTGCTGATACATTAATCAAACAAACAAATGGCGAACATGTCATGCGATACTCTAATAATACACAATGGATGCATCGATCTATCTCGCGATGCTCTAATCAAAGATGCACTAAAATGTTCAGTTTGTCCAACGATGCACTAAACATACAAACATCCAACCTGATGCATCAACCACAATTACAGATGCAGTAATATAATTTGATGCCCTAAAGTGTAATCTCATGTTGCAAATATACAGACAGATGCCCTAATATGTCATATCAATCAATAATAAACACATATGCTTTAAATTAGTGCATCACATTTCATAAATCGCGATGCTCTAATAATATCACAAAACAAATGCTCTAATCATATTAAATGATGACATAATGTATTGATTGATGCTTTAATCAAACAAAAATATGCTCTAATCATGAATTCATTGTTCACTAATCTCGCTCACAAGTATGCCCTAATTTTTTAAATTGATGCTTCAATCCTTATAATAGATTTAAACATTAATCATACATATAGATGCTCTAATCTATCAAAAAACATGCTATAACATATTATATACACAGATGATGCAATAATCAAACATACAAATGCCGTAACATTTTTAACATTTTTTTTCAGATGCCATAAATTAATTCAAACAATCAGATGCTATTTCATAAAACAAACAGATGCCTTAAATTAACTTGTCATAAAGAGAGATGGCGTAACTCATTTATTAAGCACTAATTATACATACAAATGCTCTAACAAGTCGTGTGATGCCATAATCATACTAAAAGATGCGCTAACTCTTAATTTGGATGCACTAAATTGTAACTTTATATATACATATGCTTAATATGTCATTTCATTCAACAATAACAACAATTATTTTATAATTTACACAAAGATGAACTAAAATAACCTAGAAATTAAAAAACATGTAAACACTTACTGATGTGCTTTATCTGATGATCAAATTTAGTTCACCTACGATTCCTAAATTTCATTTTTGTCATTAATCTGAAGATCGAAATCCAATTAGTGCATCCACGAATTTTTTACCTGATTTTTATTGGATTTTGATAGCTTTATAGGGTTTCTTGATCAGAGTATGTGTTTTCGATCAGAGTATGAGTGTTTTTTATTGGCGTATGCGTTATTGATTGGAGTACGGTGTTTTTTGACCGGTTGTGGTGTGACGGTGATGGCGGCGATGGTGGTGGTGGTGGTGGTGGTGGTGATGGTGATGGTGATGGTGATGGTGAGTGGGTGTTTGAATCGTTGTGTGTGATTGAATACTGTGTGTGTTTGTATCAGTGTTAAAACAGACATGTTCCATCTTTTTGTTTTTTTTCTACTTTTTTTACCCTTAAGTTTCAATCGTTTTCACAATCTACCTTATAACTATTTTTCTCACTTTTCTATCTAATTACACTTTTCTCTAGAACCGGACTCTATATATATATTATATATATATGTATGTATATATATATATATATATATATATATATATATATATATATATATATATATATATATATATATATATATATATATATATATAGGGGAGGGTTAATGTAAGATCAAGTTTAAAGTTGTAAAAATAAGATCAAATCTAAAAAACTACTAAAACATTTATAAATAACAATTTTAGCAATCATACACAAAAAAAAAAATATTTTAATACAAATTAACATTTTAGCAACTAATAACCAAATGATACATGAGTTTGGATTAGTGATACACCTGATACACATTACACTAATAAATATTCCAAAACCTGATACACATACAAAAACCGGATACACATTAAACTTTTAATCAAAGTGTATCACCTAGGTTTCGTAAATTTTAAAAAGAAATCTATTGAAACTATAACAATTTTAGTTGTAATAAATAAAAAAAATTATTTTTATTGTAACGAGAGTATCTCTTGTCAAATTTTAGTTCGATCTCATTTTAACAACTTTAAGTATGATCTTATTTGATCTAGATTTTATATATATATATATATATATATATATATATATATATATATATATATATATATATATATAGGGCAAAGTTAAAATAAAAATAAAAATATCCGTAAAAAGAATATTTTTTTTTTAAAACAAATTCTCCAAAAATTTCAAATAAATTCCACAAGATCGGGTATGTTGGTGCATAAAACTTTTGTAAATTTTTTTTTTTTTTTTATAATTTTGAGTTTTGATACGTTTTTTTTAATACACAAAAAACGAATTTTGATGCGCAAAAAATTTTTATGCACAAAATTTTCAACTTGTTTTAGTTAGATGCGCAATGTTATTTTGATGAAAAAAGTCAAAAGAAGTTGGGTGCAAAAACCTATTTTTGATGCACAAAAAAAATGATTTAATGGACAAACGTAATTTTTCATAATTTTTTTTTCGGAAAAAGTATCCACTTCCAGAAAAAATCCTTCGCAACTTTTTCATGCACCATCATACTTGATCTTGTGAAATTTTTTTGGAATTTTTCAAGAATTTTTTTGAAAAGAAAAAAAAAATCTTTTTATATTTTTACGGATATTTATCTTTTTATTTGATATATATATATATATATATATATATATATATATATATATATATATATATATATATATATATATATATATATATATGGTAAAGTTAAAATAAAAAGACAAATATCCGTAAAAAGAATAAAAAGATTTATTTTTTTTTTTAAAATTCTCCAAAAATTCCAAAAAAATTCCACAAGATCGGGTATTTTGGTGCATAAAACTTTTGTGAAAACATTTTTTAGAATTTTGAGTTTTGATACGTTTTTTTTAATGCACAAAAAACGAATTTTGATGCGCAAAAAAATTTTGATGCACAAAATTTTCAACTTGTTTTAGTTAGATGCGCAATGTTATTTTGATGAAAAAAGTCAAAAGAAGTTGGGTGCAAAAACCAATTTTTTATGCACAAAAAAACGATTTAATGCGCAAACGTATTTTTTCATAATTTTTTTCGGAAAAAATATCCACTTTTAGAAAAAAGTTTTTCACAACTTTTTCATGCACCATTATACCCGATCTTGTGGAATTTTTTGAGAATTTTTCGAGAACTTTTTTTGAAAAAAAAATCTTTTTATATTTTTACGGATATTTGTCTTTTTATTTGATCTTTATCCTATATATATATATATATATATATATATATATATTCTCCTAAAATACTAGATAAGCTCATTTGTCCGATTTATAACAACCGGAAACATTATATTCGACTTCGAGATTAAGTTAAAAACATCAATGTTATGGGTCCTGTTCGATATCCTAGAAAGATACAAACAACTACTTAAATAAAATCCGTATAAAACAACGAGAAAAACCCATCTATAGATTTTTTTCGACCGGAAAAATATACTAACACCTTGCTAGGGAAAGGGAACAAAATTGCAAAGAATTAGAGATAGCATTTCGAAGGTCGTTAAAACCCATATATCTATACTATTTATAAAAAGTGAATGCCGATTATTGTTATTTTGAAATCTTAAATCTTGAAAACTTAAATTTATATAGTTTGTATAAATTACTTATAAGTATCTCTTAAAACACTTTAAGCTTGATCAATTATAAACTTTACAACTTTTTAAAAATAAATTATATTAATCTTAAAAAAAACGTTTTGTATTTCAAAAAACACACGCTTTACATCTAATGTCTCACCAGAATTACGATGTCACAAGATGTCTTATTTATCGCTATACACCGTCACTTTGTGAGGCTATATGTCTTGTATATGAATAGTATCATGGCAGACACATTTCAATATGGTAAGAATATATCTTGATCCTTTTTTCTATATTTCTTGAGACTCTTTGTTTAAAATATATACTCCATTTGCACTTACGCTCTGTTCTCGAGTTTATATTTGGAAGGAAAGGAAAGAAAATCAAAGGAAATAGAAAAATTGGTGTGTTCTCGAGTTTTTGTCAAACAGAAAGGAAAGGAAAGTGGAAGGATTTGATAGGAAAATTAAGAGGTTTTTTCCTACCAAATTTTCCGGCCAAATATGGGCGGATTTGGAAGGAAACAAATTTACACATAAACTATTTGTTATAAACTAAGTTATATAACTTTCATTATTTTATATATCTTTTGTTATAGATGTATTTCTATGTTTAAAAAGTCATAACTATAATTTTTTCTTTTTTTCTTTCTTTTCCTTCCCACTCGAGAACACGACTTTGTTTATTTTCCTTCCATTTCCGTTCATTTCTTTTCAACTCGAGAACATGAAATATAAATGCCACTTTCTTTTCTTTCCACTTCTTTTCTTTACTTTTCTTTACCTATCATTTCTATTCCCACAAAAAAAAACTCGAGAACAGAGCGTGAAGAGCTAGAAAGTTACTGTACTAAAAGATAAGATCAGGAGTGGTTGATAGGTAATTCTTGGAATATAAACGTAAGCATGCAAAAGGGTAGTTTTGGAATTCTACCAAGTTTCCAACCAAATTAACAATCTTTTTAAGGGAGCTTTTAGGTATTTTACTCCATAGAGGGTATAAGACAGTCATGTGTCAGTATCAAACAAATTGATCATTTTGATTTGAGTGCTCATATCCCTTTAAAAACCATGAGATTATTGATACTGGAGAGCAAGAAAACATGCCAAGAAAAAACTCAAAAATGGTGTCTAGGGAGAACAAGAAAGCTGCACTGCATGACAAGCTGCAACTTCTTCGATCTGTTACAAACTCTCATGCAGTAATTCCCATTTCTTTCTTTTCATTCGATAAAATTTTCTTTGTGTTGTCCAGCCAAACTCTAGTTTTGAAGTAAATTAATGATATTTTCTTAACATGAGCTATGGGTGTATCGTAAGATACATAGTGGCTTTGTCGCCATAGTCGATCCATTGTTTGAACCCCTTCGTTGCTCAAAACTGTAAATTAGTTTTTCCATCATCTCCTATGTAAGTGATGATAGTTATACCTTTATTTTTGGTCTATTAAAAAGATTTTCTCTATATATGTTTGATCAAGCAATACTTTTGGGTTACTGATGCATCAAATTTGTTAACATGAGTATATTGCCATCTTTTTTTTATAGTAATCCAAATACATATGCTAACTTAGTGAAGAAATCCAAACCCCTATATCCTACTCTTGGATCACTCATAGTATTAGGAAACATAGTTTGGATTGGTATGTTTTAGTCTCCTGTGAATCTTCTTATCTCGAGATTCGATCTTGCTTGACCTTTTTCATAGATCGAATTATGCCCTTAAAAAGAACAAATGGCAACATAGTAACTTATAATTTTTTCTATGTTTTTCTGATCATTAAAGACTCGTTCAAATAACTTGTTGCAGAAGGAAGATTCATCAATCATAATTGATGCATCAAAGTACATACAAGAGCTCAAACAGAAAATAGATATGCTAAATCAAGATGTAGCTCAAAGCTCAAGCTATCAGAACGCATGGCCTATGGTATGTAATATATAATGCCGTTGCTTTTCTTGTTGTAGATTTTTTTGTTTTTCCTAATAAAGTATCTGTGTTTTGTACAGGTCACGGTAGAAAACGTAGATAAGGGTATACAAGTGAATGTGTATTCAGAAAGAAGCTGTCCAGGTCTAGTAGTTTTTGTGCTGAAAGTGTTTGAAGACTTCAATCTTAATGTGTTGGAAGCTAGAGTTTCTTGTACAGGCAGCTTTCAACTTGAAGCCCTTGGAATTGAGGTAATATATATGTTATTGCCTTATTGATTGCATCAATGATATAAATAGCTTCGATTCTGGAAAAGAAAAAGCTAAAACATAATATTAATTATTAGTGGTTCAACAAATTGCTTAACATTAAGGTGTTGAAACATATATAACGGGTTTGATGGTATATATTTTGATGAAGTACAATCTGATATTGTCTTTGCAACAAGTGATATATATAAGAAGATAAAACTAACAATCATTATTTTTATCCAAATTCTGGATAGGCTTGTTATGTCACCATCTAAATGGTTTCTCTCAGAGCTAAAGCATTAGCATCGTAGTCTGTAGAGGATCGGACTAAGATGTTATTAAGACCCGTACAATAAAATAAAATAGTGTTCATTATTAATACTAATTTAACTAGTGGGTACGTTAGTTCAAGCTAGCTCAAAAGGTTGAAGTTATCTTATAACAATCTTAGATTATAATTGCACAAACTCAGCTGGATAGTTATATAGATGATTAATGCATGCAAAGTTTCTCAATACTCTTGCATGATCTTGAATTTGAATATTAGTATCACTGTCCGTACTAGACCATTTGCAACGAAGACATCATCGGCATGCTCCTGGCCAGTCTCCTAATGGTTTTTGCAGCAAAACAGCAATATTTCTTTTTGTTGCAAGTAAATTTGCCTGTTTTTAGCGTCGATACCAGCTTTTTGATAAAAAAAAAATGACCGATAGGTGATCAATAATATATCAACATCTTGGAAATTATTTTATGTCAGGCTTGAGTCTCACATCTCCAATAAGAAACTGTCCTTATCTTATTGTACTAAATTGACAGCCAATGGCTCTTGCAGAATGATGAAAATGGAGAATGCATTGACAGTCATTTGGTGAAACAAGCGGTCTTACAAGCAATTGAAGAATGGAGTGAAAGCAATGATCAAGAATGCTAAATAATCGAGATTATATCTCATTTCTTCCATGTTCTTGTTCATCTTCTGTATTATTATCTGGTAGTGATGATTTCAAATCAAAGGAAATAGCTAGCTAGCCTTTAGGAATCATTACTCGAAAATGTATTGCGGGATCAAATCAGCCCTAGGTAATCTACAAAGTGAAAATCTCTTATTCGAATGTAACTTGCAAAAGCGGAAGAAACGTTGAGCTGGTGTACTAAAAATAATGACTGGCCATAACAGAAACGGGGATTTTCATCAAAATTCTGAACAGTAATTCATTAATAAGGATAATAAACTCATAAGAAGTTAGAACAAATATCTATACTACTTATTAAAACATCTGATACTTTATAAATAAAGTAGTCTTAAAAAAAATGAAACAAATAACATTTCTTGTTTTATGAAAATTTATGTTATATCTGAATATTAAAGCCTTTTAATATTTAAGTTGTAACAGTCGTTTAATATTTGATACAAACTTATAACAACTCATTTATATCACCCCATCATAGTAATAGCAAACCCAACTCATTTAAAACCCCGTCAAATACTAAAGCACACACATGAAACAACATATATCCTCTTCTCTCTCTCTCTCTAACATACGACACAGACAAGTTCATAACATCTTGAGGGATGTAACTTATAGGATTTTACAAACACATCACACCATAACCATATGGGGCGTATACAAGGTTTAGAGAGAGAAACTTCTAGAGAAAGAAAGGGAAGAGAGTTGGGAACTATATGAAACAAAAGAAAAATGGTATTAAAGCTCCAACCCTCTACCTTGGGAGGTAGAGGGTATTTATAGTTTTCTTACAAGACACGCCACCTACGGGCTGTGGATCAGGCATACAGTGGGTAAAGACCCGTCCGTCCTCCACGGAGTTACTAAACTAAATACTAACTAATATTAAATGACTACGACTACGAGCTTTCTAACGATTACATACACTTGAGGTGACCGACACTTTAACGACTGGATTTTCTAAATCCTAACAATCTCCCCCTAAGGGAGGTCACCTCAAATTACACAGAATACAAACAGATATTACATTAAGATTGTTCTTGGATTCTTTTTTAAGTTCATTGCTCTGTAGCCCGTAGTCTTTGATTCTTCATGTTTTGCATGTTTGGATAATTCAAGTGGAGGTCTTTAACTGATCCACGTGATGATGAGTTTTGAGCCAGCTTTGAGATCAACAGCTTGCATAAATCTCTGACACTTCCTTTGTAGTGTTGACATTATGTGATGTTGTGACAGTGGACCGACATGCTCACATTATGCATCACGATTTCTTTTCATCAGAGTAGCAGAAGCTTTAGTTGATTCATGACATTTGCAGCAGCGTAGCAGAAGCATGGAGTGTAAATATCAGAGTTAATGATGCACTTATCATGATTTTGAAGTGAATGTGTTGTGTGAGCATGCGGCAATGGATTGACCTCTCAATTCTAATCAGCTGCAAACGTCGGGTGTACCTGCATACAACAATTAGCAAAAAAACGCACGAAAGTGTCTTTGATCACTTTCGTTGAATTAAGGTACACGGCCCACGGTTCCCCGTTGATCAGTACAAGTACTGCCTGTGATCAGGTATAATTCCGAAGAATTTCCTTGACAGGGTTTCGCAGCAGCTCTAGCCGTTCTCAAACCGGAACATCTCAAAGAAGACAACACGGAGTGAGTGAACCAGCGAATTGGATTCACTGATTGATGAAAAGAGATTTGAAAAACAATCGTGTACTGCTCAATATAAATTGTTTTTGCAATACAACGAAGGTTTTAAGGAAATTCAATTATCAATCATAAACACCTTTTATTTTAAAATATTAATACACAGTCGATGTGCTAGAGAAAAGAATTTTAGACACAACGACCGGTTTTTCAAAGGTATCCGTCAATCCATAACCTGAACCAGGGTTGATTCGTAAATTTGAATAGCTCCATTGTTTCTGTTCAGTTGTCACATGGTTGATCTATTGGATAGATATCACATGCCACCTACCAAGAGCTTGTTTGATGTTGGCTCTAGAAGGCTTTCCATCTTCATTGTGAATATGTTATCATATCACTCAGATGTTCTGGCAATACCACAAGGATAATGCGTAGGACTCTTAATATATACTTACTTTCCACATTGTGTGAAACAGCAAGTCTTCATTGACAGTGTCCTAATGAGATATTGTGGATGATCTCTTGGCTCTAGACTCAATTGTGCACATTTGGTTCCTATGCCGGAGACTAGGGAGAGGGTCTCCTTCTTCAATATCAACAATCTCTAAGAGAAATTCGATAGATAATGTCGATTCCCCGTGAGAATGAAACAAGCCCTTTTAAGAGGAACTTGAGTAGCTTGAGAAGTATAGTGCAGTGCGTCACTGGGTCCATGACGTCTTGTCTTCAATACCGGTATTACCTTGGTAACCACCAGTAGCATATGAATTGAACCCGGTTTCTGCCCTAATGTTGAAATAATGGAGGGCTATTTCTTTTCACCCTTTTTCACATTCATTTCTTTTTCATTCTTCAACCCCTTCAGTGCTTACCGAGACTTCATTACTAGAACCTTGTTGGGTTTATTCCAGTTCTAGCTCTATCTCAGTCCGCACTCTTCCCATATTCTTATTTTTCTCCTTTTTTTTCATCATACCTAAGGACTTCTACACTATCTAGTGAATTGTCCCTGGGTAGATCCCTCCGGCTCTGGCGGGATCGTGGGAACGAATACCTAACCTAACCATCCTTATATCACCATACATAAAGTAAATTTGGTCAGTCTTTTTGGTATTGTTCATCAGCCATTGTAACCAATTGAAAATCATTTGAAAATCAATCCAGGTACTTGTGATATATTATCAAAGCATTTTGTACCTGAATCGTTTTTGATATTTTAGAAAACGGCTCCCCCTCAACATGTGCATTGTATGTTTGAAATCAGTTTGACACATGGAGGCAAGAGGAAGAATTCACTTCTTTGATCAATTATTTTCTAAAAATATCGACATTACCTTCCCGATCAAAATCAGTGTTTCACATACAGTTAAAGTTATTTTCAGGAAAGAGTGTGGTTTTCAAAAATTTGCTCCCCCTCAATATGTGCATCTGATTTTGAAATTGTTTAGCACATATTAGGGAAACCCTGCACTTAGAGATAAATCAGTCACTATTCAATCCATATTGGTTTGATGTAGATGCTCTCCCTTAACATGTGTATGAAAAATTTGAAATCGTTTGGCACATGTAGGGAGGAGAGCATGTTAATCACGTATAAAACCATTTATCGAATTATCAATTTAAATCCAATTTAAATCACAAATTCTCCCCCGATCACAATTTTTAAATCCTTTGAGATTTGTGATCTCTATTGATTTAAATTAAGTTTGAAAACTTTTTAGGAGAATTGTGACTTGATTTTGAAAAACATTTCAACTGATAAGGATTAGATTTTGAGACTTTAAACTCCATTGATCAATCATGCATAAATATCTTTTGAAACATAACATTAGCCAAGGTCTTGAATCAATTGTATAAAACATTGTTCTTTTTGATTTTCCAAAAGTAGACCTTGCTCTTTTACGTGCCAATTGTTTGAAAAATAACCTTTTTGATTGAATTGAAATCATTCTCCCCCTCAATCAATGACATAAGTTGTTAATTGAGTGTTAGATATTTTGACAAAGATAATCCCGGATGATTCTCAAAAATAGAGTCCGAGGTATTTTCAAAGCAATTTTGTTTTCATTAGATGTCAAATATTTTTCAGAATAATCATTAGAAGGAAAAATATTTGGAAAGGAAACATTTGTCTTTTTGGTGACAAACATTTGTTTTAAGAATCAGAGCATGATATTTGAAAAATAAGATTAAGCATGGCTCTGTTCTTTCTTTTTAAACACAGGTTACTGTCTGAAATAACAGTAGGCCACCATTTTTCTCCGTAATTCTTTTTTTTTTTTTTTTTTTTTTTTTTTTTTTTCTTATAATTTATGTACATTTGAAGAAAATCTAAAGACCCGTGACACTCTTTGAATGTCAACACAAAGTCCGTAGATGTTATCGAATTTAAGAAAAACATGACAAAATGACAATATTTTTTGAGTTTTTCAATTTTTTATGGATTTTTGAAATTTTATAATTTTCTATTTTCTTTTGTGGGTTTTATAATTTTGTATTTTGCTTTTTTGAAAAAATGTTTACAAGAGATAGATGAAGAAAACATTTACTCCTCGTCTTCCTCTTGAAGACGTTTGAGTGTTTCCGGTTGTAGACTCTTTAGACCAAGTCGTGGAAGGATAAACTCAAAACGTTCTCTAGGAAGAGCTTTAGTGAAGATGTCTGCTAACTGGTATTCAGTCCTCACAAAATAGAGTTCTACCACACCTTTTTCCACCTGTTCCCGAATGAAATGATGTCTAATGTCGATGTGCTTTGCTCTTGAATGTTGAACGTTGTTGCAAGAGAGAGCAATGGCACTTTTGTTATCACAATACAGAGGGATTTTGTTGAATTCAAAGCCATAGTCAGATAATTGGGATCTCATCCATAGGATTTGAGCACAACAAGATGACATGGCTATGTATTCAGCCTCTGTAGAGGATATAGAAGTACTCATTTGTTTCTTTGAAGACCAGCTCACAAGCTTATCACCCAAAAACTAAGCACCTCCAAACGTACTTCGACGTGTATCTTGACATCCTGCATGGTCAGCATCTGCATAGGCTGTTAGTGACATACCGGTGTCCTTCGGGTACCAAAGTTCCATGTTAATGGTTCCTTGGAGATACCGAAAGACCCGTTTAACCGCTTCAAGGTGCTTTTTGGTAGGCTTAGCCTGGTATCTAGCACACATGCATACAGCGAACAGAATATCAGGTCTACTAGCTGTGAGGTACATCAGGGATCCAATCATACTTCGATATTTCATTTGATCTACCATGATCCCTGAGTGGTCCTCATCCAGTTTGGTACGCTCCACCATGGGAGTGTCAACGGTGTCACAAGTGTCAAATCCAAATTTCTTTAAAATTTCATTAGCATATTTAGATTGATTGATAAAAATGCCTCCGGGACATTGTGAAATTTGTAATCCCAAGAAAAATGACATTTGTCCCATCATTGACATTTGAAATTTGGAGCCCATCTCCTTAGAAAAACGGTCACATTCATTGGGGTCAGTCGAGGCAAAAATAATATCATCAACATAGATTTGAACGTGAATTAAGTGTTTGCCTGACTTTCTGGTGAACAATGTCGGATCAACTGCTCCTTTGCTGAATCCAGTAGATAGAAGAAACTTTGATAGCGTATCGTACCATGCCTTTGGAGATTGCTTCAAACCGTAAAGAGCTTTTTTCAAGCGATAGACATGAGTAGGATGCTATGGATTCACAATACCTTTAGGTTGGCTGACGTATATGACTTCTTTAAGATCTCCGTTAAGAAAAGCCGTCTTCACATCCATCTGATAGACTACCATGTTCTTACTTGCAGCGTTAGCCAGGAAGATTCTGATTGCCTCGATACGTGCAACTGGAGCAAATGATTCTTCAAAGTCAATACCCTCCTCTTGACTGTATCCTTTTGCAACTAATCGAGCCTCGTTCTTTAACACATCACCATGCTCATCAAGTTTTACTTTGAAGATCCACTTTAGAGCAATGATCATAGCACAATTAGGAGCAGGTACTAATTCCCATACATCTAGTCGATCGAACTCATGAATTTCTTCTTGCATGGCATTGAACCAGCTGTCTTCATTCATGGCAGTTTTAACGTCTTTTGGTTCGACCTTGTATAGTACGGAGTTGAAGAAGCACCATAAGGCATCAGTTGTAAGTTGTTTACGAGTAGATACTGGACGAGAGGGATTTCCAATGATGTTGTCCAATGGATGGTCATGTGTCCATTTTCTAAGGTGTTCGTGTGGTTGTTGTTGAGGAACTGAAGTAGCAGAGTCGTTTTCCCCTGATGAAGATGGTTCTGATGATGGTTCAGGAGCAAATATGTTCTCAAATAGAGCATCTTCGGGAGTAGCAAAGGGGTTATCTCCATCATAGGTGCCAGAAAAAATTCCATGATGTACACTTGATGATTGAGGAATTGATGATGATACAGAGTGATCAGCAACAGGCGCTTCTTGACTTAATGACATAGAAACTGAAGGGTTATCTACGTTGACAGGGATAGGAGCAGCCTCTGTTGATGGATTTGACAGATCATTAGCAATTGGCTCATAGTGCTCATCAAACATTGGATCAAACAATTTATTCAAATCATCTTCTGAGGGAGGTACATATGGAGTTGCTGGTGAGGGATTTTGTACAAGAGAAGAACTGATGGGATTACTTGATGAAGGTTGTGATGCGGGTCCAGAACTGGATTGTCCTGGAGCCATTTGACCGGTCAGCTCATCGAACGTAACGTGAATTGTTTCCATGATGTTTCGGGTCTTTTGTTGTAAATTCGGTATCCTTTTCTGTTTGGTGCATATCCTACAAATACTCCAATGTCCGCTTTAGCTTTTAGTTTACCTAAATCTTGACCCTCATTAGTTGGATAATACAACGCACCAAACACACGAAGGAATGATAGATCAGGTTTTCGATTGTGGACAAGTTCATATGGAGTTTTTCCATGAGTTGTGTGAATTAGGGATCGATTTTGAGTGTAGCATGCAGTGGCAATGGTTTCAGCCCAAAGAAACGTTGGAACCTTCGAGTAAATCAGCATTGTTCTTGCGGCTTCCACAAGAGTTCGATTTCGTCTTTCAACTACACCGTTCTGTTGAGGGGTTCGTGGAACACTTCTTTGATGACTGATTCCAACATTTTCCTAAAACTCACTAAGTTCTTTATTGACAAACTCAGTTCCATTGTCTGTTTGGATGATTCTGACAGTCTTGTTAAGTCGAACCTGCAGTTGTTTGATAAGTTTAATGATGACATCTGGAGTTTCATCCTTTGTCCTCAAGAACTTAACCCAAGTAAATCGAGAGTAATCATCAACCACAACTAACACATATTTCTTCCCGTTAATAGTCTGCACTCTCATGGGTCCACATAAATCCATGTGAATGGTATGAAGAACTTCCATAACTAAGTTTGTAGGTTTGGGTTTGTGGGCATACTTCTTGCTTTTTACCAATTGGCATGCTGAACAAAGATGATCCTTTTCATACTTTAGTCTAGGTAAGCCTCTTACTAAGTCCTTTCTGGAAAGATTATTTATGGTGCCGAAGTTCAAGTGATTGAGACGACGATGCCATAACCATGACTTTGTTTTCGAAGCCTTTGACAACAAGCAAATCAAAGAAGACTTCATCATATCTTTGATAGAGATGGTGTATAGGTTTGAACCACGTGTTCCTCTTAAAATTTTTGCACCATCAAGTTCTCTAACGAAACAAGTATGTTTTCTGAAGGCCACTTCTAGATCAGAATCACAGAATTGGCCGACAGAAAATAAGTTATGACCAAGACCTTCAACGTAATATACCCTGGAGATTACACTATCACCAACAACATAATCTCCATAACCCATAATTGCACCGAAATGATCGTTCCCGAATCTAACAGTCCCGATGAATTTACTCACAAAGTTCATGAGCCGCGACCGGTCTCCAGTCATATGCTTGGAACAGCCTAAGTCCAAGTACCACAGAACGATTTGAACGACCTGCAGTTGAACACAGACAAGAATGGATAACTGGATAATTGGGATCCCCATGCAAGAATGGGTTCCATTTGGTTAGTAACAATGATTGGAACACCCACATCGGAAGTAGAAACAATGGAATCATCAGGGATAGATGCAGTGCTAGTGTATACATTAGACCTATTCAAAGTATGTTCACTTCTTAAAGGAATAGTTCTACCAGTAGGCATCCATTTCCTAATGGGCATTGATCTGGATAATTTAGGGCACAATACATTAAGACTAAATTTGTGGCCAGTAGGTATCCAATGATAACCTACATTGCTAAATTTTCTTCCTGTGGGTTTCCAATGTTTTCTAACCTTCTTCCGCCTTTGCTTTCTAGCCTTCTTAGCTTGATTTTTGGCATTAACAATTTTAACTGGATATTTAACAGCATTAATCAAATCATTCACACCACATACATGATTAGTAACAGAAACCAAGCAATCATCATTACATGTTTTGCCAAAAGTAGCAGAATTCGCATTAATTACAGCAAGCTTAGAGCTAACACTAGAATCAACACGATTTGTTTTATTCAAATTTTTCCTAAAATGATCTTCTACTCTCTTCCACTGAACATTCCTAGCTTGCGAGGTCCTATCATTCTTTGTGTTGCCTTGAGGCTTTGACCTGCTCGCTTTGGTGTCACTTTCTACTCCTGTAGAGGGAATGGGAACATTAGTTGGTTTTGCTACTTTTTGCAATTCAGGTTTAGAAGTGCTGTGATCTGAGCTACTTGAAGGCACATTAAAATTCACTTTCATAATACTGGGCATAGAAGTGCTGGGATCTGAGCTACTTGAAGGCACATTGAAACTCACTTTCTTGATACTAGGCATAGAACAAGGTATCACAACTTTGTTTTTCTCACATAAGGATTTAGGTCATGTTGCTCTTAAGCATTCTAACTGCTCCTGAGATCGTTTGGCTTGAATGCAAGCAAACCTAATTTCACTATCAAGTGGCTTATTTATGTAATCCTCTTCTACAATCTCACAGAGACATTCTAGACTATCCTTAAGGTGAAAGAAATAGTTATGAAACACAAGTTCGTTATTTCTGAGATGAGGAGGAATGTATTTAACAGTCATAGTATATTTTGAGTCAGCAGATGACTTTGATGCAACATTCTCATTAAAAACAAGTGGCATTTTCCCTTTTACCTGACTCTTCAGATTCTCAATTTCCTTTTGTAACGAAGTTATTTTTTCATTGTTTTTGTCACGAGTGACTTTCATTGAGTCGTATAACTCTTTGAAGTGTCGTTTGACCTTTTCATTTTCTTGTTGTAATACGTTAATGATGTTTTGAAGATGAAAGTTTTGAGAAACTTGAGAATCTAAAGGAGGAGGCATTTGGGAGCCAGTCACATTGTTCTTTTCACCCTTTAATTGTGAAATTTGGGCTTTCAACTTTCTGATCGTGTTACAGTGAGCTTGAATCTGTTCGTCACGTTTGTTTATTTCAAAAACTACATCAAACTCTGGAACATTTGAGGTTGTCTTGATGTTTGAGGTTTTGACATTTTCTTTGAGATGTTGATATTTTAGTTGCAAATCAAAATGTTCAACTTCTAGCTTAGAAAGATGTTTTACCAAATTATCGTGATCATCCTGATCAATTTTCTCATTTAGTTATGAGTTTTTGTTTTCAAGCTCAATGACACGATCATGGGAAATTTTCAGAGCAATAGTTAATTCATGTAATTGAGAAGCGGTAATAGAATGCTTAGTAACAGTATAAAACACATCTTGAGCCACACAACTTAATACCAAGTTCTCATTTAAGATGTGCAGATTTTTCCTTTCAATTTCATTATATTTGAGTTCCCTTTCATAATCATTGACCTCAACAATCATTGCATCAAATTCCTTTTCCATTTCTTTAATATCTGAGTCTATCCCTTTTTGAAGACTCTCAAATTGACCTTTTAATTGTTTAAAGAAAGGCATGACCTCAGTTAAATAGCATTCTTTAGTTTGCTCAAAACCCCTCTCCCCTTCAGTTATCGCTGTAGGTGTGATTCTTTTCTTACATGTCTTCTCAAAATAAACGAATAGTTGATAAACAACATATAGGCTGATTAAGGTCTTGCTCTTAGTGGGAATAGATCTAGGAACTAAATGCATTGGTGTATTCGGAGGATACACAGTTGCTGGAGGCATTTTCCTAAGGGGAGTGTTTGTTTTAACAAGTGCATTAGCTTTCTTCATATCTATGTCCTTTTTCCAAAACACTTGTTCTGGGGTTAATAGAGTTTGAGGCTTAAACCTGTTCAGGGAAATCCAATTTTCTTTAGTGTAATCATGGGGTTTGAATGTTATGTTTTGCTTTTTACACTCAGTGCACTTAGCTTCTTATTCATTTTCTCCCTAGTGACTTCATCTAATTGCCTATCTTCCTCAGTGCACTCAGCGCAACAAGGTTTCTGCCTAGGCTTAAGGATTTCATTACCATCATATATTACCTTCTGAGCTTCTCTAGCCACTTTACCATATTCAGGATTGGGTTCCTTTACGAGGGGAATGCTATGCTTATCGCTGAAAACTCTATGCTTAGTGATCATGTGAGCAGTCTGAATGGTATTCCCTTGTACGTACAACTTATTTTCAAGCTTGTTTTTCAAAGTTTTTAGATTTGAAAAGTCATTCAAAAGTTTTGATTCTTTAGCATTAAATTCTTGTTTAAGCACTTTAACATTATCTTAGAGTTCTTGTTTTTGCTTAACAGTTTTAGAAAGCTTTTCTTGTAAGGAGTTTAACTCTTGTTTTAACACTTTTTCTCTAAAATTACTTTTTCTAATATTTGTACGCATTTGGTCATCCATTTCCTGCTCATGAGTAGTTAACTCAAACTTAGCGCGTCGTTTATAAATAGCAACTTGTTCTTTATAGGCATTCAGTTCAGAGATAACAGAATCATCAGGGGCACATGGAGTGTATTCATCAAAAACATAGTCATCATTGACTGCAGAAGATGCATCACTTGGTACAATCTCACTTTCACTTTGTATCACATATTGATCATATGGGACAATATTACTATTACCCACATTATCCATATCTGATTCATTAGTTACATGTGATTGTACTTTGTTATGCATCTCTTGCTCATCAACTTCATCGTATAGTTTTAATACCTCTGAGATGATTGAATCTTTGGATGGACCACCTTCTGTGGTGATGAAACCTTTGGAGAGACCATTGGTGAAATGTTAGCCATGAAGATTGTCTGGGCAGTAGGTTCATCATTGACATCAGAGTCAAATGCATCACAGTCAGCAACTTGAAAGGCATTTTGATGATTGTGACCTAATTCCCGAATTGGCTGCTCATCCACATCAGCATCATAGGTTTTGGCATTTCCATCAGCAAGAAACAACAACTCTTCTTCATCCAAAACCGCTCAATTGTCCTGAGCTTGCACCAGCAGCATCTTGTCCCTGAAGTATTCTGCATTTTGAGGGCGTTTTGGAGATGTGCAGTTCCTTGCAATGTGTCTATCACCACCACAGTTGTAGCACTTGATTGGCTTTCCTTGTCCTTGATTGGCATTCCTTCCACGGTTCTGATTAGCCACATACCCTCCACCTGCTCCAGTATTACCATAACCTGCTCCAATCATCCCTTGTTCATACCGTCTTCCTTGCACATTCTGCACCACTACCTTACCATCTCTGACAGTAGCTTGATTGTGTGGATTGGATGTTGTTCTGAGGTTATTGTTGGTGTATGGAGTGGGATTCAGATTTTGACTAACCATGAGAGACAGTTGATTGATGAAGTTTTCCATGAGTGTGTTTGGATCTGGTGGCTTATATGTTGGATCTGGAATGAGCATGTGGTTACCATTACCAGTAGGTATGACTTGAGATGCTTTGGTGGTTATTCCTACATTGGTGTAAAAGGCTATTGAATCATTGATGAACTTGCATTACCAGAATTTGAATTGAATTTATCCAAGATCATTCGTTCAAACATAGCATGTCTCTCATTCTGAAGCAAGTACGCATACAATTGCTCATAGTTGGTGTTCCTCAGACCTTTTGTTAACTTGACTGAAGTGACAAATTTGTGCCATTTGGGATTCATGTTGTTCACAAACTTTGAATTTAGCTGAATATTTGGCATAGTCATTTTGATATTCCTCATGTCATTCACAAGCTTGTGGAACCTCAGGTAACATTCAGTGACACTCTCCCCTGGTTTCATCTTAAAGTGCTCAAAGTCATCATAAAGTTGAGATTCTATGTCTTCTTTAGTTAATTCAGAACCAGAGAGAAACATTTTGACATTGTCCCAAACTGCTTTGGCTTCAGTGTTGTGATTGATTAGTTTGTGGATGTCCTTTGGTAGACCCTGAAGTACAATGTTAGAAGCCCTGATGTCAGCATCGTTGTCACACCCCCAAATTACCTGTTTTGCAGCGGAATGGAATTCCTGGGGGTTGACTGTCATAGCATCACAATCACAGTTATATTGAACGACCTAAAGTGTCGTTTGGAAAACACATCGTTTGATTTAATAAAACAATCAGAGTTTACAAAGTATAGGTCCCAAATGAAATCAAGTTGTGCGGAAAATAAGTTTAGTACAAGTCAAACGATGTTTTTAAAGTATATAAATCTCGTGTGAGACGCGTCGTCACCGCGACTCTATGATATGACCACATGCGTGCCATGAAGTGAATGCCTTAGATATCTGAGATAAAACACGCCAAAAAGTGTCAACACAAAGGTTGAGTGAGTTCATAGAGTTTGCGTTGAAATGTAAAGCCTTTCAAAATCATTTATGCAGCAAAGGCATTGTAAATCCACTCAGTTCCAAGTTCCGCCCATACAAAACTTGCAACCTGTGTGTTCACAACCCACTGCCAAAATGTGTATAGTTTATGTTCAAACACACCTCGTCAAATGAATTCACAATAGTACCTAACTCGACGTAGAACTATAGCACATAAACAATAGTACATGACTCAATGTATCAGTAGTCAACTGATATAGCACATCATTCAACGTAGAACTATAGCACATAAACAAGAACAATTGATATAGTACAACATTCGGTTTTGAAATGATGGTGATCATGATAGAAGTTATCCTTAAAAATTCTAAAGTACTTGTGAAAAATAGTTAAGCATGTTTCTCCCCCAAAAGTAGTACAAAACAATTGAAAATGGGGCTATGAAAACTCACTTGGTACAATGATACGATGGCAAAAGTGAGTACACCGAAATGTAGCGTGAATCACTAAACTTGACCTATTATGAATGATATGATACATAATAAGTTATGATGTAATGTTATGCATGCAATTCGTATGATATCTATACCACTTGTGAATTTTTGAAAATAACGTTTATCGTCGAAATATATGTTTACGACATGTCGTCATTTTATAAAATACTTTACAAGTATTTACGTTGAAACAACCTCCTACGATAGTCGTTTAGTGATTTATTGTGAAATTATAACTTTTCGTCGTAAAATAATGTCATTGAAAATTTCATAAAAGTGACTAAGTAGCCTCAAAAAGCTAGTCGTAAAATGGTGCACGTCGAGTGTTA
The DNA here is from genome assembly GCA_019973895.1 of Chrysanthemum seticuspe. Lineage (NCBI taxonomy): Eukaryota > Viridiplantae > Streptophyta > Magnoliopsida > Asterales > Asteraceae > Chrysanthemum > Chrysanthemum seticuspe. The sequence goes on along the minus strand of BPTQ01000004.1, from coordinate 88,992,913 downwards.
GGAAACAAACTCAACGGTTTTTGGAAGCTCGTTTCATTAACTCAAAGTTTTAGTGTTTAAGTTTCCATCCTAGAGATCTCGAACATAAAGAAAAATAGAGGTTAAGTATAGTACCTTAGTCCAAAGTATAGTTTAAAGATGGTTTTCGGCAAATTTTAAGTGACTATATTTTATTCGTTACAACTCCGCTCGATGAACGGTTGGACATTTTGGAAAATAGGCTAGGCGAACTTACTTTTACTAGAAGACATCATTTTATAAAAAGTACTCCGTCATTGTTAAAAACGACCCTCAACATGGTCCCTCGTTGCCGTAGTATGTGTTTAATAGAAAATATATTAATTTTGCTAATAGAATAAAGTTACGGCAACTTGGTTTATCGCGTGTAATTTACTCGTTACAAGTCCGCTTTCTACGTTTTAAAGGTCCTTAGCTTTGCATCAAAGTATACTAACATATTTTTGACAAGTCGACATAATTTATAACACCTAAGTTTCATTTTTGACTCGTACAAAATAAACAATACATGCTGAAATTTCCAGAAAATTATAGTTTTCGTCGCCAACTTGAAAAATTCATAACTTCTTCGTTATAGCTCCGTTTTAATCCGTTCAAGCGGCCACGTTTTCGTTTTAAAGTATATTTTCCAAATATCTAGGCCAAAAATTTTTATCTACTGACGAAAATTCCAGATTTCGAAAATAAGGACAGACCCTTTAGAAAACTTGTCGAAATGAGTTTTTCTCGCGCCAAACCTATTCTAACCCATTCAAAACAACTCTGAAGCTATTCTAATCCTACCATACACCTTCTTAGGGTGTCATGGGTTCCTAGACATCACCAAAAATAATATATAACAATGAGTAATTATAGGATGACTTATATATACATAACTCTTAAAATCAATGAAAAAGTGGTATAAACCTCATGAGACTTGCATGTTTTCTCAAATAAAATGAAATGACCATAACAATGAATATGAAATATTATGATGAATATGAATGCTTACTAGTAACTTGATGAGGTGATTTGGAATAAGGGATTTATCTTAAGCACCCAAGGTTTTTATTTCAAAACCCATACAAAGAGTGTAACTAGATTGTATATAACTTGACTAGAAAAGTTTTTGATGATCCCTCCTTGATCCTATGGTTGGCCGGTTTTGTGAAGAGAAGAGAAAGAGAGAAATGATTTTTGTGTTTACAGTTGAAGTAAATAAGTTGTATGTGATATTATGAGTTGTTTATTGTATATGTATGAGATATTTAGGAGATCCAAATGACTCACCCCCCTTGTGTCGACAAGGGGGTTTAATCATTACTTTTATTCTTTTTTTTTAAATGCATTAAGATGTAGACAAAATTATTACTTGAAAGTATACTTGAGTAATTAGTTATATATTTGAACATTTAGGGTAGCGTTAACTAAAAATAAATTTTAACGGATCAAATTAAAATATAATGAAGTCATAAAAATTATAAAAATACATTTCTTGCAAAATTTGAGTGAAATAATAATTATCGTGTAATATTTAAGAAAACCGTCGTAATTATATAACTATAACAATTTATATACGAAATAAATTTAAAACACCGGGTAAACTCATAATATTATTTTTATAGACTTAATATGAGTATAAAAATATGTCGGGATAATTTTTGGAAGTAACGGATCAAATGTTCAAAATAATTAATTACGCGATAGCGTTTATTTAATATGAAAATTACGCGTTTATTGTAAATGAAAAATTATGAATGAACTAACATGATGATAATGATGCCAATGAAATGTAGACTAAACCTAGTCTATATGAAATGCCCTTGATGATATGATCATGAATTCGCAGCTAAACCATTAAGGTTACGCGAATTTGAAACTCGTAAACCTAGCTTACGATAAACGATGAATAATGAAGCATGAATTGTGATTTGAAAAATGACCTGATAGTACGAGTTGTCACATTCGCCCATCCAAAAAGGAATTCAGTCCCTGAATTCAGTTCGTGTTAGTCTATCAAATTTTTTGAGTTTGTGATGAATATCGAGGAGAGAAGACATGAAGAGGTGTCGTTACAGTTATCGATGATTTAGAGCGTACAAAACATCATTGTAAAGAAAATATTGGATGAATATCCCATGAGTAACACTTTGACTTTGGAATATGTGATAATTTTGCTTGCACTAAGATTTATAAATAACTGCTCCCAACATAACATGATCCTTCCAGAATTAGACATAGTTAGCTAGGCTATGTATAATTAAGGAACGATGATGTGACGTTCGGTTTAGTTGTTATAACTCTCAATGTTTACATAGATTTAAACCGTGTCGTTAAAATGGCAGTTAAAGTAAAAAGGAATTAAAATTCTCGTAAGTGATAACAAATCGGAAAGAAAATAAAGTACGATAGATGAGAATATTTTACAACGAGTGGTTTATCAAAAGTAGTACATCTTAAGTCATAAGATCCGAATGCGATAGAAGACATAAACTTAGTACGACATAGTACATAAGGAAAAATTAAGACTGTTAGTTTCCGAACTTCTTCAGTCTTCCGCGTTGTTGAGACCATGACGAGCTTCTCCTCCTTGTAACATGTATGCATTCCCATGAGCACCTTCAACTTGTTGACCTTGGTTTCGAGGACATTGATTCCGATAGTGTCCTTGCTCCCCGCATCCGTAACATGTAACTATGGCCTTGCCCTTGCAGTCCTTAGCAAGGTGTCCCACTTTGTGACAGCTAAAGCATATACCACATGGACCATTATGATGTAGCGTGCATTGGTGGCATCGTGGTAAGTTTCCAGTATAAGCTCTTCCCTTTGTTGGTGCAACAACATAGACCCTGGCGACTTCTTGTCTTCTATTCAGTTGTTGGTGATGGTTAGTGTTACGGTTTTGGTTGTCGTTAGTATAACCTCCTTGGTCATTTTCCCATTTCCTTTTTTTGTTGTTAATTTGGTTATCGTCGTTGTTGTTGTTGTTGTTGTTTCGGTTATTGTTGTAGTTGGTGCGGTTGTTGGTATTGTTGTTACGGTTGATGTGGGTAATGTTTCCTCTCTTTACTACTTGTGCCATGAGCTTTTGGGATACTCGAACAGATTCTTCAATTGTTTGCGGATCAGAGGAAATCACATCACCTTGAATAATCTCGGGAAGTCCTCCAATGAAAGCCTCTAGTAGTTTTTCGTTGTCCGAAACCATAGACGGACATAACGCGGCCAATTCTTGAAACCTTCGAATGTAAGTATCAATGTCATAACCAATAGTTACCAGTTCATAAAATTCGGTCTCCAACTTTTTCACTTCCGTACGCGGACAATACTTCTTCGTTACCAAACCTTTGAATTGCTCCCAAGTGAGCTTGAAAGCATTTTCCATTCCCATTGGCTGAGCATACGAGTTCCACCAAGACATTGCCCCATCAAGTAGTGTACTCGTAGCAAACTTAACCTTGCTATCCTCCGGGCAATTACATAACAGAAACACAGACTCCATTTTCTCGAACCATCGAACCATGGCAGTGGCCCCTTCAATGCCCTTGAACTTAGTGGGATCTCCACTTTTAAAATCCTTATACGAACAACCTCTAACCCCGGACCCTCCTGCAATTCTTGCAGCAGCAGCAAGTCTAGCGGCTTCAGCTTCCCTCGCAATTCTAGTAGCTTCAGCAGTTGCCGCAGCCGCGGCGGCATTAGCAAGCCGGGCAGCTTCAGCATTAGCTGCAGCCTCAGCGGCAGTGGCGAGTCTAGCGGCTTCAGCAGTGGCTGCAGCCTCGGCAGCATTGGCAAGTCTAGTGGCTTCGGCAGTTGCCGCAGCCTCAGCAGCAGCCGCCACTGTTGCCCTTTCAGTCCTTAATGCATTGGCTATAGTATCCCTCACAAACTTTTGCATAGCCTCTTGAGTCAAAACTTGTGGAGCTTTCTTCGGCGCCATAACTTCTTCAAAATAAGAGGAAAGGTGAGACGTAGCAAAGTCCTATGTCAGGAATAAGCGCTCTAAAGAGATGTGATGTGAGGTGATAAGTTTGAGGTTACTTTTCAAAATGAGTGACGGTTTAGTAACTTAGTGTGTGAATAACGTGTAACTCGACATGTTGGTGATGATCAAAGGAGTGAGAGTGACTTCGCCCTACTTAAAGGTTTTATCTCGGCATTCGACGTTATCGATGATGAATCAGCTGATATTAAAATTGCGATAGGGAATCACAAAGCATTCTCTACATTAGAGTATGAGGAATTGATAATGGGATGGGTAATTAAAAGCATCCATGTGACAATCGATGTGAAATGAAAGTAAATAACTCGAAAGTATACGTATAAACCACATGTAAAGTGAATATGCACTTATGATGAAATGATGAGATGCTATGATGATGTAGTTATAGTCTAGGGTCAATGATGCAACCTAGTTCTCTATAACCGAAGCTCTGATACCAATCTGTCACACCCCCAAATTACCTGTTTTGCAGCGGAATGGAATTCCTGGGGGTTGACTGTCATAGCATCACAATCACAGTTATATTGAACGACCTAAAGTGTCGTTTGGAAAACACATCGTTTGATTTAATAAAACAATCAGAGTTTACAAAGTATAGGTCCCAAATGAAATCAAGTTGTGCGGAAAATAAGTTTAGTACAAGTCAAACGATGTTTTTAAAGTATATAAATCTCGTGTGAGACGCGTCGTCACCGCGACTCTATGATATGACCACATGCATGCCATGAAGTGAATGCCTTAGATACCTGAGATAAAACACGCCAAAAAGTGTCAACACAAAGGTTGAGTGAGTTCATAGAGTTTGCGTTGAAATGTAAAGCCTTTCAAAATCGTTTATGCAGCAAAGGCATTGTAAATCCACTCAGTTCCAAGTTCCGCCCATACAAAACTTGCAACCTGTGTGTTCACAACCCACTGCCAAAATGTGTATAGTTTATGTTCAAACACACCTCGTCAAATGAATTCACAATAGTACCTAACTCGACGTAGAACTATAGCACATAAACAATAGTACATGACTCAATGTATCAGTAGTCAACTGATATAGCACATCATTCAACGTAGAACTATAGCACATAAACAAGAACAATTGATATAGTACAACATTCGGTTTTGAAATGATGGTGATCATGGTAGAAGTTATCCTTAAAAATTCTAAAGTACTTGTGAAAAATAGTTAAGCATGTATCTCCCCCAAAAGTAGTACAAAACAATTGAAAATGGGGCTATGAAAACTCACTTGGTACAATGATGCGATGGCAAAAGTGAGTACACAGAAATGTAGTGTGAATCACTAAACTTGACCTATTATGAATGATATGATACATAATAAGTTATGATGTAATGTTATGCATGCAATTCGTATGATATCTATACCACTTGTGAATTTTTGAAAATAACGTTTATCGTCGAAATATATGTTTACGACATGTCGTCATTTTATAAAATACTTTACAAGTATTTACGTTGAAACAACCTCCTACGATAGTCGTTTAGTGATTTATTGTGAAATTATAACTTTTCGTCGTAAAATAATGTCATTGAAAATTTCATAAAAGTGACTAAGTAGCCTCGAAAAGCTAGTCGTAAAATGGTGCACGTCGAGTGTTAGGAAACAAACTCAACGGTTTTTGGAAGCTCGTTTCATTAACTCAAAGTTTTAGTGTTTAAGTTTCCATCCTAGAGATCTCGAACATAAAGAAAAATAGAGGTTAAGTATAGTACCTTAGTCCAAAGTATAGTTTAAAGATGGTTTTCGGCAAATTTTAAGTGACTATATTTTATTCGTTACAACTCCGCTCGATGAACGGTTGGACATTTTGGAAAATAGGCTAGGCGAACTTACTTTTACTAGAAGACATCATTTTATAAAAAGTACTCCGTCATTGTTAAAAACGACCCTCAACATGGTCCCTCGTTGCCGTAGTATGTGTTTAATAGAAAATATATTAATTTTGCTAATAGAATAAAGTTACGGCAACTTGGTTTATCGCGTGTAATTTACTCGTTACAAGTCCGCGTTCTACGTTTTAAAGGTCCTTAGCTTTGCATCAAAGTATACTAACATATTTTTGACAAGTCGACATAATTTATAACACCCAAGTTTCATTTTTGACTCGTACAAAATAAACAATACATGCTGAAATTTCCAGAAAATTATAGTTTTCGTCGCCAACTTGAAAAATTCATAACTTCTTCGTTATAGCTCCGTTTTAATCCGTTCAAGCGGCCACGTTTTCGTTTTAAAGTATATTTTCCAAATATCTAGGCCAAAATTTTTTATCTACTGACGAAAATTCCAGATTTCGAAAATAAGGACAGACCCTTTAGAAAACTTGTCGAAATGAGTTTTTCTCGCGCCAAACCTATTCTAACCCATTCAAAACAACTCTGAAGCTATTCTAATCCTGCCATACACCTTCTTAGGGTGTCATGGGTTCCTAGACATCACCAAAAATAATATATAACAAGGAGTAATTATAGGATGACTTATATATACATAACTCTTAAAATCAATGAAAAAGTGGTATAAACCTCATGAGACTTGCATGTTTTCTCAAATAAAATGAAATGACCATAACAATGAATATGAAATATTATGATGAATATGAATGCTTACTAGTAACTTGATGAGGTGATTTGGAACAAGGGATTTATCTTAAGCACCCAAGGTTTTTATTTCAAAACCCATACAAAGAGTGTAACTAGATTGTATATAACTTGACTAGAAAAGTTTTTGATGATCCCTCCTTGATCCTATGGTTGGCCGGTTTTGTCAAGAGAATAGAAAGAGAGAAATGATTTTTGTGTTTACACTTGAAGTAAATAAGTTTTATGTGATATTATGAGTTGTTTATTGTATATGTATGAGATATTTAGGAGATCCAAATGACTCACCCCCCTTGTGTCGACAAGGGGGTTTAATCATTTACTTTTATTCTCTTTTTTTTTTAAATGCATTAAGATGTAGACAAAATGATTACTTGCAAGTATACTTGAGTAATTAGTTATATATTTGAACATTTAGGGTAGCGTTAACTAAAAATAAATTTTAACGGATCAAATTAAAATATAATGAAGTCATAAAAATTATAAAAATACATTTCTTGCAAAATTTGAGTGAAATAATAATTATCGTGTAATATTTAAGAAAACCGTCGTAATTATATAACTATAACAATTTATATACGAAATAAATTTAAAACACCGGGTAAACTCATAATATTATTTTTATAGACTTAATATGAGTATAAAAATATGTCGGGATAATTTTTGGAAGTAACGGATCAAATGTTCAAAATAATTAATTACGCGATAGCGTTTATTTAATATGAAAATTACGCGTTTATTGTGAATGAAAAATTATGAATGAACTAACATGATGATAATGATGCCAATGAAATGTAGACTAAACCTAGTCTATAGGAAATGCCCTTGATGATATGATCATGAATTCGCAGCTAAACCATTAAGGTTACGCGAATTTGAAACTCGTAAACCTAGCTTACGATAAACGATGAATAATGAAGCATGAATTGTGATTTGAAAAATGACCTGAAAGTACGAGTTGTCACAATCGTATCTCTTTTTCTCCTTATCACTGAGCTCATCATACGTCTTTGGTCTGTCCAATCCTAAGGTCACTGTACCATCTGCAACAGTTTCAAGTGTGTCTCTTGTAGTCTCAATCTGATAAGGTCCTTCATCAATTGATTTGAGAATGTTAACCCCATTTTCCTTTCCCAAACAGTACAACCTAATTCGTTGAGCCCATGAGTCATAATCGGTTCTGTCAAGCATAGGTGGACGAGTATCTGATCCAGCTGTTTGAACGTCCTCAGCTACAGTAGAAACGATAGTAGGTACGTTGTTAGATATGATTCTAGATTCTACGGGATTTTACTATTCTTTGATTAAACCGGGAAATTGATTCTTTCACGGGATTTTACAAAATCAAAAGAACAACCGTAAAACGTAGCACGAAGAAGTGACAAGTCTCAATAGACAACTATTAAACTTGACAAGTTGCACCCTAACCAACTCGCTTAAAGATCAACTCGCTTAGTGGACAAGTGGCATAAAAGGACAACTCGCTTAACAGCCAAATCGCATAAACCAGCTCGCTTAATAGAAAAGTCGCTTAAAAAACCAAGTCGCATAAAGATACAACTCGCTTAATAGATAAGTCGCTTTAAAACCCAAGTCGCTTAAACAATCAACTCGCTTAATAGCCAAGTCGCATAAACCAACTCGCTTCGAAGAAAACTCGCTTAAGTGTCAACTCGCAGAAACAGACAACTCGCTTAATAGACAAGTCGCATAAACCAACTCGCTTCCAATAACAAAGCAACTCGCTTCCTAGAAACGCAATACCGTGGCTCAACTCGCTTCGTACAATATTCAAAAACAACCACTTTATCAATCAAAAACAACCTAACCACGATGATTCAAGCCTTCCAATTCAAAACCTAAACACATATGATGATCCTAAACACAAAAGTACAATCAAAATTCAAACTTTAACACTAGAAATAGACCAAATGATTCAAACTCTTCTAAACACTTATAACCCCAAAAACCTTATGAAATCCACCAAAACAAAGAGCATGAAAGATGAGTGATCAAACCATGGATCTTGATACCAATTGTAACTTATAGGATTTCACAAACACATCACACCATAACCATATGGGGCGTATACAAGGTTTAGAGAGAGAAAGTTCTAGAGAGGGAAAGGGAAGAGAGTTGGGAACTATATGAAACAAAAGAAAAATGGTATTGAAGCTCCAACCCTCTACCTTGGGAGGTAGAGGGTATTTATAGTTTTCTTACAAGACACACCACCTACGGGCTGTAGATCAGGCATACAGTGGGTAAAGACCCGTCCGTCCTCCGCAGGGTTACTAAACTAAATACTAACTAATATTAAATGACTACGACTACGAGCTTTCTAACGATTACATATACTTGAGGTGACCGACACTTTAACGACTGGATTTTCTAAATCCTAACAAGGGACCACTGAGACGAACCACCAAGACCAACGACCACAAAAAAGGTTTTCCAAGTTGTTTTTTTGTTTTGTTTTTTTTTTTGTTTTTTTGTTTTTTTTTTCAAATCTGTAGGTTTTATTTGTAGATTTGAGTTTTATAACATTTTTGGTATGTTTTTTGTTACATTCGCCGCTTGCCGCCGTTGTAGTTTCGCGTCTCGCTTAGAAAAGGTGATGTCGCCACTGTCTCGCCGAAAAAAGGTATTGTCGCCGCTCTCGCCAGAAAAAGGTGATGCAGCCACTGTTGGTGTCGCCGGAATATGTACACTTTATTATTAGAGTTATTGTTTAATATTTGTTATAAAATAAAGTGTATTATGTAAATTTTGATATAATGCGTATTATGTAAATTCTGATATAAAGTTTATTGTGTAAATGTTGTTGTAAAGTTTATTTTGTAAATTTTGTTTAAAGTTTATTGTGTAAATTTGTTATAAAGTTTATGGTGTAATTTATTTATTTTATTTATTTATTTATTTTAATTTCAAAGTTTGGGTTTTCTAAGCGACATCCAGTAGTTTTAAAGTCCTATGGTTGAGATTAAAAACATTTTATTGGTTCACCTATTTTTTATAATTTAAATATCTCTTAAACCGATAATCGTTAAGCAAAAATAATTACACCATCGCGACGAGCATTTAATTATCTTCATATAGATGGGCATTTTGATATACTTTCGAAAAAAGGAAAAAAAAATCGTTTTTTCACGTTTTTTCGTCTTTTTTTTCGTTTTTCTTCGAAACTGGAATTTGCATGAAATATCATATATGATTTAACACTAATTTGAAGATCACATGTGATATTAATGTTAAATCACATATGATATGTAATATCATATGTGATACTAGTGTTAAATCATATATGATAAATCACATATATGATATGCATATCATATATGATTTAACACTAATATCACATGTGGTATTCAAATGAGTGTTAAATCATATATGATTTTTTCATGCAAATTTCAGTAATGTAAAAAAACGAAAAAAAACTTATAAAAAAACGTGAAAAACACGAAAAAAAAAATTTGTCGAAAGTATATCAAATTGCCTATCTATAGAAAGATAATTAAATGCTCGTCGTAATGGTATATTTTTTTTCGCTTGACGATTAATGATTTGAAAGATATTTATATTTGAAAAAAAAAGATGAAAGTGGGTTTTTTTAATTGTTAGAATGGAGGGTGGAGATTGATCCCTTGGTATGTAAAGAATCTTTTGTCCTCAAATGATCTTAAATCATATATGTTAATACATTTGTTTGAGATCAATTATACTTTTGAGGCCATCAAAGTTTAAGATATTCTTCTATTCTTAAAGAAAGAAAAATAAAGATTTATTGATTTTTTTGTCACCCATGTTCTTTCAGGTCGATTTTGTAAGAGGTGCAACTAATTTTTTAAGAGGTGCAACTAATCTTGCTAATTTTGCAAGATAAGTTTTTAAGATGGTCAAATACTTATATTAGTAACCGACGCAGTCTTGAAAATGAAATTAATTTATTTATTAAATAAACAAATTACTGTACCCGAAACACATTTAATATACAACTATGTAAATAATCATTATTGACCTTCAGTCCTATATAAACAGCCAATAACTTTGTTGATGCAAATGATTGATACAAAAACATTTAAAATACAATTAAGTAAATAATCATTATTAATTTTTGGTTACACAATTTTAAATTCACATCAAATTATAGGTTATTGGTTTTAGTATAAAAAGAACTATAAAAAGATAATAGTCATTTTAGAAAGTGATTATGTCAAATTTGCTAACGTGGTGAAAGAAGAGATGTTGGTTCGAGTTGATGAAGTCAACCATGTTGTTTTAGCAATACTAAGAACTAACATTATAAGTAAGGATATTTTAAGATTATTAAAAGCTAATTGCTGGTTACACTTTTTGTGTAAAACTATTATAAAATTATTTAAGTTTAGATACAATTGTGTTAATACAAATATTGTCATTAAACGTTATTTATATTTTATAATCTTTACCTAAGTTTTGTTAACGACAAAAGTAAATTTAATTTTTGTAAAGCATAAAGCTTGTCAAGATTAATAGATATTAAAATAAGCTTTTCCTTAAATAATATCTTCATCACTCAAACATTTACATTTTGATTACACTAGTACAAAAACGGGATTTGGTCACGCATGGTCGAAATGGAACAGCCACACATTCGCATATTTGTGTGGCTGAAGGTACGAAAATTGACAACATGTACTAATTAGTCACACATGAAAATTTTGATTGTGTGACCATTAGAACTGTATCGCCACACAATTGAACGTTGTGTGGCTAAAGGTATCTGGAGATTTTGTTTCAGATCGTTTAGCCACATATGAATTTGGAACGCGTGACAAATACAAGTAACCTTGATGCGTTAGTCACATGAAGTAATTTTTTGTGTGTCTAAACCATAGAGTCAAGTTTTGTCACACATTATTTAAGGGTGACTGATATGTTTTGCCAACTCTTTAGCCACATCTGAAATTGGAACAAGTGACAAATGAAAAGTAAGGTTGAAGCATTAGTCACGATATACATATAAACAGTGACAAATATATGTCACACACTTGAACACTGTGACCAAAAGCCATATATGGTCACACTAAATGTTTTGTCACACATTCGTTAAGTGTAGCCAAAATCCAGTACATATGTTCACGTAAGTTAATATGTGTGTTTAAAGTTTAGTTTGTGTTAGCTTGCCGAAAGCTAATCTATAAAGTCACATTTGCTACTAACACCGTGACCAAATGTCATATATGGTCACGCTAAACGTTTTGTCACACATATTATTCAAGTGTAGCCAAAATCCAGTACATATGGTCACGTAACTTAATATGTGGCCATTGGATGATGAATAGTCACTCAAAATACACGTTTCGTCACTTTAAACACCATATGGTCACACTTATTAACACTTTTAGCCACTTTATGGTTAATTGTATGTGACTAAATACCCAAAACAAACATGCTTTGTGTGACTAAATGTTAGAAAATGTCACACAAACATAAAATTCATGTGGCCATTGGATGATCAATAGTCACACAAAAGACACCTTTCTTCACTTGAAACACCATATGGTAACACTTATTAACACTTTTAGCCACTTTATGATTAATTGTATGTGACTAAATACCCAAAATAAACATGCTTTGTGTGACTAAACGTTACAAAAGGCCACACAAACATAAAATCCAAGTGGCCATTGGATGATCAATAGTCATACAAAAGACATATTTCTTCACCTTAAACACCATATGGTCACACTTATTAACACTTTTGGCCACTTTATGCTTAATTGTATGTGACTTAATAACCAAAAGAAACATGCTTTGTGTGACTAAATGTTAGAAATGGCCACACAAAAAGAAATTTGATGTGGCCATTGGATTATCAATAGTCACACAAAAAACTATTATGTTTTTCATAAACAGAACTAACTACGAATACTAAACAGACTTATCTTATTTCTGCCAGACTTAACCTTGTACTGGCAGCCTTAACCACTAAAACTAACCTACCATACTTAACTTTGTACTGGCAGCTTTAACCACTAAAGTTTTCTGTTTATAAGTAGACCACAACACAAAATATAAATTTTTTTTCGGTGCAAAGATGAACTTGTATTAATCAAGGAAACTTTGTAAAATGAAAAAATTAACACACACTGATATGGACAAGTCCCATATCAAGTTGCATACTAGGCAACTCTATTCAATATCTGATATATCTGATATATCTGTTCTTATAAGTCTGATAACAAAAACAAATTGCCCATAGCATACATCCATGGACAGATGACAACCAGCACAAAACCATCACAAAGAACACCTTTTAATGCACCAGTATGAACCATACACTTCCAGATAGGGGCTATACCAAGTAGTTTACATTCTATCTCATGAATGGCTTCAACTACTTGGGAACACACACCCTAAATGAAGCCAACCAAATCCTACACAATCCTAAAATCTATTTATAAACATGTATACCAATAACAACTGATAACGCCTGGAATTACGTTTTAGCACATGCTAAATACTGGAATTATAACTGGATTACGGGAAGACACCGAAGCTTGGTCGTCGATGACAAAGTCAACAAGATTGAATCTGACCATTTTGTTTCGTTCCCACTGACACTCCTCAACAATCTCTCTCCATATGGCGTTTATGGTAACGTGGTTCTTCCTTCTAGGCCTATCGCTGTGGTGTTGCAGATTCACGTTCACATAAAACTCCATGTCTTCCCGGTATCTCAGCAATGCGTTATGGTACTTCCACATGTGATTTCGCTTCGTAAACTTATGTGGTATGTTTTGCATTAAAAAGAACAATGTAGTATGCTAATCAAAAGTATGTCCATGTGTTGAAGCATATATTAGTTTTTGCGAAAGCAGATAATGACTGAAATGGTCCGATTTGTATCATTACTTACCAAACGACTCATGTCCATGACATATGCAAGGATGGGCGCGTAAAAAAAATCCCTTTCACTTTCATGCTCTGTACATTCGTTCCATGAACATATGTGTTTCATACGCTCATCTGCAATTGGAATTTAATAAAAATGGTAATTAATAATTTAAAAGCTATTATATGGAAAGGTTTATTTTTAAAATAAAATCATAGATTATGTCTACACTTTGATTAACATACCTTCATCTACGGGGTTTCTCATGAACGGTCTTGTACGATTCAGCTCCATACGTTGCACAAGTTCAGAATGCATCATCAATCCATTTTCAGCAAATGGCATCAGGGAAAGAGTATTGTTTAGGAGATTTGTGAAAACAACTCTTGTGCCAGCAAACAGGTTTTCATCGTGAACCAATACATTCCATCCGTGCCCACCAAACTCATGCACGTGTCTGTTTTCCTCCAGTATTTCAATTTGACGGTGAGTGATAGCTGTTACGGGCACGCCAGCAACAAGAACGTCAAATTGGTTATTGTCAGTATTGTCCCGGAAATTGCAAGGAATGACCTACGTAACAGTTTAGTTTAAAGAAAACATTAGCGGGTCAAACAATTAAAATAATCCCCATTTTCAACAAACTTATACAATGTATTGATTAACATTTTTTTCTTACCAGAGGTTGTGCAGGATATTCATCCAACGTAACCGGGCACCTACGTTGTTTGTAACCTAGAAGAGCTAGATCGTATCCAGGGCATTCGTGGCCTGCATCGTTGTACCCTGTTACATAATAACAGTCTTCTTCCTGACGAATGAAATGGAATGTGGCCACATTGATGTATTGGCTTTGATCAATAAAAGCTTGCCACTCGGACCCTTGCAAAATAATGCGACCACGAACCAATTTCCAGTAAACCTTATGTTTGGTTCCCCTATTGTGGATTAGGTATATCCAGCGCTTCTTGGGGTACAGTGTTTCAGTAAACAAAGCAGGAAGCATCTTAAATTTAAAAAGTAAGCACGTATATCAATTTGATGGTTACATTGATAAATTTATAACCTTAAGTAAGCATTTTAAGTACAACTTACCTGCAATGTCCTAATGTTTGTGCGGTTTGCCTCCACCAACAATTGGATGCTCATTCTATTTTAAAACCACAATCGTCTTAATGGTCAATAAGGTTATCACATATGCATAACATTCAACTAATACAAGTCTTAGATGATCAATACATCTTTATCATTAAGGTGTCAAACAAAAAATGATTGAAGATGTACTACTACATACTTAACTATGTTTCAAAAATCAATAATCATATAGTCCTTTTAGAGTAAAAATCTGTATTTTTTTACGTTTATTCATCTTACCCCACACGTTTGTTAAAATCTAGTAAGAAATCCATAATCTACCCAACATACCATACGCCATTGCTTCATCCAATGTTTAAACCTAAGCTCAGATAATTAATTACATAAGGTGTAGTGCTTTACCAAATCATATAAAAGCTATACTAACCTAGATTAAACATATGTTTACAAGTTGTCTAATTAGCTATTTAACAAATAGCTGCTACGTTTTTCCACAATCCACATATATCCATTATTTTTTTTATTCAAATCATCCTATATTTACATGTCACACAATATTCTAAAGAATCAAATCGCATATAGTTCTAATAAAACGGCTGTTACATTATGATCAAAGGATACTATATTCTTTAGGATATGTTAAACATTGCAAAAAAATTACCAAACATGCATTTGTATCCATCAACATATCAGAAACATGCATATCAATCACTTTACATTTGCAGTTCATGGTTAAAAAAACAAAAGAAAAAAAAATAAACCAATGTGTAACATTACCTGATGATGCGGTTGTTGTGTTGAAGAAGATAGACTTGAATATTTTTCTTTGACTATGTGATTAAGTGTAGCCGTAATATGTCACGGTTCTCAAAACTGCAATGATTACTATTAATTAAGGGAAGGATATTTTGTTTTATTTTTTTAGCTTGTATTATGGGAGCATTGCATATATACCTACTAAAACTCAAAAAGTTGCATATTTCTCCATAATACAAGTTTTTAATGCATGATGTACAATGCAACTTAAGCATGTTTTGGGTATATATGCAAATATGTAAATTTTACACAACAACTACGTACCAAAGCGATACATTTGAAAAAGTACGCAACTATTTTATGATCTAAACCCTTGATTATATACATACAAAATATTTGGTAGAATCACCTTAAAAATTAAGTACCTTAACATACAAATAAATAATATTACATTAATATACGCGATATCGTAACTTCTCGCAAATAAATACATATGTCGAATACAATATTGGTTAATCGAATATACAATGTAGCTATTGAATCACTGCCAGTGCATCAACGTTTGTAATGTTTTTGTACGATGTTTCCCGTCCTTGAATGTCACGTTCACTGTGATGATAAAAACCTGTGGAATCCAAGTAACAAAAAAAGTTAAACGTTGTAATAAAGTATATAATTGTAGGTACTTTTTAAATAAGAAACATACTATTCAATAACTTAGCACTACCAGTATTAACTTAGCACTGACAGTATTAACTTAGCACTGCCAGTATTAACTTCTTCCAGCCCATTCTTATTCGATGTCAAATTCCAGCCCATTCTACTACGACTATATACACAGATGCTTAACATCTTCGAGCCAATCATGATTCATTGGGACGGGTGTATGATAGGGACCAATGATTATATATAGCTTCTAACAGAAACTATATATACACGTGACGCCAACGGACGCCAGCCACAATGAAACATGATTGACCTGAAGAAATTTACCAACTTCATTAAAGTACAAGGTTGTGATAATATTATGCATATAAAATAAAAAGGTCACAAACATGCGACATAA
The DNA here is from genome assembly GCA_019973895.1 of Chrysanthemum seticuspe. Lineage (NCBI taxonomy): Eukaryota > Viridiplantae > Streptophyta > Magnoliopsida > Asterales > Asteraceae > Chrysanthemum > Chrysanthemum seticuspe. Next base: position 88,976,509 of record BPTQ01000004.1, on the reverse strand, counting down.
TCGTCTATACATTGCTATAAACCAGGTCAAGATATGGGCAATCTCAAGTTTAAAACTACCCGTCATAATTGATCAAAGCGTTGATGGTCATGGTAAGCTTAACACAGCCTCTATCAAAGTAAGACACCTATGTTATAAGCAAGCAAGTGGAGACAGCTTAGTACTTTGAGCGTCCACTCGAAATCCCATTGCCATGTCTATGAAATGGCTGCAAAGATTTGCACCAAACCTATTGCTATGACAGTGACATAGGAATGGGTTTTCGAGGGGAAGCTCAAAGTACCAAAGGTGTGCCGAATAAATAATTATCGATTCTACAAAAAGTTAATTTTACAGAGATGAAAAGACAAAAAGCCTATCCAGCGATGAAAAGACTTTTAAGTGCAATGGTTAAAATTTTAATGTTGAAACTAGGGAATAAGATCTTGTATACAGGCAACCCATCTACCATATAGTAAAAAAAAATTGACTCATTTTTTGCACATAATAGTGAGGCTCAGATCTGTATAAATCAATAGTTTCAAAAACATCAGGATATAACCGCTATGGCTGCAATAGTATAAAATATAGAATTGCCACGCCAAGACACGGAGTATCACATCATTTGCATGATTTAATAAGATACTTGTCATCACAGCCTCATACACACTGACACCTCATAATTATAGTTTTGCTAGATTGTTAAAAAAAGTTAAGGAACAATATGATATTGTTGCGGATTCAAACGGAAGTTGAACATACCAATGTGGCAGCGTTACTTTGTAGATGTGTATGGAATTTCAACTTAGTGAACCCTTCTGAATCCCCCTACAGTACCTTTTGTCGTTTCAACTCCCTTTGAGCAAAGGCCTGCACCAGGCGATTTGCTAGATTGTTGAAAAAACAAAAGGCACTGTTTGGGAATTTAGAATGGGTAACTATGCTGAAATTCCCTACTCATCTACAAAGTAACGTGGCCACCTTGGTACGTTCAACTTCCCTTTGAATCCGCAACTATATCATATTGATCCTTAACTTTTTTTAACAATCTAGCAAAAGTCTATAACAAGTATATCAGACTCATATAAACTTCCAAACTGAGTGTGCAGTGTGATATGCATTAGCAAGGCTCAGATCTGTAAAAAGGTTGGATAAACACTGGAACATCAGGATATAACCGCCATGGCTGCAAAATAATGTAATAAAATTGCCATGCCAACATACGGTAAATCACATCATTTGCATATCAAATAAGATAATCGTCATCACAGCATCTTGCATATCACAAATAAACACATGTGGCCCAAAATAAACCAACTCCCTTTGAGCAAAGGCCTACACCAGGCGATTTGCTAGATTGTTGAAAAAACAAAATGAAGTGTATGGAAACTGAGAAGGTTAATTATGTTTTATGAAATCATAATTATAGTTTTGCTAGATTGTTAAAAAAAGTTAAGGAACAATATGATATAGTTGCGGATTCAAAAGGAAGTTGAACATACCTCTATCACATCATCTGATTGATTTATTAAGATATATCATCACAAAAGGAACAGTATGGGATCTTAGAAAGGGTTTGATTGTGTTTTTAAGATCATAAAAAAGGTGTTTTCCTAAAAAAGAAGCATAGTTAACCCTTCTGAGTCCCCATACATTAACATTTAACTATGCTTTTTATATTTACTAAACTGCATACCTTATTGACTATTATGCGATCACAACAACAACAACAACAACAAACAAAAGGCAATAGCGTAGTGCGAAAGGATAGAGAAAGCATACGACAAAAACAAAAGGCAATAGCGTAGTAAAAAGAAAGCAAGCAAACAAGCAAATAGGGCATACAGTAAAAAGAAACACGCACAAGCACGCCGTAAATACGCCAATAGCAAAGCGCAACAGACATAAAACCAAAAAGCCCAGGCACACCAAAAGCAGGCCAACAAAAGGGGGCAACACAGAGCAAATCAAAGTAGCACACGAGGCATAAAGCTAAGGCAAAAATACACGAAGCACCAAAAGACCGAACGCAGGGATCAAGACAAAGCAGGCAAACCTAAGGGAGCAACAACAGAGCAACGCAAACCACGCACGGGGCCTAAGACTACGGCAAAGCAAAAAAGAGGCCACAAAACAAAACACACAAGGAGGCAAAAGGGGACACCTAAAAGCCAACCTAGCACCACTACCCGCAAATCCTAATTCTATCCCTCCACCCCTTCCTATCTGAGATCATGTCCTCGGTCAAACAAAGCTCCATCATGTCAAGCTTAAGTCTATCCTCCCACCGAAATTTGCTCCGCTGCCTCATTGACGAATAATCTCATTCTTCGCGTCTACTAATCTCATTCTTCGCGTCTCATTCTTCACGTACCCATACTGCATGTATAACACGTAATCGTTATTACCTCAACTAATGATCCATAAATCATCAAAAAACTACTTTTCCTATGCAAATGACTAATACCCTGACTAACATCCTAAACTAACATAACACAATATCATCTATAAATCAATAAACATCCTAAACTAACAAACTAGCAGTAAATTATAACATTTATACCTGAGATATTAGGCTCAATAGGAAGAGAATCAAGCCCTTTATAATAGCCCTCAAGAGTATTTCATTGACTAACATTTATTTTGATTGATTTTGCATTTGATTGAAAACCCTAAATCTGCTATTAATTAGAATCTAACTGTGTGTTTTGACCGAGTGTAAGAGAAATAAATGTGTGAAATACTGAAAGTCAAACACACACTACTTGACCATTTTCTAATAAAAGTAAATAAATAAATAAAACTAACTTATTTCTTCAAGTTAATAAAGCATTAAAACCTAAAATTAACCATTGTACTGATCATTGATCATTGATCATTTACATATAATTACTTATATAAACAAAGTAGCCGTTAATAGCAAGCATCCATACAACCATCAACTATACATCATCAAAACACAAAAAAAACTTCCAAAGCTTCCTATTCTCCATCTTCATACTCATCAACTTCATCCAAATCTTCCAAGAACTCCTCCTTCTCCGACAGACTCCGACGACATAGCACCAAAAGCTGAGCCAGCAAATCAATCTTCTTTCGATCCTTCAACTGTATCTCACGAAGGGCAAACTCACCAGTTGCTGCAACAGCATTGAAACGAGCAAACAATCTACTAGCCTCATCGATTGTCTATTCTTTTTTGGCAACAGTTTCCCTCAGAATGCTGCTCTCTTCTCCCATCCGCTCGATCAACTTTTTCTCCTCTGTTATGTCTTGCAATATCAACAACCTGAAAGCATCGCTGAGCTTGCCGGATTCAGTGGCGGCTTTCATTTCATCGATATTAGGTGTGGAAGACATTTTGTGTGTTTAGGGGTAAAATTATTGATAGTTATGTGTTTAGGGTTAAAATGATTGATACTTGTGTGTTGATTTTATGGTTAGGTAAGTATACATAATTACAATGTACCTCACAATTTGAACAAATAATCCAAAAAAAAAAACACTTAAGAGGCATCGGAAAATTTATTTTGGGTGTTACTGTAGCCCCTTCATATTCTTCCATGCATAAATGTGATATGCAATAGTTCAAAAAAAAAGAAAAAAGTGATATGCAGGAGGAGTATTTAGGAAGATATCTAATATTGCAATTTAAACCCTTCATTTTTTCATTGGATCTAACCCAGCCCCTATATACTAGGGGTGTTCACGGGGCGGTTCGGCTCGGTTCGGTTAGAGATTTTAACTATCCATCACGGGGCGGGTAGTTCATTCTACTATCCAAAACCGAACCGTACTAGGCGGGTAACCGGACATGCGGGTATCCGAAATGAGCGGTTACCCGCGGTTCGGGTCACGGTTAACCATTCAAAAAAATTAATCGAATCGAATCAGGCGAACAATAACATAAATTTGAACGTAATATGTCATTTTAGTAAAATTAAATAACACTAAAGATATTATAATAATAGTAATGTTGTTGTGTCGCAATAGCAACATTCAAATTACCATATCTAACAAAATAACTAATACTAATTATTTGACGTTTATAGATTACGATCGCATTAATCATATGTAATCCATGGACGTTAGTAAATGATCAAATTAGATAAGTAAAAATGCATTATATGATAAATGTAGTGCAATAATATAGTTAATACTTGTAAATTTTTATGAATGGTTTGTTAAAACTTACATGTATATTATACGCGGTTCGGTTTGGGTAACCACGGATAACTAAAAGTAAAAACCGAAACCGAACTGTGATAAGCGGTTTTTTCGGTTTCGGGTTTTCTCGGTTTCAGTTTCTTCGGTTATCGGATTTGCTCAACTTCTTAAAATTTATGTCAACTGTAATACATCGACCAAAATCAAAGTTAGTCATCTTTATAATGTAGCACATTGAACAAAATCAAAGTTAGTCATCATTACTATGTAGTCATCTACAGTAGAACTGAAGAAGACTAATCTTGCTTTTAGACACTACAACTTTGACAAACAATGAATTCGGTGGTTATTAATTTGCGAACCATGCAAATTTGCATAACAAAACCCACGTAAACATTACCCGACAAGGTTACAACAACATTACGCAACAAGAATTGCTGACACAATAGGATGCTGACACATATGATAACATCAATTGCAATACCTTACATGTAACTACTTGCATACAATATTACGTAAATTGCTGACACAATAGGATGCTGTCACATATGTTTAGCCATACTATATGAGTTAGGGGTTGTTTACTTTTTTGAAGACTTTTTTCGCCCGTGTATACACGTTTATACAGACATTCGTACGTTTATACATGTTTTTGTCTGTTTTAATAGGTTTTCGTACGTCTTTGTCCCCTTTAATCTGTTTTTATACGTTTTCGTTTTTGTTTACAGTTTTTCGTCCGTGTTTGCACGTTTTCGCTGGTTTTTTCATCTTTTAGTCCGTTTGTATAACTTTTTACACACATTCGGCCGATTCCAGCTGTTTTGCACGTTTTCTTCCCATTTACCCCGTTTTCATCCGCTTTTACCCATTTTCATTTGTTTTTAAGAAATTTTCAACCGTTTTCATAGGTTTCCTTACACTTTTACACAGATTCGTACGTTTGTACACGTTTTCGTCTGTTTCAATACGTTTTGGTCCGTTTTCTTACGTCTTTGCCCCTTTTAATCGGTTTTTATACGTTCCCGTTCTTGTTTACAGGTTTTCGTCCGTGTTTGCACGTTTTCGCTGGTTTTTTCATCTTTTGGTCCGTTTGTATAACTTTTTACACACATTCGGCCGTTTCCAGCTGTTTTGCACGTTTTCGTCCCATTTAATCAAACATTATGTTTGTAGGTTGCTAATTATGGAAGCCATGGCTTATAAAATCTAAATAATTTTGTGTCAACTCAAGAAGCGAACTTAATTATCCATTTTCGGTTTAAAACAATATGTGTCAACCCAAGAATCAAGCTTAATTTCGGGTCAACCCAAGAAGCGAACTTAATTCATAATCAGTTTTCGGTTCGCTTTGGTTTAATTATAGTTCGGTTCGTTTCGGTTTTCGTGTTGACCAAAATAAAAATATAACCGGTTTAACGAAACAAAACCCGATAACCGAACGGATCAACAACCCTAATTTATAGTCATAGTTTAAAAGAAGGAGGACTTAGTTTGCCGTTTTTAAACATTAGGTCCTTAGAGATTGGTGGGTCTTAGGGATGACAGGGAGGCTGCGAGGTCTAAGCTACAGGGGTTGAATGATTTCATTACTCAATCTTAGGAGGAAATCGATACCAAGGAAGAACAAATTCAGGCGATGAATGGTTGAAGGGTTTCTCGCTATGGAATGGGATGTTTTATTTTGCTCTAGTGTCATCTGTTTATGTCTAATGTCTAATGTCTAATGTCTTGGTTTAATGGGATGGTATGTAGATATATTAACAATGGAATATGTATGGATCTTTTGATGGTTTATCCATACGAATGCTAATTATGTTTGTTAATATAAGTAATGTGTTCGCTAGTTTGTTTCATCTTTTTTTCATGTTGTTTTGAATTTAGGAATTGGTTGTGGTGTTTAAGGTCATATTCGCACTAGTATAATGTATTATTGTAGGATTAGGATGTTCAATTTTTAGATTGTTGTCAATTTTTTTATGACTGATTATGAAGTTTAGAACTGGAGGCGTTTGTTCATGACAATTATTTTTGATTGAACCACTAGATTTAGGGTGTTTTTGTTGTTGTTTTTGCTTTAAGTTAATTGCATTTACATGTTTTCTTGATTTTTTTTGACTGCTTGAGGATGTTAGAGCTTATCTAATTGCTTATAAATAGCTTATTTATAGGCTTAAAGTAAGGTCTTAGGGCTGTTTGATGTATCAGCAGTTCTTGGTTTGATTTGCCTATTTTTGTGCTTAATTGTTTATCTGGAACTGCTTATTAGTTATAGTTGCTTAATTAGTTGCTTTAAGTCCATTTTTAGCTTTTGATTGTTCATTTGTATGCACCATGTGGTGATTTTAGTGTATCTGCAGTTATATGTGTCTTTGACACAGCTGGTTTGAAGTAATATGGGTGTTTGGGACTGTGGGTAAGCACCATTTTCTGTCAGGAGTGTTTTTGGTTTCAAAAATTGTTTGATTTGGAGCCACATTTTAAAATTATCAAATTTGGAGCCAAATTTTAGCCAAAATTTTTAAAATTACTTTGGAAATTATGGTTTCCTTAATTGAAAAACTGCCCCATCATTAGCCCTATTTTTACTCCAATAAATCAGGCTTCAAGAAAAACAACCAGAACTTCAATTTTTACACCATTATTTACCAATTAAGTTTACTAATTTTCTTTAACACAATACTTCTGACGAATCATGTCAACGCAAATCAATTATCCGGATGATTTGGTTTATTCTGATCGTGAAAATGAAAACACTTTAGAATATGAATCAGAGACGTATTCAGATGAGGGTGATGATGCTAGAAACAACCATTCAAATGCGAATGTTGTTAAGAGGGGCATAACTAGGTTAGCTAAGTTTCGCAGGGAATATGGAAAAACAGACGGAATAAAGGTCAGTGTAACCTTCGATGCACTGGATAGGTTATCAGGAAAAACAGAGCATTGTTTTCGAGTTTTTTGGGTGATTTGGTTTGTGAGCATATATGTGTCAGGATTCTAACCTGGAGGAAGGTTGATTCAGAAGCAAGAGATAAAATGTGGGACGAAATCACGGTACACATATACTTTTTTTTAACTAGTAGTGGGTTGGCTGTCGTAGATACAAGGTGTTAATAATTTTATCTCTGCATTTACAGTATGTGCAACTAATTAACAACAATTTGTTAATCTTTGCAGCGATATTTTGATGTTGACTTGACGGTCAGAAAGCTGATAATGAATCTTCTTGGTCAACTTCTAAGGAATTTCAGAATGAAATTGATACAAAACTACATATTGCCCAACCAAAATACCCTTTCAAAACTAAATGAAGTCCCGGCAAAGTATAGTGCAATTATAAAAGCCGAAGATTGGGTTAATTTTGTAAACTACACAGCCAGCGAGGAATACAAGGTGTTAATTATTCATTTTTATTCAAGTTCAAATATCTTTCACCTTTTCATATGTTTCCATATGTATTAGTTGTATACTATCAGCATTACTACATCTAAACGCCGTATGATTTTGTGTTGCAAGGTGAGATCAGCAAAAGCTAAACTGTCGCGTTCCAAGTCTGTTTATGATCATACAATGGGACGAGGTGGATACGCCCGTGTGATAGAAAAAATGGTAACAGTAAACATTTGCACATTTGCATTTAATAGCATCATACTTTCGTTTATATTCGTTTATCTTACATTTGTATGTATTTGATGTTTATAAGATCGAGAGTAAAGAAATTGAACCAGATGAAGAACCACCGCGTGGTACGCTGTGGTTGAAAGGAAGGGTGAAAAAAGACGGAGAATATCACGATGATGATATCAGATCAGTGGGAGAAAAATTTGTAAGTTTGACTGCAAATTTTATTATTATGTTTGTTTAGTTATAAGTTAATACTGCTACTGTATTACTTAAAACTGTTAGTTATAAGTTAATACACGTAGTGTTTTAGTTAATACTGCTACTGTATTACTTAAAACTGTTAGTTATAGTGTTTTAGTTAATACTTTTAGCTACAAGTTAATACTAGTAGAATTAAATAACCTATTTCCCATATTGTGTGTGCAGAAAGAAACGTACGACAAGATCAAACAAGGAATCTTGAAGCTTGATCATGGCACTGATGCTATGACAGTTGTATTAGGTAAGGAAAAGGGAGGATATGCGAGAGGAGTGGGAGGTGGAGTAACCTACAAGAGGTATTTTGATCTGTCTCGAATCAGACAAGCATCTGATGAAAGAGTGGTGTTACTTCAAAGTGAACTTGATAATGAGAGGCGCCAACGTCAAGAAAAAGAGGCGGTAATACAGGATTTGATGAAACAATTGGCTGCACAAAGGGGGCAGTTGCAGTCAACTTCAACTCCATTGACAGAAACGGAAGTAAGACATAAGAAAGTAACATTCCATCTTTTTTTTACCCTTTTAAATACTGCTGCAGTCTTCTTAAACAATTTATATTTCAGGTGTCTCCGGTGAACATTAATCTTTTAAATAGCAGTGCTGATGAGGATGCCGGAACACGTGTTGCTGGACGTGAGAAAGTTGCGAGCATTGAGAAGTCTAATGGACTTGCAACTTTGGAAAAGGAAATGGAAATAAGTGTAAGTAATAAATCATCCCCCTGGTATTTTTGAATTCTACATACATGTATTATTTACCGTGTATTATATATATAGGAAACTGTTAAACCTGTCGCATCTAAGAAATCGACTAGATCAAAACGAAAGGATTCTTCACGTCAACTTTCCGAATCACAAGAAAATGAGTCTCCATTAACAGTACAACCACAAGTATGTATTTAAACATTTTCATATGTTCTTTAGTTTAATTAATTACTGATACATATATACATGCAACAAATTATCTTTTTAGGTAATTAAGTGCAGACTGTGGCACTTAAAGAAATCAACTATTATTGCGGAGGGTAGCGTGTACAAAACTGATGGAAAACAAATGCTTCATAACAAACCACTCCCAAAGGATTGCTACAGAGTGTCTATTGAAAAATCTTTAGTGGATGCAGCATGCATACCGGATGTAGGAAGTAACGGTTTCAAAACAGTTAAGGATGTAGTAGGAGGTTTTTATGCATGGCCAAAGGATCAAGTGGTTTTCGATGAAAAGGTACATAGATGCATGTGTTTTATAAACCTACATATAGCATTCTTCATATTTAATTCAGTGTTTGATACACCCATCTTTTGTTTCCTACAGGTAACACCACCAAGTACCATAAAACAGATTGGTGAGAACAGAACTGCACCTAAATTACAAACGAAGCGCTACGTCTCTAGTCATACCATGCAAAAGGAAGCTAAGAAGATCAAGAGTCAGAAGTCGTTAAATTATTGAGAATTTTATTATGTACGACATTACAATTTTATATACATTCCAATTTTATTGTATTTGAATATATTTTTATATATTAGAATTTGTTTTGATATATATTGATTTCTTATATGTGACTAAAAGATTCATATAGTCACAATTATTAACACTTTTTGGTCACAGTTTGCTTAATTCGATGCGTGACTAAATGTTAGAAAGGGCCACACAAACATAAAATTAATGTGGCCATTGGATGAGCAATAGTCACACAAAACACACATTTCTTCACTTAAAACACCATATGGTCACACTTATTAACACTTTTGGCCACTTTATGCTTAATTTGTATGTGACTAAATACCCAAAACAAACATGCTTTGTGTGACTAAATGTTAGAAAAGGCCACACAAACATAAAATTAATGTGGCCATTGGATGATCAATAGTCACACAAAACACACATTTCTTCACTTAAAACACCATATGGTCACACTTATTAACACTTTTGGCCACTTTATACTTAATTGTATGTGACTAAATACCCAAAACAAACATGCTTTGTGTGACTAAATGTTAGAAAAGGCCACACAAACATAAAATTCATGTGGCCATTGGATGATCAATAGTCACACAAAACACACATTTCTATACTTGAAACACCATATGGTCACACTTATTAACACTTTTGGCCACTTTATGATTAATTGTATGGGACTAAATACCCAAAAGAAACATGCTTTGTGTGACTAAATATTAGAAAAGGCCACACAAACATAAAATTCAAGTGGCCATTGGATGATCAATAGTCACACAAAACACACATTTCTTCACTTTAAACACCATATGGTCACACTTATTAACACTTTTAGCCATTTTATGGTTAATTGCATGTAACTAAATACCCAAAACAAACATGCTTTGTATGACTAAATGTTAGAAAAGGCCACACAAACATAAAATTCATGTGGCCATTGGATGAGCAATAGTCACACAAAACACACATTTCTTCACTTAAAACACCATATGGTCACACTTATTAACACTTTTGGCCACTTTATGATTAATTGGATGTGACTAAATACCCAAAAGAAACGTGCTTTGTGTGACTAAATGTTAGAAAAGGCCACACAAACATAAAATTCAAGTGGCCATTCGATGATCAATAGTCACACAAAACACACATTTCTTCACTTTAAACACCATATGGTCACACTTATTAACACTTTTAGCCACTTTATGGTTAATTGTATGTGACTAAATACCCAAAACAAACATGATTTGTGTGACTAAATGTTAGAAAAGGCCACACAAACATAAAATTCATGTGGCCATTGGATGATCAATAGTCACACAAAAGACACCTTTCTTCACTTGAAACACCATATGGTCACACTTATTAACACTTTTAGCCACTTTATGCTTAATTGTATGTGACTAAATACCCAAAACAAACATGCTTTGTGTGACTAAATGTTAGAAAAGGCCACACAAACATAAAATTCAAGTGGCCATTGGATGATCAATAGTCACACAAAAGACATATTTCTTCACCTTAAACAACATATGGTCACACTTATTAACACTTTTTGCCACTTTATGCTTAATTGTATGTGACTAAATACCCAAAACAAACATGCTTTGTGTGACTATACATTGTTTATGGTCACTAATACGGATTAATCCAACAAAATTTGCACCTAATTAGTCACACATGTTACGGTTTTGGTTACTCTTTTGCAATAGAGACTAAAAAAAAGTCAAACACGTGACCATAGGGTACCTATGGTCGCGCGACCTTTAGTCACACACGGCCGAAAAATCATGTGTGACTATATGTATATCGTCACACATATTCGGTGTGGCCAAATCCACTTTTTGTTCTAGTGTTAGTCATATATCAATTAACTTTGATATTCCTCTAAACCATAATGTATGTTAACATTTTTAGATCAAGCATGTTTTAGTTTCTTAAAACATAACATTACATATGTATTTACATTTAAACATATTTCTAAAAATAGAAAACAACATATGACATCATGTGGTGCATCATTGAAATCTCTAGAGGATTTTATAAGATATTTTGTGTGGATTTGGACTCTAGATATCTTACATGAACTTGGTTATATTTGGTTGACTTTGGTAATATTTTGGTAATCTTGCTGTCAGACCTGGCGGCACCAAAAGTTTACACGGACGGAACCAATTTTATGGTTCCGTGGTCCGTCGTGACTGCAGAATGTTTTGGCTATAAATAGCAAGCCAAACCAAGTTGTTTTCTCATCCCTTTCTAGCATAATCGCATACATTCCTTCTCTCTAAAATTTCTAACTCAGTTTCATATCATTATAGTGATCCTCTTTTGTAGCAAAGAAGATCAAGGCATATTCAAGCTTCAACTAATAGTTGGAAGTCTTGTTTGTTTTGTTGTTGTATGATCTAGTCTTGTTCATACGTCATTATTGTACCAAACCATCATAAACTTGTCAGTGTGAGTGGTAAGTATTTTAGTCCTTAAAATACATTGTGTGTGGGAGTGGTTGTACCATTGCAAAAGAACTCGACATCTAGCTTAGTGTGGGAAATAGTGTGTAAGCGAAGTGTAAAGGTTTCTCCGCCGGTGAAAGGAGATTGATGACTATTGAAGTTAAACTCTCGAGTTGGAGACTCGGGGAGTGGAGTAGGGCAAGGAAAAAGAGTCTTTGTAGACCGAACCAGTATAAACAACTTGTCGTGGTTTGATTGTTTCTTTCCTTATTTACTCTTTATATATTGCTTGCATATTGTTTGATATCTTTGATCAATATCAGTTGATCATTACAATAAGTTTCAAAACAAAGATTTTAATCGGTAAACTATTCAATCTCCCTTCTAGTTTTCCACAATTGGTACCAGAGCCTCGTTGCTCAAGAATTTCTAAAATATATTGTATTTTATAAACTTGAAACGATCCATGGATTCCGAAAACTTTAAAAAAGGGCATTCTATGCAAAGACCACCACTCTTTGAAACCAATGGATTTATCTATTGGAAAAACTGTTTTGAAATATATGTAAAGTCAAAAGATATAGATCTTTGGTTTGTTATCATTAAAGGAGACTTTAGTCCTACAACAAAAGATATTTCTAGTGATGATCAAAAGAAACTAATAGCTAAAAATAATGAAGCTAAAATGATGCTTTATAATGCTCTACCTAGAAAAGAATATGAAAGAATTTTTATGTGTGAAACCGCAAAAGAGATTTGGGAATCTTTGATTATTACACATCAAGGAAATTCACAAGTCAAGGATAACAAAATTGATCTTCTTGTTCAACAATATGAACAATTTGTTATCCATGAAGATGAAACCATTGATTGTGGATTTGCTCGCTTTAATACTATTATTACTTCTCTTAAAGCAATTGATGAAACTTTTCGTAGTAAGAGCTTTGTCAGGAAATTTCTTAGAGCACTCCATCCGAAGTGGAGAGCAAAAGTAATGGCTATTGAGGAATCAAAAGATCTCTCAATAATGTCACTTGACGAGCTAATTGGAAACCTCAAAGTACACGAAATGGTGATGGAGAAAGATTCGGAGATCATCAAAGGAAAAAGAGGGAAAGTGAAATCCGTTGCTCTAAAGGCAAGAACGGAATCTAGTGATGATGAAGAATCTTGCTTGGGTAGTGAAGATGAGGAGTATTCTATGGCCGTTAGAGATTTCAAAAAGATCTTTAGAAGAAGAGGAAAGTTCGTAAGGCAACCCCGAGATGAAAAGAATCCATTCTGAAAAGACCGATATGAGAAAAAGGGAAAAGGTGAAAGGAAGTGCTTTAGATGCAGTGATACAAGTCATCTAATAGGAGATTGCCCCAAGCCACCTAAAAGCAAAACTCAACGAGATTTTGTAAGTGGTGCTTGGAGTGATAGTGAGGATGATGAAGAATCAAGCAACGATGAGATCGCTCTAATGGCACATGAATCAAATGAGGTACATTCTGACTCATCTTATTCTTGTATTGATGATGACACTTTGAAAAAACTATATAATCAATTGTGTGAGCTTAGCTTAAAAATTATAACTAAAAACAAGTTTTTAAAGACTAAAAAGGAATTTTTAGAAAACGAAATTTATGAGTTAAAAGAAACTGCAGAACGATTAGAAAAAGGGAAAGCAAATGACGATAATTGCAAATCATGTCAAGAGCTTAGTCTTGAAATAGAAAAGCTAAAACTCACACAAGAAGTTCTCATTGAACATAACTCTAAATTTAAAAGATTTAACAAAAACATTTCTTGTGCCGATGAAATAGTTAGAATTCAAAAAGTACCAGGAAACACAAGTGGATTAGGTTTTAATGAAGTACAAATTCCAAATAGTCAAACCAAAACGGTCGAAAAAGACAAACAAAATGTCACATCTGCTGCAGTACAGCACGGACCAGACGGACCCAAAAATAGGGTTCCATCGGTTGACAAATTTGGTGTCGTGGTGACTGCAGCAGGACAAAATGTTTGCAAAACGGACCGTAGTGAATTTGTCAAAGTAACAAAGAAAACCAAGGATATTGTTAATCTAAAACTTGCTATTACATTAGGAGTAGGACTTGCTAGAAATGAATTTAGATCTAAAACTACTCAACAACGACCTAAAACACCTATTGCCAAACGCCCCTTTCCCAAGAGCAACCACAACATACAACCCAACTATCAACATGCCGGTTGGAATCAAAACTTCCCAAGACTATATCAAACTCCAAATTACATGCCATGGAACCCTTACCCATCATTTCCATACATGAACCAAGTAAATGGTATGTTTAACCGAAACGGATCCATGAGATATTGGGGACCAAAAGCTTGAGTTATTTGTGTCATAGGTATGCTTTAAAGTTGGATTAGAACCTGATGAATGGATAAAAGATAGTGGATGCTCAAGACACATGACGGGCAACACAAGCCTCTTCTCAACATACCAAGAGTATGACGGAGTCACGGAGGTAATGTCACTTTTGGTAGCAATCTCAAAAGCAAAATCATTGGCAAAGGTATGATCGCTCATAACTCCCTAACTATTGAAAATGTTGCTCATGTTTATAGGTTAGGATTTAATCTACTTAGTATTAGCTAACTATGTGATAAAAAGTATAAAGTACTATTTGAAGAAAATTGTAGTAAAATACTAAAATATGGTATCACCATAGCTAAAGGAGTTAGGAAAAATAACATATATGTCATGAAAATAGATAGAACATCTAAAGACAAACTATGCCTAACAACCTTAGATGATAACTCTACTCTTTGGCATAGACGATTAGGTCACGCTAATATGAGACTCATCCAAAATCTATCCTCAAAAGAGCTAGTTAGAAACCTACCAAAATTGAGATATGATCAACACTGTTGCGACGCTTGCAAAATAGGTAAACAAATTCATAGTAGTCATAAAGCTAAAAACATGGTTTCCACATCTAAATGCCTAGAGCTTTTGTATATGGACTTGTTTGGTCCATCCGCTATAAGAAGCTATGGAGGGAACCTCTACACATTAGTTATAGTAGATGATTACTCAAGGTTCACTTGGACAATGTTTTTGAAAACTAAAAATGAAGCTTTGATAAATTTGAAATACTTAGTAAGAAAATTCAAAATCAAATGGGTGTTAACATTATGTCGATCCGAACGGATCATGGTCGCGATTTCGACAATGAAACACAATTTGGAAACTTTTGTGATACAAATGGTATAACACATAACTTCTCGGCTCCTCGAACACCCCATCTAATGGAGTTGTAGAACGTAAAAATAGAACTATTCAAGAAATGAGTAGAACAATGCTTAATGAACAAATCATACCTCAAAAGTTTTGGTGTAACGCCGTTGATACTTCTACATACATTTTAAATAGAGTTTTAATACGTCCTTTCTTGAAAAAAACACCATATGAACTATATAAAGGCAAAAAGCCGACTTTAGGATACTTTAGAGTGTTTGGGTGTAAATGTTTCATTCTTAATACCAAAGACTATCTCACCAAATTTGACCCAAAGTCTTATGAAGATGTATTTCTTGGTTACTCACAAACTAGGAAAGCATACATAGTTTTAAACAAAGAAACAATAAGAGTCGAGGAATCGTTGAACATAACATTCGATGAAAGTCCACCTCCCTCTAAGACATCACCTTTGGTAGATGATGACTTAGTTGAAATTCAACTTGTTGAAAGTCAAGAAATAATTGAAAATGACAAGGAAGATGAACCATTAAATAATGAAATTATAAACATCAAAGAATCAAAAAGTCATCCTTTAGAAAAAGTCATAGGACAACTAAATCAAAGAACATTAAAATCACAAGCCCAAAATCAAAGTAACTACTTTTGCTTTGTATCAACCATTGAACCGAAAAACATAAACGAAGCAATAAAAGATGAATCTTTTGTAATTGCTATACAAGAAGAGCTAAAACAATTTGTTAGAAATGATATTTGGAAATTAGTTCCAAAACCTAAAAATCAAACTATAATTGGAACGAAATATGTTTTTCGAAATAAAATGGATGAAAACGGTGTAGTGTCTAGAAACAAAGATAGGCTTGTCGCACAAGGTTATAATCAACAAGAAGGGATTGATTACGACGAAACTTATGCACCGATAGCTAGGCTCGAGTCTATTAGAATCTTACTTGCATATGCATGTGCTCATGACTTTAAATTATTTCGAATGGATGTTAAAAGTGCATTCCTAAATGGGTTCATTAATGAAGAAGTATATGTTGTTCAACCTCCCGGTTTTACCGACTTTGAAAAACCACATCATGTCTTCAAACTTAAGAAGGCATTATACGGACTTAAGCAAGCACAAAAATCTTGGTACGATCGGCTTAAGACTTTCTTATTAGAGCACAAATATACCATGGGATTAGTAGATAATACTCTCTTTACCAAGAAAAGGGAATCACACATTATTATAGTTCAAATATACGTTGATAACATCATATTTAGATCAACTTGTCAAGAGCTATGTGATGATTTTTCTAAAATCATGCACGACGAGTTTGAGATGAGTATGATGGGTGAGTTAAACTTCTTCCTAGGACTTCAAATTAAACAACTAGAAGATGGCATATTCTTTAACCAATCTCAATACATAAAAGATATGCTTAAGAATTTTGGTCTTGAAGACTCAAAACTAACTAAAACACCCATGTCCTCGGACACAAAACTCACCAAGGATGAGGAAGGTGAATCGGTAGATAACAATAAATATAAAGGAATGATCGGTAGCCTACTCTATCTCACGGCTAGTAGACCCGACATTATGTTTAATGTTTGTCTATGTGCTCGCTTTCAAGAAGATCCCAAAGCATCACACTTAGAAGCCTTGAAACGGATATTTAGATACATTAAGGGAACGACATGTTTAGGATTATGGTATCCCAAAGGAACGGGTGTAGAAACTATAGTGTATGCCGATTCGGATCATGCCGGTGACTATGTCGATAGAAAAAGTACAAGTGGTATTTGTACTTTTGTTGGACATTGTCTCACCTCATGGTTTGCAAAGAAACAAACGGCTCTAGCTATCTCAACTACTGAAGCCGAATACGTCTTCGCCGGAAAAGCATGTCAACAAGCTCTTTGGATGAAGCAAGCTCTCGTGGATTACGGAATTCATCTCAACGATATCTCTTTACTTTGCAACAACAAAGGAGCTATTGATCTCAGCAAAAATCCCGTCCAACATGATCGAACGAAACATATTGAAATCCGCCATCACTTCCTTCGCGACAATGATCAAAAAGGAAACATCTCAATTGAGAAAGTATCCTTCGAATCGAAGATAACATTGCCGACATCCTAACTAAACCTCTCAAACGAGAACCATTTAATCTTTTTAAACTTGGATTAGGATTAATGGAACCAAACATGGAGTTAAAACATAGCCTAAACCTTAGAATAACCAAAACAAAACAATTTAGCTTAAATCTGCTACTGTTCCCACGGCACCAAACGACCAAACGGACGGAACCAAAAATTTGGGTCCGTCTGGTCCGTGGTGACAACAATAGCAAATGTTCTAAATACAAAAAATCTTGTTCTTCACAATTTACTTTACCAAAACGAACCAACAACATACCTAACTCATTAATAAGGCTTCTTCTCCCACTAATCACTGAAGAAAACATCATTGTAAGTATCCTAACTACATTACTTCTCTTAATTCTGAGTCTAGGATTCTAATTTATGTACAAAACCATTACATGGGGATTATGTATATTCTTGTACAAAACATGAACTCAAATGGTAAATTGCATAACTAGTTACTGAAATTATGTACTACATTGTCAAATTGCATTAACTAATCATTTTTCCCACTACTTAAAAGATAATTACTATAAGGCATTATTCTAATTAAACAAAAATCCCATGTCAAAATTTTGAAAAGCTTCTCACTTGTAGGAAAACAATTTTTCATTGTTAATACAAATAGAAACGTAATTTTTCATCACTTGCATAAATGTCTCTTGAATACTAAAGGTAATGCGTAACTAATATGAATTCCCGGGTATATTCCAATGAAGCCACATTGAATTAGGAGCGTTTGGGTTATCTCTCGCCTTTTGCCAAACACCCCCATTAAAAACCATTTTATGCATAAAATGAGTCGAGATAACCGCAACTCCAAATTGTTTTCATATATGCACACACAAGAACAAAAACGCTAAGTTTGTTTTCGTTTTTACTAAAACTTATAAATTCTTGCTCATAGGAACAAACATGGTAGCCGCAAAATTTTACGACCACAAGGACACTCTTAACTACATCCCTCAACATCACAAAACCAAGGGCCTCACCAAAGAACAAGTTGAAATCTTTAAGAGTCTAAAGAAAAGGTATTTCCATTAAGATAGGACCATTCATTCCTCTTTTGTCGACGGAACTAATCTCTATCAAGAACTAGCCACTATCAACTTCGATTGTCTCCTTGACATCGATGAACCAATTTGTCCTAGGTTTGTCCTAGAATTCTATGCTAGTGTTGTCTCCTTCACAAATGAGGATAATCAAATGGCTCTTAGGTTTAGGATCAATCAAAATGACTACTCCATTTCTCTAAACCAATTTGATCAAGTGCTAGGAATTCCTTGTCGTGGTACATGTGTTTAATCGGATAAGTGGTCACTCACTATCCTTGATGCTATCCATGACCGCTCTCTTCCCTACCAAACTCCTTTGGTAGACAAGGACGTCATTCGTGAGCACCTCATTAGTGAAAGGGTAGCACCAACCCGTGTCACTTGAGCGGGAAAGGAAGTCAACCGAGATCCATATGGTATGGAACTCAATAAGCTCAAGCCCAAATTCAAAAAGTAGGAGGAACTCCGTAGAGCCAATGTCATTAGCAGCATAGGAAATAGAGACCATAGTAATGCTTGCCTTTGTCACATGCTCTACAACTTGTCCACTCGTCAACCATTCAACTTAGCTTACAACATTGCTAGGAGAATGGTAGATATCCCTACTCAAGGCTCCGTTGCTCTTCCATACGGGATGCTACTCACCCATCTCTATAGAGAATTTGCACCCATTCCACCAAGTCCAAAAGGGTTGAAGCTAGATTATTCTCTCATCCCTCACATATTTGTGCCCTTGATTGACGAGCGAGTGTCCAAGACTAAGGAAAAAGTTAAAAGGCCAAAACCTCCAACTCCTTCATCATCATCATCAAATAGCTCCGAAGACGGTCTCCCCAACTCTCGGCTACAACCTCATGAGTACTATGCATCTCTTCCCGAGATTGAGAATGAATCGGCGGAGTTCAAGCAAACCAAGGGGATGTTCAAGTGCCTTGGAAGGATGATGACAAAAGATTTACAAAAAGTTGGATAAGTGAGCTTTAAGGAAGTGTTTGGAACAAGACAAAAACAATGATGTATGATATTATTTGGCTGTTTTTACTTTGTAGGATGATAAACTATCTTGAAACATTGATTTATGCTAACCGGTTCATGCAAGGGAATAGCACACGGGTGTTATCAAATTTTACCCATTTTCACTTATATGTGAAAATCATTAGCCCTTGTTGAAAATCAATGCTCCACTATGTTTGTGTATGCGTTATTGATTGTTCCTAACTAGAAATAGTTATTGCCATATGTTTTAAGAAACATTTCAGGTTTCAGAAAAGTCCCCGATGGTCAAAAAATGGGTCTGTGAAGAATTCTGGGCACCACGGATCACACGGCACCAATTTTTTGGTTCCGTCTATTGACAATTTTGGTGCCGCCAGACCTGTACAGGCAGACCAGATGACACCAAAATTTTGGTTCCGCCTGTGTAAAAAATTGGTGCCGTGGTGACTACATGTAATTTTCTAAATTTCACTAATTTGAACATTCCAAAGTACCATAATTTGCTTCTAGGATAGCTTTTACTAGTTTTTATCCATATTAGAACTAGTTTAACAAACTTGGACATATAGGATATCCATTTCCCACCAAAATTTAAAATTTCAAAAACTCACCCAAGGAACCCTTTTTCATAAAGGAAGAAACCAAAAATTTAGTTCCTTGTAATCCGTGGGTGATCTGATTCTCAAGATCCTACAATCATTAGAACACATTTACTGCATATCTTTGTGTCTTCACTCCATCCTTCTTGTATGACTTGATTTAAATGATTTGACTAGCATTAAAAACACTTCCAAATCATTAGAAACCTCCTTTCTTCTATGGTTTAACATCAAATCAAACACATTTCTCCATAATCTCATAATCCTATAAGTTAAGACCTTCTAAGATGATCATCCTCACACCTTTCCAAATTCTCTCATCTTCTACTAGAACAAGCTTAAGCAAAAATGACTAAGTCATCCACCTCTTCTCCATCAAACAAACCTTGCAAGAAAACGGCTAGAATGAGTGTTAGACCATGTTGCTTTGTCAACATTAGCTCATCTTCCGATTCCTCTCCCCTAACCATCTTATCTCCCATAAGAGATGAGAATTTTCTTATTTTGACCACTCGTACAACACCTCCAAAATCACCAATTGTAGTCACCACTCCACTACCAACAAAAACTCCCATTGCTAGCTCTCCGCCACCGGCTCCCATCCAAACATCCAAGTCACCATCACCTCCTAAATCTCCAACTCTCACACCATTAGAGATATTCTCCACACCACCTACATCTCCAAACCCATTTTTGGAGGACTTGGAGGACCTGCCTCCTAGGCCCAATAATCCACCTCCACTACCATCCTTTGGTACAACTGAGGGAATAGCTCATGAGTCTCCACGTTCATACTTTGACCCAAACGCCCCGTTAGGGCCTCAACCTCGTCTTTTCCATCCTATTCATAATGACATTCATGGACCTTTGTATAGGGACCATGCCCTACTGATTGGTCCCAAACCGTCAAGTTATCTCACACACGCTAGCCACTTGTGAATGGCTAACCGTAAGAAACTTAAAACAGTTCAGACACCAATGCAATGAAGATCAGGAGATTATAGTGTTTCCCCATGTCGTTATGTCCCAACGAGCTGTGCGATGAATCACCAAACGAATAGTGATCGAGAGGATTTGAACGGAAAAAGGGTAGATTATGAACGATTATAACTAAAGAAAAAGTATATAAATTACAGGGGCTTAAATGCAAATTAAAGAAAATTAAAAAGATAAAATATATTAAATAAACGCTATCACTATTTTTTAAAATGATGTTTTTCTTGATACGTAAAAGAAACTTAAAAACGAATTTAACAAAACGCGAATTAAATGCAAATACCTCTAATCTAACTCCTACAACTGAACTATTACTAAGCCTAAGGAATGATAAAACGAAGCTAAACTAAGTCCTAGAGTGTTAAGGTGTAAAAACGCAAAACCCGAGCTAATCCCGAGCCTCGAAAGTGAAAAAGATGAAATTTAAGGACTACGGGTGTGAAAACAATTTTCCTACATTCTAAATGACCAAAAATAATTTTAGGAAAAAGCGGAATATTTTTTTGAGTTTTATTTTATTTTCTACGAATTAAAAACTAATTTATACTAATTAATTAATAAAAAATACTAAAACATCTTAGAAAATTCTGAACTTTTTGTAAAAATACTAGATGATCTAATGGGCCTATGAAAAATAAAATGGGAGCCACAGCTTATACAAATAAGCTGTTAAAAATAAGCCAAGGTTAATAAGCTTAAACTGGAATACACCCTTAAGTAATAGATGTTGCAAACTTAAACCAAGACAAGACCCAAGGGCGACTGGAATTAAAGGTACACACTAACACTCTCAATAGGGAGAGGTCTCAGGTTCGACCCCTGCCTCTCCTTTTTTGAAAAATTATTTTTTTTTTCTTGATTTTTCTTTTGGAAGTTGAAGATGCAATCAGAATAAGAAACTTTTGTGAAAACTTTGCTTATGAAAAACACTCAATAAGCTGTTTTCACAGCTTATTGTCCACTGATTTGGACAGAACTTAAACAAACACACCACTGTAAGCTGTTAAGCATAAATTGATCATAAAAAAAAACAATCTGAAAAATATAAAAAAAAATTGACAATTTGAGTAAACAACCATGATAAGCTAAAAGTACAACAAAGGAAACAAAAGGAATGGGAAATTAGCAGTTGGGAAAATAAGCTACTCTAGGGAAATCCTAATGCTAAGGAAATGGAAGCAAGCAAATAAGCAATTAAAAAACAAATAAGCACTAACTAAGCTGAAATTGCACTAAACCTAAACTAATTATACTAAAGGCACCTAAGTTTCTGAATAAGCAAATCTAGAAACCAATAAGCAATTGAAAGAAAAAGGACTTAGCTGCTGTGGATGTTCAGCAAAACAGGCTCAAGGGGTGCTCTTTGGAGCTTATTTTAAATAAGCTAGAGAGAGAAGTAGCTTGTGAGCTTCTGAGCCTAGAGAGTCCACCTAGTCCACTTGCTTTTGCCCCCAATATCTCACCCAAATAAGCTGTTAACAGCTTATTAATAAGCTGCAAAAAATGAGTTTGGGCAAGGTACCCTGTGCACAGAACAGTTAAGTGCCCAGTCCACCAACTTTCACCCAATTGCAGCCCTAGTAAACGAATTTTTTGAATTTTTTTCCTCTTAACTACAATTACATAAGCTGGTGAAGAGTCATTTTTTTATTTTTCCAATTTTCTATCTCAACCAAAACTTGCTTAAACTGCTATGCAAAAACTGAGGAACTCAAATATATATATATATATTTTTTTAAAACCAGTTAAAACTGAAAAGTTGTGAATCCTTATAAAACTCTTTTACAACTCTAAACACAGACATAAATGCTTGGACTTAACTGATTTTTAAACCCAAAATGGGTCAAAACTCTCTTTTGACCCATTTTTACCCACAAACCAAACAGTCCTTTTTGGACAGAAATGAGTTTTGAAATAGACTTAGAACCAGTTTTGTTTAAAAGACAGATTTGTGAGCTTCATATCATGCTCACATGAGCTTAAAAACAAATTTACAACACACTTTATCTAATCAAATTCAACAGAAGGGCATAACATGAAAAAGATAAACACAACATAAACTAAGAGATGGAATTTCAAAAACTGAATTTGCATTCGACTGGAAATAGAAATTACAAGTAAATTAAATGACAACTAAAGTAAAAACAGAACTAGAACATAAATTTCTAGCCAAAACTAAAACTAAATTAAAACTAAAAAAAAAACTAACTAAAGAACTAACTTTTTTATCTCTCCTTCTCTTGCTTCTTTTTATACAACAAAATGCTTCCACTTGAGACTCTGAACCTTTCCTACCAATAAAATTGGCCATTGGATGCTTTGACTCAATCTTAGTCGTTGATGAGAATTTTGGCGGGAAAACTCTTTTTAGCCAGTTGGAGAGGTTGAGTGCAAAGAGGGGGGGGGTATTTAATGCTTTTTGTTGTTTGGTGGAGGTGGAGTGATAAGGGGATGAGTTTGTGAGCTGGAAGGATGTCTGTGGTTTTGCAGAGGAGCAGGTGGGAGAAGAAGACAGTGGATTGGCGGTTTTATTTTAAACCGTGGGTTTGGTTAAACATTTGACCGGGTCAAACGTGGGTAAACGGGTTGGATTTGGGTTTGGACCGGGTAAAGGCATTTTGGGCTTGGGCTTGGGTAGTTTAATAGTTAACTTGGACTATAAATGGATCCAATGATTATTTAGGGACTAATCTTGTCAAGAACTGAAAATCCAGGGACCACGTATGTAAATTCTGACAATGTATTCAAAGGGCCATTATTGACAACCTCTAATAATCCAAGGACTAAACTTGTCATTTTCTAAAACTCCGGGGACTAAACTTGTAATTTTCCAAAATTTATCAAAATGACCAAATTTGACAAGTTAGAATTACCAAAGGACTAAAAATGTTAATTTTCCAATTTAAAATGTCCAGAGGTAAATTCTGTCAATCTTTGAAATTTCAGGGACTAAAGTTGCCATTTTTGAAAGTTGGGGGACTGAAACTGCCAATTGTGCAAACTTTGCTCGTTTTTCATCTGATTTTAAACATTTTGCATCTGAAACATATAAAATGCAATTTTGGAATATTTTCAGTATTTTGATGGATTTCTGAGCATTTTTAAATGTTTTGCAGTTCAGATTTAACCAAAAATGATGAGTATTTACACACTCATCAATCTCCCACACTAAACTATTGCTAGTCCCTAGCAATCTTTTGAGAAAAACTTAATGGATTTGAATCTCTTTACCAAAAGCCATTACTTCTGGAGTAGCCAAATGTTTTAGTTCAAGTAAGAACCATGGTACACTGATAACCATGTGATTTCGAGCAAACCACCAGCTTCCAACGGATTTGATTTGTCTTTACCAGAAGCCGTTTGCTTCTGGACTAGCCAACTCTTAGATAAAATATCTTTGGTGAGCTGATTACCAATTATGGTTTTTCCACTGCCTTTACCACAAGCCATAAACTTGCGGGCTAGCCAACTCTTCACTAATTAAAGATATGGTGAGCTGAACACCATACAATTTTGGGCAAATTGCAAGCCGTCAACGGATTTGAGATATCTTTACCAAGAGCCGTTTGCTCCTGGATTAGCCAATCCTTTTGTGTGTTAGACATGGCGGACTGATAACCATATGCTGAGTAAGTGAAAAACACTTACTCAAAAAAAAAAAAAAAAAAAAAAAAAAAAAAAAAAAAAAAAAAAAAAAAAAAATTGGCCAAAAATGGGAGAATTGGGCAATATAATTACATGATAAAATTCGTGAGAATTCCCCCCCCCCCCCACACTAGAAATGAATATTGCCCTCAATATTCAAAGTACCGGCGGTTATGCCGAAACAAAGAACGTAAAAGGGAAATACTACGGCCATTATTTTGAAAGATATATATATTTTTTTAGATATATATATATATATATATATATATATATATATATATATATATATATATATATATATATACAGCATGTGGGGCAACTCCCCCACACTAGGGTGGTACACACGGGTGAAAACCCATGTTTAACTACTGTTTTTGATTACCGTGTCGCTAGCTTGACTCGACCCCGAATTCATTGGTTCATGGGGAAGCAAAGTGGAAGAAACAATCTCCATCGGACTTTCATTCAAGATGTTTGGACAAACATTTGAAGCGCGTGAAAGTTCCACACCGATGAGATATATTCCCGGCTCAAGATAATGGTACATGGAAATGCCGGGATCAAAGATAATGTCTTCATTCCCGAAGGAGTGAAGAACAGGAGAAGTGACAGAATATATGAAGAAAAGAAAGAAAATCATGATAGAAATCATGATTAACTCTTCATCCTCAATAGGAGAATTCATAGTTTCATGAATCTCATCAGTTAAGCTCGCTTGATCAAGACATATTATGGGAGTGTCTAGATCAAAGTAGAAATTATCATACTCCGGCGGAGATATGATATGAGTGAGTTCATCTGAGAACTCCTTGAAGGTGAATGAATCATATTCAGAATTGATATGAGTGGGTTCACTAGTGAACTCCTCCAATGTAAATGATTCATAATTGAGGAGAGAATTATGAGAATGAAAAGTGGTACTGCCACTAATCTTCTCTCCCATATTATTAAAACAAAAGGCTTTCATTTCCGGAATAGAATCATCGGAAAGAATGTCACTATCCTTAATGGGGATAGGAGATGAAATAGGTTTCTCTTTGAAAGCCTCGATTTTAGAAACGAAAAGGCTGACATTCAGTAATGTTGCACGAAGTGCTTCATCTTTGATTTCAGTGTCAGTAACTTCATCATTCTCTTCTGCTAAGCTAACAAGCTCAGAAGGTAAATCTTCCACATAAACGATGTCTCCACAGGATAACGAATCATCATCATCAGAATCAGAGAACATCTCAACATGATCTTTTGGGAAGACAAGAGAGGTAGGGATATCACACAAATGCTCGAGAATTCCCTGTGACTCTCTTGGGATTGAGACAAGGTTCTCAACACTAGACTTTATGAATTCGTCCGATTCCTTTTCAGGAACAGTGTCAAGATGCTCGTCCCCCATAATAAGAGAGTGAGTGTGAATCTCGGGTGTGATAGCAGTTGTTTGAGAATGAATCTCAACTGCTGGGATATCATCTGATGAACTTGATGAATTTTTATAGAATTGAAGGATATCAAGTGTATCCTCATCATCACTGTCATCAGGAATAAAATGAAATTGAGAGCTAGATCTGGCTGCTTTTTCTTTTGCAATTGATTCCCTAATAGATTTTTCAAACGCAATTTGGGAATTTATTTTAGCAGCCTGCTCTTCAGCTAACAATTCTTCCATGGATTTTTGATTTGGATTATCTTGGGAATGTTTACATTCCTTCAAATCTTTCACTAAATCCAAAAGATCAAGGAGAAGATTTTGAGGAAGTGGCTCAGGCTGAGGTGGTGCCTGATTCATTTGGTACTGTAGAGGTTGGTTATGATACGAAGAGTCGTAATTGTTACAAGGAAATGGATTCCTTGTTTGACAATCAGAGCTACAGTGTGGACCTCCACAATACTCACAACAGTAAAACTGATGTGGCTGTGAGTTATATGTGTGGTAGTCATAATTTTTATCAGGAACCTGCTCATAGACAACCGTGTTTCCCGATTGACAATCAGAACTGGAGTGTGAACCACCACAGTACTCACAACAGTAAAACTGCTGAGTCTCACAGTGTGGTAGCTGATGGAATAAATCAGTTGTGTTATGGTAGGAATAGGGATCCTGGTTATAGACAGACCCGTTTCCTGATTCCACCATGCTACAACTGGGGCAATTGCCACCATTATAAGGACCACCACACCATTGACAACCAAGAGGGTGAGGATAAGACATAGAAAGAATCAAATGTTTTCAGAGAGGTAGGGATGAAGAATCAAAGATGTGAGAGGGTAAAGATGGATATTTTTGGATTTTTGGATAAACATTTTGTAAAAATAAGAAAGAAAATCTTTTTGGGTTTTTGATTTATATATATGTAGAAACAAAAGAAAAATATTTTTGTGTTTTATATGTTTTAAGATTTTTTTGGATTTTTGGATTTTTTTAAGAAAATATAAATATATATAGATGGTATGAACAAGGAGTGAATATTCAAATCACTAATCTGCTAAATGTAAGATTATTAGCACAGCTCCCCGGCAGCGGCGCCAAAAATTTGATTGGTCCCAAACCGTCAAGTTATCTCACACAAGCTAGCCACTTGTGAATGGCTAACCGTAAGAAACTTAAAACAGTTTAGACACCAATGCAATGAAGATCAGGAGAGTATAGTGTTTCCCCAGGTCGTTATGTCCCAACGAGTTGTGCGATGAATCACCAAACGAATAGTGATCGAGAGGATTTGAACGGAAAAAGGGTAGATTATGAACGATTATAACTAAAGAAAAAGTATATAAATTACAGGGACTTAAATGCAAATTAAAGAAAATTAAAAAGATAAAATATATTAAATAAACGCTACCACTATTTTTTAAAATGATGTTTTTCTTGATACGTAAAAGAAACTTAAAAACGAATTTAACAAAACGCGAATTAAATGCAAATACGTCTAATCTAACTCCTACAACTGAACTATTACTAAGCCTAAAGAATGATAAAACGAAGCTAAACTAAGTCCTAGAGTGTTAAGGTGTAAAAACGCAAAACCCGAGCTAATCCCGAGCCTCGAAAGTGAAAAAGATGAAATTTAAGGACTACGGGTGTGAAAACAATTTTCCTACGTTCTAAATGACCAAAAATAATTTTAGGAAAAAGCGGAATATTTCTTTGAGTTTTATTTTATTTTCTACGAATTAAAAACTAATTTATACTAATTAATTAATAAAAAATACTAAAACATCTTAGAAAATTCTGAAACTTTTTGTAAAAATACTAGATGATCTAATGGGCCTATGAAAAATAAAATGGGAGCCACAGCTTATACAAATAAGCTGTTAAAAATAAGCCAAGGTTAATAAGCTTAAACTGGAATACACCCTTAAGTAATAGATGTTGCAAACTTAAACCAAGACAAGACCCAAGGGCGACTGGCATTACAGGTACACACTAACACTCTCAATAGGGAGAGGTCTCAGGTTCGACCCTACCTCTCCCTTTTTGCAATTTTTTTTTTCTTGATTTTTCTTTTGGAAGTTGAAGATGCAATCAGAATAAGAAACTTTTGTGAAAACTTTGCTTATGAAAAACACTCAATAAGCTGTTTTCACAGCTTATTGTCCACTGATTTGGACAGAACATAAACAAACACACCACTGTAAGCTCTTAAGCATAAATTGATCATAAAAAAAACAATCTGAAAAATATAAAAAAAAACTGACAATTTGAGTAAACAACCATGATAAGCTAAAAGTACAACAAAGGAAACAAAAGGAATGGGAAATAAGCAGTTGGGAAAATAAGCTACTCTAGGGAAATCCTAATGCTAAGGAAATGGAAGCAAGCAAATAAGCAATTAAAAAACAAATAAGCACTAACTAAGCTGAAATTGCACTAAACCTAAACTAATTATACTAAAGGCACCTAAGTTTCTGAATAAGCAAATCTAGAAACCAATAAGCAATTGAAAGAAAAAGGACTTAGCTGCTGTGGATGTTCAGCAAAACAGGCTCAAGGGGTGCTCTTTGGAGCTTATTTTAAATAAGCTAGAGAGAGAAGTAGCTTGTGAGCTTCTGAGCCTAGAGAGTCCACCTAGTCCACTTGCTTTTGCCCCCAATATCTCACCCAAATAAGCTGTTAACAGCTTATTAATAAGCTGCAAAAAATGAGTTTACTAGGGCTGCAATTGGGTGAAAGTTGGTGGACTGGGCACTTAACTGTTCTGTGCACAGGGTACCTTGCCCGAACCGTCAAGTTATCTCACACAAGCTAGCCACTTGTGAATAGCTAACCGTAAGAAACTTAAAACAGTTCAGACACCAATGCAATGAAGATCAGGAGAGTATAGTGTTTCCCCAGGTCGTTATGTCCCAACGAGCTGTGCGATGAATAATCAAACGAATGGTGATCGAGAGAATTTGAATGGGAAAAGGATTGTGATTGATTATACCTAAAGAAAAAGTTTTAAAAATTACAGGGGCTTAAATTCAAATTAAAAAAAATTAAAAAGATAAAATATATTAAATAAACGCTATCACTATTTTTTAAAATGATGTTTTTCTTGATACGTAAAAGAAACTTAAAAACGAATTTAACAAAACGCGAATTAAATGAAAATACGTCTAATCTAACTCCTACAACTGAACTATTACTAAGCCTAAGGAATGATAAAACGAAGCTAAACTAAGTCCTAGAGTGTTAAGGTGTAAAAACGCAAAACCCGAGCTAATCCCGAGCCTCGAAAGTGAAAAAGATGAAATTTAAGGACTACGGGTGTGAAAACAATTTTCCTACATTCTAAATGACCAAAAATAATTTTAGGAAAAAGCGGAATATTTTTTTGAGTTTTATTTTATTTTCTACGAATTAAAAACTAATTTATACTAATTAATTAATAAAAAATACTAAAACATCTTAGAAAATTCTGAAACTTTTTGTAAAAATACTAGATGATCTAATGGGCCTATGAAAAATAAAATGGGAGCCACAGCTTATACAAATAAGCTGTTAAAAATAAGCCAAGGTTAATAAGCTTAAACTGGAATACACCCTTAAGTAATAGATGTTGCAAACTTAAACCAAGACAAGCCCCAAGGGCGACTGGCATTACAGGTACACACTAACACTCTCAATAGGGAGAGGTCTCAGGTTCGACCCCTGCCTCTCCCTTTTTGCAAAATTATTTTTTTTTCTTGATTTTTCTTTTCGAAGTTGAAGATGCAATCAGAATAAGAAACTTTTGTGAAAACTTTGCTTATGAAAAACACTCAATAAGCTGTTTTCACAGCTTATTGTCCACTGATTTGGACAGAACTTAAACAAACACACCACCGTAAGCTGTTAAGCATAAATTGATCATAAAAAAACAATCTGAAAAATATAAAAAAAAACTGACAATTTGAGTAAACAACCATGATAAGCTAAAAGTACAACAAAGGAAACAAAAGGAATGGGAAATAAGCTACTCTAGGGAAATCCTAATGCTAAGGAAATGGAAGCAAGCAAATAAGCAATTAAAAAACAAATAAGCACTAACTAAGCTGAAATTGCACTAAACCTAAACTAATTATACTAAAGGCACCTAAGTTTCTGAATAAGCAAATCTAGAAACCAATAAGCAATTGAAAGAAAAAGGACTTAGCTGCTGTGGATGTTCAGCAAAACAGGCTCAAGGGGTGCTCTTTGGAGCTTATTTTAAATAAGCTAGAGAGAGAAGTAGCTTATGAGCTTCTGAGCCTAGAGAGTCCACCTAGTCCACTTGCTTTTGCCCCCAATATCTCACCCAAATAAGCTGTTAACAGCTTATTAATAAGCTGCAAAAAATGAGTTTGGGCAAGGTACCCTGCGCACAGAACAGTTAAGTGCCCAGTCCACCAACTTTCACCCAATTGCAGCCCTAGTAAACGAATTTTTTGAATTTTTTTCCTCTTAACTACAGTTACATAAGCTGGTGAAGAGTCATTTTTTTATTTTTCCAATTTTCTATCTCAACCAAAACTTGCTTAAACTGCTATGCAAAAACTGAGGAACTCAAATATATATATATTTTTTTTAAAACCAGTTAAAACTGAAAAGTTGTGAATCCTTATAAAACTCTTTTACAACTCTAAACACAGACATAAATGCTTGGACTTAACTGATTTTTAAACCCAAAATGGGTCAAAACTCTCTTTTGACCCATTTTTACCCACAAACCAAACAGTCCTTTTTGGACAGAAATGAGTTTTGAAATCGAGACTTAGAACCAGTTTTGTTTAAAAGACAGATTTGTAAGCTTCATATCATGCTCACATGAGCTTAAAAACAAATTTACAACACACTTTATATAATCAAATTCAACAGAAGGGCATAACATGAAAAAGATAAACACAACATAAACTAAGAGATGGAATTTCAAAAACTGAATTTGCATTCGACTGGAAATAGAAATTACAAGTAAATTAAATGACAACTAAAGTAAAAACAGAACTAGAACATAAATTTCTAGCCAAAACTAAAACTAAATTAAAACTAAAAAAAAAACCTAACTAAAGAACTAAATTTTTTATCTCTCCTTCTCTTGCTTCTTTTTATACAACAAAATGCTTCCACTTGAGACTCTGAACCTTTCCCACCAATAAAATTGGCCATTGGATGCTTTGACTCAATCTTAGTCGTTGATGAGAATTTTGGCGGGAAAACTCTTTTTAGCCAGTTGGAGAGGTTGAGTGCAAAGAGGGGGGGGGGTATTTAATGCTTTTTGTTGTTTGGTGGAGGTGGAGTGATAAGGGGATGAGTTTGTGAGCTGGAAGGATGTATGTGGTTTTGCAGAGGAGCAGGTGGGAGAAGAAGACAGTGGATTGGCGGTTTTATTTTAAACCGTGGGTTTGGTTAAACATTTGACCGGGTCAAACGTGGGTAAACGGGTTGGATTTGGGTTTGGACCGGGTAAAGGCATTTTGGGCTTGGGCTTGGGTAGTTTAATAGTTAACTTGGACTATAAATGGATCCAATGAGTATTTAGGGACTAATCTTGTCAAGAACTGAAAATCCAGGGACCACGTATGTAAATTCTGACAATGTATTCAAAGGGCCATTATTGACAACCTCTAATAATCCAAGGACTAAACTTGTCATTTTCTAAAACTCCGGGGACTAAACTTGTAATTTTCCAAAATTTATCAAAATGACCAAATTTGACAAGTTAGAATTACCAAAGGACTAAAAATGTTAATTTTCCAGTTTAAAATGTCCAGGGGTAAATTCTGTCAATCTTTGAAATTTCAGGGACTAAAGTTGCCATTTTTGAAAGTTAGGGGACTGAAACTGCCAATTGTGCAAACTTTGCTCGTTTTTCATCTGATTTTAAACATTTTGCATCTGAAACATATAAAATGCAATTTTGGAATATTTTCAGTATTTTGATGCATTTTTAAATGTTTTGCAGTTCAGATTTAACAAAAAATGATGAGTATTTACACACTCATCACCTACCTCCAACATCCTTGTCTCCTCATTTAAAGGACATCGATGAATCCATGTGGGAAGATCACCCACATTCTAAAGCGGAGATAG
This sequence comes from Chrysanthemum seticuspe, assembly GCA_019973895.1. Taxonomy (NCBI): domain Eukaryota; kingdom Viridiplantae; phylum Streptophyta; class Magnoliopsida; order Asterales; family Asteraceae; genus Chrysanthemum; species Chrysanthemum seticuspe. Next base: position 88,944,395 of record BPTQ01000004.1, on the reverse strand, counting down.
AAGCCGAACTAAACCATCTCCATAACTTCTCCAATATGGTGGACTCTCACCTTAGTGAAATTATGCAAATGCAAAATGCTTTGCTAGCCTCCCTAATCAGCAACCACCAACACCAACAACTCCACCATTTTACCACTACAAAATCATGAATCATATTACCCATCTTGACACGGTTGCTCAAATTGTGAGCGGACCGCCCATATTAGCGAACGGACCCGGGTGATGGTCCATGAGCTCCAAGATGAAATGAGGTTCATCCTCAACCACATCCTAGAGCGAATCAACGCTCTTGCTCCTCCACCACCTCAATAGGAGGGTCCTCGTTTAGCTTTTAAAATTCTAAGTTATTTTTTATTTTTCTAGGATTTTCTTTGTATTTTTCTAATTTTCTAGGTTTAGCTTTTTAATTTTCAAGGATTTTCTTTATGTACTAACACATCATTGTGTTCCATTTCATGATTTTCACATCATGAAAATTTTAACAAGTGAATGGTGTTTATTATATTGTTGTTGATTGTTACTTGGTGATTGGAAATGCTTATATACTTGTGATGATACTTATTACTAACATCTTTTTTGTAGCTTTTACACAATCCATGTATCTTTTTCTTGGCACCCAATTTAGGGGGAGCATTGGCCAAGGGGGAGATAATGGCTCGGGCTCATTACGTCTTCCGCCTCGCCTCTTCTTTTTGTTCGACATAAAGGGGGAGAAATATTATAGAACTTGTACTTTGACTTTCTTAAAAGTCAACTACATACTTTGACTTTCAGAAAAGTCAACATCATACTTTGACTTATGAAAAGTCAAAATTGGACAAACTAGTATTATCATCTTTATCTAACTCACTAGTTCTTTCAAGTTCTAAAATTAATCTCATATTTTTATAACTCTAAACTTTACATCTTTTATAAAAATAAAATTTATGTTTTGTCCTCAACAAAAATGGGAAGATTGTTAATACAAATATCATCATTAAACGTTATTTATATTTTTTATGATCTTTACCTAAGTTTTGTTAACGACAAAAGTAAATTTAATTTTTGTAAAGCATAAAGATTGTCAAGATTAATAGATATTAAAATAAGTTTTTCCTTAAATAATATCTCCGTCACTCAAGCATTTACATTTTGATTAGTCATATATCAATTAACTTTGATATTCCTCTAAACCATAATGTATGTTAACATTTTTAGATCAAGCATGTTTTAGTTTCTTAAAACATAACATTACATATGTATTTACATTTAAACATATTTCTAAAAATAGAAAACAACATATGACATCATGTATTGCATCATTGAAATCTCTAGAGGATTTTATAAGATAATTTGTGTGGATTTATACTCTACATATCTTACATGATCTTGGTTAGATTTGGTTGACTTTGGTAAGATTTTGGTAATCTTGCTGTCAGACCTGGCGGCACCAAAAGTTTACACGGGCGGAACCAATTTTATGGTTTTGTGGTTCGTCGTGACTGCAGAATGTTTTGGCTATAAATAGCAAGCCAAACCAAGTTGTTTTCTCATCCCTTTCTAGCATAATCACATACATTCCTTCTATCTAACATTTCTAACTCAGCTTCATATCATTATAGTGAACCTCTTTTGTAGCAAAGAAGATCAAGGCATATTCAAGCTTCAACAAATAGTTGAAAGCCATGTTTGTTTTGTTGTTGTATGATCTAGTATTGTTCATACATCATTGTTGTACCAAACCATCATAAACTTGTGAGTGTGAGTGGTTAGTATTTTAGTCCTTAAAATACATTGTGTGTGGGAGTGGTTGTACCCTTGCAAAAGAACTCGACATCTAGCTCAGTGTCGGAAATAGTGTGTAAGCGAAGTGTAAAGGTTTCTCCGCCGGTGAAAGGAGCTTGTTGACTAATGAAGTTAAACTCTCGAGTTGGAGACTTGGGGAGTGGAGTAAGGCAAGGAAAAAGAGTCTTTGTAGACCAAACCATTATAAATAACTTGTCGTGGTTTTATTGTTTCTTTCCTTATTTACTCTTTATATATTGCTTGCATATTGTTTGATATCTTTGATCAATATCAATTGATCACTACAATAAGTTTCAAAACAAAGATTTTAATCGGTAAACTATTCAACCCCCTTCTAGTTTTCCACAAATTAGTTACATTTTGACCAAAAACATAATTCTATTTTTAACATAACTTTTGTAACGTTTATTTGACTTGATTTAATTGAATGAAAACCGAAAAAGGTTATAATTTATTATGCATAAAAGAATCATATCTTTAATTGATATCATCCTAACCTATATAAAGCATAAGTTTGATGGCTATTTTTAGAGGTAAAAAATCACCTCAAAACTCCAAAAAAAGTGCCAAGTGAAAACCTCACTACTAATAGAAAGTTTTAGAAATTTTTTTGAGAAGATTTTCGTATAAAAAAAACTACTAATAGAAAGTGTTAGAAATTTTTTTGAGAAGATTTTCGGATAAAAAATTCAATCGAATGGCTGAAGAAACTAAAAAATAGACTCTTTCCTCTCATTTTTTTTTGAACACACAATTAATTAATTCCTTGATAAGCACCAAAATAATGGTATCCAAAATAAAGAAACTCTGACATTTATAATACATATAAAAGAAAGACGGTCAAACTTTGAAAAATAAAATGTTGAAAGTCAAATGTGAGAGAAATGTATTGTGTAATTAATACTCTTATTAAAACACCAAATTACTTAAAAGTATAATAATTTATTCATATTGTACAACCAATTAAAATCATATCTACTGATTGTACAATAAATTGCACTACCAGGCCTCGATGGTGATCGAAGGTAAGAGGGGTGTATGTATTCCAGCAAAGTTTGTCTTTTACCTGAGAATAAAAAATACCAAGACACTACGTTAAGTGATTACGCAGGGGTTGGACCCTGCGAACCACCTCCGGCGTGAGAGTAAGTATGAATTATGGTTGTATAAGTGAGTGTAAGTAAAGAGTATAGTGTTTAGTAAGCTTATCATAAACTTCTGCCCGTCCCACCTATTTATAGTAGAGAAAATAGGCTTGAGGGCACCTCTGCACTAATATCGGAGAACATGGGGCCGTCTCATGCTTTTGGGTAACCACTAGGGCTTAGTGACCCACGTTCTCAATCTTGGCGGGAAAGCCAAGGATGGAAGGGAGATCGTGGGTTTGACCAAGTCAGGATGGTCCTCTGTCCTTTGTTCCCTCGACAGCCACACCCCGAAGGGCTTAGGGCGTCTAGTGGTGAATTCCCCGCAGGTAACCTTCGTGTGTACGAATGGATTGACGCCAATGAACATTTAGGAGAACTGACTTGGGCCTTCATACTGAAGGGCTTCGACACAGTTCGAAGAGGTGTCTTTCGACGTGCTCGGAGGGTTCATCATCATCTACTAAATTAAAAATAACCAATTAATACACTCCTTACTAAAAAGTACAATAAAATTTTCATAATGTACAGTTTAAACAAGATACAACATGATCCAAAATATTAAATAATTAAACACATTAATTAATGTTATTTTTAAAACACCCTAAAATGAAAAGTACATGTTATTATACAAATTAATAAAAGACACAAAGCTTCATACAAGCTAACAAGTTGATGGTACATATAGTTTGAAAATCGGACAGGACTGTTAATACAAATAAGCCGTAAAAACGTTTATTTATATTTTACGATCTTCTAATGTTTTGTCGATAACAACCGTAAAATTATTTTAACGAAACAAATAAAATACGTAAATGGTTTGAGCCAATAGTTTACTAACACACTTACGTTTTCACATAAAACACTAAACAAGTGAAAGTGATTTTATTATTTAGTAATACATATGTACAACAACTAGTGTTTACATATTGGGTAAATATATACATTGCTAGTATGTATTATAATGGGTAATATAAATGGGTAGAAGTTTATAGTATTTGACCATTGACCAAATACATTTAATGTAGTTGGGTAAGACCCAAAGTCCATGACCCATACCCATGGAGCATAACGCATAACCCATTGCATGATATCATGCATTTTAAATCATAAATGGGTATTATCCATGACCAATGGTTTTAACCCATGACCCATGGACTAGATGCATTGCATCTTGTAGATACATTTTATCTGCTTGGATACCCATGGTCCAAAGTCTAAGACCCATGACCCATGTCCAAAGGTAAAGAGGAGCGTCCCACGGATCCCCAGGAATACATTGGACGGATCCCTCAAGTGAGGGATCCGTGGGATCCGTGGAACAGTAGCACATTTCTCTCTATAAATAGTGAGCCATTTATTCATTGTAAATCACCCCTTTCACATATATTTTCTCTTTGAGTTGTAAACTCTCTAACCACAGATCCAAGTGATCTTTGTATGTAGTTTTTGTTTTGTTTTTGTGTGATTCTCTAGGTTCCTCTTAAAGGCGAGATCACCACTTCTTGAAGTCGAGTAAGCTCAAGTCCATGGGTTGCCTAGCTTCGTCATCATCAAGACTACAAATAGGATCTTGTTGATAGTTCTCTTCTTTCTCATTAGAAGTGTAGTGTCGAAGACATTAGTGAAAGATGTCTAAAGGGTCAAGACGAAGACATTGGTGAAAAGTGTCGAAGAGTCAAAGTAAAGGCATTAGTGAAAGGCGTCGAACGTCCGTGTTAAAAGCATTAGTGAAGAATGCTTAGAAGTCAAGACAAAAGGCATTAGTGAAATGTGCCTAGAAGTCAAGTCAAAGGCATTAGTGAAAGGTGTCTAAAGTGTACATTCGTTATGGTGTGTCGATGTACACGATAGATTAGTATTGGGTCAAAGGATATTGATATCCTTGTTGATATTATCATAAGGAGTGGATCTCCTTAGGGATACGATTTGTGTAGTGTTGGGTAGTAGTTCCTCCTTTGTAATGGAACTCGGTATCTAGCCTTGTACCGGATAAATGGTAGGCGACGTTGTGATTGGTTTGGTTCTACCTTGTGGAAGAACCCGGTATCTAGCCTTGTACCGAATAAAGAGTAGGCGACGTTGTGAAGGCTTCTCCGCCACAAGGAGTTGGTGTTGTGTAGTGATTACAAACTCTCGAGTAGGTGACTCGGGGAGTGGAGTAGGGCAAGGAAGGTGTCCTCGTAGCCGAACCACTATAAATACTCGCGTTGTGGTTTTGTGCTTCTTACTCTTTGTCTTAGCTTTTATTTATATATATGTTTGTCTATCAACATCAAATAAACATGTTCTTATAGATTGACATAAGTCGATCTAAATATTTTAAAACCAAGTTTTAATCGGTAAAACTATTCAACCCCCCCTTCTCGTTTTTCACACGGACCAACGGGTTCAACCGGGAACCGGTGTCGCCACCGGTTCGGCTAACCAATAAAAGCCATCCGGATATGAAGCAGAGACGACCTGTTAAAACTGATACAAACTGGTGAATCGGGTCTCATGTTAACTTTTTCATAGTTCTCGCCATGTCCCATAAGTATGAGTTCGACTTTACACTCACCTACGCCTACATTCCTAACATTTCTCTTGAGCCCAAGACACCTGGCAATCATGTCCGTGGGTTCAATAATCTCGAAACACGTCATTTCCATGAAGGACGTATTGTGGACACACCTCTACTGTACGAAAAAGGTATCAATACCACTTTCCGAACCATAGGACTAGAATGCCTTCTCAGAATTAACGAGAAAATCTGTCCAAGGTCTGTATTGGAATTCTTTCGTTAAGTTGAACTCGTTCGTAACGAGGATCGATCTCTATCTCTTTGGTTTTGGATCAAAAACCAAAAGTTTGTTTTAACCCTTGGGCAATTTGCTCACATTCTCCGAATTCCAAATCATGGACAATGTGCCTTCACTGAAGATTGGTCTCTTGATTCTCTCTTCAACCATCGTGAAGAAAATAGTCCATATTTTTCACACATACTTTCCCCTCAAGACTTAACTCGCATGTTATGCAAACCTCGACCCTATCACTATGATCCAACCATTATCTATACACGGGATATCAGAGATGAGCATAAACCTCTCGCACTCATCCTACGTGAAAATGTTTGGATTCTTAGAGGAAATCGAGAAATTCTTCCCGCTTGTTGTGCTCACATAATGTATTATTTGCTAACACAACAACCATACAATCTCGCCTATTTCTTCGCAAGGCGAATTGTAAACGTTCAAGGCAACAAGAACAAACTAATCCTTTATGGAATGTTCTTGACACACCTTTATCATCACATCATGTACTTCCACCCTCAATTTCAAAGTCCGTTGTACGTACTCGTGAATAAGATGATGGAACCTCTAAACACATTTCTCGTCAAGTATTTCTTCATCCCTGAATCGACAAATACCTATCATCCATTTGACGATCCATCTAGCGAAAATGCTCAAGAAATAAAACATTTAACGTTTGATGTATCGATTATAGTGTTGTTCAAACTTCTTAGAAAACACTAGCCTTGAAATACGATGCCTTGTGCAACTTTTATATACCTTTTGTAAAGGTACTGTTTTGCATGAGCCGGATCCCTCACCTTGTACAAGACGGATCCCTCCACTTAGGGAACCGTGGGATCCGGGCAAACAGAAATGCAGTTGCAGTCTTGTATACTTCAAACCATGTTCCTAGACTACTTCACACTAGCTGAACATAATGGCTTAGGATCTCTTAAGTCTTCCTCACGCTTAGTAAGATTCACTCTCACACATAGCTCATTTAGGATCACACTCAAGGTTCTTTCCGATTTATCATTTCACCAAAACTTATCATTCTTCCGCTCCTATACTCACACATCATCTCTCACATGTCAACACATCTAGTTTTTTAAATCTATCAATTTTAGCAAATTGATCTTAGTCATCCATACCTCAAAATGGGTCAAATACTAGTTTTTCCATTTCTTATAACTTTTAAGATATCTTCCAAAATTATCTTAAGTTACTATCTGGTCTTTAGGATTATTTAGCTCCACTTGACACTCTCAAATTTTCTAGTGTCATCTTTGGTCTTTCATTGGTACTCATAAAAGTTCCATTTTCTTCCATAAAAGGCAATCATTAGATACATAATTCATTGCCCTTGATCATTTAAGTATCCCTTCATTTAAGACACTTAGGAAGACTGAAACACTCAAGAGGTATAGGTATTAGACCTTACAAACATCATTTTACTCCTTTCTTAGCTATTGAGAGTCGGATCCCTAGGATTAGCCAAAACGGATCCCTCATTGGAAGGAACCGTGGGATCCGGGTGACAGAATCATCTTAAAATCTAGCTAAAACAATCATTTCAAGCTCTTCTTGCTAACTTGAACACTCCATCTTATCTTAAATAAATCCCTAGATCAATGGAACTATGAAGTTGACTCTTGTGCATGCTAATCATCACATTCCAAAGGATTTTAGTGGCTTAAGTCTTGAATGCACTTGCCAAATCATTTCTTTTATAAACCATCTTGTTAAGACTCCTAAAGTCATCATCCACATCCTCATTCTCAGCACTTAGAAAATTTCACAAACTTCTTTTAATCATCTCATCATGAGAAAAGCTCCTAGTGGTAACTCATCCACCAAAGGACCACCCAAGAAAATTACTCATGTTGTTCACGAAATTTCCTCAACCGAATCATCTCCCGTTAAATCCATAAATGGTAGGATCTCCCCTCCACCTATCAAACAAATCCCCAAAAGGATTGCTCCCACAAAACTACCAATGCCAAACACCACTATACCCCCTATTTCCACTAACCCATCACCCTTAGTGCCTAGAGCCATATCATTCACCACTCCACTCTCATCACCACACCTCTACAATCTAGAGGACTTGCCTCCTAGGCCATCACATCCTCCACCATTGCCAACATTCTCAATGAAAAGAATAACGCAACAAAATCAAGGTGTTGAATCAACACTAGCCCCGGCATCCTTTTCTCCGTCACCCTCAAATAGTCCATTTTGGATTATGAGGAATCATCAAAGTCAACCACCCGACCACATGGAAATTGACACCTCTCTACCTCCGCCATCATCCTTAGTTGAGCCATCATCGAATGTTCCTCCGCCAATCCCTCCTTCTTTTAAGGCTCCTCAACCCTCTTCACTTGATCCTCCACATCAAGGCATTTCCTTTCTACCACCACCACTTCCGAGCCATGACAAATATTGTTATCATTGTCAACATGTTGAAAGCTTGATACATGAAGTACGTGAAGATCAACGTTTCATGTTTTATCACCTCCTCGAACGTTTCGACGAGATCAACAAACCCAAACAACCTTGAGCTTAAAGTTTCAAGTGGTGTCCTAGTTTTAAGCTTAATCTAGATAGTCTAGGAATGATATTTCATGTTTAAATCATTCTCTTAGTTTTAGAGATTTGTAATCATGTCTCGTATGTTTTATTGAATGAGATTACATGTTATATGTCATATTGTCTTGAGAGTATCTTTGTTTCCTTGATACATATCTCATTTTGATGTTAACATCATTTGTTACATCACCATTGCTGTATTTTGCTTCCAGTCAGACGGATCCCTCTATTTTGCCTAGACGGATCCCTTCAAGAAGGGAACCGTGGGATCCGTGCAACAAAAGACCTGTTTACTACTAACTTGAGTCAAATTTGCAGGAAATTATGCATTAGATACTTGTTTTCTAACCTTTGTTTTGTAGATTTTCAATATACACATGAAGACTTTTGACACCCTAAAGCTAGGGGAGTTTTGTGTCTAAGCAACACATTGCAAAATCATTTGCAATATAATTCTCATTAGGATTACATTTCATGACGTCCCTTTGCAAAGTTGCAATCATCAAGGGGGAGCATAATCGTCACAAAGACGAAACCATTTCTTCTTTCTTGACGCCCTCACAAAGGGATGGACTCGTCAAGGGGGAGTTGAGACAAGAACACTTCCCGTCACTTGTTCTCTATACTTTTATTTTCCTTATATTTACATGTTTTTCTTAAAACAAGGTGTTAGTTTCTTTTCGAGGCTCTTTTTGTTTCGACAAAAAGGGGGAGAATAAAGTAAAAACTACAATTCAAATTTTTACGAATTTCAGTTTTTCCTAAAAATTATTTTATGTTTTGTCATCAACAAAAAAGGGGAGATTGTTAATACAAATAAGCCGTAAAAACGTTTATTTATATTTTACGATCTTCTAATGTTTTGTCGATAACAAACGTAAAATCATTTTAACGAAACAAATAAAATACGTAAATGGTTTGAGCCAATAGTTTACTAACACACTTACGTTTTCACATAAAACACTAAACAAGTAAAAATGAGTTTATGATTTAGTAATACATATGTATAACAACTAATGTTTACATATTGGATAAATATATACATAACTAGTATGTATTATAATGGATAATATAAATGGGTAGAAGTTTAAAGTATTTGACCCATTGACCAAATACATTGAATGTAGTTGGGTAAGACCCAAAGTCCATGACCCATACCCATGGAGCATAACCCATAACCCATTGCATGATATCATGCATAAGTCATAAATGGGTATTATCCATGACCCACGGTTTTAACCCATGACCCATGGACTATATGCATTGCATCTTGTAGATACATTGTATCTACTTGGATACCCATGGTCCAAAGTCTAAGACCCATGACCCATAACCCATGACCCATGACCCAAAACCCATGGGCAAAGAGGAGCGTCCCACGGATCCCCAGGAATACACTTGACGGATCCCTCAAGTGAGGGATCCGTGGGATCCGTGGAACAGTAGCACATTTCTCTCTATAAATAGTGAGCCATTTCTTCATTGTAACTCACCCCTTTCACATATATTTTCTCTTTGACTTGTAAAATCTCTAACCACAGATCCAAGTGATCTTTGTATGTAGTTTGTGTTTTGTTTTTGTGTGATTCTCTAGGTTCCTCTTAAAGGCGAGATCACCACTTCTTGAAGTCGAGTAAGCTCAAGTCCATGGGTTGCCTAGCTTCGTCATCATCAAGACTACAAATAGTATCTTGTTGATAGTTCTCTTCTTTCTCATTAGAAGTGTAGTGTCGAAGACATTAGTGAAAGATGTCTAAAGGGTCAAGATGAAGACATTGGTGAAAAGTGTCGAAGAGTCAAAGTAAAGGCATTAGTGAAAGGTGCCGAACGTCCGTGTTAAAAGCATTAGTGAAGAATGCTTAGAAGTCAAGACAAAAGGCATTAGTGAAAGGTGCCTAGAAGTCAAGTCAAAAGGCATTAGTGAAAGGTGCCTAGAAGTCAAGTCAAAGGCATTAGTGAAAGGTGCCTAAAGTATACATTCGTTATGGTGTGTCGATGTACACGATAGATTAGTATTGGGTCAAAGGATATTGATATCCTTGTTGATATTATCATAAGGAGTGGATCTCCTTAGGGATAGGATTTGTGTAGTGTTGGGTAGTAGTTCCTCCTTTGTATTGGAAATCGGTATCTAGCCTTGTACCGGATAAAGGGTAGGCGACGTTGTGATAGGTTTGGTTCTACCTTGTGGAAGAACCCGGTATCTAACCTTGTACTGGATAAAGAGTAGGCGACGTTGTGAAGGCTTCTCCGCCACAAGGAGTTGGTGTTGTGTAGTGATTACAAACTCTCGAGTAGGTGACTCGGGGAGTGAAGTAGGGCAAGGAAGGTGTCCTTGTAGCCGAACCACTATAAATACTCGCGTTGTGGTTTTGTGCTTCTTACTCTTTGTCTTAGCTTTTATTTTTCTATACGTTTGTCTATCAACATCAAATAAACACGTTCTTATAGATTGACATACGTCGATCTAAATATTTTAAAACCAAGTTTTAATCGGTAAAACTATTCAACCCCCCCCCCCCTTCTAGTTTTCCACACGGACCAACGGGTTCAACCGGGAACCGGTGTCGCCACCGGTTCGGCTAACCAATAAAAGCCATCCGAAAATGAACCAGAGAGGACCTGTTGAAACCGATACAAACTGGTGAATCGGGTCTCATCGAGATGTATTTCTCCGGTTAATCGTCACAAGGTTCCCGCCGCCGCAACGCGCGGGTACCCTGCTACACTATATATAAAGGAAAAACCAAAAAGTAAAAAGTGAAAAGTTGAAACTAAAAAAGGAAATGTTGAAAACATATATTTCATAAGGAAACTATCAATACATATCGAAAACCGGGTTGACCCGGAACGCTTCAAATCCGGTGGGTTGACCCGGTTTAATTGACCCAACCCGTCGGGTTGACTTGGTTTAAATTGACCCATTTTTCGATTGAAACGGTTCAACCGATTGAACCATTCGGGTCGAACCGTGTTTCAAAACATTATGTTTAATCCCCAAATCTTCAAACTTTTATTATTTTTCATTTATAACCCATAAACTTTTTATAACACAAAACGACATGTCGCTATAAAATTCTATTGCTATGTACGACTACTCGTCTAGTTGTATTAAATGTATTGTAAGCGAGTACAAAAGACATAAGGATAGATACATATTTTTATATACTAGTTGCTTATCTTATGAAAGTTGCAATTAACCTGCATTCTTAAGGCTATGCACAGTGGTGATCTCGGTTACCTCTGCCACATCAGCTTCTTTCACCGACGATCTGACGAAGATCTAATTGCCACAGTGCTAATTTTTTTTTTTTTTTTTTTTTTAATTTATTTATTTATTTTTTTATATTTTTTTTAAGTTGAAACGTTTTTTTATGTGTGTGTTACGAAATAGGTTGCCCAACCGAACTAGTTCGTGTGATTTGCCTTGCTCGACCGAACATCACCCGACCTCAACCTAGGTCGACCGACAGTTAGTGCGGCCCACTACACAATTAGGGTCGATCCACATAATCTAATCTTATCTAATAAGCATAAACAAGATATCAGAGGTGTAGGCATTTTGAAAGCCTCCTAATTATCCAAATAAACTTTTTAAGAGTTTAACTATTTATGTTTTTTTGTGATTTTATTTGTTGTCGTCCTAACCATGACCTTACTTATCGTAAGGGGTCGTGCGTTTACGCGCTTTGTAACTACGAAGGTTAGAAAAACAATTACTAGTGAGAATATACCCATTTAGACAAACACATACTCGAATCATAAGGTTTATTTTTCTGGGTTGGTAGTTTCCTTTGTTTCTTTCATCCAAATTCGTTTACTAGATCGCATGAATTGTCAAATCCTACTATTCAAGGTGAAGAAACATAAAACTCCAAGTTTTAGTTTGTGAAAATTTACCAAAAAGTGAGGGTTATTTAAACGGTGCTATATAACGTGTATATGTTAAACACGTCATTCATAAATGTTATCAGATATGCGCTTATAGTTACTAATTTAGAGCATCTACAATGCATCAAGTCTTTGAAGACTTGATCATTTAATGCAAATCTCATTTAATAACTAAAGCTTTTACAAAAGACTTGAGGTTCATCAAGCTTATGTAAAAAGTTTTCCAAAAAGTCCTTAAAAAATCCTTGTTGCAATGCATAAAACCTTGTCAAAAAACTTTTTGGAATAGTGAAAAGTCTTTCCCAACTTTCTCCATTGTAGATGATCTTATAATCGCAAGCGTACATGAGTATTTGGTATTAAAATGATAAATTTGAATTTAATAATAATATGAAGATTTTTCGTAGTACTAATCTAAAGTCGGAGAGATATAATCCCACGCATTTGTATTCATCAGCATATCATTGAGATTAATATTAAAAAAAGCTAATTTTAAAAAAGACACCATATGGTGTGACACATGTAATCTTTATATTGACAATATGCTCGAGCTTAATCTTGGCTATAAGCATTTGTGATGTAAATATTAGAGTAAATTACACCGTTCGTTTTTGTGGTTTGCGTTAACCGCAGGAGTTCGTTCTTTAACCAAAAAAGTTGCACCGTCCATCTTTAAGTGGCAAACGTTATGCGTCATTAGTCCATCCCTCTAATGGAGCTCAATAACGGTCGTTAAGTCTTGTTAACCTGAGGGTATAATCGTCATTTCAACACCATAAGGACGAACGGTGCAAGGACGAATGGTGTAGTTTACACTTTTTGTCCGTTTTTTTATGTTTTCGTCCGTTTTCTTACGTTTTCTTACTTTTAACTCCGTTTTTTTACGTTTTCGTCCGTTTTCTTACGTTTATTTACGTTTTCGTCTGTTTTCTTACGTTTTCGTCCATTTTTTTATATTCCAATCCGTTTTTTTACGCTTTACTCCGTTTTTTTACTTTTTCGTCCGTTTTCTTACGTTTTCATCCGTTTTTATCCATTTTTATACGTTTTTGTCCGTTTTAATACGGTTTCTTCCGTTTTTCTTACGTTTTACTCTGTTTTTTTTTAACATTTTCGTCTTTTTTTTACGTTTTCATCCATTTTCTTACGTTTTCGTCCATTTTCTTACGTTCTTTTATGTTTTTCTTACGATTTACTCTGTTTTTTTACGTTTTCGTTAGTTTTTTTTTTACATTTTCGTTCATTTTCTTACGTTTTCGTCTATTTTTTTACGTTTTCGTCCGTTTTCTTATGTTTTCGTCTGTTTTTTTTACGTTTTCGTCCGTTTTCTTACGTTTTCTTACTTTTAACTCCGTTTTTTTACGTTTTTGTCCGTTTTCTTACGTTTATTTACTTTTTCGTCTATTTTCTTACGTTTTCGTCCATTTGTTTATGTTTTAATCCAACTTTTTACGCTTTACTCCGTTTTTTTACGTTTTCGTCCGTTTTCTTACGTTATCATCCGTTTTTATCCGTTTTTCATCCGTTTTTGTCCGTTTTAATACGTTTTCTTCCGTTTTTCTTACGTTTTACTCTGTCTTTTTTACGTTTTCGTCTTTTTTTTAAGTTTTCATCCATTTTCTTACGTTTTCGTCCATTTTCTTACGATTTACTCTGTTTTTTTACGTTTTCGTCAGTTTTTTTTACATTTTCGTTCATTTTCTTACGTTTTCGTCTATTTTTTTATGTTTTCGTCCGTACTTTTTCGTCTGTTTTTTTACGTTTTTGTCCGTTTTCGTCTGTTTACTTACGTTTTACTCTATTTTTTTACGTTTTCATCGGTTTTTTTACGTTTTCGTCCGTTTTCTTACATTTTAAAACGTAAAAAAACAGACGTTTTAAAACGTAAAAAAACAGACGAAAACTTAATAAAACGGACGAAAACGTAAAAAAACAGACGAAAACGTAAAAAACATAGTAAAACGTAAGAAAAAAGGAAGAAAACATAAAAAGACGGACGAAAACGTAAAAAACGGACGAAAACGTAAAAAAATCGATGAAAACGTAAAAAAAACATAGTAAAACGTAAGAAAACAGACGAAAACGTAAGAAAACGGACGAAAATGTAAGAAAACAGACGAAAACATAGAAAAACAGACGAAAACGTAAGAAAACTGACGAAAACGTAAAAAAAAGAGTAAATCGTAAGAAAAACAGACAAAAACGTAAGAAAATGGAAGAAAACGTAAAAAAAAGACGAAAACGTAAAAAAAACAGAGTAAAACGTAAGAAAAACGGAAGAAAATGTATTAAAACGGACAAAAAACGTATAACAACGGATGAAAAACGGATGAAAACGTAAGAAAACAGACGAAAACGTAAATAAACGTAAAAAAACGGAGTTAAAAGTAAGAAAACGTAAGAAAACGGACGAAAACGTAAAAAAAGTGTAAACTACACCGTTCGTCCTTGCACCATTCGTCCTTATGGTGTTGAAATGATGATTATACCCTCAGGTTAACAAGACTTAACGACCGTTAGTAGGCTCCGTTAGAGGGAGGGACTAATGGCGCATAACATTTGCCACATAAAGATGGACGGTGCAACTTTTTTGGTTAAAGGACGAACTCCTGCAGTTAACGCAAACCACAAGGACGAACGGTGTAATTTACTCTAAATATTATAACGTTTCGTGCTTCAATTTTGATATTTAAAACTCCGTGAGCATACAAGGTTTTTCGTATTAATAATAGTACGTAAAGACCATATAATTTAAACTTTGACTAAAATACACCGTTGGTCCCTAAACTTGTAGTGGAGGATCGCGATGGGACGAAACCGGGCATAATCATCGCCACGGGTCCAAACAGTAGCGATTAAATGCCAGATTGGTCCCTTGACCAATCCTGCCGTTGTCAACGTTATTTTGCTGAGGGCAAAACCGTCTTTCACTGTAGCGTACTAAATAAAACCGTTCTACAGTGAATGTAGCTAGTATATGTGTGTAACAAGGTTTGATCTACATTTATGACCCATCCCTAAACTATCCTTCAAAACCCGTCCTCTTCAAAAAGATAATTGTTTCAAGATGGTACGTTGCTGGTGTGGTAAGCAAGCTATTATTCGTACTTCGTGGACCTCTGCCAACCCAGGGCGTCGATTCTTTGGTTGTCCTGTTCAAGTAAGTGCGTCTTAATATTTCTTGTGTAAGTTTGTAACAATGGTGGTTGTTTAATGACTTGTCATAACCAACAATAGGGGTCTTCTTGTCGGTGGATAAGATGGTATGATCCTGAAATCTGTGCTCGTTCAAGAATGATCATACCAGGACTTTTGAGGGGGAGAAATGAGCTTGAGGCAAGATTAGTAGCTGCTCAAGGTGATGTGTGGAAGTGGAAGATTTACATGGTGCTAAGTTGGATGTTGTTCTTCATTGTTTATGCATTGGGATAACGTTTTAACCTTTTATGTAATGAGGCTAGTTGGTTAATGTTGTGTATCTTGAATTGTAGTAACCTTGTTATGAAGTATTCAGTTTTGTTTGTTTCTGATTTTCTATGCCTCATGGCTATGCAGATGGTTTGCAATGTGTTTAGGGGTTGACTTTTAAATGTCAACATTCTTATGATGTTCTATTTTAGCTTTGGTTACTTTTGACGCAAACAATTCACACATCAAGCTTAGTCAATTTCAAAAAATACACAATAATGACATGGTTCCATAGTTAATGCAAATGGATATAATTCCAGCTGCATAAAATTGCATACTTTTCAAAGCATGAGCGCTACAGTTACACACCCACACACAGATATGTTTTTAGATTACATAACTTGTCCATAGAAAATAAATAGTAAACTAGATGAAACATTGTCTAGATAATTAGCATAACAGATTTGACCTATGGTGAGGCCATCATTCTTTCCAGTGCAGCCTGCTTCCTAGTCATTCTTCGTGTAGCAGGCTGGGTTGAAGCAGAAACGGCTTGAACATCACTTGACTGAATCTCAGACTGGGATTGCTCATGCATGATGGGATCGGCAAATGCTTCAGCTTGAAGTTGCTGGGATTGTGACAGGGATGCATCATGTATGATGGGATCTTCAGTTCCTGGCTCTTGATTTGTAGATTGAACACCACTTCCTTGAACTGCACTAACTTGGCTTTCTAGAACAACACCCGTACCTTCAGCTTCTTTATCTGCTGCTACCTTTTTACATTTAGGATGTCTTCTTTTTCCTGCAGCTTTAGTAGGCACCTTTTTGACATTTACCTTATTGGCAGTTCCACTATGTTGAGCTCCACCATACCCTAGGCATGTTACCCGGTTGTGTCCAGCAATGCCACAAATACTACACCTGACACTCTTCCAAGCCCTTGACAGCTTACCATCCTTCATAATCTCTTCAGTTTCAGGTGCTATCCTAACTCTTTTTCTACCTTTTGCGGCAGGCGGGTTTGTTTCGGATTTCGGTGGAACAATTGTTGTTGGCATAGTTGATTTTTCCCAATGTACACTGCTAGTTATAGGCTGGACATGGTGTTTGTAGGTAGCCTCCCAAGTGAGAAGATAGTAACAAGGATGAGCCCATGTTTCTACAGCTCCGACTTGTTGGCCATTTAAAGCCATATTCCAATTGGTAGCAACAGCATGTTTACATGGTAAACCTGTTATCTCCCACCTTCTGCAAGTACAAGTCTTGTGTACAACATTAACTACACATTGGTCACCCCATGGTCCACTAACCTGAAACTTAGATCCCCCATTCCATAACACATTATACTTAACAGCCTCTTTCTTAATAGCCTCTAGCATGTGTTGTGCAGTTGGTGTTAATGGCCCATTACTCTTCTCAATCACCATAAGAACATGCATTATCCTCTTCATACAATATTCCCTGATGTATTCTAAGGCTGTAATAATAGGTTTGCTTAACCCCTCTTTAATTTTCTCATGAAACACTTGACACATGTTATTAAGTAACACATCAGAAGTAGCTCTCCCTAAAGATGACAAGTAATAAACATGTATTAATTGTAACTGTTTATACTGCATTTACGATGACAAAGTAAGTGAAACAGATAGATCACTTACATGAAAAATGTGACCTTGACCAATGGATCGGTGGTATCTTACTTAACCAATCATGGGTTGGTTGATTAAGTTTCTTGAGATCAGCCATAGCTTTCAGAAACTGTACAACAGTTGAGGCTGTTGCACATTTCCACAGATGGTCTTTATAGGCCCTACCTTTCCATTGCAATTTCATTTTCTCAAGTATGCTTTTAATACAGAATATGTGTTCTGCACTTTCAAAAACTTCTGCTACAGCTCTACTTATATCCTGCACAAAATCAAATATCTTTACTGTCTGTTTCAAAACAGTGAGACTTAAATTCATGAACAGAGTAAGAGAGTACCTTATTCATGTTAGTAATAAAAGTGATGCTTGAAATTGGCCCAAGTGCTAAATCATCGGATAAACAATGAAGAAACCAAGTCCATGATCCTATGTTATCTGAATCAACAAAAGCATAAGCGAAAGGGTATATACCATTGTTGCTATCAATTCCCACAGCTGTCATCAGTTGACCATTGAAAGGACCACGAATTGGAAAAGCAGCCAGCCCTAACAACGATCTCCCACAATCTTTAAATCCTTGCTTCAGTGCACCTAAACAAACATACACTCTCTTGAATTCTCTGGTTGGAAGAGACTCATCCGGAGGTCGTTCCACATTCATCTCCACTGTCTTATTAGGGTTTGTCTTCTGCAACTCTTGAACATAATCTCTCAACATGGTAAATTGAAGCTTGAATTGACCCCTGATGGCTTTTATAGCTAGGTTTTTGGCCCTTAATACCTTCTGCAGGGACACTTGAAGGTCGTATTGGTTGGTAAGTTGATTATGCACCGACCTGACAGGAAGCTCTGGATTTGTTTCAACTTGTGCTGTAATTTTCTGTGAGATATAGCGAAGGTCAAAAGCTCTGACTTCCCTTGATTGCAAACAAGTGTGTTGCTCATTATATGTTCTGACCGACCAGATACCTGTCTCACCATTCCTGCCGACAAACAATAGCCATGGGCAGAGTATTTCTGAAGGGTCCTTTTTGGCAGAAAGCAATGCTCTTATACCCCTTCTGCTTAATGGACTTCTAGATGGGCCAATATTCAGTCCAGGACCTTCACTTGGGCCTGAAACTGGAACACAACCCCTACACCTGACCCTTATTCTTGTTTTGTCATTCTTCAAAAAAAAAACAACTCCCTCCTAGTTTTTATTGAATGCTCTCTTACTAGCTTTTTTACTTCCCCTGCAGTAGCAAACTCCTGACCAGTATAGAAAAAAGTGGTATAAACGCCATTAGCAAAGTGTGCGTGTTGGAAACTAACATGGTCACCGCAAAATACTTCATCAACCATCACAGGTAAATCATTTACCAACTGCCTGTCATCACTTATATAACATGTTGTTCCTTCTTCACTTGAATCAGTAGTCTGACCTACTTGTACCATACCAAGCTGTGCATCATTCTCTTGACAAGTGTTATCTTGATTTGGTTCAACTGCATTGCCAAATTCACTAGTGTCACTCGCTTGTAACAGACTAAGATCAACAACAGGATCCTCTTCCATGTTATCCTGACTCAGTTGAAACAGACTTACATCCACATCAGGCTCCTCGAAGCTGTTATTCACATCAAGTAGTGGTCTGCCTGCTTTGTGTAAATGCTTGTCATGTGTCAATTGAAACAGATTAACCTCAAAATTTTCAGGCTCCTCAAAGGTGTTATTCACATCAACTAGTGCTGTTCCACCGTTGTCAAAGTCCTTCCCCTGAATCACTCTAAACAGATTAACCTCAACATTATCAGGCTCCTTTAGAGCATTGTCCTCATCAACAACTACTAAAGCACGCTCACTGTTTTGAACAGGTTGGCTAGCAAATGAGCAGTCTAAGGTGGAAAAGAGTGGCTCAATGTTTGGCAAATTGCTAGCTTCACCAATATCATTGACATCCACAGGCAATTGTGTAAGTTGGATAAACTGATCTAGGGCAGGTTCATTATCTATATCATCTAACACCAACCGTCTACAACATGATTGAATAGCTGCAGTAGCAACTTTTCTCCTATCTTCATCCATCTCCCAAAACACAGTCTTAATTGATTGTGGGGACATTTCACAAAATTCTAATCTAGTCTTCCCTATTTCAACATACACGTCTATCAGCTTATGTTGTATGACAACATCTTTCAACAAGTCTAGATTAGCAGGTTCACGGAAAGAAAACAAACCGTCGTCTAATGTACAACCAGGCTTAAGAAAGTAGAAATAATTGGTTTGTCCAGACTCATAACCGATTTGGGTCATGAGAGCATCCATTTCATCAACAGATACCTCTTTTATTTCAACAAGATCAACAAGGCATTTCTTGCCTCCTTGATATATCCTACCTGGAAAGTATTTGAATGTACCTTCATAATGGAACATCATGCTAAACGATCCAGGTTCACCCGCTGTATAAAAAAATGTACAAAAACTTTGTTAAGCTAAAGTTACCTAAAAGGGGAATAACTTAATCACTCGTACTAACATATGATTGTAATAGACTCTAACCAAAAAAGACTTACAATATCTCCTGACTGCAGATCTTTCCTCCGTTTCACGATCATCATATAAAGGATATTCCCTTACTCGCCACAGAGTAAATCCAAGGTGGTTGTTTGTTATTTTCTTACTCAGATTATTTGATTTTATGATAGACATTGCCTTAGGGTTTTCTGGGTAGGCTTCCAAAACAAGTTTGGGGATGAGCAATGAGTACCCGGTTTTGTTATATTGTACAATATGGCGGGAAATTGGACAAGACAGGTTATACAGTGTATACCACATAATGACTATTCTACCCCCAGCAGTACCATGATTACGGGTTTATTTTGGGTATAACGGAACGTTGACAACGCCGTTATTGGTCAAGGGACCAATCTGGCATTTAATCGGTACTGTTTGGACCGGTAGCGATGAAAAGTGCGTGGTTCGTCCCATCGCGATCCTCTGATACAAGTTTAGGGACCAACGGTGTATTTTAGTCTTAAACTTTTTATAAACATGTGGCTATCCGTTAAATTTTAAACTTATAAATATTACGAAAACTAAGATGTTTTTCATTTAAGTCTATACATTTAAATTTATTTTATCTATGTCAGTGCTTTAAACTTAACTTTATTAGTCAATTACAATAAAACATTATTTTATATTTAACTCCAAAACAATAAAAGGGGGCACCTAACACATTTGCATATTTTTCTAATGAAAACAGATTACTTTCTATTTTTGACATATTTTGGACAATTCAATTGTGAAAATAGATTGCTCGATTTTAGCAAATCAGCATAATTAAGCAATTTGGTTGGTTACAAAATTCATATTCACTGTTTAATTTCAATTTAGTTCTTACAATAAGTTTTCTTATCATATGAAAATTTTATATTAAATGTTATCCATAGTTTTATATATTTCACTGTTTTTATGAAATAATATGTGTAGTGGGTAAAACCTTTTACCCAAAAAAAAAAAAAAAAAAAAATTGTCCATTTTTTTCTTTGTTGTTTATCTATACTACTTATAATGCACGAAGGCACATCACTTTTAATTTTAAGACATACATGAAACTAAGCATGGTTTACAACACTTTAATGCACCCAATTTTCATAATTACAACAAAGTAAGCATATTGTACAACAAAATAAAGCGTGGTGTCATTTTAAGACCAAAATTCTATCAAACAACATTAATGCTATTAAAAACACTCCTTCACCAAAAATTACAACCATTTAAGCACAATGTACAATAGCTGCAACCAATTTTCATATTTACAACAAAATAAGCATAGTGTACAACAAAATAAGCATTATATAATTTTCAGACTTATTTTGAGACTTACAACATTAATGCTATTAAAGTGGTCAATGTTATTAATGACTATAATGACTATTATTTACAAGAAAAGAAACATACTGTATAACACTTTAATGCACATAATTTTCAGACGTACAAGACAAGAAGCATAGTGTACAATACAACACCATATTAATGCTATTTAATTTAGTTAATTATTTAATTGGTCAATAAATACAGTTAATACGGTTATTAAAACACCCCTTACATAAGAAATACAAATTATCAAGCATATTGTATAACCAAATTAAACACAATTCCTGCATTAAATTTCACTACTACAAATAATAAAGCATATTATACAAGTATTCAAGCCCGAACGGGCAACGGGCAACGGCCAAATGGGCTTGAGCCCGAACGGGCGCGGACCAAACAGGCTTGAGCCCGAGCAAACACGGGCCAACGGGTTGGAGCCCGAACGGGCACGGGCTATACGGAATTCTTGATATCCGTAAATTTATTGTTAAAAAGAACATAATAAACTTAAATACATTATTTATCGAAAATTTTTATTTCAGGGTACCCGCCGCTGCAACGCGCAGGTACCCTGCTAGTTCCTAAAAGTCAAAGAAATGCATACATTATTTTAAAAATTTTGCTAGGAACATTTATATAAGAAGGCTAACCTACAACCAACTTTATTATCGTCATTTCAATATTACATAAGCTTTCTATTTAGGGTTTGTCTAACATGTGCCCTAAGGGCACAAGTTAAGCATAATAAAAGGAAACCGGGTCCCACAGAAAAGAACACAAGGATCCACAAAAAATATATTTTCTGTGGGACCCGGTGTCCTTTTAGTGTGCTTAACTTGTGCCCTTAGGGCACAAGTTAGAAAAATCCTTCTATTTGTATAACCAAATTCACAATCAATTTAATATAATAAAACAACCAACTTCACCACCTAACTATACATCACATAAACACAAATATACCTACCAAAATCAAAATTACACACACATATAAAACCAAAACTCTCACGACTCGGTCATTCAGACGAACGAGTTCTCTCTAAATGCACCTAAGACACGTCTTGCGAAGGTGAGGCTAATAAAAATCGACACGTCTTCAGGGTGTCACATTGACAATGCGCACGTCTTCAACCTTTTTATTACGGGTGGTCTAATTACGCTCCGTTCTCGAGTTCATTTTTAGAAGGAAAGGAAAGGAAATGATAAGAAACTGAAGTTTTATTGTGTTCTTGAGTTTTCTTAAACAGAAAGGAAATGAAACACAAAGGAAATGACAGGAAATTTCTTATGATTTTCCTATAAGAATTTTCCGCCCAAATATGGGCGGATTTGGACGGAAACAATTTTACGCTCGCACTATTTAGTATATAATGACCAATATAACTTTCAGTATTTGCTCATATTCGACTTTAATGATAAAATAAACATATTTAAAAGTGCATAAATGTAATTATGTCTCTTTTTCTTTCTTTTCTTCCCAACTCGAGAACACAATATTATATATTTTCTTTTCATTTCATTTCAACTCGAGAACATGAAATATAAAATCAACTTTCTTTCCTTTCCTTTTCTTTTCTTTTCTCTTCTTTACACATCATTTCTATCCCCACATAGAAAAACTCGAGAACGCAGCGTAAAGGTTGCAATTAATGTTTTCTTTTGAATTTTCATATTGTGACAAATTATATACGGGTGATTATCTAATTACAACTATTAAAACTTTTATTAAAAAATGGCAAATGTTTTTAACATGTATCATATTTGCTACTAGAGTTGAGATCCATATAGAACTCATATTTGTCATAAAATCAATAGACCAATCATAGCCATCCATTTTTTTATCTAAATCATTTTCCACATTTTTTTTAAAAATAACATATCTTGCAAACGGTAAATCTTCAAGCTACAAAAAAATACACCATCATGACGAGAATTAAATTATCTTTCTATAGATATGCATTGTTATATATTTTCGACGAAGTTTTTTTTTTTAAATTTCACCCAGAAAAAGCACATGTGATTCGTAAAAATCAAATCACATGTGATTCTTCTTGGACGAAATTTTAAAAAAAAAAGTTCGCCGAAAGAATATAACATTGCATATCTATAGAAAGATAATTTAATTCTCGTTGAGATGGTATGATTTTTTTGGCGTAACGATTAACGTTTTGTGAGATATTTAATTTTAAAAAAAAATGATGGATATATTTTAATAAAAGAAATGAGTGGCTATGATTGGTTGATTTGTTTTATGACAAATATGAGTTCTATATTGAACTTTTCTCTTTGCTACTATTTGTTTTTGTGAGTAGCGAACAATTTTTTTTGCTTTTGTGGGTTGCGAATATTTTGGACATTTTTTACCCTCTTAGCTAATATAATTTTTTTTCCCGAAGGGCAAAAATGTCACATAGTACCCTAAAAAGGATGAATTTGAAAGAAAAGTACTCACAAAAGCAAAAAAATTTGTTCACTACGCACAAAAACAAATAATGACAAATTTAATACATTTTAAAAACATTTGTCCATTAAAAAAAGCCATTATTCTAACACATTGTCATAGATAATTATCGTTGTCCCCTTGAAGTGGTTATGATAGAAGTACATGAACTGGGGAAATTTTCATACGCTTTAAACTTATCGTATTTAACTAGTACAATCAAGATATTATTCATATGTTTTAAACTTCTTGATGATATTTAACTATTAGATTGAAATACATGACAAATTTAATGGCCGAAGATAAAGAAACAGAAAATGCATATAACATACATTGTAACATGAATTAATGCATGTATTTATCTTCTAAACATTAACATATATAGGCCAAGAAATATGTTAAGCCCCTGTACCTACTAATCAATTTCGATATTGCTCAACTTTATTTAAGCTTTTATGAAAACACAATGTTCTTTTTATTCACCAAAAGTTTAACTTGGTCCAAATTTACAATACAATTTCTCCCCCAAAAAACTAAAAATTTATCAACTTATTTTTTGTGCCTTACCATGACTTCCCATCGACATTAACACTTTCTTCATCCTATTAACCTTCCTTGATCCACCGCCAAAGCACAATATCGACCTTGGCGAACCACTGTCTTCGCCACAATTCACGGCCCCCACATGACCTTTTCTTGAGCTAGAATCTAGAAAAAGACTCCTAAGTGAAGTTGTTGTTTTTAAGGATGAATCATACGATGATACCGAAGAATCTGAGGTGGAGAAATGTGGGTTGTTCTTAATACTAGGAGAAAGAAATAGGGTTCGGAGCGAAGTTGGTTGCTTTGAAGACTTGTACTTTTGGCTGAAAAAGCTGTACGCAGGAGGCGGTGTGAGTGGAGGAAGAGATGATTCAGTGGTTGCATGTTTAGGTGTACCTGGATGTGACTCCCACATGAAGGGTATAGATGATGCATTCCCATAGTATAATACCCTGAATGATGATTCACCGTTGTTAGTGATTGCATGTTCTTGTTTGGTTTTGAATTGTAATGATTTAGGAGTTGTACGTTTGGTGATAACCATATTGTACTTGATTTGGGGTGGTGGTTGTTTCTATTTGATGAAAGGGTTGATATTTCATGAAATGAAGTGGTTTTGAAGTAAAAGACATAAATACAATTTCATAGGTGTTTGTCCATTCATGTATTCATTTATTTTCATATATTGATAATATCCTTGAGCTTATCACATACTATTACAATATTTATTCTACATTTAAGAGATTTAATGAATCGAGTTTTTGTCGAGTAACTACTCGAGTTCGATTGAACCGAGCTTTATCGAGTCTTGAGTTCAAGCTCGAGCTCTGAAAATAAGCTTGAAATGTTTATCAAGCCGAGCTCAAGCTTATATATGCTCACTCGAGTTATCATCGGATTTTTTGAGCTTTTAAATGACGTATATGTTTTTCTATATATTATTATGTATATCTTAAGTGCTTATATGTAATTACACTAAGAGTATATACTTATTTATAAATGTATTTAGCTTTTCGAGCCGAGCACGAGCCAAATTTCAAATATTATTTTATCTTTTTAATTTTTGTTTGTTTAAAAAACACATCATTACTAATAAATCTAGCAATTTTAGCCGAGTTCAAGCTTCCCTCAGAAAGGCTCGTCAAACTGTCGAGTCGAGCTCAAGCTAAACATAACATTATTGAGTCATATATCGAGCTCTGCCAAAGTTCGACTTAATTCGACTTGTTTACTCTCCTAATTTATTCAACCAAAACATTTGACATACATAACACAGTATGTGTTTGTCTTTATGACATTATAATGCATGTTAGTTTTCCTTCATTTAATAATGCAATTACATTTCTTTAAAAACAGAATAAATAAACACCTTTCAGACTCAACACAGTAATTTGCAACTATCCAAAGTTCCTAACTATGTATTGACAGTATTGTTCTTTTCTGTAAATGTGAACATCAAATTTATGTGCGTATTAAACTTAATTTTCAGTTATGCAACATGGCAATCCAAAAGAAATTAAATGAATCTTAAGTCATAGTAATATGTACATCTAGAATACAAATTGTACAAGCATTCTAACAATATTTTGATTGTTAAACAAATACATTACTTTTTAGTTTTTTAACAAAAAGGAAGATGTTATTAGAGGTGCCAAAATGTGCTTAAAAGCAAAAAATTAGATAAATGGACAAATTTTTAAAAGATTTGGATACATTTAGCATTTTATTTTTTTTGAAATTGGCACATACCTATTAAAAACTTAAATGGACAGTAACGGATACATTTTTTTTTCTCAATCAGAGAACATTACGATCGTTTTTAGAGAAAAAATTATTTACATAATATATTTAAGTTTTTAAATATAAATAAGATGTTACGTTTAAGTAATTTATTTCGTTGTTTTACGTCTTTTATTAAGCGATTTGTATAGCATGTGCCCGTTTGACCCGTGCCCGTTTAGTCCGTGCCCGTTTAAGCCCGTGCTCATTCTACCTCGTGCCCGCCCGGCCCGCCCGTTTTGCCATGTTACCTTAAACAAGTTAAAACACAGAGCTGGATTTTCTTTCTTGGAGGGTGGTTAATTACTATCATAAACGTTAGTTAGCGACTTAATTTGTTAAAAAAATGTATCTTATCAAACACTTCTTATTTGTTGAAGAAAAAGTACTTACCAAATATTTATCTTCTCACTTTCATCATTAAACAGACGGCAACTAACCTAGTAAAGTAAATCATTTAATGTGAGGGTTCAACTTTTCAATAAAATATAAATAACCTTGAAAGCTAATTTGTTATCGTAAAACATTTTTTTGCATCATATCATATTGCAAACTAGACATATTTGACTATATAATACGATAGCGGCGCAGATTGTTGCCCGCTTGCTTGTCGTTTCAGTGTAATGTTCATATATATATAAGAGAATGATTATACAAAAAATAAAATATATGTCTTTAAAAATATAATCGTGGCAGTCCTATTGAATACGTAAGTACGTGTTGTTAATAAACATACGACTTATTGTAATTGTTACTATTTACAAGGACTCGATGACGGTGTAAATTTGGAATTCTAGGTTTTAATTCTGAAATTTTTATGGTTGAGAAAATGGAGTTAATGAGATTATAAATGAGAAATGGGCCATTCTTCATAACTCTCAAGTACTTCCCTACGTCCTCACGCCTTTTTTGTATCATCATTTGACTTTTTAGAATGCTTGTTTTTGATAAATTTTTTGGAATGCTTGTTTTTTGATTTTATCTAGTTTTGGTGTCTTTGTGTTCTAATCTTCCATCTGTTTGAAAATCAATTTTTAATTTTTGTTATCTAGTTGCTCAAATTGATTTTTAATTATTACAAGAGTTTGTTTAACGGGTGCGGGTTATAGGTCATTAATTGAACTTAAAGTTTTTTTTTTTTTTTTTTTTTTTTTTTTTTTTTTTTTTTTTTAAGTTGAAAATTGCATTTATTATACATTAATTAAATTAGACGTATATCCGCGCAAAACGACGGTATATATTGACAAATAATATACTTGCAAACTTGTGGTATAGGCCTTGATGCAATCGTGTATTTTTGTGTGTGTTTATTTTAAATAAAATTGATGAAACCGGTTGCAGCTGTGTAACCCTAGACGAATACCCGCATAAACCGCATGTTTTTTGCTTCTAAAGTCATAAACAACCGTGTAATTGGTTGCCATAAATCTTTTATATAATAAAAAAAATTACATCATTTCAGAGTGATTTTGGAAAATCATTCTTATAGGAAAAGAAATTAGAACAGTAGGGGAGCTCGATTTTAAGCAGGCAAAATCATGCGATATAATTGGCCAATAAAAAGTCAAATTGAATCGATTTTGGTCAAAATTGATAAATTTCGTGTAGAAGGAAATATCTCCCGAAATAACATATGTGTCAAAAGTATAAAAAAAAAAATAAACTTAAAAAAACCGGAGTAGATATTATAAACTTCTAAGGACCTTAATGTAAACAACACAGATCTACCTTCTACCCGTGACCCGTCAATCGACCAAAAAACCCACCCTCACCTCCACCTCCGACCACAACAATCGTGGACGCATATGCGGATCTTAAAATCTGTTTTATGTTTGTACAAATGGCAATCACAGTGAAGGAACGGGATTTTTGGTTAATCAAAGGTATGTTTTAAATTTATATCAGAAAGTATTAATGTATAATAGATTTAGGGTTTTTTTTAGGTAATTGAGTTGCGGTTTTATGGTTTTGTGGTTTCATTGATCATTTAGATGTGCTAGATGATGACATTCAACATATGTCATGAGTAATTTGGGGCTTTATAAATATGTTCATTAGATTGCAGGAACTCTTGAATTCATGGCCCCAAATTACTCTTTTGGAATCTGTATGATGAATATAATGAACTTGCCAACATATATTCTTTCGGAATATGCATACCATAATTGATTATTAAAGAACAAATCATCACAACCCAAAACTCCTCCATCTCCAACCCTAACACTCCTCCAATTGTGAAAGGGGTTTGGCATTACTAATTTTAAGTAGTTATTGCAGTGTAAATAAGAAAATAAAATAGACAGTTTAAACCAAACAACCAAAGTTGTTTACATATTAGGGGTGTTTGGATTGGATTGTGTAACTATTTAAACAACAACTCATGGCTCACAGGTGCGTACTTCGATTTAATTGAACAGGTGTGTTATCGTTCACTGATTGATGTTAGAAGCTCAAGAAAGGCAGGCAGGTACACCATTCTATTGACATAAAATTAGCATGAAAAGGGAGTGTTTGGATAGTAATCACACAGACACGTGGTCACTTAATTGAGAGGTTGTTTGCATCAGATTAAAAACCACATATGCCATCGAATTAACAGGCTGCATGAGGAACTGGGCATGGAGTTTAGGTAGCCCACGAAAACAATAGAGTGGGGCGTCTGTAGAGCGAGGATTTGTCTATTTAACGTGAGCCGGCATGAAGACGAGTGGTGGAAACCTGATCAACAACTCTTTTTGGGGGTCTGCCACTTCACAACCAAACCATTCTCCTTACAGCAAACTTACAATCACCATTCAGATTAAATTTTTTTGTTGAATTTATACTACTATTAATATTCGACAATGCAAAAAATGTTAATTTGCATGAGTATTTATAATGTAATTCACGTACAAGTATGTTGGGCTAAACATAGGTATTCATTTACTTTCTTTTTCTCCCTATGTTGGGTTCCATATTCACTCGCATTATATGATATGGATAATATATGTTGTTTGTAATTTATATTTCTTGCCGCAGGTTTATGAGGTCAGACTATTTCGACTTAACAAAGGATCTGATGTAGGGGTGATTACATCTACTGAAGAGGTAGTTGATTTACAGAAAAAAAGAACTGTATTCAAATCGTTTATATTGGACTTTGTCTCAGCCATATAAAGCTTCACAATCATTTGAGTGTGAATAGTGAAGATAGTGATAGAAAAAAGGGTGTTGGGAAGAAAGTTGTGGTGAGTATTCAACTCAGAACTTGCAAAATGGGCAGGTCGTTCACATTGGGTAAGAGTTCAAAATGGTCCATTTAGGTAAAGTGGCCATGTCAATAGCCAAAAAAATCAATTCCTTCTTGAGGTATGTGATCCATAATTTATTCGCTAGTTCAAAGGGCTACGTGTTTCCATTGTATTGTCCAGTTAGCTTTTGTTATTTGTTATGGCTATTTGCCTATCTGCACTTGTTTTTTCTCAATGACTGAGAAGTTATCTGAAAATTTTGAACCTTTTGGGTATATTTACAAGATTGTGTTACCAACATTATAACTGTTCTAAAGAATTAGGAAGGAGTATGCTCAAACAAGATTCCCCTCCTCCATTGTTCAGTCTGTCTTTTGGACTTGAAAATTAAAAGATAAAAACACCCAAATAGACTCATTTGTCACGGACATACCATATAGCAACACAATGTTTTGTATTGATTTTTTTATGGATAATTGCTGGTTTTGTTATGGCAGGAAGGATTCTTCATGAAAATCTCAAAGCCCCAAATAAAAACCAAATCAAATAAACCGATCATGGTGACAATCCATTTTCTGATCCCTGAATCTAACCTAAATCATATTTAACAAATCATGGTGACAATTTCTTAAGCAAGAGCATAACCTCGATGGAGTGAGGAATTGAAGAACAACAAGATTTGTTATCGAACCCATCTTATGGAGATGACAAATCCTTAACATATTGTGACTAAGATCCTATGAGGTATACTTCTTTTCTTCTATAATTTTTGTAAAATAGCAATTATGGTACTACAAGGCTTAAGTAATTAGAACAATACCACCATTGGCATATAGCTTTTTAAATTTTAATGCATATAATAGTTTGTTGCTCAAATAAGGTACGTCCACCTATTATCATAACGTTATATTTTTGGATTTTGTTTTATGTCTTTTAGCACCTGATTTTGTAATAATGTTTGTTAATTGAAGTTTAATTTTAGTTTTAAGCTTTAAGCATTTCCCTTTTAAAAATATGGGTTTTATTTATAGTGTTAAGGTCTTTGGTTTTCTTGCATAAATTTGTAGTAATTTCATTGTAAACAAATATTATAATATGGGTAGGAGATCAATGGTTAGTAGCACTGGTGACGTGATATGTGTAGGAGAGGAATGATTAGTAGTACTTGTGAGGGTTCTTTTGGGGATCGACTTGAGAAGAAAATAGTCTTTTTACTTCGTGAACAAAGTTGTGAAGCCAATCATTGCGAAAAGACCTAATTATGTATAGAAGCGGTTGAACACCACTTACTCTAGAGCATAGTCACACAGAACAGGGATCGTTCCGGTACGCGATCGAGGATCGGGATCGCAGTTCGTATGGTGCCTAAAATTTGGTTCGATGGGGGTAGGTTCATTCGGGATCGCTCCGGTACGATGTACCTAATAATTAATATATTCCTAAGGATTATAAAATAAATCATAACATCCAAAATTGAAAAAATAGTTTGATACTTATAAAATTTTCGTAAGTCATAACCGTTAGTCATTTACATACTAAAGTTTTTGTATTAAAGTTTAAAAAAAAGTAACAATTTCATGATTGAGAAGGTTTGAGATTCGGATCGTTAATTTACCCGTTCCCGACCGAATCGTACCCAAATTGAGAACGCGCGAACTGGATCGCAATTCCGCAATTCGTGGCCTTTCTAGCAAGTTATGTTACTATGCTCTAGAGGGTTAGTGAGTGCAGTTGGTGTTTCATTTAATATATATGAGATATTTGTATTTCGTGTGAGAATATATAACAAAGTAATGAAGTATGATTGAATTAATCTTTGTTAGATATTATCTGTGTAAAATATGATATAATTGTATCGGTATAACACCAACCGCAGAACAGGAGCATGCGTTACACATGTCGTCAGCCTTTTTAAATCATATACAACTGACCAAAATATCTAGATTACGCATGTACAATATGTTACTTTCGCTTGCTACCTGACAATTGATTCAGTTAGGGTATGTTTGTCATTTTTAAAGGATACTGTCAGTAGTAATCAGTGTCCTAAAATATTTTCTTATTTAGACTTACTAATCTGCTAATGCCAGGAATTACAGTTTGGTTTAGGTTTTAAATGGTTTAGGGAGGTTTGTAGGTGGCACTACCGGTCTAAGGATGGTAATGACATTATTGCATGAGAATGGCTAAAGACCCACAGACCTGGAAACACAATCCTTGCGCAAGGCTTAAGGGAACAGTTTTAATCGAGCTATGTTTCTTTGAAGTTAATTATAGAACTAAATTTTAGTCTAGAAACTATTTGCAATAGTAAAGTAAGAAAGGTTTATATTGTAGTCCCATGACATACATTCTTTTCCTAAAAATAGAGCTATATAGATGTTAATGTGAGTGTTGTATTTTTGAAAACGCATGATATATTTGCAATATTATTTCACCAAAGTTCCGTGGATTGTTGTTTGTTCAATTAAAAGAGAAGGTTGCCTGGAACTGTGGGACCGTGATGGAACATTGTATTGCACCCATTGTGACTTGTGAATTGGTTATGCAACTATTATTAGTTGTCATGAAGATTATTGAAGTAGATTATGTGGATGGTGCAGTGTTGCAAGCTATTCTTTAATATCATTGTTATATGTGCGTTATTGTAAGCAATTACTATTAGCTCAAAGTGGTGAGCTTGCTCATACCATGGTTTCAGTCAAACAAGGTACTAATTAACTCATTACAAGACACCCATAAATCTCATGAGTTTTATGGAGAGGTAAAATCTTATGTTATGGTTTGTCATTAGTGAATACAGGTGTATCACTACAATGTGTATATTCAAGCATTATCTAAAAAATGTACAAAAATCGCAATAACAAAATTAATACTTTATTAAAGTTAACAAAATCAATACTTTATTAAAGTTTTTATGTCTAAGCCCCGTGCGTGCACGAACATTAAAACTAGTTTAACTAATTGACGATTTAACATAAGCCTCATTTGCCTTCTTCTCCTTCAAACTTTTAGTGTATTTTATGGTATGAGAAAAAACAAATACTTCTACACTACTAAAAGTTTGTGCATACCCTTGGTTCAAGCTAGATCAGCCCCTCTCGGGTCCATTTCATTAATTTATTAGCTTCCTATAAACCCAAATGACACTCCTAAATAAAATAATAATGACTAGCTGTATAGTAGAACACGTCTACAAAATGTTTACACAAGTTAATGAAAGGGCATAAGCTGGCTGAGAATCTGATAGCAAATGGCATTCTCTAACAGGTACTGATTGATTGCTTACTGATTTTCTATCAGCTAAAGCAACTAATTAATGTTATCAAAATCTTTTGCAGAGTGGTGATAGGTGGCAATCTTACATCCAAATGGGCATCTTGGCATGCCTCTTCTAGGCCATCTGTTGGGCAACCTAAGAATGTGCTGCATTGTCATAAACGGCCATCGTATTCTTTGCTCTCAACAACAATGAGCAATGATCTTAAGTCCAAGTTCATGCAAGTTTATGACCAACTCAAGTCAGAGCTGATTCATGATCCTGCATTTGAGTTTGACGACGTTTCTCGTCAGTGGGTTCACAAGGTATGATTCTCCGGGTGTGTTCTTCACCATCTCAGTTGAATAATTTATTGTTTAACTTACTTATGTACGATTGTAAGTATAGTAACTTAATGTGTTTGTTGATAGTTTTGACTTTTGACCGGAGATTCTTAAATAATCACTTGCATTGTATTAGATGAACTTGCTAGTGATTTTTAGGAGATTATAATTACAATTTACAAACACTACAAGAAAACTACCCATAGATAGTGTCACTAACAAAAAAAACAAGCATCACTGGTTATCAAGTGTTTATGTACATTTAAAAAGTATAATCCAATTAGTCACGTCAATGGCGGAGCTAGAAAAATTTTCGTGAGAGGGCCGAAATAAATTTTTTTCGAGAAATACATTAAATGAGAGGGCCGAAATAAATTTTTTTTTCCCGAAAATACACATAAAATCGCGAAAAAATACATTAACGGGCTTAGGCCTAGGGGGCCAGGACCGGTCCGGTCCCTTAATAGCTCCGCCCTTGAGTCACGTATAGCGTCGAGTATGTTGTATAGTAGTGTTCATGTGTGTACAATTTTTTTTACGGGAAATTTTTTATAAAGGTATCATACTTGCTATCATTTCTTTTTCTAGGTATCGAACAAAATTTTTTCTTTATACGGATACCAATCTTTCAAATTCGTTTTTTTTTTTGTATTTTTTTTTTTTGTATTTTGTGACATTTTTACCCCTCTCAGCTAATAGTAGTTTTAATAATTTAAATGGCAAAAATGTCACAAAGTATCTCAAGAAGATCGAAATTTGAAAGATTCGTACCCGTATAAAGACACAATTTTGTTCAGAATACCCGGAAAAAGAAATGGTAACAACTGACAAGTACGATACCTTTATAAAACATTTGCCATTTTTTCATGTATATGTGATGTATAGTAAGTAAAAGTCAAGAAAGTTATTGGTATAATTGTAATCAATATATTAAATATTTAATAAAGGAAAAATGACGCAAATAGACCGCGCGCTCTGAGGCTTATCATTTTCCGGACCGCTTTTATTTTATATTTCAAAATAAACCGAGGGCAACCGCTGTCATTGGGCAACTCAACCACATTGCGACAAGTGTCCCGTATGTGTAAGGTATTGTTTTTTGGGCAACCAAAGTTCGCTGGGCAACCGTATATTTTTAAAAGGGTATTATCGTCATTTTACGTTACATAAAAAGTACACATTTGAATAGTGAAAGTACAGTGAATTTATATTCAAAATCCAATACTCACTCGTCTTCATCATTCATCTTCTTCACTCTCTATGTTTTTTCTTCTCGCTTAAAAACATTCTTAGTTACTTTTTTCACAAATCGAACCGTCTGCTGCGTCGGCACCTCTGTTGCTCCTAACTTACACTGTTCATAGCAACCGAATATTTCCGTTCGTTACATTTTTTTACAACAAGAAAACCACCTTCGATTGCTCAATCTTTTTGTTCCAATAATGTGGCAAAGTATGGTACGTAAATATTTTTATTGTTGTTTATTACATATGATTTATTTCCAATTCGTTGTATGTTATAATGAATCATTGTTGTTATTCGATTATTGCCTATGTTACACACGTTTTAATTCCATTTTACAATCCATTGCTCTTTTTTATGTCTGTCTGATTCGTAATTATGTAGTCTATAATACATTAGATGTAGTTAGTTAAGTATCTAACATGTAGTGCCAGTTTGTAGACCAATAAGGAGTTGTTGAAATGGGTCCAGGTCCAGCAATTGCATTTTCCGATATGACTATGCTATTGTTTACGACGTTGGTATACATTCCTTCTATGGTCTGAATTAATTTTTCGTTTTTGTTGACCGTTTTTAGTACTATGAATCTAAGTTAATCACTACGAGTATACTGAACCACTTTCCGTTGATAAAGCAAAAGTTAGGCCCAAAACGCTGCATCTTGTTTACGAATACCTGTTTTGGAAAAGTGATTGATCTCTTGTTTGTTGAACCTGAAACACAGATCATTGATACAGGTGACGATGCTCATTATGATATGCCCTTCATTTTTTACAATCAAGGGCATGCTTTACATTTTGGTCGTCGTGCATTTTTAACTAATGACAGTGCTGCGGCTTGGATCTTTAAGTTTATGTTTCTTTGTCTTAATTTTGTTTATTGTTATAAAAAATGTCCTTTTAAAAATGTCATGTTTGGTGGGTTAAACATCCAAACGTGAACCTTTTTTCAAAAGTAAGCCTGTTCCATTTCCACCTATTTAACTCAAGGCATATGTATAAATTCTAAAAAGATCTGCACAAATAGTCACAGCAGATTTCAGGTGCACATATTATAGATTAAACATATAACAACCATTCCAGTTGTTTTAGTACATCAACAAACCAGTAGATAAGGTAAACATATGTTACTTGTAAGCCATTTTTCTTTTCCCTTTGCCTTTGCATTTGCCTTTGTCAGCTGCTCCTGCGACTGTGGAGGGATTATTTATGCCAAATTTCTTCTCTTTAATATCAACCCATGTTTGTTTATTTGCAAGTCCTATTACCTGAATCCTTTTACCCGGGAGGTTCCGACTTTCGGCATCACTAACTGAAGGCTTTTTTTCCTCAAAACTCAAAAACGTTGCCCTTTTCAACAGACTGTCGCGGTAAGCTACCACATCGGGTCTGTCAGAATAGTCACTTGAGCTGTAGGTAGACAAATAGTTGGATATCGAGCTTGAATCACTTTCAGAGGTTTCCGCGTTTGGGAAGTATGAAACCCATGGATTACATGGCTGCATTGTAGCTGAAGTGCTTGAGGACAGTGTTATACTTGAATCAGAAGAGATTGTTATGATATCTGCAAAATAAACAAACTCTTTAAAGATGCGTGAAACAATGGTTAGCATTAGCAAAATAAGATTTACAGAAACAAAAACCCACTGCCTTTTTTTTAGTCATTTTTATTAGGGTTTTGCTGATATGTGGGTGTAAAACCAGTGTTAATGTGCGTCTGTTTATGACTGCCTGTGACTATAAATCTCACTATAAAAGAAAGCCTCTACCTAACCGCATTTAAAAGCATTAACATCCTAATAAATGCTAGGTTGTTGACCTTATCCCTTAACTTTGAAACTATAACTAAAGGTTATGCTACAGCTTAGTTTTGCACCATCCTATACATCCTAACATAATTACAATAAAACTTTTGTGATTGTCATACATGCATTTGTAACCCTGTTCAGGACTGTTTACTTAAAATCAGCACTGTACATGCATCTGTAACCGTTTATTACTTGGTCTTCATGACTGGCAGTATTAACTTCCACTTTCAGTATTTTATGATACGCAGTATTTTAAATATTGTCTTATCTCACTATGTATTGTTTTTTTATGATACGCAGTATTTTAAATATTGCACACGATCGTATTTAAACTGTTGTTTTTCAACACATTATCAGCCAATGTTGTATCCTTATATGTTTCTGGTTGTTTTTTTTTCTTTTTCTTTTATCAATACAATCTACTAAAACATAAGCATCAGTTACAAATAACTCTAGTATTTGTCAAACTCCAGCAGTATTCTAGATGATCCTAACAACCATCACTAGTTCTAGAATATTACAACTCAAACCGACCTACAGAATAGTAGCAGTTGTTCAAACATAGTAGCAGTAGTTCCAATCTTTATCTAGCAGTGGTATATCTTTAGCAGTCACTCTATCCTCATAACCATAACCAAAAACCCAACAATCCTCCACTAAATTTGATATTTTCGTTCAAAAAATCATCCAGTTTGTATTTAGATTACATTGTCTTCAACTGGAGGATGTATCCAAACACCCAGCTGACCCTTGAACTATTTTTTTATGGCTACATGCCCATGGAGATTAGCAATCTTCGCAATCTTCAAAAACAACTGGTCAATCATTGGATTTGTAGGCTTGGTACCCTGTGGATCTAGCTTAGCTTCCAACATCTTTCTTGCAACATTCTTTGTCAGTGGATAATCTTTATCTATGAACATGAATATCTTCTCCTTTGTCGTCTGAATAGCATGCAATCCACAAGTCTGATAAAGCATCCATCGTACCACTTCACAGTCTTCCCAAAACTTGTCTTCAGGATTGGGTTGAAACATATTCTTCACAGCTGTCCACATAGACCTTGCTAATGACCCAGTTGGACCAAGCTTTCCATATCTGAAATCCATGACCTTCCACAGCTGTTCTAGATCTTTCATCGAACTAGACCACAACATAGACCCAAAATTGAAGTGTTTTTGTTTACATCCATCTTCTCTTGTGATTTCAATGATGTAACAATTCACATTTTCAGGATTTCAATCAATTCTCAAAATTTTACTATTCATCTCGAAAAATTACTATTCGTCTCGAAAAATTACTATTCACTTTCACTATTCATCCCATAAAAATTTTATTTCACATTCTCGTAATATAAATTATTTTAGTAATATCCTGAGAGTTTGACAATCGTTAGATCATTTTCGCAAAAGTTATTAAGAAAACATCGTTTTAAAGTTTCGTTTTGGTCGGAACACCATTTAAACATCCCGCGCATAACGAAAATCAACTCTGACAAATTTCCTCTCATCAGATGAATTTTTAGATCACTCATAATAAATTAGAGAATTTTTTAAGATTTCATTTTAAAATGTTACCAAATAAACCCTGAGCCGTACGAGACTAAACTTACGTTTCAAACAATTCTACGTAGACCCAGACTTAACCATTCCTGCACTGTACTTTCTAAGATGTTTAGAAACTTTTACATTTTTTTAAAAGTCAAACATATTTCCCTCCTCCGTTGACCATAAAGAAATTAACCTTGTACGTTCTCTAGTTTTGCTTAAATCGAGTAACTTTTAGACTTCACGTATAACTATTAAGTTATCCCACGAATGACGAAAACCACATTTTGATATCTCATATCACTTTTAGACTAATTTTAGTCTACTCTAAATAAATTCACGGTCATTTCCCTGAAATTTCGTTCTTTTCTGATAAATTGCGAATTACGCGTTTTTGACCCGTATTTCCAGCTTTAAGCAGCGTTTTTGCACCCAATGAGACTTATCACCCATTTTATATTTTTAGATAGAGTATAATGATGAGTTTCATCATTCCTACAAGTTTCGTATTTTTACGATACTCGGTTTTACGTTTTATGGCTTAACAACTTACGGTTGGCATTTAACGAAACCAAAACATGCTTTAAACTCAAGATAATATCAAAACTATCCACCTAAGTCATCTTATCTCTATTTGGCTGACCTTAGGGGGGGAGTCATCATTTTGGTGGCATAATCGTAACCATGGTTCATTTAGATCATTACATGTGTCCTAACTTAACCATGGTTAATATTTAACCCAATATATGGTTAACCAAACTTACCCTCCTATAAATAGCAAGTGAAATACATCCTAAACACCTTCATAAACTGATTTGGGTCGTTCATAGCTTAAATCCATCATATCTTCCATCATTTGATCTTTAAACTCCAAGTTTATGCAAAGAAGTTTCAAGTAGTAAGTTACTACATCAAATCTCTAGCAAGTTTAAGTGATCTTCTTGAGTTTAAATCCCCTGAAGTCACTTAGTACTTCATCACCAACTCTTCAAGATTGCAAGGGTGCCAAGGTGTAGAAAGCTAGCTCAATCCGAAGTCTTAAGTGATCAATCAAAGTCCTATCCTTACTAAGTTACTCCTTTCTTAATTGAAAGCCAAAAGTTGTAAGCAACTAATCACCACCATCATCTCATCTTTATTATTCATAATCTTAACAATTTCATGCTATATTTATAGTTACTATGTTGATTCATGATGTACATATACTCAATCACATGTTTTAATTCACATATTGTCGTAAAAGTAACAAACTAGTAAACTAGTCATATTCTATACGTTTGAAACCATTA
Source organism: Chrysanthemum seticuspe (assembly GCA_019973895.1). Lineage (NCBI taxonomy): Eukaryota > Viridiplantae > Streptophyta > Magnoliopsida > Asterales > Asteraceae > Chrysanthemum > Chrysanthemum seticuspe. The sequence goes on along the minus strand of BPTQ01000004.1, from coordinate 88,905,813 downwards.
AAACCAGTTACGTATGGACTTTCTAACTTACATAATATGGTAGAAAAGATAAAAAGGTAAACATAGCAACTTGAATCACCCGAAACGGACAAACGAGTCAAAAGTTATAGTCAAAAGAAGTTAGCAAAACCATAACGCCGAAACTGCCAAATAGCTTGCTGTTAAGGGTCTGTCCGTGTTAAAAGTGGTACTTATGGTCCGAATCATCAAAAAGTTAAAAAACGAAAGTTGTCTGGAACGACGTTTTCCTTCAATAGTAAAGAAGCTCGGACCTTGAAAATGCTTAAATAGGCCATTATCTTTCAAAAACTAAAACTGCCCTATATATAGTCTCACGACTATACTTTTGTCACAACTAAAAGCAAACCAAGAGGCCTAATGGCCATAAGCCAAGACCACGGCTACGGCTAAGGTCAAATCTGAGTCTCAAGACCATGGTAGTCAAGACCAAAGCCACGGCAAGGCCATGGCTAAAGCCTCAAGGCTTATTTACCCAAGACCGTTAACTAAGGTAATCATATTTATGAAACGACGAGAACTTGTAAAAACATGATAAACTTATGATATAACAATCTTCATTTAAAATTTATGTTTTATCTACTAAGTGCTACAAAACTAGGGAGCTTCATGTGAGGGGTTTCATTTGAGTAAAACGTATCGACGAGTTGTTGGATTTACGATTTAAAGTGTCCTAGCTCCTCGAACGTTTACTACATGGCCTCTGAATTGTGATGGCCCGAACGGTAGTACGATATATACAAACTAAACATGTTTTCACAACTAGACCATTTCTATAAACGACATACACAAAAACTATGTACTACATCATGATCAACATAGAGACGTATATAGGTTGTTATTTCTTTAGCATCATTATTCCAAACCTAAGTCGCAACATCATATTCTAGGTTGCTCGTAGAAGTTCTCATGGCATATCCATCATTCTCATTATACATTTGATATCATTTACTCTGAGGTGAGTTCATAACCCCACTTTCTATTACTTAATTGTTTTACAAACCCTTGGGGGAGATACACGCTTTATTTTTAATCGAACACATTGCTTTCAAACTGTATACTTGTCTGATTATTTTACTTGCACTAAGTTACCGCATTTGCCAAACTTAAGTCCCTAAATCATGAATCATTAATCACGAGTGAAGTGAGCGCGAATATTGTGGATAGATCTATCGGGATTGACGAATCCCGTTTGTTTGACAAGGTCCGGTAAACAAACGCACTATATTTGAGTACATTAGGTAAAACGGCAAAGTTTACCTACTTGGGGCACGTATCAACAGTTTCACCAATTAATTTTGGAGCAAGTTAACGCCTTGATTGCATGATGCTTAGTGAAATAATAACTGTTTTGTTTTCAAACAATTGGTGTGAGTCTATAGCTCACACTACAAACATAATGTGTTCAACCATCAAACAAACTCTATGAATTTCACTCAACCTTTGTGTTGACAGTTTTAAGCATGTATTTCAGGTCCATATTGTACGAGGCTGGCACGGAGAAGCACGGATACTCAAGAAGGCTATAAATTTTATTATCATTCGAAAACCCACTTAATGTATTTTGTAAACAATGGAACCAACTGGGACCTCATTTTTGTAAACTCTGATATTTATATAAATCGAATGATAAATCTAATTAAAAACGACTCCATTAGAGTTCGTTTTCTATTGTTATGACTGTTGTGCCATGAAGTAACACCCAGTTTGAATTCCGTTGCGTATCAAGAAATTGGGGGTGTTACAAATGACTTCTCTGTTATTTGCTGTAACAATTTGCCAATCTAGAATTAGATGTACAGATCTTAATGGTGTAGGATTAATAGGCTCTTCAGGTTGATCACACACCGTAAGATACTGTTTCACTCTTTCTTCCTTCTCCATCTCAGCATCCATCTTCTGTTTCTTGGAACTAGACTCCTCCTGATTAGGTCCTTTTCTTTTTTGATGGTTGTTCCCCCACAGCTCATACTCTCTCTCAGAATTCATATCAACGAAATCATCATTGATTCTTCTGCACCTATTAAAAATCTCCTCAACCCTCTCATAGGCGCATTTCCTCATATTTTCAGAAACATGTATCCGCGTATGCTTGATATATTTCATCCTATAATTCCTCATTTCTTTCTTGGTTGGAGTTTTATTCTTCGTTGCTTGATAATATCTAAATTTTCTTTCTTGTCTCATCTGTCTCACACTCTTTGTAGCTTGGAACACTTGTTGTTCATTTTTCCATGTTTCAAGCAGTTTCTGAGAAGCTTTATCATCTTCTTGCTTTTTCTTTTCCCTAGCAATTACATCAGCATTTAGTTCCAGATGTACTCTTAGAGCTTCTTCTTCATCATAAGCCTCCTTCTCATGTCTACTTTTAAACTTCAAAACTGGTTCTGCAATTCTTTTACCCTTTCCAATATCTGGTTGACCAACAACTGACTTCACAGGCTCACCAATCTTCAAACTTCCCTAGGGTTTAGGTGCAGAATGTTTAATTGTAGCAGTAATGGGTGCAATGATAGGTTTAGGGATTGGTAAAGATTGATTTAGGTTTAGCAGTTGAATGGCAACCTCCTTTTCAGCTTCTTTTGACTTTGCTGGTGATGTAACAGTAGTTGTGATTGTAGTAGCAGTGGTTGTGATAGCAATGGGAATATCTGAAGTAACAGTTGTTATAATTACCTTAGAGGTGGTTCCATCAGTGGCTTCTTCTTTAGAAGCTGTGGATGCAGCAACATAGGCAGTGGTTGTTGCCTGCACCACTTCCTTCTCTTTTTCTGCACAAGTATCTTTGAAAGCATCATTTATCGCTGCAGCTTTTCCTTCCATGTCAGTCACCAGATAACAATCCCAAATAGCACGACTATCCAAGTCCAAAACCACATCCAAATTCACATCCTCCCCTGAGTCTATGCTGTTACTCCTCCCCTGTTTGGATGCATCCTCCAAACTCTGATCCTTTGATGAGCTAGCCTTCTTTCCCATCCTTTTGACTCTTCTATATGCAGCAATCCCTGGTCTCCTCATTCGCTTCAAAATGTTCAGCCTGTGCATCAACCTTTTAATACTTCCAGCTTGAGAGGTTGTCAATTCCTGAAGACCAGATATTTTAGACTCCATCTTGTCACATTTATCCGTCAATTCCTTTAAAAGTTACATTATATCCTCACGACTTCGACCTGTGTTAACTGGTCCGAGAGGTGTATACTGGGAATTGTCATTATGCACAAAAGTATCATTACCCGTCAATTCATGTTCAGTTTCATGTCTATCTTCATCACTCCGAGCTGTGTGACCTGCTCCGAGAAATGAATCATAGGATGTGAGTACCATGGCATCTGACCAAGCCTCAACATCCATGGACCCCAAGTTAGCCTGTTGGCTGGGGATCCCTCCACCTGTGTTGAGCTCGAGTGAACTCTCCACATTAGGAGTTGCCAGTGGTTGGGTCTTACTTAGGTTTTCACTTACCTGGTCAGCGTCTACGCCTGAAACAGTAGTAAAATCCCTTCCACTCATGTCACCTCCCACACCTGTTACACCCTCATGTCCTTCACCACTACCACCAGCCTCAGCTAGCTGAGTGCCCTTCTTCCTCCTTCTAGTAACTAAAATACGTTGGGGCTCAGATGTTGAAGGTAAGGGTTCGGCAGTGGGTTGGGAAGTGGTAGCAGGGGGTTCATCAGTGGATAGATTGGGTTGTGGATTTTCCTCCTCTATAAGTTGTGCCGGATTTAGCATGTTAGGAAACAAAGGTGTTATGGTTCCTGTAAAATTTGGACTCTTTTTCCTCATATGGGCAAACACCTTAGGAACCATATGTAAAACGCATACTTTCTCTTATGGGGAATGGGTTCTTTTATTTGACTTTCTGCTATCAATTGAACAAACCTAGGATAGAGGTAGTATTTGCCCTGTTCTTTAATGTTCTTCTGAAAACCCTCAAAAATCATTCGAGACCAGTTAAAAAGCCTTTCTTGAGATAAACAGATGACAGCAGTTGTAATCTTTGAGGGAAACTCATCAAATCCAGTTGTTTTATTACTTACACACTTGAGCAAGGTATGGATTAAAAACTTCCATTGAGGAGAAAACATACCTTTGTGAAACTTTATATGATCCCCTTTTCTCTCATAACCCATTCTTTCTAAACCTTCAAATATTTCAGCATCAGACAGATTAACAACTCCTTCAGCATCCTGAAGCTTCAAAACACCTCGAATCACCTCCTTTGTGATCAGAATCTCCGTTTCATCAACAACCGCCCTAATAACTTCTTCTCCACCTCTTTCTTGAATTTCAGCAGTCCACCAAAACTGATGTATATAAGCTTTAAATATGACGGGTTCTACAGATAATGCATAGTGTATGGGACTATGTTTGATGAAATCAATCATCTCATGAAAACCTTCAGAATGGTCGTTCTTGACTAGGTATGCGACTAAATTGTAGGTTGTGGAATATTCAGTTGCCATTGTATGTTGAAAGTGAATGTGATGTGGGATTTGTGAAAATTATAGTTGGGAGTGGTTAGGGTTTGTGTTCACCGCCAATTGGGAGTGTTTAAAAGATCAATTAATTGATCGGCAGTGAATTAGGGAATAAGTACGGTGCCAGCAAAATGTTTCACAAAAGCCCCTGTTGTTTCCATATTCAGCAATTCTGCACTAGCAGTGTATTTACCATAACTGGCAGTGGATAGAGCAAACCAGCAGTGGAAACATCACTGACTATCCCATCCTTTGACCAAGGCTACGGCTGCAAAGTCGTTGTAAACAGAATGTGATGATGCATAGATTTGAAGGATTACAAACTTACACTAAAGCAATGTTATGTTTAGATGATGATGAACCTGCTATTTTCTTTTCAGACTCATACACCTTCAAGTTGTTGTAGAGATTATCCAAGGTCATCTTTTAAAAGTCATATTTGTTTCTCCAGACAACAGTGTGCATCCATTTAGGTGACAAGCTTGTAATGAACTTAAGATTGATGTCTTCTAGAGCAACTTTATACTCCGCCGATTTCAATTGATTCTCTATGGCACTACCGACCAGTATAATTAATACACTAGCACCATTTTCCCTAACACATGCACTTGTTCGTGTTAGGGAGTGCTTACAGGTATGTTGTTATTATAACACAATCATTATGTTATGTGTTTTTCTTAATTTTCTTTTTTGGGGGGGGGGGGTGGTTTAATTTTCATTATTAACAAGTTTACTATCGTATGTAGAAATCGATCTAAAATTTTCCCTTCTTCCTCTGCAATACATATATGATTACAATTATGGACAACACATACATAAATAAACTTATAATTTCTTATAGTTTGTGACCATACACCATGCTTGTGACTAGTTGCCCATTATTTGTGTCAAGTTGCCCCATAACAAATTTATTGTTGGCCAAAGTTTCTTGGGTGTTGTGTTGTATCAGTTTGACTTTCAGTTTTGAAGACACTAGTTCCCTTCAAGTACATGACACTATTTAGGACCTTCCTTTTCTTTACAACTATTCACCATTAATAAACTTTCCTACTTTTTTTAAACCCCTTTTTTTGTTTACCACGTAAAGGAATACATAGCTTGCACCTAAGGATAAACTGTGTTGGTTAACTAGAAGCACCCCAAAATAAACAACATAAATCTGCTTGCTTCCATATTTAAACATTTTTTTTCATGATTTTAATTTACATTCTGTCTCTCCCAGTTGCCCACCGTATCTACGTGGTTGCCCAAAAATAGTACTCGTTCTAGTAACTTGTTAGACACATGTTTCATTCCACCTTTTATGGGAATACGAAACTTTTAAATTAATGGACATAAACAGTTCAAGTACATGACACTAGGCAGCACCATCATTTCAGTACGTCTTTTCATCATTATTAAAGTTTGTCCTACTTTTGTGCATCCCCGATTTGGGTTATTTCAAAATATCCATGCAATACTGAAGATACCACAGGCAACTACAAAGGTAAATCATATTTTTCCTAAGCCATACACATCATAATGTTATGGACCACGTGGCATACCTGACTAAAACATTTGTTTGAATTTCAAGTAAACAACAAGCTAAAACTGGTTTAGTTGCCCCCAAATGGTTTAGTTGCCCAAAAAATTGTTATCTTTGGGCCAGGAAGTGTATGAGTACTAGAGAAGCTTCATTAATTGCATTTGGCCTAATGTGCATTTTTAATTACTTGACAAGAAGCAACTATTGACCACTTGACTATCCACATTTACTTATATTGACTATAATTGAAAATAAATTCCATGTCACCCCTTCACACCCCATTTTGGTTATATAAACGGACACCATCTAATTTATTTTCAAACTACTTTTGTCAAGTGACACACACTACCCACAACAGCATTTACTACAACAGAAATAGATAACGATATTTATGACGTGGCTAACACTGTGTTTGTGCGTGACAATGGACGTGACTTAAAGTTCATAAGTGACATGCATGCAAAGGTGATGGAGCTAACTCGTCGATGCAGTGTGCGGGGTGAGCAGATCAAGCAGTTGGAGTGTGTGCTTGGGTCCACTTTTGGCAGTGCTTGTATGGAAATCCTGTGTGAAATCCAAGATGAGGAGCTAGACAAAAACAGGACGTTGATGAGGCTCATCAGTGAGACGCAGCTGCAAGTTCTAAAGAAAAGCTCCTTTTTGGCCATGATGCGCAAAAAATATTAAACCTCTACTCCTAGCTTGTTATGTGCTCTCTCTCAAGTTCTGTCATTGTCATCTTTTTTTGTTTTTGTACTTATCATCAATGTTGTTGCTTCGTTACTCTCTTTTGTTATTTCTTAATGTAATGAAATGAAATCTATTATAAAATATAAAAAATTACATTCCGAAGCAATTGGCGAATGTTCGAATGTATACGAATCACGCATTACAAACATATAATACTTTTGGACAAATCTTGAATTAACAACACTATACTACGTATTATTTTTAATCCTTCTTGAACAATCAACTTTAATTTATGAATAACTTGGTTATTTCGAGTATACAATAGGAACATTTTTGACAACCTTCAACAAGATCACCCCTATATGTAATTTAACAATCTCAGTAATTGTACAGGCCAAACTACCAGTTGTTCTAGAGCAAGAAAACGTTTTTTGATAAGATTGGAATACGTCCGAACGACTATAAGATTACATGTAGGCAATCCGAAATCGATCTTAAGCAAGGGGGATTTTTTGTGATTGTGGTGTGTGGGTTTGTATATTTTTATATCGATTGGCACATGGTCAATGGTTGCAAGTTGATGATCCTGCTGACGTCGCACTAGCTTATCGCGAGAAGATGATTCGGTTTTTTTATATAGAGTTATTTTTTATCCTTTGTATCAACAATTTTTAACTTATCTCCAACAGCACTTTCGTTGTTTTATCATGCACTATCGGTTTTCAATATACGATATTGTATCAAATACATTTTACAATCAAACATATACCATGCTTAATCCATTGATATATTCATTCACACATTAACGCCCATATTATTACACAAACACACTACACATAAAAACGTTAAACAAAATAAAGTATCATTTACCCCATTACTGTTTCCATATCAAAATCAATGGATCATAAGTCTCATATAATATATAAGTACATTGTTAATAGTAAAATAATACTACCTTTGCTAATATATAGCAAATGTTCATCAAGATCACATTTGTACACAAGTCAGGATGCCTATCTCCAAACAATCTCTTTCATAAAAAAAAGCCTTCAGTTGCCTTATTTGATCTCAAACTAAGGTATGCATGGCATTACCCTTCCTAAAAATGTTTATATGTTACCGCGTGGTTCTCACTTGCCTTGACTATATTTTTTACCATACTTGCTATTCTTATTTGTGTACATTTATATACCTTTATTACAGGAGACCAGGGTCTGTAGCTGCGTATCCTGTATTTGAGATTCACTACGATGGTACCTTTATTTGGTTGCCTAATTTAAGTTATGAGTTTGGCCGAACCCTTGCGCTAAGGTTTAGTAACTCCACAAGGATGAACTTTAATCAAATGCTTGACTTGTTGGCTTACAAGCTTGAGTGTGAGATAAGGGCTTTGTATTTTTGCAGGCCAAGATTAGTTCTTTCAACTGGTTTGACAATTATTGAATGTGATAATGATATTAAAAGGATGTATGAACTTGCCAAGGATTATGGATTAATCGGCTTGTACGTTGCACATAAACCTGCTAACTTATCATGTATCTACTATCCTAACCTAACTTTTAATCTTCTTGATAAGGAAACGCATGAAAAGCTTGCGATACATGATAAACTTGTGCAAATTGCTACATCTAAATCTTACTCTGATATTCTTGCATGGGAGGAGGACGAAGGGCGTTCACCTCCCCTAAGAACCCCTCCTTCTCAACCTAGACGTAAAGGAATTGAATTCCAAGGAAAGAATCTTTTCATGGATTTTTTGCATAGCGAAAGTGTTGAAGATGCCATTGATTTCAGTGACGATGAATGGTACTATGGGGGATTTGTGGGTTGTGTAGCAATGGATGTTGGGTGGTCTACTTCTCCACCATATAAACAGGTGCAACGGGTTATCGAATACGATGATGCCACTTTAACGAATGTACCGACAAATTCTCTTCCAAATGAGGTTTTGTTGGATGCAGGATCTTCTTCCGTTCCACATCAAGTAGGGACTTGTGTCAAGGCCAGGTACGGCCATAAGATTTCGACGAAACCGTATGCAAGGAGGCTATACTTTGAAACACCAAGAGCGGGTTTACGGAAGTTCAAGATGTTGAGGCATTTCAAGGCTCTAACAAGAGTGTAGGTATTGTTATGCAGCATGCTAATGGTGTTGTTAACGTTTACAACCAGTTGTGTTAACATTACTTTAAAGTCACAAAAGATTGTCTAGTCTAGGCATTTTTTGTAAGGCAACGTGTATGCATTGGCCAGACTTGTTTGTGTTTACCCACTTTGACTTTAAAGAAAGGCACCCAAAAAATGTATTTGACAGTTTTACAGCTTCATTATACATTTTTTTTCATATTGTTTCTCAAGTGTTTGCATTTACCCACTATTTACTAAAAACATATTTATGTTACTTGGTCTTCAGCACTAGCAGCACTAACGTGCAATAGCAGTTTTTAGTATTCATTCTCACCGGTCGTAATATACGTGTCATGTTTTGCATTATATTGCATCACCATGACTACCTTTACAAAGAGCAGCAGCAACCAACGAGAGCAGCAGTTACAACATTATTATGAATTTGTCCTATTCAATGAAACCCTTTGTATACTTACAGAAAAAAACTATAACACATCACAAAATTCGGGAAACTAGTTTAAGATTGTTTCTACTTTATGAAATGAAACAGGGTATAATGTTCATTATATATTCAAAAGATCTAAACCTGAATCTGTTACTCTAGGGTATCCTGTTTATGTGATCTATGTTGTTGCTTACGTTATGTAAAGGTAATTTGTACCGTATATATTTTGTTGTTCTGGTGCGCTTTACAATTTAACACCGAACATAAAAACTTGCAACTTCTCCAAAAGTAAATTACATATAGAATTAAACATTTATATCTATTCCATTACATTACTTGCCTATTAACATAACAAGTCCAACACAAGTAACTGACAAAGATCCTAACATAATGAAAAACAACCTATCATACAACTTCAACTTTGACTTTGCATCAGTCAACTCTTTGTCCAAGATTGACTTGTCCAAAGCAAGGGTATCAACCAAGTGTTCAATATCCACTGACTTCTTCGATCTTTTCTCCTTTTCAAAGAACCCATACACCAGATCTTTATAGTATTCACTTGGCAGATCATCATCCAAAAACTGATATACATCACAAATAGAACATTTTACGAAACACTTCCCAGGGTTTTCCCTTGTTGTTGACGCCTTGACTGGTAGACGAAGACTGCATCTGCAAAAGTATTCAACTTTGCCACCAATTAGTCGGGTAGTAGCTGAAGTTCTGGAAGTCATGATAAACAGGTTTTTAATTAAGAAGTTTGTGGAAATTTAGGAAAATGTTGACCGAAAAATTGGGTGGTGGGGAGTTTATAAAATTTGCAAAAAGGTACCTTTTAGGCTTCGTTATTGGCCCAAACAAAAAAAAATTTAGACATACATACAGCTTAATTTTGTTGTAAAAATTAGAGGGACCGAGCATGACAAACACTTAATCTTTTTTACCCCACACATCACTTATCCTTATGGTCCCGACCATTAACATCCCAACATTCCTGCTTTATACCCTAGGTCACTTTCATTGAAGATTACAAAAAATAATCGGTGTCCTTTTCATCTTTTTTTAGGAAAAAGTCCAGGTTTGTTGTACTATCCCGTATGTACTTTGTTCCCTTATTTTTTAATACTGGTTGATATATATATATATATATATATGGGACTAAGCATGACACATGTATAATGCTTACTAGGCATTTTTATTGTGACATGGCGCCTCTATGATGAGGTGGAAATGCCACCATGGCACTTGTCCCAGATACATTATAAAAAAAAATTTGCAGCATGCAAGATTCGAACATGAGTTTAAACATTCAGAGTCAAACGCCTCAACCACCGAGGGAATCCACACATTGATGTTTTATCTTCTACTTCCAACTTAATATTCTTCCATTTGTAGTTACATATCCGGCTTGTAACTCATCTCCTAAACTACCTCCCCAATTCACTCGGCTTTAATTAAAATTAGTCAACATTCTCTCCTAAAAATTTGCAATCTTTACAGTCCATTCCATCTTTATCCTTTTCATTATTGATTCACAGATCGATTAAACCACAACAAAGATTGTGTGTTCTACATCAAGATCAAAATCAGATGAAAAATATGCAATTTGCCAGGTAGCAGTTCCAGATTACATCAAGAAAATTACTCCAGGTAGCAGTTCCAGATTTGGTTCGAAAATGGGTTACCAGAAATCACCCAATTCGCCAGGTTCGATTCTTTTTTTTTCCCTTAGTATTTTGTATTCAATTTTAATTTTTTATGGTTAATAAATTTGCAATATTAGAAGCCTTTTTTATGATTTCTATTAAGTTTAAATATGTATTTTTGCAATGTGGTTTTTTAGTGTTTAAATTCGAATTACATTTATTGTGTTTATTTTTTCATCATAAGTGTATGGTTGGATGGAGTTAGTCTTTCTATGGGTGAATATTGACCTAGGGTTGGGTATTATTTTGGGTTAATTTTTGTCTGTTCATGATTGATACAACACAGGAGTTAAGGTTTCGATTTTGGGGGTTTTTGTTTGTTCATGATTGATACAACACACGAAGTGATGCCTTTGGATAAGAATTTTGGGTTTGTGATGAATTTTCGGGTGAAATATTAGTTGGGGGAAGAAATTGGAAAAGGGCATTTTGGGCATACTTGTAGAGCTAAGTGTAAAAAAGGTGTTTTGAAGAATCAGTTTGTTGCTAATTGTTCAACATATTTAGCGCATTTCTTAAACCTTTGTAGCTTTTTTTTCTAAACGTCTCCATTTTCTCCAGTTGTTATACTGATGAGTACATTTATAGAAGCTAAGACCATGAGTGTATCATATTTTATAGCTTCTGTTGCTTTTTAAGATACTTACTGTAGGTAACTGTTGTCCTCAAGTTGTTCAACATATTCAAGCAGTAAATGTTGTTATCAATTTCGACTTCCCGAAAAATTCAGAAACATATCCACACAAGGTATGGTTGGAAGTTGGAATATAAACATTGTTTTATCTCAAGTATATGTGCATTATGATTCATTTATGTTTAAATAATTTATGCGCAGGTTGGTCGATCCGGGAGATCTGGACACCTTGGGTTAGCAGTAAATCTGATAACATACGAAGATCGCTTTAATCTTTATGCATTCTGCTCCTTTACACTTGCAGATTTTTATCGTTTGATATTACTCCTTTACCAATCTCATTCGGTTTTATCTTTTTCTCAGGTATAGGATCGAACAAGAACTTGGAACTGAGATTAAACAAATTCCTCCATTCATTGACCAGGCTATTTATTGTCGGTGATTGGATAATGCTGCATAGTGATTTTTGGTAAGCATAATTGCCATGCTATATTTTTTGTGCAATTAAAGTCACTTGCTAAATGTCATCAGTTGAATACTTTAATTAGTGATGATAAGTCATTTATTATGTTATGCAAATTTCATGTTTATCGTGTTTTCTTCACTCTTATGATGTTTGAAAGCATAGGATTCTTTTTGCATCTGTTTAAAAGCCCGGACATTTAAGCTAATCTGTGGATGCCAAAACAGTTTTAGTAGAGAGCAAATAGGTCTAAGTTCATTGGCCTCGCAAGTCGCAAGAACAACACCATAATTTTTTTTAAGTTCATATTGTTATACAACAACAATAACAATACCCAATCCAGTATGCACGTAAGTTCATATTGTTATCAACAATGATATATCTATGTTTCTGAATTTTGAACCATGATTTTTCTATTTGGACATTAATCATAAGCGATAATCTGATAATTCTGCGAAGCCAATGAATCTTCAACCATAAGTGTTTTCTAAGAACAAATCCTAATCCTATTGTTTTCAACCATGATAATTCTGCTTGGACATGGATGATACGAGATTTAGGATATATCTAGGTCCGCAATGTTTTTAAAAGCATCTAGCGGAGCTAGACATTCTATGTAGTATTTAATCGCCTAAGGAGGGATTATATTGGCGGTTAAGCAGAAACATAAGCTGCTCCTTTAAGCCTTCAAAGATGCAATATTTTAAACCTTAATGTGGATATTGCTGATAGTTGGTAGACAATTACGCCTGGTTAAAGTACTTGACTCAATGATAAACATACCAAGTGATATTTGTTACTAAAATTCTAATGATTCCAACATTTGATTGACCAAAAGTATATGTTTTTGGTTTTGCTTTTTATGATATTAGTTATAGCCTATATATCCTGCTATAGATTCCAGAAGAGGTATAAATGACAAGTGCTGAAAATTTACTTCTCAAAGGGCTGGTCACTGGTGCATGTGACGAGCCATGTGGTAAACATGTAAGCACATAAGATGAATGCTGGTCCACCAAAATTTCTTCAACGATAGATTATACGATAAAAAGGTTGAGCCGGACCGAAAGATTCAGCTACCAAAAGAAATAGGGTTGCAGCCTAGGCAGGTTGCAACATGGTTTCAAAATGTTGACATGGCGCATCCTATGATGAGGTGGAAATGATGACTAGGCACAATTTCGGGTTACAATTGAAAAAAATTGGGAAATTGCAAGGTTCGAACTCGGGTTAAGAGGTTCATACACAAGCGCCTCAACCAAATAGGCAATGCACATTTTGTTGTACAAACTCTTCTTCCCAGATTGGTATTCATTCTCAAACATTACCATCTTCAATCTTAAACATAACCGAAATCCTACTCATTCGGATCTACATTTAAGTTATTCTTCAATGCCAGTCAAACAAGATGTCAATCCTCCTTTTTTTCACTCGGCATTTCCAAAATCAAAACCCTCCCAATATCAAAACGCCTAATCTAATTCAAAAAACATATTCACCTAATCGATACCATTTTTAGATCTATTTTTTTGAGGAATTAAATCATTTTTTTTGTTGTTGTTCGTGTATTAGGGCTATTGACTGACTAATCAAGCCGACAATTAAATGATGATACTCCAAAGGTACGATTCTGGGATCTATTTACAGTAATTTTGAATTAGGGCTTTATATAATTTACAATAATTCTTTGTTTCAGAAAAGATCTATCACTACAATGATAATTCGTGAGTCACAAGGTGACTGGTGAAACTTTCTACATAAGAAGTTCTAACATCATCATTATTATTATTACTTATTATTTCATAATATGGTATATGTAGGCAAGGATTATGCCTTTACGCACACTGAGATTTAATGTATCTGTTTTTAATTCGTAAATACGACATAATTCTCGGCACCAATTCTTGTTAGGTCACTAGTTTTACAAACACAAGTAATATAGAAAGGAGATGAGGCGGATGAACAAGTTATCACACACACACACACGTATAATAATACGGTTAAGGCAAAGAGAGTGAATGAAAAGAAAACTTGAACAACCAACCCTCAAGTGAGGGTTATTACATTGTTTATATAGGCAAGGAGCTAGGGCAACACTCCCTCTCCTTCCCTATTCCTTATTGGGCTTGGGCCTAAGCTTATGGGCCTTCTACATAAGCTTGACCTTAAACAAACGTAAAGGCCATAATAAAGCTACCTATTACATATGAAATATAAATACTTGAAATACTGTTTAGGAGTGATTCCAACAATCTCCCCCTCAAGTATATATGAATGTAAACGGTGAAGGCGTTGATGTAATAGTAGCTCTGACGTCTTCTGACATTCTTCTTTCTTGTGAGAGGAATTGCCTTGATTCGAACAATCTCCCTAGTGTAGAGAGATAGTTATCTTTGAACAGTTATGCTTCGACGTCATCATTAACTTTGTTCTTTGATCATTGTTCTTTGTGGTGAAAGTGATAGTATGTTTTTGTCTGCATCAGTCTACCTCAGGTCTACTTCGCTGCTCCAGTGTCTCCACGTCATTCTTCAACATGCTCACACGCTCTATGACGTTGGAATTCAATACTGATGAAGTTCTCTAAGTCTTTAACTTTGTAGATTCTTTGGTTTGACGAAGAATCATTCTGACGGTTGTGTTGCTTTTGAATAGAACTTCCATTAGTGATGATGTTGGCGTGAGCATGAGAAGAATCAGCACGATCATTCCGCTCCGGAGCTTCCATAAGAAGAAAACATTTCAAACGGTTAGTTATAAGCGGTTTCCGGCACTTACAAGTTTGAACTTCGAGAGTGTTAACAGCATAGTGTGAAAACATAACTCTAATTCTTACAAAGGCCGTTCCTGAACTGGAGTCCCACAAGTGAGATAACGCGATGTACCGAAGTACATCTACAGTTCAGATGAGTCGCTGAGGTACACCGAAGCATCACCTCACGACTGTAGACCGTTTGAGATACACTCCGCGTAATCCACGGGGAGTTACCGAAGTGACCTACTGTCAGGGCTGTTTGATGTTGACCCTGGCAGGAGTTTCCATTCAATCACTGAGGATCACAGAAGTGAACCTCTCATAAATGTTCTCGACAGATTGCTAAGATCTGTGAAGGACTCGATATGAACCACTGAATCACTGAAGATCTTATTTGTTGATCAACAAGTGATGAAATGTCAAGTGTTCCTAAGAGATCTTTTGATGAATCTCGTGGCTCTAGACTCAATAGTGCGTTTTGGTTTTCCTGAGCGGAGACTAGGGAGAGGGTCTCCTTCTTCAATACCAGCGATCTCTAAGACAAAGCCAATAGTTTACGTAGGGTTCCCTGTGAGAATGAAACAAGCTTCTATTGAGAGAAACTTGAGTGGCTAAGAAGGTTTAGTGCATGCGTCACTGGGTCCATGACGACTTTTAATCTTCAATACTGGTGTCACTAAGTGACAATCAGTAGCATATGAATTGAACCCGGTGTCTGCCCTAAGTTGAATAATCTGGAGGGCTGTTTCTTTACACCCTTTACTTTACATTTCTTTTTGATTCTTCAACTCCTTCTTTCCCCGATTCTCATTTTCTCCTTTTTACAATCATTCCTGAGGACTTCTAACACTAACTAATGGTAGTGTCCTTGGGTAGATCCCTCCGGCTCTGGCGGATCATAGGACGGTTATTCCTAACCTTAGTCACCTTATAACTCCATGACTAACCTATGTTTCCATTAAAACCACTGTATGTGAAAATATCTCTCAAAGGGTTTGTAAATGAAAAACATGTTTAAACCACTGTGAGAGATAAGGTTTTGCATAAATACTCCCCCTCCACATGTGCTTAACATTATTAATGGTTTAAATGCACAGTGAGGAAAGAGCGCGCACTTTTTGAATTGATCCACTGAAGATAGACAATCCCCCGCGAGACACGGTTACGTTGCATAGTTAAAGAGTTACATTGTCAGCTTTTAGGTGACAACTAGCTCTAATAACTACCTTGAAGGTGTAGACAAACCTCGAAAGGTTGTCATACCCGTCAGAGTTCATGTCTACCAAGAGTTTCTCGAATGGTACTTTCTACTTGGACAAGTCCTTTGCGAGACACGTTTACATTACTAGCGAACTAGCTTGAAATTATTACCCGTCCAGGACAAGTCTTTTCGAGTTACAAATAGTTTAGTACCGTCAATTAGTTGGTTAAGTCTGAGGTACACAGATTCATTTGCATTTTGCACAACATATTTCTTATCACACAAATTTTCTCCCCCTCAAAAATGGCATATGAAAGTGTTATTTTTGAAACGTTTGAGAATAAATATGACCATTTCGAGTGTTGCGGGAAGAGTGACCACTGTGAACAATTTGTGAACAAAGTTTTGAATCAAATACTCCCCCTCAACTAGTGATATAAACGGTTGAGGTTTTGAAAAATCATATGGGGAAGTACTTGTCTTTTTGAGCAAAACCTTGAAAATTGAAAGGTTTGATAGGTTTTACTCAAAAAATAAGAAGCTTTCGCTCCTTTTATAAGGATTGTGGCACTGAGGCGTACCACAGGGTCCTTTCTTGACAATTACGGGTTGTACACTGTTATGTGTGCACAAGCCATTGACATATGTAATCACTCATCCAAATTTTTTAATGAAAGAACCAAATCAAGGAGTACCAGGAAGTGCAGTGATGTTCCCAGGAGTACGAGCGTTGATAGCCGGTGATGTTGATCCTGGGTCGACCACCAACAAAACTTTCCAACGTTCTGAACTGATCCCTTCTGAACAACCGTTCATTAATCATGGTGACGATCCTTTTCACATCCCTCCTTTCCTGAGAATTCCAGCGCTTAGAAGACCCAATTTTCAGGCGTATATCCTTCAACCTGTACGCCAATCCATCCCTAACCCGCTTCAAGGTAAGATCCCTGAATTTCTGAAGTTCACTACACGCCATTAAGCAGTTTCTTTGAAGTTCACTGTGGTAAACAACTCCGAATGGTTTGCTGATGAGCGTATATTGAGTTAGCTGATTGATGTCGGGAAGATTAAGCGTTGGAGGAGTGAGGTTGACACGCGTCTGATAAGATTCAACGGCAAGCTGAAGATCTTCAACACGTTCTTTGATGACTATGCGTCTGATGAAGATGAGCAGTGACTTGATGAATTCAGGTTGTACTTCAGTTGGAAATTGTCTCATGCGACCTTGAACTTTGGCAAGGTACATGTCTTCAATATCGTTGATGTTCAAATTCTCAAAGTCAGCTTCAGAGAATGCATAGTCCCTTTCGTCTTGTCTTTTGACCACCATCTTCTTGAGAAAAGTGTAGTCCCATTTAGACGAAAGACCAACATGTTGGATGGCCACGATACTTTTAGTACTGAACACTGCATGTTGAGACTTCTGGACCAAGCAGCTTCTGTAGTAGATTCTTCGGCGTTCCGGCCAATGGTGAATCCCATACATTGCATCTTGGTCGTACGCTACCACTTTGTCGGAGAACATGTGGGTAGCACGTTCCTCGATGGCTATACAATCAGAGTATATGGCAGCAGGGAATGGAAGTGTCAGAGATGTAGCGTATTTCCTTGAACCATCGCCACCGTGTTGAAGAAAATCTAAGTCTTTGTTGAAGAAATGTCTGAAAGGAATCCTAGGCTGATCAGGTTGGCCAATGGTAGGTAAAGGTCGAGACCAGTCGGTGTAATATGGAGGATTGTCCCGTTTTGTGAAGTCGATGTTTGCTTATGGGTTGAGCCAATCCATGTTATTAGACATGGCTCGAGCAATGTTTTCAAGGTGATATTCAACCTCGATTGCACTTTCCGAGCTGTCTTTCAAAAGTAGGAATGCTTCATTCTTGATGCGCTTCAATTCAGATTTCGTCATCTTCTTCACACGGAACCTTTCTTGCAAAATCTTTGCATGCTCCAAGGTACTACCGTCTACCAATTCTTGACCTTCTTCAGGGTAGGGAGTGTTGTTAGCAAGTGTAGCAAACCATTCAAATTCTTCAGTTTTATCGTCATCTAGCCATGATATGACGTCAGTATGAAGCGTCTTCTTCTTCTTTTTCAAAGGCTTAGATGATGATGATGGTTTCTGTCCTTGTTTGGGAGAGGTGGGTTGTTGTTGGGGCTCAAGGACCTCTTCATCGTCACCACCCGTATACTCAAAGTAAACACCGGTTTTTTGAGTCTGGGGTGGTAACTCGGAATCGTCCCGAGGTTTATCAGTAGAAGACCGAGGTGGAGGAGACTTCTGTCGAGAAGAAGTCCGTTGTGGAGGAGGTGGCATCGAAGAAGATTCACCAGATTGTTTCTGACGTTTAGATGCAGAGTCCTTGTCCTTATCATCGTCATCTCTTGGCCGTTTGGGTTGATCGGCTGACTCCTTGCATGATAATCTGAGTTGAAAAGCAAGTAGACCTTCGAAAAATTTAGCTTCATCCGAAGTAAACGTTCCAGATCGCTTTGACATTTGCATCACTAGTATAGCGATTAACTCAGATTCAGAGAGATCAGCTTCTTTGGCCATTGTATGTTTAACCAATGCGACGATGTTAGGGGTGAGTTGTCTGGAAAATACTTTTCTAGTCACACCGGGGACAGTGTCGAGAAGAAACTTGTGGGTATGATCTCTTGCTGTCTTCTCCAGTTCCTTTTGGACTTTAGGAACGATATCCTGAAGGTACTTGTTAGTGTAACCTTCGATCATTTCGTTCAGTTCCTCTTTACGATGACTCTTCATGAACTTCTGAACAAATTCCCTTTCTTTCTGCATCTAGTCTTTCTCATCATTTAAGTACTGTATTTGGTCAGCAAACCAATTCAGTTTTCTGTAAAGTATGTCCTTCTTTCTGACATGTTGGACAGCTTTCACAATTCTTTCATGAGTCTGAGAAATCCAAGATTTAGGTGGTTTCTTCACGGATTTGGATGATGATCTGGTTGACTTCTTTGATGGTGGTGGTGATGAATGAGATGAAGAGTCTGATGATGAGGAGATATGAGGAGGCTCGGGGTCCTTAGGCGGTTCAGAAGTTTCCTTCTGTGAATGTGTGGGATTATCCAGAAGCAACTTGTCATAATCATCATCTTTATCTTTCTCAGACTTCATAGTTTCAGGGTTCTCAAACTCATATTCGATAGTATCCTCCACAAGCTTTTGTTGTTGCAGAAGAGTGGTGGCACCAGATCCCTTATCGGGTCGATTAACCGCATCAGGATCTGGAGAGGAGTGGGCAACACCACTTGATCCTCCGGGGCCACCCATTTGATCTTTAGCAAATTCTGCAGCTTTTTGAAGGTGTCTGACGATTGTAAACTTCTTCCTGTATGATTTATCCAGTTGCTCTTCTTCTTCTTCAGAGCTCTCATCATAGGGTACAATTGCTGGAGTCTTCCCTTTTTCTTGGACAACTGGAGGACTTGGAGGTTTTGCTACTGAGGCAGGTGCTTCGGTTCCAGTTGCAGAGTAATGAACCTCTTCATCTGTATCAGTATCTTCAGAGCTCTCGTCCACAAGCTTTCTTTGCGGTTCAAGTGTGGGAATAGGTTCGGCTTCCTTTACGGGAACAATCCTTTTAGAAGGAGGATTCCTTTTAGGAAGCTTCCTTTGACTCACAGTACTTGTTGCGCTTCCTGCACTTCCTCTCTGGTTCTCCTTACAGGTGTTCCAGAAGATTTTTCGTCGAGATGACCAACTTTGCCTTGTCTAACTGCTTCCAGATACCTTTTGTACGTTTCGAGCTTTCTGACATCTTCAGTTAGAAGGAAATCTGGCAACACAGCTCCTTGTTTCTTTGTAGACGATTCCTTGATTCTGAAAGATAGAATAGGCTCCGTCAACATATCTTGATTGTCGGGGTCATTGAGCCTCTTGGGAATATCAGGATGAAGTCCAAGTGCTCTCTGGATCAACAGTTTAGTATATCTGATGTAGGGAATCTTTGAGCCAAGCTTGTTGAGAAATGACATCATGTCATCCCAAATCAGAGCTTCGATAGCGATGTGTTTCATGTTGACCAATGCCCAAAATATTTGCAGTTACATGAGCTTAGGATGCTCATAGCCACTGTCACGACCAGAAACAGACTTGGTGATGATCATGTAGAGAGTTCTCCATGGTTGAGGAATGCTCTTAAGCTCTACGTGAGAATGCTTGGTGATTACTCCTGTAGCCTCGTCATAACCGATATCGATTAAGAATTGGAGAGTGAGCTCTTCAGCAGGTGTGGCATATAGTTTGGTTGGATCGACTTCAGGAATTAGGAGAGCAGCCCTTAAGTCTGCAGGTGTAATGGTGACTTGTTTGTGGTTCAGAGTCACCGTCACAGCAGTCCGTCCTTTGACCCTTTCCATAGTGTTCCAGAACTGTTGGATATAGATCTCAGGAACAGTTGCAGAGTGAGTGAGCATATTCTGATACGGATGAGTCCTCAGAATATCAATAGCAATTAAACACGAAGACTCTGAGCAAGTGAGGGTGTCAAAGTCAACACGGAGATTATTCTTTCCTATCTTCATTGGATAGCCATAAGGATAGATATCAGCAATGGAGAGAACTTCAGATGCATCCACATTCATTTGTCCAGCCATGTCGTGATCTGAAATAACATTAGCCAAAAGAACCAACATATCGAAAGACATGATGTTAGTCAACAGAAGGTCTTATTGTCTAGTTATTGAATGTACAATGTCAATGATTGTTACGAGTCCTAAGTCACTTGTATGTTCAATAGTCCAATGACGTCGTGAAATGTTTCGTGAGTTAGTTAACTTTAAGTTTTAAAGTTTATTTTATCACTTATGGTTCACAACATCTCAAACGTTTTAGATTAATTAGTGACATTATTGGATTCGTGACGATATGATTAGTTTATTTACAAGTTTGTACACGTAACAATTCATCATGAAGGTCCATCCAGGCTTATGCGTAGCAATGACAAAGTTATGCGTAAGCAAGTGTTTTATACGCGTAGTTATAAGCTTACGCGTAGGATCCTATCTTACGCGTAGAAAAAGTTACGCGTAGGAAAAGGGGACCTTACGCGTAGAAATTATGCGTAGGCGTATAAAAACCTTACGCGTAAGGTTTACTCGTAAGAGTAGACCTTATGCGTAGAGGCACTGTTTACGCATATCCTTCACAGGATACGCGTAGTCCCACTGTAGAACCTTACGCGTAGGCATAACTGACTACGCGTAGGGTAATCCTTATGCGTAGAAATGCAAATGACCTTGATTCTGAATTTTAAGCGTAACAAATCCTGAAATAAGTTCATCAAATCATTAACATTATCACATGATATCATTTTAACAACAATTTATGGCAAGAACACTTGTCAAACAGTTATGCGTAGAAATACATACGCGTAGGTCAAAACCCTAAGGGTTTAAGAATTATGCGTAGGGTTTCTAACCATAGGATTTGCACCAATTCATTTCTGGTAGTACTGAGAAGTCTATAAAGTTGTTCTATCCAAGTATTAACATCAAATAAGCCTTGAATCAAAAATACCCAATTCACATGAGCTAGAACCCTAATTTTCAATTTAAGAATCATAAGTGTTTCTGGGTAATTTCTGGGTTTACATAAGTTTATTTGAACTTGAAAACAACCTTATACAACTCCCTTTTTCACCAAAAACCTTCACATTTGAAAAATACCCAATTCGACTCATAAACCCTAGTTTTCAAATTCACTTATTTCGAGTTTCTGGGTGGATTTTTATGATAGAAAAGGCATTAATGATGTTGTAGATACATTTCGGCACTATCTTTTTAATCATAAACACCCTATCTTGATCTTGGGTTCATACGCATAAGCGTAGACCACAAAATCAACCATAGAACATAATTTGACCGTTGGATTTAAGTACAAATCAAAACCTATGTTTGAAAATACGTTAAGATTGTTAAACAACTTACAAATCAATGATCAAAAACACGAAATTCTTGAATGAATCTTAGGCGTAGGATGTGTTTAGGTTTAGAATTAAATGTGAAGTGAAAGTTAGGTGGGGAGGTGTTTTATTAAAAATAACTTTAACATTTTGACAGTTTTGGTCCCTCCACCTTTTCCTTTTTCAAACAAAGCCATTAAACTTCCATTTTTGTTACCAAACAAAGATTTTTAGGAAAGAAACTTGACGACACTCCCCCTTGACTTAAGAAATAATGAAAGGTTATAAATTTAGTCCGAGGAGTGTCATTTAACCAGAAAATTCACCACCATTGTAAAATGAAACAACCGAGATATGGTAACATGCAAGTACACAGATGTTTTGAAACGGTTAAGAGATTATTTTCTCCCCCTCAACACTTGATCGGAAAAAATACTGAATTTTGAAAGATTAAAGTGTTGAAGGAAGAAATGTACTTGCCATGTTGAAAGATTATAGATTAGAAGAATTTTTATTTGTTGTTTTATAAGATTTTATATTTTTGTATTTTGTTTTTGAAAAATTTATTTACAAAAGGTGTTTTGGTGTTTGATAGGTTTTTAAGACCGTTTTAAGAGGTCATCCAATTCCTCTTGAGTCAAACACCTCATACCAATCCGGTGGACCAACTCATTAAACCTAGCAGGAGGCAAGGCTTTGGTGAGAAGATCTGCCAATTGGTATTCTGTACCCACAAAGTATAATTCAACGGTACCCTGTTCCACGTGGTCCTTGATGAAATGATAGCATAGATCGATGTGCTTTGATTTCGAGTGCTGAACTGAGTTGCACGAGATCGCAATGGCACTCCGATTGTCGCAGTACATCGGGATTCTGTCGAATACGTAACCATAGTCTTTGAGTTGTGTTCTCATCCAGATGACTTGAGCACAACACGCGGACATGGCTACATATTCTGCTTCGGTTGATGACAGCGATGTACAATCCTGCTTCTTTGATTGCCAAGACACCAGTTTATCACCGAGAAATTGTAGAGCGCCTGAGGTACTTTTCCTTGAGTCTAAGCATCCTGCGTGATCAGCGTCTGAAAAAGCGATTAGTTCAAAACCAGAATCCTTCGGATACCAGATCCCCAAGTTAATGGTTCCCTTGATGTATCGGAGGATTCTTTTAGCCTCAGAGAGGTGGGTTTTAGTTGGTCGCGACTGATAACGGGAGCATAGATAAACGGCAAAGACAATATCAGGTCTGCTAGCTGTTAGATACATGAGAGACCCAATAATACTTCGGTATTTGGTAGGGTCAACTAATTTCCCATGTAAATCAGCATCTAACTTCTTGGTATGAGCCATTGGTGTGGCATAAGTGTCACAGGTTGTCATTCCAAATTTGTTTAACAGTTCAAGGGCATATTTGGACTGACTCAAGAAAATACCACGGGGTGATTGATGAACTTGCAGTCCTAGAAAGAACGTAAGTTCACCCATCATGGACATTTCAAAATTTTTCTTCATTAGTTTTGCAAAAGCGGTTGAAAACTTTTTATGTGTCGACCCAAAAATGATGTCATCCACGTAAATTTGAACAATTAAGATATGTGCCCCGTGATATTGTATAAAAAGAGTTGGGTCAACCGAACCTTTGGTGAAATTATTGGCAATGAGGAAAGATGATAGCTTATCGTACCATGCCCGAGGGGCTTGTTTGAGACCATAAAGAGCTTTGTTCAGTTTGTAGACATGGTTCGGGAACTCAGGATCAACGAATCCATCTGGTTGGCTGACATAGACCGTTTCTTTAAGTTGTCCATTGAGAAACGCCGTTTTGACATCCATCTGATAGACCGTCATATTCATATGAGCTGCGAACGCGAGAAATATCCGAACAGCCTCAAGACGAGCAACCGGAGCAAAAGATTCTTCAAAGTCTATTCCCTCTTCCTGACGATAACCCTTAGCAACTAGACGTGACTTGTTTCGGATGACGTTCCCTTCAGCATCCAATTTGTTTTTCCAAATCCATTTTAGACCAATGACGTAGACCCCTGTTGGTCTTTCAACTAGTTCCCATACTTCAAGACGTTTGAATTGGTTGAGTTCTTCCTGCATGGATTCAATCCAGTTGTCTTTTGTCATTGCGTCTTTAATGTTTTTAGGCTCAGATTGGCAGACAGTGTGTGCATAAATGCAATGTTCACCATCTGTGTAAAGACGTTGTCTCGTACGACTGATTGATTCGGGTTGCAATAATGTTAGCCAGAGGTTGGTCTTTTGTCCATCGGTGTGTAGAGGGTTGATGTTGGTATACATTGTGCAGATTCTGAGGATTCAAATGGTTTGTTGAAGATTCCGCGACATCTGGTGCAGCAGTCTCATTAGCAAACGGGTTGAAGAACGCATTTGGATCAAAATCTGCAGGTGGGGGTACTTCATTCAGAATATCATCAGCTGGTTCATCATTGTTGGAAGCAGTGTGTTCAACTGTTGTGTTGGAGTCAACTGGTGTAGGTGCATCTTCAACAGTAGTTGTTGTAGCAGGTGTATCAGGTATAGGAATATTATCAGGTTGTGCAGCGGAAACAGCGGATACACCTGGAGCACGTTCATCAATATCGTCACAGAACAGAGGAGCAAATAACCTTTCCATTTGTTGATGAGTTAGCTGGGGGCTTTGTTCAGCTGATGATGGGGGTTGAGGGAAGTTTAAACGGTTGTGACCGGGTTCTAAGCTGTTATACTCAGATGCCAATTCCGTGAGTTCATCAAAATGAGCATGAATCGTTTCCATTACCTCCTTAGTTCGACGATTCCAGATTCGAAAACCTTTAGAATTGTCACAGTATCCAATAAAGACTCCAATATCAGCTTTGGCTTTGAGCTTTCCAAAATCATCACGATCATTATTCGGATAGCAAAGGGATCCAAATACATGAAAGTGTTTGAGGTTCGGTTTATAGTTATGGACAAGCTCGAAAGGTGTTTTGTTGTGGCGTTTTTTAATCATAGAACGGTTTTGAGTATAGCATGCAGTAGATACAGCTTCTGCCCATAAGTAATCTGGAAGTTTAGCATTGATTAACATTGTTCTTGCAGCTTCCACTAACGTTCGGTTTCGTCTTTCAACAACTCCGTTTTGTTCAGGTGTACGTGCAATAGATGTTTGATGCTGAATTCCCACTTTCTCATAGAATTCTCGAAGGGTTTTGTTAACAAATTCAGTTCCTTTGTCTGTTCTGATTATCCTGACGGTGTTGCGGAGCTGAACCTGTATTTTTTTGAGAAAGGTGATGATCATTTGTGGAGCTTGGTCTTTGCTTCGAAGAAAGTAGACCCAAGTCCATCATGAGTAGTCATCAACAATTACTAAGATGTAGCGTTTACCATTGATCGTTTGCACGCGCATCGGGCCACACAAATCCACGTGAAGAAGATGAAGCACATGCTGAGAGCTGTGTTCCACCTTTGAAGGAAAATGAGCACGAGTGCTTTTCCCTTGTTCACAGGCTGAGCAAAGATGATCTTTTGAATACCGGAATCGTGGGAGTCCTTCAACTAGTTTGTGTCGAGCAAGGTTGGTGATGGTTTGAAAGTTTAGATGTGAGAGACGACGGTGCCATAGCCAGGATTTTGTAGATGTTGCCTTTGAAAGTAAGCAAATGGGAGAGGAAGCAACCATGTCTTGCATAGAGATAGTGTAGAGACTAGAATTACGCGAGCCAGACATAAGGTCATTTCCTTGTAGATCACGAATGAAACAAGTTTTCTCCCTGAAAGCAACCTCCAAATCTCCATCACAAAATTGACCTACTGAAAACAGATTGTGACCGAGGCCTTCCACATAGTAAACCCTGCTGATTTCGATGTTCCCATTGACATAATCTCCGTAGCCCATGATAGCTGCGAAGTGATCGTTCCTGAACCTGACAGTTCCAATGAACTTTGCAATAAAGTTGGATAACAGTTTAAGGTTGCCTGTCATGTGTCGGGAACATCCGCTATCAACAATCCAGAGAATGATCTGTATCACCTGCATTACACACAGACGACACAGATGGAATAGAAGTAGATGTGGAACCCGAAATGTTAGTGGGTTCCGAAGCAGGTATATTAGACATACACACATTGATAATTTTAGGCATCCATTTAAATCCTAGTGTGTTATATATCCATTTCTGCCATCTATAACTACTCTTTGCTTTAGTCTTAGTGAAGGCACTAGGTGTTACTTCATTCTTAGGAGTTGAAACTGGAGCTACAGTGACATCAAAGTTAGCCTTAGAATCTAAAGAAGGCGGTCTACCAAGCACAGACTTAGAATGATTAGTGGGCTTAGTGATATTCCGATTCTTAGGATTCCGTAATCGAGAGATTATAGCTTTAGCAACACATTTGTCATGACAATCAGAATTCATACTCTTCCGACAAATAACACAAGGTGCATCAGACTGAATATCAAAAGTACTTAACGGTTTAACATTCGTTACATCACTATTTCTATTACATTTGCCAGACGCAACATCTATAGTGGAAGCAACATGAGTCTTATTCAGAGTCCTAGGGTGTTCTTCTACTTTAGCATTCCTTATTGATCTTTTCTTAGGTCGCAACTTCCTATTCTTCGATTGAGTGCTCCTAGGCTGTGAAGTGCGGACGTTTGGAAAAGATGCAACTATTCCTGTTTCAGTAGAGGGAAACACATTAGCAACTTGTGATTTGGCAGTGGGGATTCTAGGTTCACGATTACTAAGTGTGACTGGTGCTAATCTCTTAATCACGGTAGGCGGAAGTAGTTCATACTTTCCTAACGTTTCTCTTAACTTAGAGATAGTGTGAATCAAATCTTGATTTTCAGAACGAATATTACCAGCAAAATTCATGACTTCTCTAGTGTGAGCAAGATAGTGATCAAGTTCGTTTGATGCTTCATGACGAGTCTTATTGAGTAAATCAAATATGACACCATATTCCTGTTTAACTTTTGAAAATTCTTGTTCATATTTTGAGATTTGACTTTTCAAAGACACGTTTTGATCATCCAGTTGCTCAATTTTAGGATCAGAAGATTTTGCACTCAACTGAGCGATTTTCTTTTGAAAACTAAGTTGATGATTGTGAATATCTTTTTCACACCAATGAAGACGACGTTTGGCATTGTAAATTTCGTTGAGTAATTGTGTATTTTCAGCTTTTAAAGACTCGATCTGAAGCACATTATTGGTGTTCTCAACAGGTACAACATTTTCAACAATATCAGCAGAGATGTAATCAGATGCAAATGGCAAGGCATGAAGTAATACAACATTATGGATATCAGCACAGATAACATCTTCCAAGAGTTGATCAACATCTTTTCTCAACATTTTCTTTTTGCGTTTAGTGTTAGAAATAGATGTTTCTGTTTTCTCGAAAACGTTTTTCATTACCCCAAGTTCCTTATGAAAATCCTTTTCCCAGGCAATTGCACAACTTTTCAAGTTTTTAACATTAGGTAAAAGATTTTTCTGAAAAATGTCTCGTTGTTCTCGCGCCAGAGGCGATTGAAAGTGTTCAATTTTGATTTCAGAACGATATTCTATCTCATGTTGTAAAATTTTGAGGTCAGCCATGAAAATGTCAAAATATCTAAGAATATTTCGATTTTCAGGTTTGGAGTTTACTTCACTAATTGAGGGTAAAGGACCATAAGTTTGTGCAAAATCTGTTTTGGGATTAACATTAGAAGACTCAGGTGTTTTGATGATAACCCTTGGTGTGTTAGAAGAATCCGTTGGTGTGACGAAAGTGACCGCGTTTTTATAATTAAAAGGTTTGTTGTAAACAACGTTTTTTAATTTTGATCGACTCTCGTCTTCTGCATCTAATTCCTCTTGACGATGATATTCAACAACACTCATAACCGTATTATCAATTTTGTATTCTGCACTGGAAACTTCAGGAGTTGGTTTGAATGTTTTTAGTGAAAGCTTTGGTTTGTAATCAACTAGATTTTTTCCATATCCTTTTGGATTGGGTTTTAAGGTAAACTTTTCAATAGCTGTTACTGATTCACCATGTCTGTAAACAACAGTTTTAAACTCTTTAAGTTTGTTTTGCAAGCCGATAATTTCTTCAAGAAGGTCATCCACCCGATTCGTTGAATGCTTTTTGTATGCGGAGAACTGTTTTTGAAAAGTTAACAACTCAGCCTTAGCTTTTTGATTTTCCAAGGTGAGAGCGTTAATTTGCTTTTTATGTTCATGTTTCAGTTGTTCTAATTCAGACAACAAAGCATTCTTCGAGGCGGCTAGATCACGCATCTGTCTCTCTAAATATTTTTCGTTTTGATGAGATTTTGCAAAAGCGGCTTCAAAACCTTTTTCACGGTTTTCTTGAGTTTTGAAAAAGTTGAGTTGCATTTGTAAGCATTCAAAATCCTTGGTTAACAGTGCATTTTTACTTTTTAAGGTTTGATTTAATGCAACACATTCAGCAATTTGGGATTGTTGGTCTTTAAGTAACAGAACAAGATCTGGATGAGGCAAAGGTTCATCGTGTTCAACGTGAGTCACAACATGATCATTATTTAGATCCTCAAGTATAACCACGGAGTCAATTTGATTATCAAGGGAAACCATAAGGTCATCTGGATCGTCAAATGTAACTACGGGGTTTATTTGAAAATCGTCAGAATGAGATGTAGATGACTCATTTTGAACATTCTGAGCCGTGCCAGATTCAGATATTGATGGAGATATTAGTTCAGATATGATGATGGTTTGTTCGGGTACCTGAGACAAGCCATCAGTGTCATACACTGGGCCTGTTTCACTCATGTGTAACTCTTGCATATTAGCCATCAACATAACAGCTGCATTGGCCTGCAAGTCCTCCATATCATCATCTGAGTCTGCATCTGCCATAAAGCTCTGTTCTTTGTCTGTGAGAGATCCACCAACTTCATCCTTAAGAGCCAAAAGTAAAGCCTCTTTGAAATAAGCACTGCCCCTAGTCCTTGGCTTTGGGCATGCATTAGCCAGGTGTCCCTTCTCATTGCAGTTGTAGCATCTAAGACCATTTAACCGATTCTGAGCATTTCCCTGTTCCACCACTTGAGTTATGTTGTTATTCCTACCCACAGCATTAAACCCTTGACCACCGCCCATCTGATGACCATAATCACGATTCTGAACTTCAACACGTCCATTGTTCACAACAGCTTGAGTCCGTGTGTTAGATGAGGAACGAATACGATTGTTGGATTTGTTGGTGTAACGGCCAAAAGCATTAGCAATCATCACAAATCCTTGTTGCAATGCTTCGAATGGATCGATTTCCTCAGTCGCTTCACTGACATATGCTTGAGCATTGTTGCTGTATGGAACCAATTGATTTTGTTGAGGTTGTTGCTGTGAAGGTGTGTTTGAAGCAGTTGGTTGAGTTGCTGGTTGAGAGGGATAATTCTGTTGAGCATACAAGGCAAGTTGTTGATTATCCGGATGTGACTGTTTAGCAATTTGAGCACGGAGAATCCTTTCCCGATCAACTTCCTTTTCATGAGGCTTCAAGTAATCGTACAACAATCCATAAGTAGAATGATGCATATTCTTCGCTTGACGGAGAAAAATGACATACTTCTCCCATTCAGGACCAAGACTACTCAGGAACTTAGTATTAACTGCAATTCTTGGCATGATGATGTTGTGTTTATCCAAATCATTGATGATGTCTGAAAATCGATGATGATAGGACTCTAGTGTCTCTCCAGGTTCAATCATGAAGTGTTCATAAGCCAAGTAAATTTTGGATTCCAAATCCTCCTGATTGAGTACAGATCCTTCCATAAGAAGACGAATATGATCCCACATTTTTTGTGCAGTCTTTTGAGCATCAACACTACGAAGAATTGGGTTTGGTAATCCTAAGAGGATGTATTCCATTGCAAGTTCATCAGCTTCATAGTGTAGAAGTTCTGTAGCATTGAGATCTGCAACAGTAGCAATGTTGGTTTGTTCATCTCTTGGTGGAACAGCAGTTGGATCTCCGGGTACAATGACAGTAGGCATCTCAAATGGACCTTCCAAGATAACCTTCTTTAAGAACTTTCCATGTGGCTTCTTCAGATCACAAAACCTAAAGAACCTTATCACCCATTGATCGTAATTTCCTGGAGTGAGCATTGGAGGTCTATTAAGTGATCCAGCTTCATGAATTGATTGTTGGCTGCTTAAAGCTTCACACATCTTTGCAAACCAAGTGGGTTCCTTCATAGTGTTTCTTGATGGATGTTGATTGAAATCGTTTGTGTAGGGTTGAACTTGAAGACTTGGCGGTGTTTGAACCATTTGTGGTGGTGGAATTGCACCAATTTGTGGAGTATGTTGCTGATTAAATTGTTGTTGATAAATAGCTTGTTGTTGATTCCATTGTTGATGTTGTGGAGTTAATTGTTGTTGTTGTTGATGATTATAAGTGTGAGGGAAATAGTTAGAGTATGGTGGTTGAGACATGTTGAGAAACTTGTGTAGTAAAAATGGATCTTTGTAGTCGAATGAACCTTTGTTGATGAAGTGACCTTAGGCATAGAAAAGACAAGAAACCAAGTAGCACTTATGCGTAAAAACACCAAAAGTTACGCGTAACAATAAGGAGTTACGCGTAGGATTTAGCTTACGCGTAAGTAGGATAAAAGCACTAAAGTTATGCGTAGACAAAAGTTAGGCGTAGAAAGTTAGGCGTAGGATTACCTTATGCGTAGAACTGAGTTTACGCGTAAAGTGAATCTTATGCGTAGGATTTCTACGCGTAAGCTTATGCTTATGCGTAAGTTTAGGGTTTTTGCCCAAATGATCTTTTACACTATCACAGTGCAAAAGATATCCAAAGTCGACGTATTTTCATACTTATCCAAGTAAGAAAACACGGAATAAACCACGAAAATGAAGATCACACCAAGGATAATCTTACGCGTAAATTTAGGGTTTCAATACGCGTAGGATTACTCGTAACTTTGATTTTGCCCAAATGTGTTTCTAAACCAGATTTTTGTTATGGAATAGCTTCAATAGTACCCAAAAGAACACAAAAGTGTGAAACTTGATGTACCAAACCGGCTAAACGGGTTACGCGTAGAACGACACCCAAGAACAAAAACAAGCTTAAAAACGTATATCCACGCGTAAAGGTTGAAACTTTTTTCCAAAAACAAGTATTTTAACACCTTAAAACATTGAAAGTACAAGAATCTTGGATTAAAAAGTGTAAAAAACAAGTTTTTAAGCGAACCAAAGTATCAAGTGCGTTTTAGGCGTAGGACCGAAACCCACTTAAAAAACAAACACGATTCACCCAACTAGTTGGCGATTGATACCACTGTTAGGTCACTAGTTTTACAAACACAAGTAATATAGAAAGGAGATGAGGCGGATGAACAAGTTATCACACACACACACACGTATAATAATACGGTTAAGGCAAAGAGAGTGAATGAAAAGAAAACTTGAACAACCAACCCTCAAGTGAGGGTTATTACATTGTTTATATAGGCAAGGAGCTAGGGCAACACTCCCTCTCCTTCCCTATTCCTTATTGGGCTTGGGCCTAAGCTTATGGGCCTTCTACATAAGCTTGACCTTAAACAAACATAAAGGCCATAATAAAGCTACCTATTACATATGAAATATAAATACTTGAAATACTGTTTAGGAGTGATTCCAACAATTCTCTACGCCCATTAGGTATGTTATCATTTCGTTATAGTTTTGATTTATAAGTGTTGCTGTAGTTTTTGTATTTGTATTTGTTTGCTTATAATTTGGGTTTTACAAAGACTATCAATAGGAACTTGAAAAATAGTACTATTATTCATTCTGTAATCATCATTCATAGGAACTTGAAAAATATCTTTCTTTATTTCTAGGATTTCAATTATTTTGTTGACTGGGATTTGTACAAGTGTAAAGTCGGACACAGGTTGATAGTCATGGTAAAAGGGTCCCAAGTGAAATAGTCGTTGGACATACCTTCACATTCACACACACCCAGTTCTGTACGTTAGTTATATAATGTTCAATGCACATACCAGGTGGTTTGGAGGTGATTTTTGGAGAACTGCAGCTTCAAATATGGTCAATCAGACCCTTTGTTATCAGCGTTAGCTCTCTAAACAGAAGTGACGCTGTATCTCATACGGGTCTGTACTTGTGACAAGACCAATTAATGCAGGTGATCATACGTGGCATTACTGTTACTAACCTCCATATGCACCCTTTATCTGTTGGTAACTGAAATAAACAAGCTTGTTGCTTTGTCAGTCTTACATGAATGTTTCCATGAATAGGAGTCCTAGACTTCTTCTTTGACATGCTACTAAGTTTGAAGCCAATGGGAATCGGATAAGCAGTTATGTGTCTCTTTTTGTGTTATCCGATTTTGGGAGCTGTATTTTTTTCTTTTGCTTTTGGCTATTGTCTTGTGTCTGATATTGCTGCGCCTGCTCCATGTTTCTTACCTGGCCTGATAGAAGCTTTATAGACCTTTGCCGAAACAGGAACTTAGGGGAAGCAAAAGAGCTGTTTTTGAAAATGGAGGAGAGTGATTACATACCAGATATTCATATATACTGATATAGTTTTGTTGCTGAGATTTCAGTCGTGCGGACAATAAGGAAACTTGACAAATTGGCTGAATACTGTGTTTCATAACTTGTAGATACTTAATGACAGAAGCAAAGCTGAAACTGTCATTTTGGCCGCAATATACTGGTGAAAGTTAATACCAAGGTCGCACATAGGAGATAGAGAATCATTTCATAGTAAATAGGTTACATTGCTTGCCTGTAGCCCTGTACTTGGTTGTTAACAATTCAGCCCAAACAACTGACGTGTTTGGGTTTGCTGGAAAAATATGTTTTTTGGACCAGTGTATGGGTGTGGGATGGGTAGCAGGTCTGTGTTTGCTCATAATTGTTGTCGCATGAAAATATTTAGAAGTTTCTCACTTTGTAAGTTAAAGCGACTTTTTGACTCATTAGTAGAAGCAATATGGGTGGGACGAGTAGCAGGTCCAAATGTGTTTCTTGTTGGTAAGGGTCAAAATGGGTCGGGTTGGTTGGGTGCCATTTTGTCCGAATTTTTTAAAATTTTTGTAATTATATATAAAATGATCTAATCTTTGAACTTGAGGTTTTGTATTCCATACTTCATGGGTTCGGCTCACACAAACCCATATACAATTAACAAAACATGGTTAATCACTTTTATTCCATAAAACAAATATTACAGTAGTTTGCATTTCTGTATTCAACTCACTATCCTCCACGCCTAATTCTTAATACCTTTCTTTTCTTTTTAATCTTTGTGTAGGTGCAAGCAAGTCTTTGTAGTTTTTCTATATTTGGAATGCGTAGTTCAGCATTTAAACTGATTCGTTGCATGTATGATATTTAAAACTAATGATGTCTGTTACCCCACATGATTGTCTTGAATTGTTGAATAATCTCATCCGCAGTAATTCATCTAATCTGGTTTGATTTATTTTATATATTATATGTACTTTGTAGGTTGAAGCTTTGTATTTATGATGTGGATTTTTAAACATCCCATAGGTGTTGCTGAGGAAGACTGGCTTCGACTCATTGGTATTAATAGTGAAACTTTGAGGGAGCACCAAATTCAGTCAACAAAAGGTTAGACTTCAACGCATATCGATAGTTAAATGTGTCGAGACATAATTACTACTCGCTCATAACTTTTTATGCATTCATTACTATTATCTTCATAGAATACATGTATAGTTAAGTATGTACATGTTGATTTATACCGCTTAAGCAGCTAATTAGTTTAACCATTTAGCCTGATATTTCCAGTTATTCTTTATCTTTCATTTATGATCTCTATAAATTTTGTTGACCAATGTAGCTGCCTTACCTTCTATCATAATTATCCAAAAAAGGATAAACCTTTTTCAGCAACCTCATTTAGCCATTTACATATATCTTTGTTTTCTATTTCACAGAAAATTTGAAGTGATGTTCAAGAAACAAGAAGACATGTTCATCAATTCAGCTTAAGGTTGCTGTAAAATGACCTCCTCAAAGCATGTTAACCTGACTATTACAACTTATGTAACGATGGCGAATGTAGTTATTGTACTAACTATAGGAAATCGGTTATTGCATTCATCATCATATACATTCAGAAATGATCATTATGAAGCTCGCCCGACCATTTTATCAACTCACTTTTCATTGTTCTTTTTACATATATTACATGAACACTTTTCTTTTTTTCTTTACAATTTTTGTGTTTAAAATATTTACCATTATTCATTATTTATGTACGACCATTTAGATTTCTTCAAGCAATGTTATGAAGCGAACCCGCCCATTGGGCGGGTTATGAAGCTAGTATTTATATATGAATATAAATAACTGTGCAACTTTATATTTTGTATTCTATTATTAAATTATTATTTAATTTAAAGTTATTGAATTTGTTATTAGGGTTTATGTTTTATAGGTATGGTCAGTATACCCCTTTAAGTCTAGTGGTTGCTTCTAATTGTTATTAGTATTTATGTTGTATAGGACATGGCGAAAACCAAAGAAGTCATATTTAAAGTTCACCATAACGGGAAGTTTCAATTTCAGCCACTCTGCTATGTAGGTGGTCGCCTTGCTGATGTCTGGTGTTTTAGCTCCAGCAGGGGTGCATTTACAAGGGTGCTTGATCATGTTTTCAATGATATTGGAGGGGCAAAATGGGCTTTATTTTATGGTGCACCAAACAAGTCACTCGCAGATGGTTTAACTTTGTTGCACACAGACAATGACGTTCGGCGAATGTATGACATTGCGGATGAGACTGGATCTATGGACGTCTACGTTCTGCACAAGCAACAGCCTTTGTCACAATTTTATTTAAAAAACATGGTTTGGCAAGAAGAGGACGCTGGCATGCGTTGCGGTAGTGCAACACCGTTCAAAAGAAGGAAGCTAACAACCCGTGTGTTTATAACGAAAACTGATAGAGGGTTCGAGATCAGAGAAAAAAGGGGTAGTGCACAACGAACTAAAAAACGGTTGCAAGAGGAGGGTGTGGAACTCCGAACTGGAAATGCCGCTGATAAGGGACAAGATATACGCTTTTATGAGGATGTACATGAAAGCAAGCCAGGTCATGGGACCGCCAAAGGAAAAGAACCAGTTGTTGAGCAAGAGGGTGTGTCAAGAAGTGGAAAAAGGGTTTCTCTAACCACTTATAGGCGGGCCATACAAAACGGGAAAGCGATTATGATGGAGGTCCTGGATGCCTGAATGATGGTTTGGTACGTTTATAGACTGCGTTTTTATATGCAATGAACATGTTCATACCACACAGATGCATGACCCCAATTAGCTAGCAACCGCATGACACAAATAAGTAATAGTTTTTTGATCCATCCGTTATTACAAAGCGAAATACACACAAACGTTTACCTTACACAAAACACACTATAGTAGGACTTAGGCAGTGAATGCATTATTAAAAACCATGTTCCCGCTTACTTTAAAAAGCTGTTTGGAGTAGGGAAATCTGATAGAAGACTGATGTGTGGAGCGGACGAGCTTGGTTGTTCAGTGGTTTGACTTGAGCTGATGTGATTCGCCGCATTAATCACCCCATTATTAGGGTCTCCGTTTGCCTCACTTTGGCTGTTGCTAGTTAACTGAGATGATTCCCCCACCTTACGAGCCTTTTTTTTTGCACCTGATGTACCTGGCTTAGCCTTTCGTTTGTAACCAACCACTCTCTGAACAAGTGTGCCAATACAGGTTAGTTTCCAGTTAACAACAAAACCTTAAATTTTTTTGTAAAGCTGAACAAATACTTACTTTTCTTTTCACCAAAGGTACTCTACATGTTAGGCGGTTGTGGCCTTTTATGCCACACCTTCCACAATAGTTGCTCTTAGGCGCCTCACCTTGAGATGGTATTCAGTCTTTATTTTTAGGCCTGCCTGAATTACGCTTACCGATAACAGAGGGCAACACATCTTCTACGTTCACTTCAGTGTCCCACAGCGTCATATCTTTTAATGGGTAAATGATGTCTTGGTACGTTGCTTTAATAGTTGTATTATAAAACCAAGCTTTTGCCAATTTCTTAACACTGGTCAGGCCTGCAAATCTACCTACAGCACAAACATGTCCGCAAGGCAAGCCTGAAAGCTGCCATTTGCAACAACTGCATTCACCGTGTACCAAATCAACAACATGATGTTTTTTTATGTCGTGTACTTCATACACTTTGTCCTTAAGTATTCCCAAAACCTTCCAGTTTGCACTTTTTTCCATTCTGTCTTTCACTTTGGCGGTCGCCCAGTCAGTAAGTTCGTCATCCGGTGCATCTAACATTTACACATATTGACACATTACTGAATATGACAACTTAATTATTGGTCAATAAACTATCTAATAATAACAGAATATGCTCTACCTGCATGTTTTGCTCGCCGTTCGTAATACCATTTTTGAAGAAGACCTCTAAACCATTCCATCAACATCGTTATTGGGATCTTGCGCACATCCTTTGTTAAAGCATTGATCGATTCCACACTGTTTGAGGTCAGGTAGTTGTACCTATTTGCAGGGCAATGTGCCCTCGACCATTTTTCAGTACCTGCTGCAACTAGTTTTCTGTGAGCTATCGGTCGTGCTGCAAGAATCTCAGACATTAGGTTTGCAAATTCCCCTTGTGTACGCTTTGCACGTCTTCCAGTATAAACACTTTAGGCTATCGCTTGGCATACGTGTATTCAACATCAAATGGCGACAACAATACCCGTGAAAGGCATTTGGAAAAACATTTTTACATGCTAGGGCTATTGCATGATGTCTGTCAGACATAATTGCCAAATTAGCAACTTCCCCTATGGATTCTTTCAGGTTTGTCAAAAACCATGTCCATGATTCACCACTCTCACCTTGCGAAACACCGGTGGCAATCGGTATAATTTGATTGTTTCCGTCCATTCCCACGGCTACCAGGTTTGTCCCTACGTAGGGCCCTTTAAGATGTGTCATTTTGATTATGATCAGGGGTCTCATATAGCATAGGAAACTCTTAATCTGTAAAATATAAATGCGATTACATACTGGATAACAACACCTTGTATATCAAGGTAAAATCATCATAAACCATGTATTTAAGTGAACTTTGTATACTATTCTAATTCATTGCTTAGTAAATTAATAACAAATAATTTGTTTTATGTTTCTAATGACAAGTGCGCTGTGAAACAAACAATACTATCACCATGCTTAGATCCAATTCCTAATGTTTTTGTGCTTATCTGACATAAATTGTTAGATACTTTGCTAGGATGCTCAACTTTTATAAGACAAGTAAAAACTAGTTGTATGTTAATATTTTTTGGTTTTATGTATGTATAGTTTTTTATATTCCATATTTCCATTTTGTGTTGTATTCAAGTATACTACTCAACAGTCGCATGATAAACTTAAAACCATGCCTATTCACCAACACACTTGTATGAAAAACATATCATATATTAGACAAGATTTATTTAAAAACATGCAAGGCAATTAGCTTACCGCAGCACCGAAAGATATAAAAAGGTTCTTAAAACGTCTTTGATCGTCTGTCTCAATTTGTGTAATAGCCCCCTCGTTTGCGAGCTTTAGGTTATGACAATAGTAGGGTAACTGCGAAAACGACGCCTTTGGACAGCCATGGGTTGATTCCACTGCCAATTGTTTCCCCCTCCAAGCTTTTCTGTATGATTGTGGAATGGATGTTTACAGAATTTCTAAGAAAATTAAGACCTGGAAAATTCCAAAAATTTATAAGTAGCTCAGAAAACGAGAAAAAGTGATCTGATGTTTTTACTCCTTCCTGACGCCGTCAGGTTGCAATCCTGACGCCGTCAGGTTATCCTGACAAAAACTGTTCTGCGATGTTTTGAAAAAAAATTCTGGAAAATTTACATCTTTAGAATCTGGAAAAATTTCTGCAAAAACATCCATTATGACTCGATACAAGCATTTGACTCGAACAAATAAACATGTATATCTTTTGGTTAATTGTTATTCTCATGTTTACGTTTCTTTTGAAAACGTGTGTAATCCTCCCTACACTTATCCCTTATGTAAAATACCTTTATATGCAATTAAGACGAGGTTAAAAACAAAATAAAGCATTTTTACAAATTTAAACATGAGGATAAACAATTAATAAAAGATATATGACACTAACAAGCAAACAATTAAGCATGGGTTGCCTCCCACGAAGCGCTTTTCTTTATTTAAGAGTCTTGTAGCTAGACTCGTAGTCGTACTCCTACGTTGCCTCGTTTTGCATCCTCAATGAGAATTCTATCATGTTGACAAAATTTTCATCGACTCTATACCTAGGCCCTAGGGTCAAGCAATCCTTATAATAATGCCTCCTTCTTTCCCACATGAATTTATAACCTTTTTCAACATCTTCCTTGCTCTTGTCCTCAAAAGCTTTGATGTTGTCTCGATCATAAATGGACAAGTGGCCATACTCATTTGTTTTCCAAGGCATCCTATAGGTGATCTCATCAGTTCCTTCCTTAAACCTAACTATTCCATCATGCTTGTTATGGCTCATTCTAGATGTTTCAACAAACGGTTTCCCTAGCACTACTTGGGATAAACTATAGTCAATGACGCATCCTACATCTTCTAGGACCATAAAATCAACTAGGTAGGTGAAATTTCCTATAAAGACATGCACGTCCTTGATTCTTCCCACAAAGTTGCAAACTCCTCCTGGATACTTAGGGTCTCTCCTAATATTAAGTCGCTCATTCATAATGTCATTGTAGACAGCAGATGACATTACATTAATGGGAGATTCCGTATCTATGTAAGCGTGGTCGACACTCCTATATCCGATCATACAAGGGATTTTTAGGTTCTAGGGGTTTCCTCTCCTAATCTTTGGGCATATCCTAATGATAGGTGATCGTGGATTATAGATTATGTATTGATGGTACGCAACCTCTTCCTTAGTGGGGTAAAGATTGAAGTAAGCACTATTTTCCACATCCACGTTGTTGTTTATCATGCCATTGTCCGAATTACTGCTGATCATAGAGCCAACTACAGAGGCGCTGACTACTTTCTCAACAGCTTCCCTAATTGTACTAACGAATATTTTCTGCAAATCCTAAAGGTCGGTGTTTCTACTCACATAGCGGCTTCGACGGTTGTGTTGGTTATTGGTTTGGGTTTTGAGTGACAATGACTTAATTGGTGTTGGGTTATCAAGTGGTGGTTGGTTATCACCTTCCATGATGAAAAGTGATGGGTGTACGAACAAAGGTCACGAAGAAGGGGGATAGACTAAGAGGAAGCTAAAAATGAGAAAAAATTTACTTGATAGGAATCAAGCAAAGAACCTAAACGAGGTGGACTACTAACTAGCTATTCTATTCCCCGGCAGCGGCGCCAAAAACTTGATACGCTTACGCAGCGCGTTCGGGGTCAAAGGAACTTCCTTTTCGTCGAGCAAGTTTTTCAACACCCTAGGCAGTGAACCTAATCGTTGTAGTGTAGTATTAGGGTAAGCCACGGGTATTGATATCGTTCTCTAGGGGAATAAGAATGCTAGTGAGAAGTTACTACGCTAAGGTTAAGGTTGAGGAAGATTATTTTTTATCTTTTTTATGTTTTTTTAGGAAATTGAAAAGTACGAATCTCGGGTATTGGATTTGGGGGGTTGGTATTTCTACCGATTACTCTACTATTATCTAAACTAAGGTGGCAGTAGTCTATGTCTAATTAATGTGTGCTCGTATCATAGTTTAAAGATGTGTTTACTTAGGTTTTACTACTCCTTAATTATCTCCTATTGATGGTTGAGTTGTCACGTCCTTATTCTTAGTTGCGTTGTGTGTCTAAAGTTGTAGGGTATGCGTTTCTCCCTAACTCTTTGAACTTACCAAAGGGTCTCGTCTACAAAACCCACTAGGGATAATAAACTCTTACTCTAAGGCACTCTTTGGATGGTTTAGCTTACAACTACTCAGGTAATTATATTCTAAGGTTCACAAAGATGAATCAAGCATTAAGTACACAACGAATGACCTATCGCATTACTAGATCATTAATCAACTAAGATAAGAAACAACCAATCAATATTCAATAATTAAGTTTCATACTTCCTAAGTAAACACACAAATAAATTAGCCGGACATGGAGAACATGCAAGCATACACACAAATAATCAAAGACATAATTAAATTGATGAAGTAAATACTTATCTTGATGTAAGATAGGGTTTGGAACCCTAAAATACTGTACAAGACACCCTTGGTTCGGTTTTAGGTTTTTACTCCAAAAAGACTCTCCTAAAACTGAAAAAATCGGATTCTATATATAATATTACATATGCGACGGCGTCACCTTATGTTTTGTGACGCCGTCGTGTCGCCGTCATTAGGGTTTCGTCGTGGCCACGTTAACCTTGCGACGGCGTCACCTTATGTCTGTGACGCCGTCCTCTTCAGCTTCTGACGTCGTCTGGGTTGCATCTAGGCCGTCTGAGTAGCAACGGCCTACTCTTTTAAAGCCCGACGTCGTCACTTGAAAATAGGGTTTTTGGCTTCTGTATCGTCACAAAAATCCTCCGACGGCGTCGCAATTAACACCTGACGCCGTCTGTTTTCAGCAGCTTTGAGTGTCTCGATTCTGACTTTGGCCATTTTCTTCGTATATTCGCGCCTTTTCGTCCAAATAAGTGTCATTCCAGCATTTTGCCTTCAAGAGACCTAAAAAGTGAAAAGGAACGATATTAAGCAATAACGGATACAAAAGTGATCAAATAAGGACTTAAACGACCCTTCAAAATGGTACCTTTTAAAACCTTATCAATAAACACCTTGTATTTCGCAACAGAGTTCATTTTTTTTTTGATGATGTTATTTTGTTTTGATTAAATTTTCTGCTGTTATGTGTTGAGTGAAGTAATTAAGCACATGGAAACTAGGGTGTGGTTATATTTGGTGAAAAGCTATAAACATTCATAGTGTGTCGCAAAGGTAAATATATGATGATATGCATATGAATTAAGGTTGCCCAACGTACAAGACATATTGACCAAGTATGTCCTATAGTTGCCCAGATTACGTCTAGGATGTTGGCCTGCGGTATAAATTAAGTTCTCACATGACAGTAAAAGTTGTTGCCCAGAGTAAATCTAACAGTGTGGGCCAAAGTACCAATAAATGCTAAGGACCCAGTGTACAATATATTCTTTAAATATGTAAAGGTTGCCTAAAGTACTAACTTGGTAGCCCAAATACAAAATTAGTTGCCCAGATTACATCTGAAAGTGTGGACTGCCGATAAACCAAAACGAATGATCGGTGGCATGTGTCGAATAGTCCATTAGGCCTCGCTTGTTCCTTTTTTTATCCCAAAATTGTGGCACGAACACTTATAAATTACTTATTTCGTTATTAACAAAATCTAACAACAATTGTTTTTACAAGTACTAATTCAACAATCGTTATACTTTTTTTAAACTTTAAGTTGCTCCAAGTCGAGTGAATATCTAGTCGCAACAAAAGAGGTACTTGTTAGGTCACTAGTTTTACAAACACAAGCTTATAAGAAAGAGATGAGGCGATTGAACAAGTAAACAAACACAAACACACGTAAGACTAAGATGGTTATGCGTAGAGTGTAGGTGAAAGAAAAACTTGAACAACCAACCCTCAAATGAGGGTTTACAAGAGTATTTATAGGAGGAAAGCTAGGGCAACACTCCTAGTTTCCATCCTTTCTTTTATGGGCTTGGGCCTAAGCTCATGGGCCTTCTACATAAGCTTAAGGCTAATAACAAACATAAAGGCCATAATAAAGCTAACTATTACATATTAATTACAAACACTTGATTATGGTTTAAAAGTGATTCCAACAATCTCCCCCTCAAGTGTTGGTGATGAACGGTGAAGGCGTTGATGTAATAGTAGCACTGACGTCTTCTGACATTCTTCTTTCTTGTGAGAAGAATTGCCTTGATTCGAACAATCTCCCCAGTGTAGAGAGATAGTTGTCTTTGAACAGTTATGCTTTGACGTCATCTTTAACTTTGTTCTTTGATCATTGTTCTTTGTGGTGAAAGTGATAGTATGTTGTAGTCTGCATTAAGTCTGCCTCAGGTCTGCTTCGCTGCTCCAGTGTCTCCACGTCATTCTTCAACATGCTCACACGCTCTTTGACGTTGGAATTCAATACTGATGAAGTTCTTTAAGTCTTTAACTTTGTAGATTCTTTGGTTTGACGAAGAATCATTCTGATGGTTGTGTTGCTTTTGAATAGAACTTCCATTAGTGATGATGTTGGCGTGAGCATGAGAGGAATCAGCACGATCATCCTGCTCCGGAGCTTCCATAAGAAGAAAACCTTTCTAAACGGTTAGTAATAAGCAGGTTCCGGCACTTACAAGTTTGAACTTCGAGAGTGTTAACAACATAGAGTGAAAACACAACTCTAATTCTTACAAAGGTCGTTCCTGAACTGGAGTCCCACAAGTGAGATAACACGATGTACCGAAGTACATCTACAGTTCAGATGAGTCGCTGAGGTACACCGTAGCATCACCTCACGACTGTAGACCGTTTGAGACACACTCCGCGTAATCCACGGGGAGTTACCGAAGTGGCCTGCTGTCAGGGCTGTCTGATGTTGACCCTGGCAGGAGTTTCCATTCAATCACTGAGGATCACAGTTGTGAACCTCTCATAAATGTTCTCGACAGATTGCTAAGATCTGTGAATGACTCGATATGAACCACTGATAATCTTATTTGGTGATCGTCAAGTGATAAAATGTCAAGTGTTCCTAAGAGATCTTTTGATGAATCTCGTGGCTCTAGACTCAATAGTGCGTTTTGGTTTTCCTGAGCGGAGACTAGGGAGAGGTTCTCCTTCTTCAATACCAGCGATCTCTAAGAGAAAGCCAATAGTTTACGTAGGGTTCCCTGTGAGAATGAAACAAGTTTCTGTTGAGAGAAACTTGAGTGGCTAAGAAGGTTTAGTGCATGCGTCACTGGGTCCATGACGACTTTTAATCTTCAATACCGGTGTCACTAAGTGACAGCCAGTAGCATATGAATTGAACCCGGTGTCTGCCCTAAGTTGAATAATCTGGAGGGCTATTTCTTTTCACCCTTTTCTTTGCATTTCTTTTTGATTCTTCAACTCCTTCTTTCTCCGATTCTCATTTTCTCCTTTTTACAATCATACCTAAGGACTTCTAAGTACTAACTATTTGTGATGTCCTTGGGTAGATCCCTCCGGCTCTGGCGGATCATAGGACGGTTATTCCTAACCTTAGTCACCTTATAACTCCATGACTATCCTATGTTGCCATAAAACCATTTTGTACCACTGAAAAATTAAATCTCTCACAGTGTTTATGACTGAAAAATGTTTTGAACCACTGTGAAGATAAGATTTTGCATAAATACTCCCCCTCCACATGTGCTTAATAGTATTAACGGTTAAATGCACAGTGAGGAAAGAGTGCGCACATTTTGAATTGATCCACTCGAGATAGACAATCCCCCGCGAGACACGGTTACGTTGCATAGTTAAAGAGTTACATTGTCAGCTTTTAGGTGACAACTAGCTCTAATAACTACCTTGAAGGTGTAGACAATCCTCGAAAGGTTGTCATACCCGTCAGAGTTCATGTCTACCAAGAGTTTCTCGAATGGTACATTCTACTTGGACAGGTCCTTTGCGAGACACGTTTACATTACTAGTGAACTAGTTTGAAATTATTACCCGTCCAGGACAAGTCTTTTCGAGTTACTAACAGTTTAGTACCGTCAATTCGTTGGTTAAGTCTGAGGTACACAGATT
This sequence comes from Chrysanthemum seticuspe, assembly GCA_019973895.1. NCBI lineage: Eukaryota > Viridiplantae > Streptophyta > Magnoliopsida > Asterales > Asteraceae > Chrysanthemum > Chrysanthemum seticuspe. Next base: position 88,861,957 of record BPTQ01000004.1, on the reverse strand, counting down.
CATTTGCATTTTGCACAACATATTTCTTATCACACAATTGTCTCCCCCTCAAAAATGGCATATGAAAATGTTCTTTTTGACACGTTTGAGAATAAATATGACCATTTCGAGTGTTGCGGGAAGAGTGACCACTGTGAACAATTTGTGAACAAAGTTTTAATTCAAATACTCCCCCTCATCAAGTGATATAAACGGTTGAGGTTTTGAAAATCATATGGGGAAGTACTTATTCTTTTGAGCAAAACCTTGAAAATTGAAAGGTTTGATAGGTTTTACTCAAAAATAAGAAGCTTTCGCTCCTTTTATAAGGATTGTGGCACTGAGGCGTACCACAGGGTCCTTTCTTGCAAAATACGGGTTGTACACTGTTATGTGTGCACAAGCCATTGACATATATAATCACTCATCCAAAATTATATGAAAGAAACAATTCAAGGAGTACCAGGAAGTGCAGTGATGTTCCCAGGAGTGTGCACAGGGCGTTGAAAGCCGGTTATGTTAATCCTGGGTCGACCACCAACATAGCTCTCCAATCGTCTGAACTGATCCCTTCTGAACAACCGTTCATCAATCATGGTGATGATCCTTCTCACATTCCTCCGATCCTGAGAATTCCATCGCTTAGGGTTCCCAATGTTTTCACGTATATCCTTCAATCGATAAGCTAATCCGTCCCTAACCATCTTCAGAGTATGATCTCCAAATTTGTGAAGCTCATTACACGCCATCAAGCAATTGCGATGAAGTTCACTGCGATAAACGACACCAAACGGTGTGCTGATGAGCGTTAATTGTGATAGCTGGTTGAGATCGGGAAGATCAAGCTGTGGTGGAGTGAAGTTGACACGTGTCTGATATGATTCAACGGAAAGCTGGAGATCTTCAACACGTTCTTTTATGACTATGCGTCTGATGAAGATGAGCAGTGACTTGATGAATTCACGTTGTATTTTGGTTGAAAATTGTCTCATGCGACCCTGTACTTTGGCAAGGTACATGTCTTCAATATCGTTGAGAGACAAATTCTCAAAGTCAGCTTCACAGAATGCATAGTCCCTTTCATCCTGTCTTTTGACCACAATCTTCTTGAGAAAGGTGTAGTCCCATTTGGATGAAAGACCAACATGTTGGATGGCAACGATGTCTTTAGTACTAAACACTGCATGTTGTGACTTCTGAACCTGACAGCTTCTGTAGTAGATTCGTCGGCGTTCAGGCCAGTGATGAATCCCATACAATGCATCTCGGTCGTATGCTGCCACTGTGTTGGAGAACAAGTGATTGGCACGTTCCTCAATGGCAATGCAGTTTGAGTAGATAGCTGCAGGGAATGGAAGTGTCAAGGATGTAACATATTTCCTTGAACCATCGCCACCATGGAGAAGAAATTCCAGGTCTCTGTTGAAGAAATATCGGAAGGGAATCCGTGGTTCATCTGGCTGGCCAATGGTCGGTAGAGGTTTGATCCAATCGGTGTAGTATGGAGGGTTGTCCCTTTTTGTGAAGTCAATGTTTGCTTCCGGGTTGAGCCAATCCATGTTATTAGACATAGCTCGAGCAATGTTGTCAAGGTGATATTCGACCTCGAGGGCACTTTCAGAGCTGTCTTTTAGAAGTTGAAACGCTTCATTCTTGATTCGCTTCAACTCAGATTTTGTCATTTTCTTCACATGGAACTTTTCTTGCAAAAGTTTTGCGTGCTCCAATGTAGAACCTTCGACCAGATCTTGACCTTCATCAGGGTAGGGAGTTTGATTGACAAGTGTGGAGAACCATTCAAATTCTTCGGTTTTATCGTCATCTAGCCATGATACGACTTCAGGCTGAGTCGTCTTCTTCTTCTTTTTAGAAGGCCTTGATGATGATTCTGGTTTCTGCACTTGTTTGGTTGAGGTGGGTTGTTGTAGGGGCTCAAGGACCTCTTCATCGTCACCACCCGTATACTCAAAGTGATCACCGGTTTTCTGAGTCAGGGGTGGTAACTCGGAATCGTCCTGAGGTTTTTCAGTTGAAGAACGAGGAGGGGACCTTTGTTGAGCAGGAGTCCTTTGAGGAGGAGGAGGCATTGAAGAAGATTCACCAGACTGCTTCTGACGTTTTGGTGCAAAGTCTTTATCCTTATCCTTATCTTCATCGTCTCTAGGACGTTTCAACTTTTCTGCTTCAAATCTACAAGCTTCTTGAAGTTGGTAGTCCATCAATGCTTGATACAGTTTTGCTTCTTCAGAATTGAACATTTCAGATCGTGGCGACATTTGTGTGACAAGCTTAGCCACCAATTCATTATCCGAGAAAACTACAGGATCAGATGGATTGATTGTGACGGTTAAAGGTGTTGATCGAATAGTTTGCTTGGCGATCTGCATCAGATTTGGATAAAGTTGTCTGGTTAACAACTCCTTTGTGACTTTAGGAACGTACTCCAGAAGGTACTTTTTCGTGTAGCCTTCGATCATTTCATTCAGTTCCTCCTGACGATGACTTCTTATGAATTCCTGAATAAACTTCCTTTCTTCTTTCATCTTTTCATGCTCGTCATACAAATGCTGTATGTGATCAGCATAGAAATTCAACTTCTTTTGGAGAATGTCTTTCTTTCTGATTTGTTTGACAACATTCCCAATACGTTTATGAGCATGAGATATCCAGGAACGAGGTGGTTTCTTCACTGATTTGGATGATGATTTGGTTGATTTCTTTGATGGTGGTGGTGATGAATGAGATGAAGAGTCTGATGATGAGGAGACATGAGGAGGCTCGGGGTCCTTAGGCGGTTCAGAAGTTTCCTTCTGTGAATGTGTGGGACTTTCCAGAAGAAACTTGTCATAATCATCATCTTTATCTTTCTCAGACTTCTCAGTTTCAGGGTTCTCAAACTCATATTCGATAGTATCCTCCACAAGCTTTTGTTGTTGCAGAAGAGTGGTGGCACCAGATCCCTTATCGGGTCGATTAACCGCATCAGGATCTGGTGAGGAGTGGGCAGCACCACTTGATCCTCCGGGGCCACCCATTTGGTCTTTTGCAAATTCTTCAGCCTTTTGAAGGTGACTAACAAATTTAAACTTCTTCCTGTAGGATTGATCCAGTTGCTCTTCTTCATCTTCAGAGCTCTCATTATCAGCTTGAGGACTTGGAGGTTTTGGTACGGAAGGGTTGTCATCCTTTGCAGTTTCAGAGAAGGTAATCTCTTCATCTGTGTCAGTACCTTCAGAGCTTTCGTCCAAAAGCTTTCTTTGCGGTTCGGGCTTGGGGATAGGGATGGGTGTAGCTTCCTTAGAGGGAACAATCCTCTTTCTTGAAGGGTTCCTCTTAGGGAATTTCCTTTGACTCTCCGTACTTGCGGCACTTCCAGCACTGCCTCTTCTGGTTCTCCGAGTAGGTGTCCCAGAAGCCTTTTCATCAAGATGGCCAACTTTACCTTCTTTAACGGCTACCCGATACCTTTTGTACGTTTCCAGCTTTTTGATTTCCTTTGTAAGAAGGTGATCGGGCAACTCAGCACCCTGTTTCTTCGTAGACGATTCTTTGATTCTGACAGATAGTATGTGCTCAGTCAATATGTCATGATTATCTGGGTCATTGAGTCTCCTGGGGATATCAGGATGAAGTCCGAGAGCTCTCTGGATCAACAGTTTGGTGTATCTGACATAGGGAATTTTGGAGCCAAGCTTCTTATGAAACAACATCATGTCTTCCCATAGCAGTGCTTCAATTATAATGTCCTTCTTGTTGATCAATGACCAGAAAATTTGCAGTTCCATGAGCTTGGGATGCTCATAGCCACTGTCACGACCAGTGACTGATTTCATGATGATCATATAGAGTGTCCTCCATGGTTGAGGAATATTCTTCAGCTCCACGTGAGAGTTCTTAGTAATGATTCCTGCAGCTTCATCATAACCAATATCTATCAAGAATTGCAGGACAGTCTGTTCAGTAGGGGTGGCAAAGAAGTCGGTTGGAGCGATTTCTGGAATGATGAGAACAGCTCGTAAGTCATCAGGAGTGATAGTGACTTGTTTGTGATTAAGAGTCACATTCACAGCATTTTGACCAGTGATCCTCTGCATAGAATCCCAGAATTGTTGAATGTAGACCTCTGGAACTGTGGCAGAGTGTGAGAGCATGTTCTGGTAGGGATGATTCCTGAGAATATCCACTGCAATGAGACAAGAAGATTATGAGCATGTGAGGGTGTCAAAGTCAACCCTAAGGTTGTTCTTTCCAAGCTTTCTCGGATAACCCTCTGGAAAGATATCAGCAATTGTAAGAACATCTGATGCATCCACATTCATTTGTTCAGCCATGTCGTGATCTGAAATAACATTAGCCAAAAGAACCAACATATCGAAAGACATAATGTTAGTCAACAGAAGGTCTTATTGTCTAGTTATTGAATGTACAGTGTCAATGATTGTTACGAGTCCAAAGTCACTTGTTTGTCCAATAGTCTAATGACGTCGTGAAATGTTTCGTGAGTTAGTTAACTTTAAGTTTTAAAGTTTATGTTATCACTTATTGTTCACAACATATCAAACGATTAAGTTTATTAGTGACATTATTGGATTCGTGATGATATGATTAGTTTATTAACAAGTTTGTACACGTAACAATTCATAATGAAGGTCAATCCAGGCTTAAGCGTAGATTCGGCAAAGTTAAGCGTAAACAGTAATGAGATACGCGTAGACGAAAGCTTACGCGTAGGATCCTAACTTACGCGTAAGAAATGTTACGCGTAGGAATAGGGGACCTTATGCGTAGAGCTTACGCGTAGGCGTATAAGGACCTTACGCGTAAGGCTTACTCGTAAGAGTAGACCTTATGCGTAGAGGTCACTGTTTACGCATATCCTTCACAGGATACGCGTAGTCCCATTGTAGAACCTTACGCGTAATGGTTATGTGTAGAATTATTCTTACGCATAACTTGACTACGCGTAGGGTAATCCTTATGCGTAGAGTTGCAAATGACCTTGATTCTGAATATTAAGCGTAGCAAAGCCTGAAATAAGTTCATCAAATCATCAAAGTTAACACAAAACATCATTTTATCAACAAGTTATGGCATGAACATTCATAGCACAGTTACGCGTAGAAAGTCATACGCGTAGGTCAAAACCCTAAGGGTTAAGATTTACGCGTATGAAATATAACCATGGGATTTGCACCAAACAAATTCAGGTAGGTCTAGAGTGTTGTTAGAGTCTTTAGGCCAAGTATTAACATCTAATTCGTTGTGAATCGAAATTACCCAAAAGTATGAACATTAAACCCTAACTTCAAATTGTCAAACAATTAATGTTTCTGGGTGGTTAACAACCATGGAAATCATCAATTCAACCTCATATGACCATAACCCAACAATATTTTAGACCAAAACACTTCACATTTTGAAAAACCCAAATTGACTCATAAACCCTAATTTTCAAAAATCATTAATATGTGTTTCTGGGTGGGTTTTGATGGTTAAAATGGTATCCTTGATGTATAAGAAACGTTTTGACACAATCCATATAACCAAAAACACACACACAATGATTACGTGTTCATACGCATATGCGTAGAACACATAATCACGCGTAACACATTTTTTAGCCGTTGGATTTGCATGAGATTAAAAACCTTAGCTTAAAAACATGTTAAGATCATTAAAACACTTACAAAATGATGATCAAAACAACGGATTTCTTGGTTCAATCTTAGGCGTAGGATGAATATGGTTGTGTGTATTAAATGTGAAGTAAAAAGTAGGTGGGAGGTGTTTTTATTAAAAGTTACTTTAACATTTTGACAGTTTTAGTCCCTCCACCTTTTCATTTTTCAAACAAATCCATTTAACTTCCATTTTGGTTACCAAACAAAGTTTTTAGGAAAGAAACTTTGACGACACTCCCCCTCGACTCTAGAAAATAATGAAAGGTTATTAATTTTAGTCCGAGGAGTGTCATTGTACCAGAAAATTTACCACCATTTGTTAAAAGAAACAACCGAGATATGATAACATGCAAGTACACAGATGTTTTGAAACAGTTAAAGTTTTGTTTTCTCCCCCTCAACACTTGATCGGAAAAATACTGAATTTTGAAAGATAAAAGTGTTGACGGAAGAAATGTACTTGCCATGTTGAAAGAAAAAAATAGATTAGAAGAATATTTTTGATTTTATCAGGTTTTATATTTTTGTATTTTGTTTTTGAAAAATTTATTTACAAAAGAGAGTTTTGGGGTTTGACAGGTTTTTAAGACTGTTTTAGGAGGTCATCCAATTCCTCTTGAGTCAAACACCTCATACCAATCCGGTGGACCAACTCATTAAACCTAGCGGGAGGCAAGGCTTTGGTGAGCAGATCTGCCAATTGATATTCAGTACCCACAAAGTATAATTCAACGGTACCCTGTTCCACGTGGTCCTTGATGAAATGATAGCGAAGATCGATGTGCTTCGATTTCGAGTGCTGAACTGAGTTGCCCGAGATCGCAATGGCACTCTGATTGTCGCAGTACATCGGGATTCTGTCAAATACGTAACCATAGTCTTTGAGTTGTGTTCTCATCCAGATGACTTGAGCACAACATGCGGACATGGCTACATATTCTGCTTCGGTTGATGACAGCGATGTACAATCCTGCTTCTTTGATTGCCAAGACACCAGTTTATCACCGAGAAGTTGTAGAGCTCCTGAAGTACTTTTCCTTGAGTCTAAGCATCCTGCGTGATCAGCGTCTGAAAAAGCGATTAGTTCAAAACCAGAATCCTTCGGATACCAGATCCCCAAGTTAATGGTTCCCTTGATGTATCGGAGGATTCTTTTAGCCTCGGAGAGGTGGGTTTCAGTTGGTCGCGACTGATAACGGGAGCATAGATAAACGGCAAAGACAATATCAGGTCTGCTAGCTGTTAGATACATGAGAGACCCAATAATACTTCGGTATTTGGTAGGGTCAACTAATTTCCCATGTAAATCAGCATCTAGCTTTTTGGTATGAGCCATTGGTGTGGCATAAGTGTCACAGGTTGTCATTCCAAATTTGTTTAACAGTTCAAGGGCATATTTGGACTGACTCAAGAAAATACCACGGGGTGATCGATGAACTTGCAATCCTAGAAAGAATGTAAGTTCACCCATCATGGACATTTCAAAATTTTTCTTCAATAGTTTTGCAAAAGCGATTGAAAACTTTTTATGTGTAGACCCAAAAATGATGTCATCCACGTAAATTTATACAATTAAGATATGTGCCCCGTGATATTGTATAAAAAGAGTTGGGTCAACCGAACCTTTGGTGAAATTATTAGCAATGAGGAAAGATGATAGCTTATCGTACCATGCCCGAGGGGCTTGTTTGAGACCATAAAGAGCTTTGTTCAGTTTGTAGACATGGTTTGGGCACTCTGGATCAACGAATCCTTCGGGTTGGCTGACATAAACCGTTTCTTTCAGTTGTCCGTTGAGAAACGCAGTTTTGACATCCATTTGAAAGACCGTCATATTCATATGAGCCGCGAACGCGAGAAATATCCGAACAGCCTCAAGACGAGCAACTGGAGCAAAAGATTCTTCAAAGTCTATTCCCTCTTCCTGACGATAACCCTTAGCAACTAGACGTGACTTGTTTCGGATGACGTTCCCTTCAGCATCCAATTTGTTTTTCCAAATCCATTTTAGACCAATGACGTAGACCCCTGTTGGTCTTTCAACCAGTTCCCATACTTCAAGACGTTTGAATTGGTTGAGTTCTTCCTGCATGGATTAAACCCAGTTATCTTTTGTCATTGCGTCTTTAATGTTTTTAGGCTCAGATTGGCAGACAGTAAGTGCATAAATGCAATGTTCACCATCTGTGTGAAGACGTTGTCTCGTAACGACTGGTTGATTGGGGTTGCCAATAATGTTATCCAGAGGATGGTCTTTTGTCCATCTGTGTGTAGAGGGTTGATGTTGGTATACATTGTGCAGATTCTGAGGATTCAAATGGTTTGTTGAAGATTCCGCGACATCTGGTGCAGCAGTCTCATTAGCAAACGGGTTGAAGAACGCATTTGGATCAAAGTCTGCAGGTGGGGGTACTTCATTCAGAATATCATCAGCCGGTTCATCATTGTTGGAAGCGGTATGTTCAACTGTTGTGTTGGAGTCAACTGGTGTAGGTGCATCTTCAACAGTAGTTGTTGTAGCAGGTGTATCAGGTATAGGAATATTATCAGGTTGTGCAGCGGAAACAGCGGATACACCTGGAGCACGTTCATCAATATCGTCACTGAACAGAGGAGCAAATAACCTTTCCATTTGTTGACGAGTGAGCTGGGGGCTTTGTTCAGCTGATGATGGGGGTTGAGGGAAGTTTAAGCGGTTGTGACCGGGTTCTAAGCTGTTATACTCAGAAGCCATCATGAAGAACTTTCATAATCAGTTTCCCCCAAACTGACAACTGTCTTTAGCAGATTTGAAACTTTGATGAAGTCTACATTTCCTCTAAGTTTTGAAGGTTTCAATATGCAGCGGAATTTGTAGATGAGCAGTAAACCACACAAAGAAAATCTGACTAATTGCGGAAGATCCGTTCGAGGGTAACATACCAGAAATCAACAAGATCTTCTCACGTATGTAGACGCATCACACCAAGCAAACCACGAAAGACGAAATGATACGACTTTCCCCTGAATGATGTGGTCTTTCGGAATACTAATCACCTATGAATAAGCAATAACTCGATGCCAAGACCGTGTGTGAGGCATCTTAACATCATATTTGGGTAACTTCACACAAGATCACCCGTGAAATCGAGACGATAACTCCAAAGTGAGACGTTTGAGCCACATATCGTCTTATTTCTTCCCCCTAATTGGAGAAATTCAAGAAGGCATTGGGTTTTCACAAAGAAGCATGTGGTCAAACAAGGAAGCAATGATCACCTACACTCTCTCTCCCCCTCGATGTTTTCAATGATTCAGAATCATACACCACGTATGTTGATGATGAATTGAAGACAGCGAAACCATGTATAAGGAGACAGCGAAACCATGTATGTCCAATTGATCGAACAAGTGTGAAGACCCATAAATATCTCGTGAGAATCAACTGCTGATAAAACATCTCTTGTTCATTATGTTGATCATCAGCTGTGTCATTGTTGTTGGAAGCAGTTTGATCTTCTGTTATAGAAGATTCGGTTGTTGTTGTAGATTCAGGTGTATCTGAAATTAGAGTATTATCGACTGTGCAGCGGAAACATTCGATACATCTGAAGCATGACTTTTGGCAGAATCTTTAACCAGAGGAGCAAACAATGTTTCCAATTCATGACGATTAAGTACAATGGTGGAACAGCTGATGGATCATGATATTTATGACGGTGAGAAACGGGTCCTATGCTGTATTGCAATAAGAGCCATTGTACCTGCATAGAAAAATAGAAGGGGGGGAAAGAAAGAAAAAGACATGGATCCCCAAGTGTAACTGGGTTCCAGGTGTTAGAGGCATAAAGATGTAGTGTCAATTATATTCTTGACACCTGAACATGCTATTTTGATGATTTCATTTCCTGCCTCACGGATGGATGTAGAGGGTTTCACACTTGTTATGGTGCAACTACTTAGTATCTCGCCTGTAGGAATCCACCTAAGACCAACAGTGTTGAAAACTTTACCCGTTGGTATCCATCTAAGGTTAGATCTAAGGGATGTTGAAACTTCTTTTGGGAAGAATTTGCGTCCTATATTGATCCACCTATTAGGTTTCTGAAATTTTACGGTTAGAGCAACGGGTTTATTTCTAACTGTTTGAGTTAACTTAGGTTTTGGTTTGCTACTACAAGCAGTGTTCAGTAATACACGCGAAGGTCATACACTAGGTCGTGAACCTAAGATTCCATCTTTTTGTAGTAGTGCCCTTTTCCTAGCTTTTTCTAGATCATAGTTCTTGTGCAAGTCATTTGTATCATATGAATGTTGAAATTTAATGCTTGGTTTAGACATTGTTTTCGAACTAATCCTAGATTGACCAGGTGCAACTACTGGTAGAGGTTTAACAGAAACAGATTTAACAGAAACAGAAGCATTATTCTTAGGCCCGGAATGTGGAGTGACTGGTTTTGACAAATGATTATTCTCAACAACTTGGGAGGCAAACCGTGGTTTTGACGATTTTGAACGTTCAGATATAAAAGCAGTTGGTTGTCTAACAACTGATTGGTTTCTGATTGGTTTTAGAGACGATTTCCCCAAGATTGTTGGTTTTGCAAAATTAGTATCCACACTCTTGTCAGTTAATCTTCTCAGTTTGTTTTGTAAAGCAACATGTGCAAGCCCCTTTGCTTGAATTTGAGCCTTTAGATGCTCATTTTCTTTTACTAATAAATCCACACGATTACTTTGTTCATTTGAATACTGACCATTGTGTTCTGAAGAAAAAGATTTGTTTTGTAGTTTAAGTTCAAGAGAGATGCAATGTGCCTCTAGTTTTGAAAAATCTTTATGAAACTGAGCAATGGTCTTTTTGAGAAGAATGATTTCAGATTCAAGAGTTTGATTTGACATTTCAGTTGAATTGTTAACAAGTAAGGGCTCAGACATGAGATAGTTGTCTGGACATTGTGCAACACACTGGTCAACCTCTGCTTCATTACTAAATTCAGGTTGCTCAGTATGTTGTGTCACATTTGCAGTCAGAATATGATCAACAGTAGATTGTACCTCGACCATCTGTCCTGTGTCAGTGTCATAGGTGGGTAAGATATCTTCCTCAACCATTTGTTGTTCGTCACAGTTGGGCTCGGTGTCGTAGTTAAGTATGATATGTTCTCCAGATCTGCTGCTGTCATCCTGCTTTTCCAATGCTATGTAAGATATAACTTTTCACATACACATCAAACCATAACACAAAGTAGCATATAGATGGAATTCTAGAGAGAGAAAGTTAGAGGTTTAGGGAACTTAGTGAGAGAAAGTGAAAGATATTATTATGAGCTCCAACTCTCTACCTTGGGAGGTAGAGAGTATTTATAGTCTTACATAAATCGCCACACATCGGGCTGTGGATCAGGCATACAGTGGGTAAAGACCCGTCCGTCCTCCACGGTGTTACTTAACTAAATACAACCTAACTTAAGAATTACTACGACTACGAGCTTTCTAATGATTACATATACTTGAGGTGACTGACTCTTTAATACCGGGAATTTCTAATTCCTAACAATCTCCCCCTAAGGGAGGTCACCTCAATCATGTACCAAAAATACATTGAATGCAACCAGATAATACATTAACAATTGATCTTGCATTCTTGATGTAGTCCTTTGCTCTTCAGCTCGTAGTCATTGATTCTTCACATTGCATGTTTGGATACTCCAAGTGGAGGTCTTTTACTGATCCACGTGATAGTCATTTTGAGCCATCTTTTGAGATCATCAGCTATCAACAATCTCTGACACATCCTTTGTGGTGTTGGTATTATGTGATGTTGTGACTTTAGGACCGACATGCTCACATTCTGGATCATGAAATCTTCACATCAGAGTAGCGGAAGCTTTTGTTGAATCATGATATTGGCAGCAGCGTAGCAGAAGCATGGAATGAAAATATCAGAGTCATTGATGCACTAATCATGATTTCTTTGAGTTGAATGTGTTGAGTGAGCATGCGGCTATGGATTGACCGCTTCATTCTGATCAGCTGCAAACGTCGGGCGTACCTGCATACAACAGTTAGCAATAAATTGCACGAAAGTGTCTTTGATCACTTTCGTTGAATTGAGGTACACGGCCCACGGTTCCCCGTTGATCAGTACATGTACTGCCTGTGATCAGGTATAATTCCGAAGAATTTCCTTGACAGGACTATAAAAGTAAGGTACGAAGACGATGCGACGACGGTTATAGTACTAAGTTGTTTTCGAAGGCGATGAGACTACACTTCTAAAGTACTAGGTCTTACACTCGTACAGCCAGGATTTCAGTGTTGTAGTGTATTA